>OX454526.1:274376176-274990159 GCA_949715645.1 Portevinia maculata | reverse complement strand
GCCATTTTTAAGATCTTCTCATTGATTATTCCCTTAATAATACCAAGGGGTTGTTTAATGTTCACACCTTCGCTATTTTCCAGCTCCCCTCCCTTTCTTGCTAGCTCATCGGCTTGCTCATTTCTGCATACTGCTTTTAGCATTGTGCGACAGTTTCTGACTATCTCAGAATTAATGTTAGCAGATTCTAGTGCCTTATCCCTTCTCGACATTGATCCCATCTGTACAATCTCTGTCGCCAGCCAGAACTTCCGATTGGAAGACACCGGGAGTCGTATAGACTCTCTCAGGTCTGGATCAGCAGAAAAAATGCCAGAACCCGTTCCCTCCCCCGTCTTAGAGCCATCAGTGTAGATAGCAACTTCATTTACTATTGTGACAGTATCTCTTTGCCACTCTTCCCTTCGAGCATATGACACCTCATAGGGGAACATTTCGAGTACCCGCATTCATTTTTTTTTTTTTTTGTAATCTCCAAACACATAACAAATCGCATTATCGTATGTATTTTTAGCTTTCTCATATATTTCAATAGGTATAATAAAGATGTAGTTATTCGTGACAGCTCGATTTTCAATTCCAAGTACTTCTGAATTTATTACTCGTATTTAGATAGATAAGAATATTTATTAACATTTCTTGAAAAAAATACAATGCCTTGCAATAAAGATTATAAGGCACGGCAAAAAGAAAACACCATCTGCCGATTTGACGATTAATGTTTAACCTATTTGAGAGAGTTATACTTATTAAAAAACTTGGAATTTTAGATTAGTTAGATCAAAATTAATAATAATAAGAATGACTTAATGAAGAGAAATAATTTAACTAGAATTTTAACTAAAAATTAAAGTAAAAAGTGATGCAAATAACTATTAATTACTAAAAAAACAAAAAAATTAATAGGCTTTTTAATAATGGTGATAGAAACAGTTCGGACCTTAGAGGTTTTAATAAATTCATGTCAATCAGTGAACGTATTGCGATATTTTATGTCATGTAAGATGAAAGGGATGAGCAACCGCCAACCGCCTCCTCCATTCAATAACCGCATACACTGGAGTATCGGGCACACCGCCAGGGGGTGCAGAACATCCTCCCGTTAGTTGAGATTACAAAGGGCGTAACTAGGGTTTATATAAGTCCAATTTAGCCGTACAGTTCAGCTATATCATTTCGGTGTGAATTTTAAAATTCAGTCGCATTTCCGCAACTGTGAATCTACTATTGAAGTCATTCTCCGAGCCTAGCGAATAATCGAGTTCAAAATTAAACTTGCCGAGGATGCTCTGGCTCGATCAAGGCAGCTTTGGTACAACCCCGTGTTAATAGCAGACAAACAGTCACAAAATAATTGCTTCATTCATCCGGATTGCTTCTTGACAGTTTTAAAGAAGAGTTATATGCAGCGACTTTGCCATACCATTCCTTAAAACGAAATTGAGCACGGGCGAGGAACACTTGCAAAATTTGTTTTTGGAGATTGAACACATAACATATAAAGTCTGCAGTGGCTTTCAGGTTTTTAAAGTAGATGTAAGTAATCCCGGAATCCACATAGAAGGCATAACTCGGTATATTAACAGGTAGTTAAAAAAAAAGTTTAGAAAAGTATCGTTGGATTGCTTCCATCTCCTCTAAGTATTTGTATCCATACACTTCGTTTGCGAAGCAAAAACAGCTGCAAATGGTAGCATCGAACACTTTAACCTTGGAAATAGGATCGACATTTTTGAAAAGAACTTAAACCAAAGGGTATTAATTGCCACTTTAGCTGTAAACATTTTTTCATATTTTTTCATGATATGTGGATTGATGTTCAGATTATAAGTAAACAGAAAATCAAGGTATTTAAATTCGTTACCTATTTCGATGTTATTGCTATTCAGGGTCAATGATCTAAAGATCCCATTTGTCGCAATACTCTTTAAGATTATTTTTTTGAAATTGCAGTGATGATGGACTTTATAGCGAATTACCAAATCATCAGCATATACCTAGTAGCACTTTAACTTCCACATCACCATAGGTTATACCACCAGGTATACTTTGACAGATATCATCAATATATAATGAAAAAAGAACGGGGCTTAGTATGCAACCTTGTGAAATACCAGAACTTGTGACGAAGGTTTTTGATCTGTTGTTGTTGCGATTTTGCACAGATGCAGACGTATTTGACAGTCGATATCGGAGGGTAAAAGGGATCGGAGTCCACCAATTAAAGTTCTTAAAAAAAGGAACAATCGTTTGAACATTCATTACCGAGGGTACATTATTTGTACACTCCACTAAGATAGGACGTTGACTGAGATTACAAAGGGCATAGGTATGGTTTATATCAGTCCTATGTGGTCCTTAGCTCAGTTCATTGCCACAACTCTTCTTCTGTAGTGCAGGAATCTGAATTTGGCGAAGCGGGCACCAGTCGGGTTAAATTATGTCTATAGCGATAGCGAACAGCATGCTTCCCAATCTGCTGAAATACTAGTCGGTTTCATTTCAACTGAAACCACAATAGGCAAATGGGCTGAGAAGTAAGCAGGAGCTACATCAAAGTCACTAACAACATTGCGCCATTCGCCTTTAGCAAGACAGTAATCTATAACTGAACATTCTTGATCGGATACAAATGTGACAGCATAACTTTTCACATCAGGTGCTTAGAATATGTAACCATGTCAAGAGAAATCACGCAGTGGTCAGATCTACTGGAATGGTTCTACTTGAAAAGCATTCGACGATGTTTGGCATGAGGGCCTTTTATATAAATTATGAAAATTTCCGCTTTCCGCCTTTTATTTGTAAAATTGTACAAAGTTTCTCTCGTCGTAGTTCTAAAGTTGACGTCAATAGTCTGGTTGCTTATTTAATATATTTTCGTTCCGATGTGGCACAAGGTTCATGCAGTTCTTGCCTCAATTTTGTACAATCTGTATACATTAGACTTTCCCAAGTTGCCTGAATGTCATACTACATATATTTCTTGTCATAAGTTCGCTCACAATATTGAGAGGAATTTAAATAATGCGATGAAAATATTGGAAAAGTATTAGAGCAAATGGAAAATTGAATTTAATGACGAAAAAACGCAGGCCATCTTTTTTACACGAAAAAGAAAGTCCTGTTTTCTTCCCATTAGTCAGTCGAAGACAAATGGATCATTTATTAATTGGGAGCGTTGTGTTCGAGAAGTTAAATATTTTTGAGATTATTTTCAATATTCTTCATACAAAACATCTGTAGCTCCAGAAAGTATTCGATTACTGGAGACGTGACCCTATGAGTGTTAACAAAATAAAATAATGACTTTGAAAGTAAGTTGTGTTAAGGAATACCGTCAAGGAGAATGTGTCTTGAGAGGGTGCTAGGAAGTTATCAGTTTGTTTATGAAGGACAGCCTACTGCGGTTTTTTTTGACACGGACTGCGTTTATTTGTTAAGACATCTACTGAGGAAGTACTCGTATTTGGTTTTAATCGTGAAATCAAAAAAGTTGTAGGTCTTGGAATAGATTCACTTATTTCTCTTTCTGTGCTGGGAGATAGATCATTACACATAGGTTCGACAGTACTTAGCTGCTTGTATTGGAAATAAATTTGTTTGACTGTTATTTATACATAAACATATCTTTTAAGTTCCTTATTCTGGTTGTCAAATATCAATACATTATTTGACATTAATGGACAACTATTAAAAAAATTGATGAATCGATATTATATTCATTAATCATCAAAATTCTATGCGGATTTTTGATCTATTGTGATCACTTCTATAGATACTTGTCAAAAATATTGATATCTATCAAATTCTAACAGCCCTATTACGGCTTTCAAATATCAATTATTTGATACTTGATAACATCTATCAATTCAGGAATAGACGTGAGGTATTAGATGTTACACTCTGTAACAGCTCACAAACTATGAATGTGCGAGAATGGAAAGTTTCAACTGAAGCATCCTTTTCAGACCACAGGATTATAGAGTTCCTAACGGACGAGAAAGCAGACCCGATAAAAAAGTTTAGGAATCCCAGATTGACAAACTGGGATACATTCCTCAAAGAAGTAGAAAAGAATAGTAGGAAACTTCAACGACAAACACTGGTTACACCAGATGAAATCGACGCAGGCACAGAATACTTAAACAAAATTCTGACAAATGCGTACGTTAAAGCCTGTCCTTTACGGACAATAAAGAACACAAAGCATCCACCATGGTGGACAAAGGACTTGTCTAAAATTAGGACAAAAACTAGAGCTCTATTTAATGCAGCGAAAGCCTCCATTTTCCCAACGGACTGGGATCTGTACAAGGCCAGTCACAGGAAATTCAAGAGCTCCATAGTAAGTGCTAAACGCACGGCTTGGCATACATTCTGCAGTGACATCGAGAGCACAACGGAATCTTCCAGGCATAGGAAAATTCTGTCCAAACAACCCTGTGGTCCAGGTTTTATTAAGGACAGTTGCGGAAACTGGACAAGTCCTCCACAGAAACCCTCGAACTCTTATTACAGACTCACTTTCCAGGGTGCACCCCGAGTCTAGGTAATAACTTAGAGGCGGCTATTACTCCTACAACTGTTTCAGTGGTTCCAGAAGGAGTAATAACCGAAGAAAAGCATAACTGGGCAATTGATACACTATCTCCCTTCAAATCACCTGGGAGAGATGGGATTTTTCCTATTATGCTCCAGAAGACAAAGACCGTCATCATACCGGTTCTCAAACGACTTTTTACACGAAGTCTGGAGTGCGGCTACATTCCTAAAGCCTGGCGCGAAATGAAGGTGGTATTCATTCCCAAGCCAGGAAAACCAAGTCACATCTATGCCAAGGACTTCAGACCGATAAGTTTGACATCTTTCATCCTAAAAACGTTTGAAAAGCTAATGAACATCCTTATTCGCAGTCGACTCGACTATAGCGCGATCTCCACCGCCCAACACGCTTACATTAAAGGCAAAGGAGTGGAAACTGCGCTACACGACGTCGTCAGCACTATAGAAAAGTCTCTCAAGGACAAAGAATACACATTTGCAGCGTTTTTAGACATTGAAGGAGCATTCAGCAATGTGGAAACGCGAGCAGTGGAAAAAGCATTGCAGAACTCCAACGTCGATCAGCCTCTCACTAAGGTGATTATGAGCCTGCTCAATGGAAGATACATCAATGCAACACTAGGCGATAATGACCTAAGAGTCGTGGCGTCCAGAGGCACACCACAAGGTGGAGTCATATGCCCCTTACTCTGGGTCCTTGTTGCAATTGCATACGCGGATGACGTAGTATTGCTTGCGACAGGAAAATTCCTATCAACTCTGAGCGAACTGTTAGAAAACTCCCTGCGGACACTCACTACGTGGACAAGAAAATGCGGTCTTGGGATCAATCCACAAAAGACTGAAATGATGTTGTTCACTAATAAAAGAAGAATACCAGAATTCAAACCACCAGAAATTGAGGGAATACCCTTGAATGTGGCGGAGAGTGCGAAATATTTAGGAATTATCCTCGAGTAGAAGCTGAGTTGGAAGCCAAATGTCGATGACAGAGTTAGGAAAGCGGCCAACGCTTTCTACGCATGCAACCGTATCTTCGGAAAAAAATGGGGTCCAAACCCTAAAATAATTCTGTGAATGTATACGGCAATTGTGCGACCAATACTCACATACCGCAGCTTAGTCTGGTGGCAAGCCACAGACAAGGCAATCAATCTCAAGGTGATGGCAAAAATACAAAGACTAGCATGTATAGGGACAACCAGTGCAATGAGAATAACCCCAACCGCTGGCTTGGAAGCCATTCTCAATCTGCCACCATTGGATCTATATATGCAGGAATCGGCTGCAAAAAGTGCCTTGAGGATCAGCCAAACAAACAGCTGGAACCCGAGTCATTTTGGACATGCACTGATTCTGAACATGTACGAGTACATAGGGAATAACGTCATATCTGATTACATGTCTCCTTACTTAGATTTCGAAAAACCATTCTCTTGTTCATTTCGGAGCAAGGAGGAATGGTACGCAAACGAACCCATGAAAAGGAAATCGATTTCCATCTTTACAGACGGATCAAAGATGGACTGTGGAACGGGTGCTGGACTATTCTCAGAGGAACTACACATTAACAGATCGATTAGATTACCTGATCACTGTAGTGTATTCCAAGCAGAAGTCTTAGCAATCACTGAAGTCGCAAGCATGGTATCAATGATGGCGATACCACGCAGTGATATTACCATTTTTATTGATAGTCAGGCAGCCATTAAAGCGGTCTCAGCTACAGAAATAAAGTCCTTGCTTGTTCGCCGTTGCCGCGAGGAGCTCAAAGCTCTTGGCGCGAAGCAAAAAACGAGTCTCTGCTGGGTCCCTGGACACAAGGACATATCCGGTAACGAGCGAGCTGACGAACTGGCAAGAAAGGGGTCTGCGATGGACCATGAACAGGCACTTCAGTCGGTTAAACCACCACTCTGCAACCTCAGAGAAAGAGTGGAATACAAAACACGAATGAAAGCCAACAACAGGTGGTGGTCACTAACCACTTGTGACATATCACGCAAGCTGTGGCCAAAATATGATAAGGGCCGAACCAACAAACTTTTACGTTACGACAGGACATCGCTGTCAAAGTTGATCGGTACTCTTACTGGCCACAACCTGCTAAGGAATCACACAATGAAACTAAATCGCAAGGATGACGACATCTGTAGAGGCTGCGGTGATGAGGAAACCCATGAGGACACACCTCACTTTCTCTGTCACTGTCCAAGCCTTTGTCACCTGAGACACAGAACACTTGGAAGATACTTCTTCCAAGACATTCAAGAACTTTCTGATGCCTCACTATCAAATCTTTACAGGTTTATACGGACATCCAAATGGCTGGACAAACTGGAGTAGGAAGGAAACCAAGGACGAAGGACCAAGGCCAGAACAGCGAGGCCAACACTCCCAACAAAGGGTATTACAATGGGGCCACATGGACCTAAGTGTGGTGTAGCAGATTCGCTCTGTTCCATCAGCCCGTAAACCTAACCTAACCTATCTATCAATTCATCGATAATTTGGTATTAGCAGTATCAATTGATAATTTTTACCTCATTGTGAATGCTAATCAAAATATCATTGAGAATGGGTTCTGTTTTGAAGTTTGACGTTTCTAATTTGAAGCTAAGCAATTCACTAACAACAACCGACACCGTTGGTTGTGCCATACCAATGCGAAAGTCATTTCCAACGCTCAGTTGGTAGCTAATTTGAGCAAAGTGTATTTAGGATGGCTTGCTTATTTTTTATCGGTTTGAGTTTATCCTCAATATCGTTCAACACTTCTACGAAGGCTTGTTTCGAAAGTCGGAAGTTGTGTACAAATCTGGAACCGAATCACATCAAGTGAAAAAAAAAAAAACTATTAACTGCTTAAAGTCGTTTTTTTTAACAATAAAAACAAGGAAATAAATTTTATGATTTGATGTTAATAAAAATTTTTAACCGCGCGAATATTTGATACGTATCAACAAGAAATTTGATGAATAACAAATTTTTTGACAACCGTAATAGCAAGTTTATCGATGAAACTATTCACAATAGATTATAAATCTAATACAATTCACATTTCATTAAAAATGTTGATAGGTTGATAACCATAATACCGATTCATTAATTTTTTCGATACGTATCAATTATTATCAAATATCGTGTTGATATTTGATAGCCATAATAGGGCTGTAAGTCAATTCGTCGTTGACAAATAAATTTTGAGGAAACATTCATTGTATTTGTTTGTAAAACCACTCTTTTCAATTAAAATGTCGTTACCGGAATTGTTTTTTGGGAAAATTAATATTTCATGAAAAAAATGTAATCACAAAACGCCTGAGTTTAAACAAAAACAAATTAAAAAGTTCACAAACATAAACAAAGGAAGTTAATCATAAAATTCATTAACAACAAAAATTTGATTCAAATTCAATTCTTACTGTAGCGAAACGAACGTACCACAGAAAAATAAATTAAATAATTTAAACGTAAAATGAAATATCTCTTCACAATTACATTTTGCTTGTCAGTGTTCACAAAAGATGTATAATTTGGCAATTGACAATCATAATACCAAAATGTCGATCGATTGATAAATTTTGTTGTTTAGAAATAATTTATCTTTGACAACCATAATAAGAGAGCATACAAGTTGCATTTTTATTAGATTCAACAATTAAATAAATAAATGACGAAGTCACCGTCTTCTTCTTCTTCTGTATTGGCGAGGGTAAAAGGGATCGTAACCCTCCTATCATACTGCATATAAAGTGATCCGCCGGTGCAAATTTCACGGCACTCGATTTCGGATCACCTAGTCACTGATAGCAATCGAATGCTAGTGTTGTTGCAGTTGTGTGATCCAGCAGGTTTTGGGCCTCCTTGTTTTTACTATTTCGACACTTTATACTTCAGTTATTACTTTTTTTGTTTGATCCTTCTTAAACGACACCGGTAATCTCCACTCAGCTTAAGGATTGTAAACGTGTCCCCAAGCTCACTTTTTGTGACAAATAAATAGTATCTATTCTATGGATTTGTTTCTATTGATTGCTCAGTTAAAAGCTTACTATAGATTGTGTTCTATGGGCTCCCATTTCTACCAACTGCTTTACTCTGCGACATTTTTACGATTGAACAATTAAGCTATGAAATATCCACCTCTAATCTTATGGCATTCTATCTTTCATTCTTTCTATTGGTCGTGAAGGCGTGGTGCTGTGAAGGTGGTGTTGGGAATATCTTAAGCCCGTCACTGCATGGAAGTCTGCAAATCGTCCAATAAGTGCTGTATTCTCTGGTATTTTTCTTTATTTTAATAAATGAACTACTAAGAGTCAAAGTCAACTTCACCTTTGTGTGCTGCTTCGAATTCAACCCATTCCACCTTTGTAAAGAATGTACAGTTCCTTTATTAAATTTCTTTCGACGGGCCATTAGCACAATTGCAACAAAAGTAACCTTTACATTTTCCAAATACGCTAGCACTCGTCATTTTTATTACTTAATGAACGACCAGTCATGTACCCAAAGGTATCCACGGCAATTAATAAGAGGCCACCAAGCATGGTATCATTTGATCATTGTGGTTGATGAAATTGTCCTTTTCAATTAGATCTGAATTGCCATCGCATAATGTCCCAACGAGACTGATAATTATATTGCCTGTTGTTGTACAGTTAAGAGATGAAGCGACCGACCATGGCCCTTCCTTTTTTTTGACCGAAAACGAATAGTACACCCTTTAGCCCTAAGGTATTAAGCATAATGCAAGTCACTGGAACTGCATTCTCCATTCAGCGAATTGCTACGACCATATCTAGAATAGAGCAATTTGCATTGTGGCCATGTTAACGAATTCGAAAACCTAATAACCAAAACCGTAATATACACATGCTGCCTTTATTCCGAGGACACCATTCCAAAAATTGCATAGTAAACCTAAGTCATGACCGAAGAGCAGCGGTCATGTGCAGAGTTTTCAATTTCTATGTCCCCTGCACACAATATATGGCTTGTTCTGGTTCTAGTGTGGAAGCGGATTCCCTCTTTCGATGTACATATACCTATAATGTTTCACAGTAAGGTACATTTGTTCCAACAGACACTACACAGTGCAGAGTGGATCCACTCTAAGACTTTGAATATACAAAGATTTCCATCTTTCAGGAGATTAAACCACCAACGAATGAAACGTACTACAGAAAACAACTTCCCTCTTTCGGGGCCCAACATGTGGTGGCTGCCGCAATACATCTCTGCAAAGGGCATAAATCTGTGACGCGACATAAAGAATAGAACGGTGGAGTCGGAGCAGTCATTTTCCTGCAAAAATAACACACTGCATCCCGGTAGCCGTGCAAAACGAGAGTATGTTTGGGTCAAAAGTATTTTGCATATTATTATAAAATAAGAGTCATACTCCGAGAGGAGCGCAAGTTGGAAGCGAAGCCATCCTGAAAAGAGGACATCCACAGCAGGCGAGGGAAATATGTATATAGGTGCGGTAAGAGCACTATACGAGGACGAAATGCTGCTGAAGCTTCTGATGCTGATGCTGATACTGATGATGATGATGGTGAAACTGGATGGTGATGAGCACATTAAGGGAATGGCAGGGATGCTTAGGCACGTTGATACAATGGAATCTAAAAGGAATAAAAAAATGAAAGAATGAAACTTCTGAAAAGGGGACTCTGTGCTCTTCCAGTGATGAGTTTTGTGCATTTTGTATGTTGATATTATTCGTTTTTCTTTTTATTAAAAAAATAAACTTTTGTTTCCATGCTTGACGGTCGTCGTCGGCGCATTGCTTCAAGGCGTTCGCATACCTCACCTTTGTTATTGTGAATTTATGCACTGGCAGAGCATTGGGAGCAGAGCATGTTCACTTGACTGGTCGCGACAATGCTAAAGGAATGGGAAGGGGAACTCTCACGATAAAAGTCTGAAGAGGCAAAGTCAATTTTTTACGTGCATAATGGTGCGGAAGGAATTGTGATTTCATTGATTTGAGAAGAGTTTCCTTTTTTTTGTGCTGTTAATAGGAGAAATGCTAAAGACAGTCTTGTTATAATGTTAAAAATCTTTCTTAGTGAAAAATCATATTGCAAATCAAAGCAGGGCCATGGCAGTGTGGCAACTGTTGTTTGTGACATTGTCGACTGTTTTAAGGATTTGTCGGTGATGAAGTAAAAACGGATTTGTTTGAACCGTAATTCATTAAAAAAAGTGTAGATATTATTAAACTGCTGTTTTAAAATTGAAATAAAACACACAAGTTCAGGAAATGAGCTAATCCTAAGGGTATATTTATTTTGACGCATAGCTGGTAACATGCCTAGATATTGGTCGCAGAAGTTACTATATTTGTGATCGGACCAGCATCGAAACTTATATCGATCTATGTTCGTCCGTCTGTCACCAATTTCGAGGCCTTAGGAATAGAGCCAGAAATTCAGGCAAAGCATGGGGAGGGTCTGTATCAGGAGTTAGAAGAAATTTCTTCTTAGGCTGCTGATAGAAACCAGGATGTCTATGAACTCCAACAAACCAGCTTGAACAGGGGAACAATCATTTTCAAAATAGCCGCTCAAAGAAGGAGGAATACCCAGGAAATTCGTTCGCTAAAGTTCATCAACAATGCTCAAGGGCTGCTTCATGACCAACAAATACTACAAAGGTGGCGGCAGTATTGTGAAGGACTTCTAAATGAACAATTTGGTCGGATATATTTTCCGAGAGCCGTTAATAACAATGAAGAAGTACACGACATTACTGTCGCAGAAGTTAGGAAGGCGGTCAACGACTACAAAAAGCGAAAATCAGTTGAGCAGGACGAGATACTCTCTGAGCTCTGAAAAAAGATGTGAGACATCGGGTCCAAAGGGCTCATGGTTCTCATCTCCAAACTGATTAGAGGCGATAAAATGCCTAGCCAGTGGGGGGGAAATATTCTTTTATGTACAAAGGAAAAGGCGATACGCGAGACTATGACAATTACCATTCATTCAAGCTGATGTCACATACCATGACGATCGTTGAGCGAGTAGAAAATGCGGAAAATAATACGGCTATCTGAAAACCAATGCGGGTTTGTCGCAGGTAAATCAACCACCGATGCAATCCAAAGTATAAGGATCATAATGAAAAAACATCGTGATTCCTTAAAGAATTTGCATATGGTGTCGGTTGATTTTGAAAAGGCCTTTGATAGGCAACCAAAGCATCTGTTATGGGTGGCGCTAAGACAGCTAGGAGTTCCAGAAACCTACATACAGATGATCATGGGCATGTATGTGGGAGTAAAGACAAGAGCAATATGCCCCGCTGGCGTCACCGAGGAGTTTGGAATCAAAGTCTTTGTACTCCAGGCGAATGGGTATCGTTTTAGTCCGAAGAAAACAGAATACTTGTCCTGCGTGTTCTCTGATCCAATCCGACCTATTCCATACATTTATATGAATGGAGGATTGATTCCCAAGTGTGAAAATTTCAAATATCTGGGATCTGTGATCAATAGCTAAGCAAGCTATGATGACGACATTAAGCATCGCGTAAGATGTGGCTGGATGAAGTGGCGGGAAACCTCAGCCATGTTCTGTGATCGGAAAATGGATCCATAGCCGAAAGGAAGGCTCTATACCGCAGTTGTGTGCCCGGCGCTCACATATGTTTCACAATGTTGGACAGCGTACAAAAAGTATGAGGGCAAATTAACGGCGGCTGCGATGAAGATGCTTCGCATGACAGCAGGAGAAACAACCATTGATCGAATAAGAAGTTCGAATATACGAGGCTTCTCGTCAAAGAACTTATCTCGAAAAAAGGAGCACTACTGGCTCCGTTGATACTGTGACTGCCATGTACAAAGAAGAGATCCTACGAACCCTGTCAAAAAGGCAATAGCAATCAAGGTTCCAATACAAATGCAAAAGAGAGGCAGATCTAAAAACTCCTGGATCACACAAATGCAGCAACACCAGCAACAAAGTGATTCAAAATCGGAAGGCCAGCGGACAAGTAAGGAAGCAGTTAAGTGGGAGGGTTATTATCCCTTTTAGCAAAATACGTACATATAATTTTTTTCTAAACAATTCCTACATACAAAGTTGATCGCCAACTACTTCGATAAATTCCTTAAAAAATGCAAATAAAAGGAACACATCGCTACCTTCCCGGAAGAATGTATTAAGCGATGACTTTTTGACTGGGCTTATATTTATATTGTGTGCTAAGTGCTACGTTTTATTCTGGGTTGGACTACTCTAGCAAGTAACAAATGAAGCTAGAGAGTGTTTCGCTAAATTCTAGTTCATTCAGCCAAGTTTATTTAGTATCAAGTTCATCATTTGTGTTGTTATCTCGAACTTTTCATATTCATTTCAATGTTTGCGCCATTTTTGTGCTAACAGTGAGGTGCGGAAGAGATTTATTGTAAGTTAATAATAAATGAACATGAATCCGAAAAAATTACAAACATTTCAAATTCTGCAAAGAAAATATACGCATTCATAAACTGACCCGCACATTTGTGCTACTTGGCTCTCATTCTATGCGTTTAAATTGCAGGGCAACTGCGAGTTTCCTAGTAGTTTAACCTCTATCACATGCCAAACGATAATCACGTGAGTTATTCGATCATTGAGGAAGGGTTAAATAGTAGGGACTAGCAGGACTAGCAGTTACCTTGCAATTGAACGCTCCAAATGTAAAAGTTTTCTTAATCAACAGTTCCTGGGTGCCCGCTTCGTGAGATAAAAGGATTTTAACTCTGAGCATCCATTTCTATTACCATTAACCCATATTCATTATTTAACTTCAAACAAATATGCTCTGCCATCTTCCTTGATGTAACACAGGCTTTTGATAAAGTCTGGCACAAAGGATTAATCCGTAAGCTAGAAAAATATCTTCCAAAAGGGTGCCATGAAATACTAGAGTCGTATATAATGTAACGATTATTGAGAATTAAGCAAGAGAATGAGTACTCCCAATTGAAACACATCAAAGCTGGAGTACCGCAAGGTAGTGTGTTGGGACCAGTACTGTCCTACCACAAAATGAGGAAACTACTGTTGCCATTTTTGCAGACGATACTGCTGTACTTGCAGTAGGAAAAACCGCACAGGAAGTTACAGAAAAACTGCAAAGGACAGTAAATGTAATATCCAAATGGACCAAAAAATGGCAAATAAAATTAAATGAACTGAAGTCGGTTCATATTAACTTTACGAATAAAAACGTACAACACATACCTGTGTACATAAATAATAAAGTAGTTCTGCATACGAACTCAGCTAAATATTTAGGCATATTCAAAAAAAAAAACGAGATGAACTAAATATACGATACAGTAAAATGTATTGGCTCATAGGGAGGAATTCATGCCTCTCAATCTACAACAAACGGCTTCTCTACAAGCAAATATTAAAACCAATTTGGACATATGGCCTCCAGTTATGGGGGTGCACAAGGAAGACGAATCTTCAAAGCACACAATGCTTTTAAAACAAAGTACTACGCAATATTGTTAATGCGCCGTGGTACATACGTAATGCTGATCTAAATAGGGATCTAAAAATTGAAATGGTAGAGGACGAGGTTCGGAAGGGCGCAAGAAGACTTGAAGTTAGGCTTCAACTACTTAATAACAACAATTTAGTTAGAAGATTACGTAGAGTTAAACCTTTTGAAATAGTTAACTAGGTAAAAAGGAAAGTAATATATGTGTTACAACATAATCACACGAACAAAGTGATAATGAATTAAAAAACAAAAGATAACAAACCAAAGTTGGTTCCTAAAAACAATACATAAGTACATAAGCAAATATTAAAACAAAATTGCTGATTAGTCTGTAGACTAGGTGCGATTACTGGAAGGATGGTAACATCATGCATTCCCTGGGTGTTTTTAGTGGGTGTTTCAAGTCCCACACTATCGCAAAGCTCGCAAGCGATGTCTTTCAACGATTTTCACCTAGCTACACGCAAAAAAAAAAAAACTTCGGGAAAGAAGTTCGGGACTTGTGACCCTGCGCCGATATTGTCAAATTTGTTATTTATAACATATTTCGCGTTTTTCCTCAATCTGATTATTACGCCAAGTTAATCATGCAGATTACGTGAGGATGTTTGCTTTGCCATCTCTGTTTTCAACTCTTCAAAATAATTTGCTTCTGACTTCACTTTTAAAAAAATGTAGGCGTCCCCGAAAAAGGCTCTAATTTTAAATGTGTGCTTTTACAAAAAGAATATTAGGTTCCTTATATCGCCATTAATATCACATTTAAAGTTGTTCGATTCCTTATCGTGCACTATGATGATTTTCAACTGGCAAATTCTACACAGACTTTATCATTTTACCTACTATTGTTGCGTGTAAACAGCAGACACAGGACCCAAAATCTTGCTTCTCCCAACGCAAGTTGTAAAATGTCTGCCGGCAGTTATAATGCCACAATACTTCTGAAACTCCCAAAAATGATTTCAACTATCCTCTGAGTACTCCAGGGACTAAGAAAGTCCTCTCTTGTTAAAAATCACAGAAGTCCTTTGTTCTAAACCCTTTAACTGGGAGCTCATTTTGTGCCTCTATTCTCGTATTCATTCCCTTGCAGACAACTTACATTAATATTTCACACTCTGCGAATTTCAGATTGCTCTAACAAAATCTTACAAAATAAAAAGTAAAACTATTTCTCTGTTAAAATCTTTGAAAGTCCATCGATCCTTCACATTCCCTAAACTTTTCCCTGGCGAAAATCAAACCCACGAAATAGACAAGAATCATAATTTTGTCCATCCCCTCAAACGAGGAGCAAATACCTTTACCTCTAAAATAGGATAAAGACAAATCTCCATAACCTTTTCAAAAAGTAGAACAACTACCTACGTTTATCCTCTTTGATCTACTTTTGGCTCCCTCGCTGATTGTTTAACGAAACAATGACCATTATACGGATAAACCTTAAAATTCCAAGAAAATTGATTTATTGATGCCATCGAATCAATTACTTTCTTGAATGTAAAATAACTGTTTGTATTTTTTGCTCAAAGAAGTTCTTTTTTTTGTAGGTTCACGTGTGTGTGTCGGTGTGTTATTCATCGAAGGACTTTCTGTTGATGTTTGCTTGTCTAAAGCCCTCCTAACCAAAACTGGCTTTTATCTTTACATTGCCACTTGTACTGACATCATCGATTCGACTAAAGTGCCTACCTCCGGCATCCGTGTGCACCCGTCGTTTCCACCATGAAGTACTTACGTTCTATTTTGTAAGGATAATGAATTTATACGCAGAGCTTCAGAGAATTTATTCTCTCCTTTTCCTCGGCACACAAACCCAAGTCGTTGCGGTGCTATGAAAGATGGTTGAATGGGAAAAACTTTTCCAAGTAGCAGGTCCTTAAAGGAAGGACAAAAAAAATATACCACAAAATGAAAAGAAAAAGTATTTTCCACAAAATTTTCCCTCTTACAAGAGATTTTAATGGAGATACTTGAGTTTTATTAAAATTCAAAACTGGAAAGGATATCTACGACGGCTATCCCTTCTCTGTTCGCTTCTTTGCTTTTCTTTTGTTTCCTTTTCTTTTCGTATGTAGTGTGTCTGTGGGTATATGGCGTGTTGATCCTCTTTTCACTGCTAGTCTTGTTCTATTTCTTTTGATTTATTTCAAAAAGATTTGCAACTTGAGTGGTGGAAGAGAGGAGTGAAAAGTTTTTCCGGAATTAGTGTCTACTCTCCATGGCAGACATGGCAGACAACACAGCATAGAGCGGTTGCTCCATGGAAAGGATGTCCTAGCCGTGAGTTTATAAAAAATTACATCGGATAAATGAATTGAGGATTCTTTACTAATCCTAATTGAAAGTTCTTTTCCGGAGTACCAAAAATGATTTGTAGTCTAGGTGAAGATTTGACGAGCGAATTTTCCCTATAAAAGTATACAGATACCTACATGTGTTTTGTGTATTGCTGAATGGAAGATAGATATTGATGAGATTTCAAACATTAGCAAACAAATTGACTCCATTTGTCTCTGAAGTTTTACAATTACAAAATTTCCTATGTTGCTCATTTTCATTTTACAAAACAAACAAAACGTCACACAAAATAAGTCCACCTGTCACTCAGACTTCTTTATCAGCTATAACCGATTTAGTAAAAAGTGACATTTCAATAAAAATTCAAATTTAGCTCATTAAGCTTCGTCAGATCTTAAATTGCCCTAACGAGATCCAATAAATCATTTTAATTAATAAAGAAATTACGAAACCAAGAATAACTCGGCCCATCTCGAAAGCTTTCACCATAGTTTCAACCTCTTAACTCACTTGTCACCAGCGAGATAATCTCTGCGTTCAGCACGTTCATTAAACCACTTAACCCTTGTATAGAATTGTATACATTCAGTGCTGTTCAATTAGCTTGTTCTCCGGCGCAAGTACATTCAGCTCTTAGCCCCTGCATGTAGTATTTTAATCTTTTGCAGTCGCTCGTGACATGCTATCGGAATAAACAAAATTGAAAGTATATTACACATTTCAATTGTCTTATCACTTTCGGTTATGCAACTTCTAAGCGTGCATCCACTACTGAGGATTCCTTCGGAATAAAATTCAGTTTGATTTTTTCCGCGGCCGAGAGATGACACCAAGAACTGAGTTAGGTATCCAGTGTTTGGTTACATTATTTTTCCTGTCAAACTGCATCCCAATTCAGGTAGCAGATTGGGCTACTAAATTAGAGCAGAGAAGGAGCCGTATTCATTCGGATATTGATCTACTGATTAAGTACTTTTGTTCCAACGATCAGAGCGATGTAAACTGTCAAAGAAGACTGCCTGAGCTGCGAGAGGAGCTTAATCAAATCGATGAGCAGCTGTTGGGCTATAAAAACGAAGAGAGGAGGGATCATATACAGGACTCTTTGCATGCGATGCAGAGGGATTCCCGCCAGGTCGCCAACCAACGATTCAGTTACGAAAGTGAAAATAGAAGAAGTTATCAAGGCAATACCAACCATCAAGAAATAAGGAACTCGGTACAGGGTCCCAGTGAACAACCGCGTTCTCCTTCTGACCATGAAGTCATTGAACTGATCCAAAGAAGGCGGTTTTTGCAAGCTGAGCAGCAACTTCTAACCCAACTTAGCGAAGTCAGATCCATTGTCGAAAATATCTACGATAATCGCAGCGAGAACTTCATTGTCATAATGGACTTTGCCAGTACTGTACGTGATGGAGAGTTGAAATTCCTGATTTACAAATTCCTCCTCGAAGAAATCATCCGCCACGGACACGATGACCCGCTTAAAATCATTCGTCTTATCCGCGGCGTACAGGACGAAGTAGTGGTGAGAAGCTCGGTCAACGATGACATCCGCACCAAGGCTACCAACATTGTCGACAACCTCAAGCTATTGTTCGAAAGTGCAGTTGCCAAACTCTGGATCGAGAGCACCATTAACCACTTCTTTGAACAAGATGTCAATTTGCCAAAGCTGGCTGACGAGATCTCCACTGTAGATCCCGCACTCTTCACCAGAATAATTTCAAAGGTAATCGCTGGATTGTACGCACATATCGACACGGAACACCTAATGAGGAATATGGAGAAATTTCATTTGGTCCCGCAGCTAATTGACGCCTATGCCGCCATCTTCAATCAACTGGAACAAAATAATGACATCAATGGAAAGCGATACATCATAAAATTGGGATATTACTTCAAGGAGCTACTCCAACGTTCCAACTCAACAAGACTTCAGTTGACTCCTGAAAAGAAGACTGAACTTCTTCTCTTGGAACAGAAACTGCCTACAACCGTCCGAAGCTTGGTCTTCAGCGACAGAGTGTGTCTGAAGAACAAATACGTCCACGATTATTTGCACATTGCCCATGGTCATCCAAGATTGCGGCGTTATGCGATAATGGCGCCGGGAACACAACTCAAATGGAAGCCAAAATGTGTTGACTATAGTATATTCTTCGAGTTCCCCTACGGTGGGTATTTGTTTGTGGATAATCAGAGCTTAGATGGACAAAAGCGATTGGTGGCAGCGTCACAGAATTCAGATGACAAGATCGAGGGTAGTGAATGGAAGATCGAGCCTCAAGGCGATGATTGCTTCATACGCAATACGGCCTACAATGAGGTTTTGTATGTGGGCGACGAGTTCGACGAGGACCACCGATCTTACAGAGTTTTTACAAGAGTGAGCAATGTTGGCGACATGGCTAACGATGATCGATTCAAGTGGACTATTGAAGGGTGCTGAAAGAGGAGTGGACTTGTCTTAGGATAATTTAATTATAATTTTATTTACCTTATTGTGAAATATAAAGTTTAGTAAAGGCGTGTTTTTATTGAGTTTTTTTTCAAGTGCATCAAAACATTCTTGAAGATATTGTATGGATGAGTTTTAACTCCTTCTCCTATGACTCGGAGCATCAAGCATAACGATATGTCATCATTAGTCTAAAGTATCGCCAACTTGTGCATTATCGGTCTCAAATAATTGACTCAGTGTTTTCTCGTGTTCTTAAATTTTAAAAATTCGCGGAAGGCATTGGTGAAGCTGTGTTCTTTTGGTAATCTGACAGATACGTGTTCCAATCCGGACAAACTCCATCAAGCAACTATCGCAAATAAAATAAACAATAAAAACAGTGAACAATTGCTTAAGCTTACTTACTTTGCGAATAAGTTTCAGCGTATTTCGAGCGAATACCAAATCTAATCAAATTCTCCCGAAGTTAATTAGACCTCAAGGTATACAATGCAAAGAAACACGCTGAAAAAGATATTCCATAGATGTAAGATGTTATAATTTGCTAACGGTGTTTGACACCGTAAATGAAGATGTTTTGTTAACGCACGGAATATAAAACCAATATTTTTTTCAACTGTTGGAATATTTTTGCATCTTGTGTAGCACAAATTTGTCACCTCATGTTTAAGGCTTTGTTTAAGGCTTTAAATTGTATGCCAATTCGGCACATAAACTTGTCAAATATTTCCATGTCATACAATCTGATTGGCAAATCTCGTATGATCAACTGATGTTTATAACTGCTACAAATGGTCAGGCTCATTTTGACACAAAGACATGGCATTTGGTCATATAGTATAATCGGTAATCGTGTGCACTGTGCATATGTCATAGAAAGACGAAAATGGTATACCCCTTTAACTAAATTTTTGAGGTGAGATATTATTTGTGGTGTCAAATGCAAAAAAAAAACACATCCAATTTATTTGAAGTTCAATAGTTATAAAGTACGTCCAGCTGACATTTTTAACTTCCCAGTGGAAGTTCTTGTAATGGGGCCGATTTTGTGAATCGCGGATTTTAACATATCTTCACGTTTCAAGGTCACCAGAATCCAAATTCAACGTTTTTATAGAGATGTCTGGGTGTGTGTATGTACGTATGTGCGTATGTGCGTTCGGAATTATATTTCGCCACGATTATCTGGAGAACCAATGATGCTATTGACATGGAACCAGGTTTATTCGAAGCGTAATAACGTAACTCAGAACTGATTAAGTTTCCATCGAAATCGGCCCAGCCGTTTTTTGTTAGTAAATAAATAACTAAAAAAATAAAGGCAAACTAGCTGAATTTTGAAATTGATGATTAGTACTATTTTTAACTTCTCAGTGGAAGTTCTTGTAATGGGCCCGATTTTGTGAATCGCGGATTTTGAAATATCAACACGTTTCACGGTCACCAGAATCCAAATCCAATGTTTTTATAGAGATGTCTCTGTTTGTGTATGTAAGTATGTGCGTATGTTCGTATGTGCGTTCAGAATTATCTTTCGCCGCGATTATCTCAAGAACCAAAGATGATATTGACATGCGACCAGGTTTATTCGAAGCGTAATTACGTAACTCAGAACTGATTAAGTTTCCAGCGAAATCGGTACAGCCGTTTTTTGTTAGTAAATAAATAACTAAAATAATTT
The DNA here is from genome assembly GCA_949715645.1 of Portevinia maculata. Lineage (NCBI taxonomy): Eukaryota > Metazoa > Arthropoda > Insecta > Diptera > Syrphidae > Portevinia > Portevinia maculata. The sequence continues at coordinate 274,969,631 of OX454526.1, read as the reverse complement.
GCCTTTATTTGTACTATTTATTGTCATTTGTTATTGAGCAAATCATTATAACATTGTGCTTCGTTATTTCGCATAAATATAAATTTACAGGTCTCCGTGTTCATAACAATGGTTGCATTAAAATATATATATGTATATAACACTTTGCTGTTATTAACAACATTTAATTTCCATGAACAATATTAAAGAGCATTTTTTAATATTAAATAATTCTTAACTTATTCTTATGGTTAACCACATTTCAAAATTTCCCACTAATCGCATAAATCATATTGATCCCACTGGGAAGTTAGTCGTGTGGACCTTTCGGGTCGCACCCCGACCACTTTTTATACCCTATTCTAAGGGTATATTAATTTTGACGCATAGTTTGTAACATACCTTAATATTGCCCGTAGACCCCTAAAAGTTACTATATTTATGATCAGCATCGATAGTAATGTCGATCTAGCCATGTCCGTCCGTCCGTCTGTCGCCAAAAATTAGGCCTTTAAACTGGACCTAGAGAGCTGAAATTTTAACCATATACTCTCTAGGGTCCCGAAATAATCAAGTTTACGAATTTTTGAAATCCGCCCACAGACACGCCCACAAACTCAAAAAAAAACAAATTTTGGAAAAAATCGAATTTTGAGCTAGAAAGCTGAAATTTAAAATATATGATCTATGACTCCTAAAACTGCTCCGGATAAAAAATTTTCAAAATCCGCCCACTGACACGCCCACAAATAAATAAAACAATTTTTTTATACCCTATGCTAAGGCTATATTAATTTTTGAAAATCCGAAGTTTCAGCTAGGGAGCTGAAATTTATAGTATATACTCTCTATGCGCCCTTTATGCTCATGTGTAAATATTTTCAAAATCCGCCCACAATTAATTTTTTTTTTTTTTGAAAAATCAAAGTTTGAGCTAGGGAGCTGAAATTTATAATATATACTCTCTAGGCGCCCTTTATTCTCATGTGTTAATTTTTTTTAAATCCGCCTACTGACACGCCCACAATTAAATAAAACAATTTTATTGAAACACCCAAGTTTGAGCTAGGGAGCGTTTTTTTTTTGATAAAATCCTTTAAATGTTATATAACAAAATATGTAGAGCGTTCTTAACAATTCAACCATACTTAGACTTTTGTCACGCCCACTTATGAGGGATAGGAATAAGAATAGGGTATCCAACAGTTCGCCCAAGCGGACTGTAGCCCGTCCCTATGTTTTAATTTGTAATTGTTCGTAAACTCAGAGGCTGAGATAAGTTCAACGCGAGTGATTTGCAGATTAGCCAGTCGCAATGAGTCTGGAGCACATCACACGTTTTGTACAAACTTTAATATTCGCCGAAATGCTATGCATGCACTGCACAAATAACTGTTTGTTAGGCCATAGTTATACTTACTTGAAGGGTGAAGGGTCTCTGCCTGAGACACTGCAGCCTTCCATCATCTGCGGTCTCGTAACCGCTGCTTCCAGCTGTCCAGACCAAGCGCTCTGGCATCCGCGGTGGTTTGGTCTTAAAAACGGAGGTTCTGTCTTCCTTGCCTTCCCGAACCGGGGGCTCGGAGTCGAAGATCCTCCTTGTTTATTTTCCATTTGCTCAGTGTGGCCGAGCCAATGTAGTCGATGTGACTTAGCTTTTTGGACTACATTCACATCTTGGTACAGCTCGTAGAGTTCGTGGTTGTATCTTCTCCCCCATTCGCATAACCCAATATTAGCTCCCCTCTCCAACTTATCGTCAGCACTCGGCACCGTAAAGCAGGACTGGCAAGATTAAGGTTCGATAGAACATGCATTTTGTTCTTCGAGTGAGGAGTTTTGAACCTATTGTTGATCAAACCGAAGTAGCGGCGGTTTCCTAGGGTAGTTCTCCGTCGGATCTAAGGTGTCATTTGTGGAGTTGATGTTTACTCCAAGCTAGGTGAACTTCTTAATTACCTCGAAGCTATCGCTATCAACAGTGACGTTTTTGTCCTAGGCGGTGGACGTTTGTTTGTTTGTTTGTTGATAGCGTGCATTTCGTCTTGTCCTTATTAACTTCAAGACTAACCAATTTCGCCTGTTCTTCAATCGCAGTAAAAGCCTCTAACACTACACACTGGGAACGGCCGAGGATTACGATATCGTTCGCATACCCCAGTAGTTGAACGGATCTATTGAAAGTAGTGCCTTCCATGTTGACACCTGCCTTTTCTCACCACTATTTTCTCCAGAACAAGATTGAAGAAGTCACATGAAAGCGCATCTCGTTGCCAAAATCCGTTGCAGGTTTGGAATAATTCGGAAGAGCTGCTTCCAGACTACACATTACACCGCCTGTTTTCAAGTGGCACGCGACATAACTGGATCAGTTTTTACGAGATGCTGTATTCGGCCATCGTTATGTACAGCCGCTGACGATAAATCCTACCGTATGCGGCTTTAAAGTCAATGAAAAGATGGTGAGTCTCGACTTGAAATTGGTTGGTCTTGTTCAGAATATGCCTCAGTGTGAATATTTGGTCTATTTTCGATCTGTCGGCCCGAAGCTACACTGGAACGTGCCGATTACTATGTTGCAGGACGGCCTTAGAAGTTCACACAGCACATTGGATAGGATTTTATATGCGAGATTTAGTAGGGATCTGCCTCCATAGTTCTTGTAAGACATTTTTTTTTTTTTTTTTTTTTGTCGGGGTTTGTGAGACTTTCTGCACTGGAGCACTCAGACTCAATACTGGTCCATTGTACTACCAAGCAGACACACCACATTTTACTGTGGGAATTTATTCGTTTTTCTAAGAAAAACGAGAAGGCGCTTCAATGATAAGGAGCTTAGGTTTACAGCACTCACCATATCCGCACCAAATACCTGCCACCTGATACGAGCAAAAGCAGGACAATCACAGAGGAAATGTTCCGCAGTGTCGTCGCTTTCTCCACAGGCTTCGCAGTTGGTGGTGTCGCTTAGGCCTAGCACCTTAAGGTGTTTGGCAAAAGCGTAGTGTCCCGTAAGAACGCCAATAGTCTGTCTGCAGTTTGCAAGAATGCCGCGGATTTCCCACAGACGTCGGGGAGCATTTGCTTAGTCTGACTGCACCCTGGAGAGTCATGCCAACGGCGATTGTGTTCATAGGAAACCCAACCATCAATGGAAGCCCTGACCGAGGACGCAGGCAGACAGATCGCTGGTTCAGGTCCTGAGAAGCCCCCTCTGAGCCTTGTCTAGCAAGTTCATCGGAGATCTCATTTCCCGTCATCCGGTTATGACCCGGGACCCAGACAAGTTTAAGTGAATTCAGCCTTCCGACCGAATTCAGAGATATCTTGCATTCACGTACTATTTTGGAGGTAGTTAACGGTTTGAGTACGGCCTTAAGCGCAGCCTGACTGTCGCTACAGACGCAGATACTTCGCCCCCTCCACCTGTTCCTCGTAACATAGTCCATGGCCATTAGGATAGCATAAGTCTCTGTTTGGAAGACTGACGCATATTTGCCTAACGGAAAGAAAAGTCTAACGTTATCGCTCTCCACGAAGACACCAGCACCAGATCCTTGATCGGTTTTGGAGCCATCCGTGAAGATTCGACTGCATTCCCTTCCAGGTTCAGAGTCCGGGCAGAGCCAGTCCTGGACGCGAGGAAAGTCGACCTCGTAGTTGCGCTTTAGCCGAAGTTCCGGTGTCATCGCATCAGACGGCATATCCATAGGACAGAAGTCGAAGGACAACCGTTGCGCAAGTTCATCAAAACTCCAGTGCGAGTTATACCAAAAGCAACCTCTTCTAAGACGTGAGATAGCCTTGATTGTACAGCCCATGATGTAAACATCAAGGGGCGGAAGGTTCAATAGTGCACCTAGGCCGGAGCCAGGCGTGCTGGGGAAGGCCCCCGTGCAGCCGAGACATACCTGAAAGCTTATTCCACCAAACAACCGAAGCGTATGCTATAAATGGTCTTATCATAGCCGTATAAATTCATAGGACTCTTTTCGGTGATAAGCCCCATGTCTTGCCGAAAATGCCTTTGCACTGCCAGAAAACAGACAGCGCCTTGGCAGTCTTCAGCTCAACATGTTTGGACCAAAGAAGTTTGCTATTCAGGATGACTCCCAGATACTTTGTTTCATTGGAGATTTGGATTATGACGCCTTTTAGCACTGGCTGAGTCAACCCGACCAGCTTCCTCCTTATCGTAAAGAGAACAACCTCAGAGGAGATGGTTTCCTCGCATGTTGCATTTGCTACTGCCCCAAACAGTGTTTTGAGCGTTGGCATCGCAGCATATAACTAGGCCCATCTTCCTGGTGTCGCAATAGTCTATGAGTTCAGCAATTGCCCTTGGTGGTGGAGGCACTACTGAATCATAGGGGAGATAAGCTGACGCCACGACGAAGGTCGTCCAATCTCCATTCGTTTCGTAGCTAATGGCTGCAGCAACCAAATCTTGGCCACAAAATTGTCCAAGCTTAGTAACTGAGAGAAGGTTCGACACAGCAAGACAAGCCCTTGGTCTCTCGGACCGCTCGTCACAGAGTATCGTGGTGCCACGGACACCTCCAAGGCCACAGATGCAATTTTTCCACACCCATGGCTCCTGTATGGATGTTATGTGGGCTTTTGTGTTCAACACGGAAAGCTTCTTCCTGATGAGAGCAGTAGCAGCCTTGGGATGTTGAAGGTTGATCTGAGTAAATACAATCATTGGTATAAACTAGGGGTTTTCGTCCGTTACTCGCACTCACTTGGAAATAAAGCGGAATTGAATCCTTCCAAGGTGCAAATAAGGACGCATTCCATACCCGGACGTGATAGTCTCGACAGAACTTTTATCTAAACCAACATCGAGAGTAGATCCTTCCTTATTATCCTTGTTTCTACTCTCCCTGTGGGAATGAACAGTCCAGTCGCTAGTATCAAGCCTAGGATTCTGGGTGTGTAGGCGCGCTATCACATCCGCCGTCTTCCTAAGTTTCCCTGGGATCCAGCAGATGGCGCGCATTTTTTTGGGGGGTCTGAAAACCTCAAAAGTTGTGGTTCCCAGAGGGGGAATTTTCGGCACCGTCTTACTAAGCCATTCAAAGGTTTGCTGTGTTGAGTCTTGTAAGACATAGTATCGCCCTTCTTGTAGATGGGGCATATGGAGCTGGTAGTCCAGGCATCGGGCATGCTTTCTTTCACCCATACTTGATTGATAATTTGGTGCATGCGCCTAATCAAAACATTTGAAAAGCTCCGCAGGTAAGCCATCAGAGCCGGCTGCCTTATTGTTCTTAAGCTTCCTTATAGCTAAGCCAACCTCTTCTATACTGGTGGTGAATTCTGTTCTTCATTGACAGGATCTGGGTTCTCTTCTTGTCATATCTCTCTCTTTCTCTCTTCATGATTCCCATTTAGCAGCTGTTGGAAATGCTGCTTAAATACATATAGGTCCCAGTTATATCCATACGTAAAACGCAACCAAAAAATTGTGTTTGTTTTTTATGAGAACTTAAACTTAATAATTCTTGGTCTTTAAATGTAGCTGTTGTTACAAATTATAAAATAAATTTATCTAAAAAAAAATAAGCTAAAGCCTTATGAGGTTTAAATCATCTATAAGAATTATTTCTCATCTTATAAAAATACTACAAACAAATTGCGAAAGCCTCATAAGGAAACCCTAATTGTTTTGTAAGAGTGAATAACTACTGTCAGAAAGAGAGAAATATATCTAATTAATTTCTCGTGATTATTCATTTTGTAGCAAAGGGTATTTTTATCAGAACATGTTGTGAAAAAAAGTCGAGGACGCAAATGTAATGAGATAATAATAATGGACTTTGCAAATACGTTTACCTTCGCAATGAGGCTTACAATTTGACTGCGACTGAAATTTATCTACTGAATTAAACATTTTCATTTTACATCAAAAAAATCAAAGCGCCTCAGAAAAACGCAAAATTAACATGTACTGTATAAAATATTATTTAATATATAAGGGTTACCATTCATAATTTACAAATACCCTAATATAACGGTATTATATAATGTTGACTCATATAATTTGTAATCAAACCTTGATAGTGTTCTAAGACCCCCAAAACTTACAATATTTGTGATTAGAATGATAGGAATGTCGATCTAGCCATGTCTGTTGGTCTCAAAAACAAATTTATTAAAAAAGTGTAAATTCGTGAGAGAAAGCTGAAATTTAAAATATGTGTATATTCCCTAGAGGCCAAAAATGCTCAAGTGGAGGGGTTTTTTTTTTAAATCCGCCTAATTATACGCCCATAATTTAAAAAAAAATATTTTATCGAAAAAATCTAAAGTTGAGCTGGGAAGCTGATATTTTTAATATATACCTACTCTCTAGAGACCCGAAATGCTCAAGTTAAGAAAATTTCAAAACTCAACCACTGACACGTCTACTATTTACAAAAAAAAACAACTTTTTATTGAAGATATCATCGGAAATGAAAGTCATATTCTTCACCAAGTATGTAGATAAAGTCGTTTTCAACAATTAATCCATACATAGCTAGATACAAAGTTGTTTGCCATGCCCACTTTTATGGGCGTTTTTTTACAAATCTGAATATAGGCCAAGCCGTTCGTTCGGCAGAGCCAGACGGAAATGTTCAGCAAAAAAAGTTGATACACATATCGTACGTCCTCTGCCAAACGGGTTGACCTACAGCGATGAGACAGACTCTTGAGCTAGTATTTCATATTTAAACGAACCGTTCCCTTTCGGTTTCTCAATTGCTTAAATAGCCCATAAAAAAATTATGTGAACGGAAGCAATTGGCTGTGTTCTGCCACACAATAAACAATACAAATTCCTTGTATTCGCACAGTTTCGGAGGTCGCCATATGGTTATCTCATAACAAGTATATCTTCGAATTTAGGCTTATAACCGCAATTGTAAAGATTATTTTAACACTTGTACTTTTACAAAAATAATAATATATAAATAGATAAAAGGTCTTGCGAACCCTTGTAGTATTATAATTTTGTGATAAGAGTACTTCGAGATCTAATTCAAATTGTGAGAGTATTGAAGAGTGTTATGAGAGTCTAATGAACGATAATCAAATTTTTCGAGTTAAGCTCTTGAGAGTTTGTTGGTGGGTTGTGAGCTTGTGTTCAAACGGGAAACGGTGCTCCCAGTCAAATTCTTATTGCTAAGAAAAAAATTATTTTTCTTTAATTTCGCGGGGCACCACGTAGTTTGATTATATACCATAAGAAACTATTTCAGTATTTTTTTAGAATTTTTTAAATGACATTTAGGGGTCGCTACCAAGGTTTAAGTTTAAAAAAAAAACTTAATTTTTTTTTTTTTTGAAGTAAAACTTCTTTACGCACGCTTGACTTGGGGAGTAAGCTGGTGAATGCGACACGGAAGTGTAGACCAATGTAGACTTCCGGCGAGACGGAAGTGTAGACCAATGTAGAGTTCTGGCGCAACGAAGGTTAGACCTTACGGTGCAACGGAAGTGTAGACAAACGTAGACTTCAGTGATGGGACTTTGTGAACAAATGTCCGAAGTATATTTGTTATTTCGTTATACTTTTTCCAGTTTTAATTATGTTCAATTTTGGAGATTATTATGTCCTTACGAAACACCGGGAAGTTGTGTGGAAGTAGATTTGTTTTGAATAATTGAAAGGTCCTTGCAACAACAAAAAAGGTCCTTAAAAGTCGAAGAAAGGATATTTTTCCAAAATGCCGTTAGAATCCACACGGTATATCTGTGTTCAATAGCCGTCTTTCTTTGCACGCGGATATAGGGATGGCATCAGAAAACGACTATCGCCGGTTAAGAATTCATCAAAAAAAACTTGGCAGCACACATGCACCTATGACATGCACCGTGATACAGCTGTAAGTTGTAGTTAAGAAATTTGTATTGAAAATCCTGAAATTGAAAAATATTTACCAATTGCCAATTGAAATTGATGCCAAGCATATTCTAAAATTATGAAAAACAATTTCATATTAACAGATTTGCTAAACTCAATTACCCTTAAAATGAAGTTTGAAAAATAAATAATAATAAAATCACGAATAAAATTTTCGGCGGTATGTGTGAGTGGTCGGTGGGTTGTCACTTTCTTTGACATTTCCTGAAAAATTCATCGGAAGGATTCACCAGAAACGAAGAAAATGGATTTTGGAAGCACTGTTTATCCCCGCTAAACGATTTAGCGGCGATAGCTATCCCCGCTAAAGTTAGTGTATATAGGATAAGTTGTTGTTGTATTTAACATGCAAATTTGAAATTATCCCTATATCCGCGTGCAAAGAAACACGGCTAATGTTATTTGACTAAGAGGTCCTTGCAACAACAAAAAAGGTCCTTAATAGTCGAAGAAAGGATATTTTTCCAAAATGTTCAATGTTATTGGACTAAAAGGTCCTTGCAACAACAAAAAATGTCCTTAAAAGTCGAAGAAAGGATATTTTTCCAAAATACCGTTGGAATCCACACGGTATATCTGTGTTCAATGTTATTTGACTAAGAGGTCCTTGCAACAACAAAAAAGGTCCTTAAAAGTCGAAGAAAAGATATTTTTCCAATCCACACGGTATATCTGTGTTCAATGTTATTGGACTAAAAGGTCCTTGCAACAACAAAAAAGGTCCTTAAAAGTCGAAGAAAGGATATTTTTCCAAAATGCCATTAGAATCCACACGGTATATCTGTTTTCAATGTTATTTGACTAAGAGGTCCTTGCAACAACAAAAAAGGTCCTTAAAAGTCAAAGAAAAGGATATTTTTCCAAAATGCCATTAGAATCCACACGGTATATCTGTGTTCAATGTTATTTGACTAAGAGGTCCTTGCAACAACAAAAAATGTCCTCAATAGTCGAAAACAGAATATTTTTCCAAAATGTCATTAGAATCCGCACGTTATATCCCTGCTCAATGTTATTTGACTAAGAGGTCCTGGCAACAACAAAAAGGTCCTTAAAAGTCGAAAAAGGAGATTTTACCAAAATGTTTGTTGTTCCTAGCACCCCTCATTCAAATAACATTGAACTCATATATACCGTGCCGTTTCTAAAGACATTTTGGGAAAATGTCCTTTTTCGGGTTTAATTATTGTGGCTCCAAGAACCTCTTTATAAAATAACCTGATGTAAAATAAAAGGGACATTCAATCAATTTTTATTTTAAACGCAATATGCATAATAAATCCCAATAAATTATCACCATTATAGCAAAATAACATTTTTTGATATACGAGTAGTTATTAGTTATTATCTAGGCAGCTAAAAAGCTACAGCTAAAAACTAACCAACTTTTAGTTGTCATCCGCAACTAACTTTGGCAACCTAACGAGCTTAGTTACACAACCTGCAACTAATAGCTAATAGCAAAAATTAGTTGTCATTCTGATAGCTAACCACCAAATCGATTGCATTTTTAGCGCAGCTAATTTAACTACGTTAGTTACTTAGTTATGGCGTTAGCTAGATAACAAATTAGGTAGCTAACGCGCAACTGTGCCTACATGTTTACACATAAATTATACCGTGAGTGCAGCGTGGCTCACACCTTTTTTTTCTAATTTCTAATAATTCTTTTGTTTTGATTTTTACAGCAAAAGTAAACAAATTCATTGTATAATATTATACATTTTCATTTCAACATTATAACAAAAATTCAATTTGGGAAAAACGAGAAATTATTGAAGTAAAACTTCTTTACGCACGCTTGACTTGGGGAGTAAGCTCGTGAATGCGACATGGAAGTGTAGACCAATGTAGACTTCCGGCAATACCGAGGTGTAGGCAAACGTACACTCTTTTGTTACAACCTTTCGGCGGAAAGGTTCATGGAATGGGAAACACCCTTGAATCTCCTCAATAGAGGGCAATACTAAAATAGTCAATTATCAATTGTCGATTGACACTCGCAATAGGGGTGTAAGCTCATCATCTATCCAAGCCGATTCAAAGCCGACAGATTTAATTTACCGGAAGTGAGTAAAGTCATTGTGTCCATGAATCGCAGTTCATTAGTTGGAAATATAGAGCGTTACCGTCATCGTCAGATTTTCAGGTCGAACGGCAAAAAACCAAAGTTTGAGCTAGGGAGCTAAAATTTATAATATAGACTCTCCACTGGCCCTTGATGCTCATGTGTAAATATTTTCAAAATTCGCCCACTGACACGCCCACAATTTAAATTAGATGGAGCGAAAGAAGTTTTACTTCAGTCGTGTGGTCTTAAGCACACTCATTTTTTTTTTATACACAGGACATAAAAAATATTACAAAATCTTCACCGATGGATGGCAATGTTGATTTTATTAATTCGGATAATAATTGACCGATAAGCCAAACCTTACTTCGATTTCTAGTAGCTTTACTGAGTCCGCTACTTTTAGACGCCAGTGCAACACGTTGAAACACGTTACTATGACTTTTAGAAATAAAACGCGTGCGCTCTCGTAAATGACTTATTAGAACTGAAGTGCGGGGCGGGCTAAATCTCGACGCATCGGTACAGAAGAGGGGTCGAGGCGAGGGCTTTTTGTAAAAATTTTGACAGCTGGTAGCGACCTCTAAATCTTAACAAAAAAAAAACAAAAAAAACGTATTTCATATTTAGAGGTGTATAATCAAATGGGAAAGTGCCCCGGGGATAATTCAGAAGTCGAAAAATAAGGACCACCCTACTGTGGAGGCTTGTCAAACATCCTTAAAATTGGCAACAACAACCCGTTTGATATCCTGTTTGCGTAAATTTCAACTCTGTTTTACTCAGTTTGAGAAATTGTCGGTATGGTACATAACTAGTCTCAATAATTTCACGACGAGAGTTCTAGCAAACATTCCTTAAATATATATTAAACAATATTTACGCTGTTTTCCCGGCGAGTTGATATAAGGTCCACGGTTTGGATTAAACATTTGAGCACTATGTCCAACAAGTAATAAAAAACAAACAAACAAAGAAATAACAATATTATTTATCATACATATCGACCATACCAAGTCGAGTTAATCGGTTCTCGTCAGATCACCGAAATTAAACGACGTTGGGCGCGGTTAGTACGTAGATGGGGGACCGTTTGAGAACAACCGCGTGTCGTTGGCCAGTCCCATCTACAGAGTTGAGGTAGATAATATACGTGGCATCACAATGGACCTAAATTGGTCTAAGTGAGTCGGCTTCTGCCGACAGCCACATAAACCTAACCTAACCTATCATACATATCAAAGTTTGGGTGGCCCACTTGGCGGCTTAATATATTTTCAATCTATTAGACATCTCGATGACTAACACAACGAACGGCCTTTGCACATGCAGTGCAGGTGCTTAGGGCGCTGCCAGGCGGTTCCTTTCAAAAATAAAAAGATATGACCGTGGACCTTATGTTATCCCGTAGTTTTTCTCTATAACTCGTGCATTGTAGATGCTTGACAAACAATATGGCATTTTGTTTAATACTTACTTACTTACTTAGGTGGGCCTACAGTCCGTGGTGGACTTGGGTCTCAACCAATACGCCTCTCCAGTTAGCACGATCTTTGGCTAACTGCCTCCAGTTGCGCACTCCAAGTTGGTTGAGATTCCCTTCCACTTGCGCGCGCAACCTAAGGCGAGGTCTTCCTCTACTGCGTTGTTCCTCCGGGTTGGAATCGAAGACTCTTCGGGCCGGAGCGTTGGTGTCCATTCGCTCTACATGTCCTAGCCATCTTAGTCGACTGATTCGCACTTTTTTGACCAGGTCGATGTCTCTGTACAGCTCGTAGAGTTCGCTGTTAAATCTCCTCCTTCAAAGCCCGTCGACGCAAACGGGACCGAAAATCACCCGAAGAAATTTGCGTTCGAAACGACCAAAGGAGATCTTCATCCGCTTTTGCTAATGTCCACGTTTCTGCGCCGTAGAGCAGGACTGAGATGATGATGGTCTTATATAGAATCTCCTTAGTTTTTCTTGACAAGGCCTTACTAATCAATTGCCGTCTTAGGCCAAACAAACAGCGGTTGGCAAGTGTAATTCTTTGTTTAATACAGTGTAATAAGATAATAATCTTACGACAGCTCTCTCCTGTGAAATGGTCATTTTGACAGATGAAGTAGTCATATATTTGCGCTCACACAAAAACCAACATTAGGTAAAGCCTAATATTACCTTAAGTTCACGTCACTACTAGTGGCACAACGAGCACAAATAAGGTTCACTGATTTTAAGGTAACTAGCTGGTGTGGCAGAAGTTGTTCTGCCATTTCCGGTGTGTGAGGCGACGAGTTTGATTTGTAAACTACATTCAGTGTCTTGGTTTCTTGGATTACGTGGAATCAGCATATCTCCTTTCGACTTGTCATTCAGAATTGTCGTTTCTATGACATTTGGAATTAGTTTTTTGACAGTGAGCCTGTTTCCATTGCACAATCAAGGTGGTTTAATGATACGCAAAATAATTATTTCGTCCGCATTCATAACGCTGTCAATTAACAATTCATGTTTGTATTATTGGGATATAAATGATATTTTATTTACTATTATAATTTTATTGATAACCAAACTGCTACACAGGACTACGAACTTCTTAGAACATTATTAATTTATTGATTTTATTTATTATACTCCTCTTCCCCAACAGCAGGAGTAGAACTTTAACATTAACCTTTGAAGGAAGTGTCGCAAGTGTCTGCAACAACTGAACAAAGTTTCATCTCAATCGGCTCAACGATGCGCCAACGCACAGAAAACGAACCCACACACATTAATTTGAATATTTAAAGAATATTGAGGTGTCTTCTCGGGCGTATGTGGATCATTTTTTACGGGCAAATAGTTCCACTTAAATTGTAAAGATATTGTAAAAACATTCGTCTACCGGAAATAAATTTCATAAAAATCATTGCTTGTCAAATAAATCTTCTTAATAATGCAAACAATAATTGCATATACGACTGTCTTTTGTTTCGATGAAGAACTTGCGTCTTAACCGCTTTTCCCCACGTTAACTATTTCATGATTAATAACCAAAATAAATCGCTTTCTTTGCTGCGACAGTTTCGTACACAGACTTCCTTTACTAGACAGTCAACTGAGAGGTTTTTTTCGCATTGCCTACAAGCTCAAATCTGCAAAAACTCCACTAATGGCCTATCTGTCTTAGTGTTTGCATGCAATATCGAAATCCTCTCTCAAAATGATAGAAAATACGCTGTGTTAACAAACCAACTTCGTTTCGAGGTGGATTTGTAGAGTTTTAATAAAGTACCTGCAAACTTCTTCCTTCCGTGGTGAATTAGTAATAAGTGTAAAATATAGTATAAATTGTACATAATAATGTTTTAAATCATTTATAATACTTTTTTTAGAGAAGTAATATGTAATTAAAAAACTTAAATATAAATCACAGCATAAACGAAAATAGTTTAATTTTGTCCGCTATGTACCCCCTAAATCAGCAGCAAGTAGGATCGTTAGTAGTAGTATAGTATATAGGTCGAATATATATAACAATTTGTACTGACTGCTCCTACATAGTCAAAAATAATTTTGTTACTAGTAATGAAAAAACTTTCCACTCATCACGGTCATTACTAAAGCCTGATTACTTACTAAAAAAATTATTATTTTCAGTAATTCGTACGAAGTGAGTTTTATGTGTCCGAACATCTGAAATAAGTTTGTCATTACTTATCTTTTCGTTACATCAACACTATAAATGTCAATGACACTATAAATGCAGCCATATGATCAGTGAAAATGATTTTGAATTTATGGCTTACAATAATTGGATAGTTATTGTGTGTTGATTGACGTTCGTATATATAAAAGTGAAACATTTCGAACCGTTTTTATTTTGTTTATGATTTTGTTGAAACATATGAGTGTGACACAATTAATGACCATTCATAACAGAGTGAAAAACAACATGCGTCAAATATTACCAAACACAAGAAAAAGTTTGACGCGTTGCTGGACACGACTTTCATTTCCATGAACGTCTACCCAGGCACTAAGCGCCATACTTTGTTTTTGTAATCATGAGAGGTGGCGATTTAGTAGAGGGTAGTGTGTTGGCCTGTGACCCGTGCGGTGCAGGTTCAATCCCCATGGGGAACAACAACATACGCCACCCATTAACGGAGAGCAACAAATAGCACCTTGTTTCTCCAACCTCTACACCAAAAACAGGATATCTACCTGGTAGTACAATGGACCGTTACCGAGCCTGAGTGCTCTGGGATTTGGATTTCCTTTTTATAAAAAAGAAATAAAAAATAAAAAAAATCATGAGAGAACTGCTACTAAAACCGTTTTTTTCCTCCTGCCTTCAGCGTCTGTGATGGAAATCAAATTTGTGTGTAGCCACGATGTTCATGGGAATGACTTTCACTCCCATTAACGTGTGACCAGCACTTCTAGTTGTTTCGAAAGAACTCATTTCGATTAAAATTTTGAGGCAGGGCTGACTGAAGAAGATCACCATTTTCAAATATGACCTGTCTCGGACTTCTACTTTTGCTTCGTTCCTCTTATTTATGTTGATATAATCCTTACCTCAATGACATATAAATTGTAATAAGCAAGAAATTTAAATCAGAATACTCCATCATGCTTACGATATTATATATTTGCATAATTTATTCACAATAGGGTCGACATTAATGTGACCGCTACCTCAGCTCCGGAAAACGTATATAAATATCTTAAAAGTGTTGACCCTTAATGTCATGCAAATGTTATTTGAATTTCAAAGTTTTCTCTACATAAAAAAAAACATGCCCTCACAATAGCAGCGGTAGCAAAATATTTGTCTACTTGTAAAAGGGTATCTATCGGATACACACACACCAATGACATCCAAATCAAATTTAATTATAATAACAAATCCATAATTTCAAACCCACAGCCCACAGCCAACCCAAACTATTATGGTTAGCTTAAGAGATTTACCACTAAAGAAAGGGCTGCACAATTCAACTGTTAAATGCCAACTTGACTATAAACAATGCGAAAAAGGATACGACTTGCAACACAATACAATTGCGCTTAAGCTTATTGTGCTATGAAATAATGTGGATTTATTATTCTCATAATATTTCAAGTAGATTTACTAAAGCAAACAAATCCTTGCACAAACACAACAACGTATTCAGCTTCTGAAGACATGAGGTACGAGTATGCCTGTGAGGTTGAATGCTAAGAACGTGTAGAAAACAACGTTTTAATGTTCACCTTTTACAAAGTCTTCTTTATCCGCACAAAGTAAACGGAACTGTATTCAGAAAGAAAGATGGAGAGCATGTGAGAGTATGGGGTGTTTAGCCTGACTGTGTACTGTGCTATGGGTGAATGAATTTCAACACATGGTAACCAGGAGTAAGCTAAAAAATAAAAACAAGAAATTGTGTTATCCACATTCTGAAAAATTCCTTTTGTAGGATTGAAAGAGTGCCGCAGGTTTTTTTTTTGTCTGAGTAATCTCATTTAGTGTTCACAGCAAATACTCTAGTTGTGCTTAGATCTTCCGTCTTTATAACGTTATGTTGCAGAAAGGAAGAAAGAACGAACAGGAAATTCAGTCGTTATTGCCTTGTCTGGAGAGCTATCGTGATTAAAGTGATTTGTTATAGGCAAGTTGAAAATAAATAGGGATACCAGATTGTTTGGAAAGCTTAGGGCAAGTGTCAGAATGCACTCGAAGAAGTGTCAATGAATAAGGAGCTTCTACAGATTATGTTAGCGAGCTAAATTTTGTTGTGAACTGATTCCGCGACTCAGGGCTTTAAGCGTCGATTTGACCTATCCAGATCTTTGTGGAATAATAATGGTAAATTCGCGCTAGGCGAAAAACAGGTTCAATGGTTTTTGGATTTCGTGAACTTTGTTTATCATTTTTATCCTGAAGCCACTTTAGGCAAACGAATCGCCGAAAAACGAAAACTCCTCAAAAAGTATATAGGTATAAAGTGAAGGCAACCCTTTAGTAATATTATAGCTTCACAAAAACTGTATAAATACTTATGGTATAACCGTGTGCACATCTGCTCATTGTATTTTAATGTATTGCCTGTACAGTTATTTAGGTAAACCTTTCCAATTAAGTTCGGATGCTCGCAGGTTGCAACACTAAATAAAAATAAAAAAGGACAAACGAAGAAATTGAGAAAAAAATAACGCCCAACAGAAAACACCAAATAAAATATTTTCCCATAGAGTATTAGAGTGTGGTGGTCCCTCAAGCCCAACGCAAGGATACCTACTCTCGAAGGGTAATACCCTTGCTATAATACAACATCAATGTGCAGCAACACAATCTACTCTCACGTTCAGTGCTGCGCGCTTCTGCTCTCTAGTGACTATGCTGCTCCTACTCCCTTGAAACTGTACACTGTCTTCACTTCCTCTAGCGCTCCCCAAGTCCCTCAGGGGACAATTCAGGACAGCGCACATATAGCGTGTGTATAGTAGAATTCCGGAAGGCGCACACCCACACAAACACGAATGCACTACATACATACTTTATATCACTGTAAAAACACTTTTACTACTTTTATTTGTACGTGCATTTGTTGGCGCAATGATGCGAAGGCAGTGAAAGTTGCTTGATAATAAAAAAAACAAGAAACAAATTATTTTCCATACCAAGCTTAGCACTATACTCTATTCGTTCAACGATTATACATTATGTGGGTGTGTGGTGGTCTGGACAAGGGTGGCATTTGTCTGCTTGCCTATTTGCTTTTGGGATTTGATTTCAAAAAAAAGATTCATACACACAGCAGCAAAAAAAAACACATAATCAACCACCTATCTACATCCTTTGGGACAACCGTTGAATTTCAATTTTATGTCAGATTTATTCAGATCGTTTGCACGTCCTTTTTTGATGTAGGTACACATTATTCCTGAATTTTTTTGTATGGGTAGGTATGTGTTCTGGATACATATCAGAGGACATAGGCACGTGTATACACACAGCAAATGCACCAAAGTTAAAAAGTTTCGGACAAAGTTTTATGGATTTTCGAATGTCATTTCACAAACCAGGACGCAAGGTGAGAAAAAGCACTGACTTACAGATTTTTGAGCAATCCGAGGCTTTGCAAATGGAATTGTATCAAAATGTTAAATAAGGGCGACTGAGGACTGTGTGAGTTCCGTTGAGTACTTGGGCAGTGGAATTAAATACACAAAAGTCATTTGACTTGCAAATATGATTGAAACGTTGATTTCTTAATGAACTCTTGACAAAGTGAAATTTTTATTTGCTCATGTCTGCTTTTCGTTAGTCCTGCGCTGCTCTCTGAGTCACATCCTTTACGTGGTGCAATTGTTGAAATAACGATTTGTGAAGGTTTTTTTTTCCTTTTTTAATTGATTGCTTTCGAAAATATCAAGGAGTACAAATATTTATTAAAAAAAGCGCTGGAAAAGGACTATTTGAAAAGGTCGTTTATTTGAATACCAAATGAGTTGTTATAATTGACAGAATTAATTTTAATGAGCTTAAATATTTGTTTTTTGGGAGAGCTTTGAAAAAAGGTGTAAATTGTAAAAAGGAACATCTTTGAGGCATACAAAAAATTAACTTGGGGTTAAAACAATCTATCTTCGGTACGGCTTTACTTGTAGTATGAACACTCTTTGATACTTGTGAATTTGGTAATAGGTATGCATTGTGGCAACCCCAAAAAGGTAAAATTTAAGGTGGTTCAATGCGGATAATTACAAGACTGCTCAAGTCAGTGTTGTTCCGAGGGATTGGAGGAACCCAATTTATACATATAGTGGAAGAGCGAATGTCATATCAAACTTCTAAACTTCCATAAGGAAAATGTACTCTCAGATGACATGCATTTATTGCCTGCCAAATAGGAGGAATTCATTGAGGAATTTCTGTGACAGAGGCGGGTGGCAGCGGTGCAGTAGTAGTGTATTCACTAAGTGATTGGAAGGTCGTGCGTTCAAATCTTGGCCAAGTTCTTGATTTAAATTAAATAAAAGAAAAACCTTGAACTCATAGTTGGGAGTTAGCTCCCAAAATTGTTATCTAGCTACGCCATAACTAAAGAATTTATGGTTGGTTATGGAACAAATTGCGGTAAGAAAGCAAGTGAGCCTAGCGACGCATTTAACATCTTTAGGCTGTCCCGCAACTGTGCAAGCAAATGCGTGGGTTGACACGACTGGAAATCATCGGTGTCGTAAAAGGTCGATCGAACAATAATCATCAATAATGGAAGCATGCAAGTGTCGAAATCGTAAAATAGAGGCAGGCCACTTCTGGATCACACAAATGCAATAACACCAGCATTTAAATGGCCTCAGGGATGAAATGATCCCAAACCAGGAAGCCTGCCGATTTTTATTGAGGTGAAATCGGCGAACCTCACAGGCGGACCAATAGGGATACAGTAAAGTGGGAGGGTTATGAGCACATAAGTCCTGATTATAACCACGTCGTTAAGGAAGAAGAAGAAGGAAAAGACAAAGTGGTCCTTGGAAAACCCAAAAGAAGGATATTTTTTCAAAGTGTCCTTAAAAACTGATCAGTATTTCTGTGTCAAAGATTATTTTACCAAGAGGTCATGGGAATCCAAAAAACTTATATTTTGCCAAAATTATGTTAGAAACCGCAAAGTATTTCTATGTTCAAGGTTATTTTACTAAGAGCTAATTGGAACCCAAAAAATGTCATTAAAACCAAAAAAGGCATATTTTTGGCAAAATGGCCTTAGAAACCGCGAAGTATTTCTGTGTTTAAGGTTATTTTACCAAGAGATCATTGGTTAAATAAAAACCAGTGCGATTTGTTATGTTCAAAGTAGAGCTATGTTCCTACTGTAACAAGAGTTATTAAGCCACAGAGTTGTCCATGGTTTATCCACCAGCTTAAATTGTTGGTTCAGGAAAGGGAGCGTTTTTTCAAGCGGCTTAAGAGAGCACTTTCTGATTATAGCAGAAGCCAAAATATCTTCGCTCGAAATAGAGTCACTGCCGCGATACGCTCTGCTAAGCGTGATTATTTTGTGCAAAGACTTGAGTTAAACTCTAGAGTCCTGTGGAAATCTTTAGAGATTCATGTGTGATTGATAATGAACTACCAGGATGTGCGTTCAGTCATACTGAAATAGGATCGGTTCTCATTCTCATTTCTTCCAATGCTAGCTATTTTAATCTCAGTAAGTCAAGCTCAAGTGAGTGCTTCGCTTTTTAATGGATAAGTAATCTTGATGTTGAAATAGCAATTCGTTCGGTTAAATCCAATGCATCTGGCCTTGATAATATCTCGCCAAAATGTATTAAAATTATCCTCCCTCTACTTCCTCCCTATCTAGTACATGTTTTCAATTATTTTAATATAGTTGTCAGTTTCCAGAGCAGTGGAAGTATTCCAAAGTCATTTCTATTCCAAAAAATTCAAACCCCACTGAGTATACTTCGCTTTCTATCAAAAGCTTTTGAAAAAAATACTGTCGCCACAAATTCAAGAAGATTTGGATAGGCGTAATAAGCTCTATAACTTTCAATAAGGTTTTCGAAGGAAGCACAGCTGTGAATCGGGCGTAATTAAGGTCACAACCGATATAAGGACAGCATTGGACTTAAATGAAATAAGTGTAATGGTGACCCTAAATTTTTTTAAAAGCATTTGACTCAATTTATCACTCCATATTAATAAACAAGCTTAAGAATAACTTTCAGTTCTCTCGTTCTGCTTTGAAACTGATTCAAAACTATCTAAGCGATCGCTTACTGACAGTTCAAACCGATCAGGGAAGCTCCAGCCCATTGTAACAGAACTGTTCGATACAAAAATTTTAAACGAACATACTAGGAGAAATTCGATACTCGATTCGAAAAACATTTCGAAAAAGGAGAGTAAAGCTTTTGTATGAGCCCCGTAGAGTTACGGCTTTTTGGCCAAAAGAAAAAAAGAAAGTTTCCAGAAAGCTGTGCTTTCCAGAAACGGAAAAGGAAAAGGCATTCGAGAGATCGAAGAAGAGTAAAAAGTAGATCAGACGTCATCCATTGTCTGACCGACAAAGGGAGCTGTTACAAACATACGAGTAAGTCGTAGAACATTACGAACATTTTATTGAGGTAAATTAGCATTAATTTTCAAAAATAAAGAAAATAGGCATATACATATATGCATCGATAGAATATGTACTAAGATATATATATTTTTATAGATAGCGGTATATTGCGGCCTGAAAATCACACTGCTACATTGATTTACAAGTGCTGCCTCGCTGAAATCAACTCAGACGAGGATAATTTGTGCAAGCTTCCACAATCCTTTTTGACAAAAATTGTTTGAAGGTGGATTCGCCGTTGTGCCCCACCACGAGTATCGAATTCCGGAGAAAAAGTGTTGTGACCGGACTAGCCAAGGGCGCTAAAACGTTGCCAAGAAGACGTCGCCAGCCGGAGCAGCGGGTTCAATACTCAGCTGAGGAAGCAGACAATATTTTTTATATATTATTTATTTTTTTTAGTTTTTTTTTGTTAGTTGTAAGATAACCTTCTAATTGGCAGACAGCTAGTAGGTATATGTATATATAGATACAGTAAAGGAAGTAAACCATTAAAGGTAAGAGACACTCACATTATATAAATATATTTATAATTAATTTGAAAATTCTGGCGCGATTTTTAAAAGGTACAGGGTTCCAGCGACAGGAGATACAGTGGCCATTGGATCGCCAGTTGAACAAAGGTACTCAGTAGAGAGAAACTCGGTAAGTCGAAGAATTTATATTTTTATTAATTATAAATACATAAATATAGTGAGAAAAAAGCCCTGGGTTAGTAAAAATCCTGTATGAGATCGTGCTGATACAGAGTCGCGATTTGACCATACATATTTCGCGGTTTTTTTTGTGAATTCAGTTGTAGTAAATTTGATTTCTTTGTCGTTCCAATATAGTTTTTCTTTATTCGAGTCATTTAGTTTTAAGTATCAAAATAAATAAATTGCTTTATTTTATATGAGAATTAAAAGAAGAATGACGAGTTTTCTCTAGATGGTGAATAAAGGGGTTGCTTAGGCGAGTAGAGTAACCATGGTAGGGAGGGTAGAGGCAACAGTTCTCGCACGTCAACATCACCTCGGCGTAAAAGACTGGCATGGATTTTTGTTGTTGCATGGACCAAGGGTCAAGTCCCACACCCACCGACGAGCTAAGGAAGGGAACTTGCATGCCCACAACGACCTGAAGCAAAACACGGTCTCAGCAACACCATATACTGTTAACGTAGGTGTTAAACCAACGACCATACCACGTCGAGTTAATCGGTTCTCGTTAGATCACCGTAATTAAATGACGTTGGGCGCAGTTAGTACGTAGATGGGGGACCGTTTGAGAACAACCGCGTGTCGTTGGCCAGCCCCATCTACAGAGTTGAGGTAGATAATACATACGTGGTATCACAATGGACCTAAATTGGTCTAAGTGTGTCGGCTTCTGCCGACAGCCACATAAACCTAACCTAACCTAACGTAGGTGTTCCTCAAGGATCAGTGCAAGGGCCACTTCTTTTTTCTGTCTTTATAAATGACCTTATGATATTCTCGAAAACTACCATGTTCACCTTAATGCAGATGATGTCATTATTAACCTGTCCAGAAAACTATTGCTGATGGAAGATTTCGTGGCTAGAGTAAATGAAGGTTTGTTGCGTATTCAGATGTGGTCTGATGTAAATAGCCTAAAACTAAATCCTGCTAAGTCGTTGGGTATAGTATGCTCCAGAAGTGCAATTTCTTTACTTGCTGTTCCTCCTCTTGTTGTGAACTATTTCATACGTGGAGCGGGTCAACTATCTTGGATTTAGAATTAAAAGAAAACTAAGTTGTGATGCCACATCTGATACGTTCTGAAATGTCTACGGTGGGCTACGAAGCTTGAGAACCTCCGCTCATATGCTCCTTTCGAAAATGAAAATGCATCTGATAAAAAGCTTGGAGCTTCCATTTTTGTCCTACAATTGTACAGTGTACCCCTGTTTGGATTATAAATAAAGGCGTGAAATGAACGTTGCCTTTGACGATTGTATTCGATATATATGATACTCCAAGATGTGTTAGCATTAGGCAACACAAAAGGTATCTGTTAGGAATGAGTTGGACGAATATTATAAATGTAGAACCATCCTTAGGCTTCATGGAATCGTTCATAACAAATGTCCTGAATATTTGATTAAGTATATTACTTTTGTACAGTCACCAAGAGGCCTTCGGCTTCTTTTACCGCAACCTGGATTGCACAGTGGGAGAGCGATCTTTCTTTGTTAAAGCTATTCGATTGTTTAATTTTCTTTCACATCAATTATCTACAAAGAATAAGTTCATTACAAAGAATAAGTTCCAGACATAATGACAGTTGATTGCAACGGTCCTTTACAATTGTGAAAGAGGGGCAGGCCTAAAAACTCCTATTCCTATCTGATTGGCGTCAGTGGCGAAATGATTCGAGGCCTGCCAAAAATTTTTTTAGTCAAGCCCCAAAAAGGAAGTCAAAATGGCAACCAAATTGACACAAGTGAATGAAATTTAACTACGGTTGATTAAATCGGTATTCGAAATAGCGTTGCAATGCTCTGAGAATACCCATAAAAACTGTGAATTCGATAATTTCTCCATAAAACGCATATGAAACGCATCAGAGCATCGCACTTAAACACTTTAACGATAAACATACCCCATAACGTAGCTGGTTAAATTTTGGGGCCATCCATAAGCCAAGTACAGCATTAAGTTTGAATTTAATTATCAAAGTTAACATGATAATCACCGCCCGCTTGGAACCCAGCTGAAGGGATTTGCCCGTAATCCATTTGTGACAAATTTGTATAATCCATGGCAGATTCGTGCATTTAATATGGCCTTAGGTAAAATAATGGCTTCTCCAACACGTGCCGAGGGCTTAACTGGCATATTTCTCTCAAATTGGACCTTTTTACTGGTATCTTGCTAACGAATTTTAATTTTAATCTCCCACCCGGTCGCCATTGCCATTTCACTCCGTAAGTTAAGTTAAATCACGAATATCATAACTTCGCCCATAATTCCATCATAATGCAAAACAATCTGACACAATCGTTCATCTTCACAACCGCCTGCTTCCGCATTTCCAAAAATGGCTAAAATTCCATCGCTGCTGCATAGTATCCCGGTTATTATAATTATGCACAATCCCAAGGGATGCCAATGTCAGAGCTATGCTAACCCCCAGCCAACCCCAAACCACTGAAAAAATAACATTCATTCAGCTAAAAATAAACGCGCCACTCGTTTTGATTAAGTATTCAGATTGTTCACAGTCCTGGCTCTGGCATTTTTGTCCCGACTCCCGAGTGTTAGCATGGGACTTAATATTTCGCCGCCGCAACAAGCCTTCACTTTGTGAAGCATGGAGACAAGCAACCATTTAATATTAGTCCGGAATGTAAATGAGTTAACCAAATCGAGTTTATATGTCAACTATTTGGATGATTGGAGGTGATGGAGAAGCTGCTATACGAGTACACTATACACCACCTCGTCAATTGGACTGCACGTGATGTTTAGGGGCTGGGTCAAAGCGACACAACTTGCGCGCTGATTTCAGTTGCCATGCTGGTCCAGCTATAGGGTCGAACAAAGGGGTTGGTTGAACAAACATCATCAACGGGCATGCATGTGTTCGCTTTGCATATATTTAGATACATATCCATATAATGTTGTCGTAGTTCCTTACATGTGCACTTGACTCATATTGTCCTGCGGAGTTTAGGAATTTATATTCTAATTTATTTGTGTTTACCGAGTCAATGACATTTTATTAAATTTCCACAGTTTGCGGCGACTTTAATGCCATTGGTAATTGTATCCACAAATAAATGAAAAAAGGAAATTGGAAAAAAGAACAATAAAATGTTTGTGATAACGGTTGGTAGCAGCTGTAGAATTTGCTAAATGTGCTCGATCAGTGCAAGTCGTCTTCATTACTGCTGTTTGTAGTCAGTAACGACTGCCAGTGAGAGCAACCAACAACACTGGCACTCTTTTACAGTCAGCGCAGCGGTTAAAGAGAGCAGGAACAAATAAAATTTAAAATACTTCTTGATTTGTTTATTACAGTAGAATGTTTTGGAATTTGACCTTATTTCCGACGGAGCTGGTTATCTTTTGGCAAAATGTCCCTTGAATTATACATTTTGTCGTTGATGGTCGTTTGGAATATCATTATCTTGTACAAATGCTTGAAAACTACATTTCACTAGCAGTCGGTTTTTTTGTTTTCGTTGAAAACAGGGCTCGGAACAGAACTTGAGCGCGAGTAACTAGTTCAGATCGTTCATATTTGCGTATGATATACACTTGAGCTCTTAGCTTATGTCGATTTCCATTGGGGTTTTCAGATTTTGCTCCAAGATCTCAGATTTTTCGTGCCCAAAACGAGATTGATTTAGTGGAGCAGTTGACAGCCCGCTTATTGTTGACAACAAATATATATGTATTATTGTTGGAGAAATTTATTTCGCAGTAACAAAAATATATTATTGTTTTTTTCTTTCCGACAGTTGCAAAATTACAAGTACATACATATATTATTGTTTAACAATTTTTTTATTCACTGCACAATATAAAACACACTTATTTATTGTTAAAATTATAGTTTCCTCCACAGAAACAAAATCGCCTCGAAATATTTATCGAGAAGCTTCAAAATGACAACTGTCTAATATTTTAGTAATAGTTCAAGTAGGTGTAATAAGCTGTGTTTAATGTTCGAAATCAAGATCAGAATAGAAGGGAACAACACAACTGAGTGAAAACTGTCAGATCATGGTATAACAGAAAAGTACAGCTTCAACCCATGTGTTCTCCTCTCAGCTGTGAAATTTCACTGTATTCTACCACTAGTGTACTTCCGATTTTGAGTGCCCATTGTACTTACCGTCAATTTTTGACCTATAATGCTATATCTTCAAATCAACAAGTCTGTTGACTTTAGTAGAATTTGAATTTTCCAATTTTACACTTTTCACTCACTTGCTTTATCCCAAAGCTAGGTGCATAAAATTCTGTGCTAAACTGATCTGGACTGCTTAATGCTTACAGAATGTAGAACACTTTAGGGCAAGATTTGTATCTATGGAACACCAAATCCAGCACTTTGTGTCCTTTCTGTAGAGCTCAACACACCAAATTTTGCTTCGAAATCGAAATTTGCGAAAAGTTATCTAGATCAAAAAAAATCGATTTTTTGCACCCAATGGAAAACGAAAACTGTTCTGAGATCAAAAAAAGGAATCTATAATAAAAAAAGCGGCCAAGTGCGAGTCGGACTCGCTCATGAAGGGTTCCGCGCGAATTATAACTATTATTTACACCTATTACAGATTTATTATTAAAAAATAATGGTTCACGGTTTACGCATAAGGTTTATGTTTATGAAATTAAATGTTTTTTTTTTTTATATTTGAGTTGATTTAATGAAAGGTAAATTGCGGTTTACGATTTATGACGTATTAAAAAAAAATACTTGCTGGATCTCGTTCAAACCAATTTTCGTTGGAAGTTTGCATGGTAATGTACATCATATATTTTTTTTAGTTTTATCATTCCCTTATTTTAGATGTTAGAAGGGGGGGGGGGGCAACATTTTACCACTTTGGAAGTGTCTCTCGCGCATACTATTCAGTTTAGAAAAAAATGATATTAAAAACCTCGATATCATTTTTGAAGACCTATCCATAGATACCCAACACTTATGGGTTTGATGAAATTTTTTTTTTTTTTTGAGTTTCAGTTCGAAGTATGGGGAACCCCCAAAATGTATTGTTTTTTTTTCTATTTTTATGTGAACATCTTAATGCGGTTCACAGAATACATCTACTTACCAAGATTCAACTGTATAGCTGTAATAGTTTCGGAAAAAAGTGGCTGTGACATTTCCGGACAGACAGACAGACAGACATGACGAATCTATAAGGGTTCCATATTTTGCCATTTGGCTACGGAACCCTAAAAAAAGAATGTTTTTTTGCCCAGTGCAAAAAAACACAAGCCTAAATTAAAGTCTACACCAGAACAGCAAGCCCCATCTGCCATTTTATTCTTTTTGAAGTTAAACTTCTTTACGCATACCTGACTTGGGGAGTAAGCTGACGAGTGTGTGATGAGAGCGTTACGAAAAGTGTGATCGGGCGAGGCGAACGGAACGGTTGAGAGGGAGATATAAGTTAGTGAAGATAGAAAGAGAGAGAGAGTTACGTTTCGTATATTACTGTAGGGGCAAGATAGAGAGGTGCGAGCACATATTTTCTTTCTCTCCTTCTTCATTGCCAGTTACGTTTCGCATATTTAAGACACAGTGCAGGCCTATTGTCTCTCTTCCTCTCATAGCCAGTGCATGAAATATATATATATCTCAGTCAGTAGTTCGTTTGCGAGTTTGCTACCGTTACGCGAACGGTGATTTCTTGGTTATTTCGTAATTTAATTTTTTTCTTGAACAATTTTATAAATTAATATTTTGTTCAATATTCAATACATTAAATATTCTACGTTTAAAGTGAATAAAATTGTAAGTCAATTTCAAAGTTCGTATTTTGTGAATTTTCGGGTGAATAATAACTAATTATGGCAGGAAGTGACACAGACGCTGACTATGGAAGCGGTGCTCCAGGACCATCAACTAAGAAGAAACTACGTACGGAAATTGTGCATAAAAAGTGTGTGACAACATATTTAAGGCAAGATTGTAAGCCTAGTGAGACCCAATCAAGTTTTACTTCAGTCGTGTGGTCTAAAGCACACTCGTTTTTTTTTTTTTGTTGAAGTTATGCTTTTTTTTAAGTTATACATATTATAATTATGTTGACAAAGTTGAAAAATAATTTTTGTTTGTACATATTCGTTAGTTTTTTTTTTTTTTTTTTTTTTTATAATTAGCGCGCACTAAAGGGATTTGTTGGGACCCTTATAATGTATTAGCTACACAGCGCGGGCGTTAAGGAAATTAGGGTGAGAGGAAAAGGAGAGATGCCGATGCGCGTTGGTTTTGAATGTCTGTAGGTTACAATGTGTAGGAAAAATGGAGCTGGGAAGAGCATTCCACATTCGTGTTGTACGGCTGAGGAAAGATTCTTTGAACTTCACTGTACGTCCGAACACAGGCTTGAGGGTGAACTGATGAGCATTCCCTGCATGGCGGGTATTGCGGTTGAAATGTTCAAGGGGAGGAATGCAACTGGCTAAAGAAAAACAGAATAAACTGAATTTTATTGGTTAAAATGTGTACTGCCAGCATTTTGAATAGCAACATTTTGTCAAATAGAACAGAAAAAGCCAAATTTTGAATAGAAGAATTTTTTCCAAAATGTCTTTAGAAACCGCGAAGTATTTCTGTGTTGTATGTGTCGAAGGACATTTTAATAAAATGTCATGGAACCCCAGAAAGGTTCATAAAACCCGAAAAAACAAAATTTTTCCGAAGTGGCCTTAGAAACCGCTCAGTATTTCTGTGTTGAAAATCGATTTACCACGAGGTCGTTGGGACCCTAAATAAGGTTATTAAAACCCGAAAATATGGAATTTGTCTAAGATTTCCTTAGAAAGCACACAGTATTTCTATGTTCCTGGTTATTTTATCAAGAGGAAGTTTAACCTTCAAAAAAGTCCTAAAACCAAAACTTAATTACTAATCGCGCAGAATTTCTGTTTCAAGGTTATTTTATCAAGAGGTCATGGGAACCCCGAAAGGTCCTGAAAACCCGAAAAATTATATGTTTCCAAAATGTGAATTTTCTAAGCAGTATTTCTGTGTTAAAGGTTATTTTATCAAAAAGTCATTGAAACCCCGAAACAAGTCGACACATCGAGGGAACACACAAAAAGGCGCAATTAAAAATAATTACCTACGTAATCGAACACATGGTTAAAATAAATACATAATTATTGTTATGTATACACCGGTTGAGTTCATTTTTTCACTAAATGAAAAATGAAAAGTCTTATCAATTATATTATTCACAATCCTTAATTATATTCTATTGGTATACATTTTCAATAAGTTTGTGTTTTCTCAAAAGCGCATCGCTTTCCATTTGCCCATCTTTGGAAAGTGAATGGGTTTTTCAAATGTCATTTCGTTTTTAAAGTGCTAGGGTGCTAGGCTAAGTGATTTATTGTTTGCGGATTGAGATAAAATGTAAGAACTGATTAAAAATAATCTTTTTTATTAAACCAATCGATTTGTTCTGTTACAGGATACAAGATTAAAATATGTTTACTATATTAGAGGAGCCAAGCACATAATTCAACACTATTATTATTGTATGAATATCCAGCGCAGTCGACGCTGGATAACGATTTTTT
The DNA here is from genome assembly GCA_949715645.1 of Portevinia maculata. Classification (NCBI taxonomy): domain Eukaryota; kingdom Metazoa; phylum Arthropoda; class Insecta; order Diptera; family Syrphidae; genus Portevinia; species Portevinia maculata. The sequence continues at coordinate 274,941,301 of OX454526.1, read as the reverse complement.
TGCAGCTATGTATTTCAATATGCATGTTGAATGGCGTCCTTTTTCTTCTTGCGTTCGGCTTATGGAGTTCGTTTTAATTACTTTTTTTTTTATTCCCGGATCCAAATAAACAATATTTGGCAAATACTTTTGTCACAGAATGTTCATGTTTCTAAAAACAGCCATTTAAATGGAAATAATGGAAGTTTGAATTGGAAACATTTGGAACTAGTTGACATTTAGATGGACATACTGGAAGGATAATTTTCGACTAAGTTCGCTTTTGGGATTAATCCGAAGCGAAGTAATTCGAAATGGAGTTATCGCTTTCTGAGCAATCCGATCTTTCTGAAATGGAACCCCTGAATGAAAAATGAACATAAATTTAAAGCTATGATGTGTCTGAACTAAAAATGAACTCGAACTTTTTGTTGGAAACTCAGGCTCTGCTTCGAAAATGTCTATTATGCTCGTCTTCGAACTGAAGATGCATTGAAATAGGTAAAAACAATTCACAATGTCTCACCTCTTGCGAAAGTCTTACACACATCCAAGAGCGTCGATTAAATTTTCTTAAATTTGCCGTTCGGACTCGGCGCAAAACTGTAGGTGCCTTCTACCTCTCACATTTACATTATTAATTGTTTTTTTAAATTGATTGTTGCCTTTCAAAATGTTAAAATGTCACGCCAAACAACAACAATAAAACTGTACTCGGATCCAAGATCTGAAGTAGTCAACTGCAGCCAGATTTTCTAAGCAGTGCTTATAAATAAATAAGTCTAGTAAAAATTTAAATGTAAACTACTAAACTACTCATATCATTGAGCGTATTTGATTGCAGCCAGAAATACTGAACCAAAATGAATACGCATAATGACGCTTTTACAACGCAGTTTGAAAAGGTGATTTTGTTGTCATAAAACAAGCTGATGGGAGAAAAAAATAAGGAAATTACTGAGCTTTCAGAGAATGTAAGGTTCACAAAATAAAAAAGGGGTTACCTACATAAAATCCGAAGAAAACTTAGCTGGTTTTTTTTTAAGGAAAAAAGTAAAATGTCTCAGTGTCGTAACTATGGCTTTAAACGTCGGATATTGGCCATGTCATCCAGACTTGACAAGAAGAAGAAAATAGCAACAATATAATGCCCAGTCGAAAATGACTATCTGAGAAGTTTTACATGAGCCGATCAGAAAGAGGACGTCTTGCCTATTGAATCAACGGTGTCATCGACGGACAGTCAGGATAACAGATACCTTACATTGGCTGCTTCGACATATTTGGAGCTGAGGTCATAGTAAGGATTTTTTATGACTAAGTCAGTGTATTGAAATAGAGATGGTGGTGTATGAATCTTCAATGGTCAACGGCAGCGCTCATACTCCCGAAGGGTATTACTGGCACCACGTTTAGGAGACATTTTAGAACTGGTACTCCAGGGGGCTGTGCCGTCGGATTCGGGGTAACTTCCACGGAAAACAGTATAAGTGGGTAAAAAAGACAAACCAGGTTCGAATATGGACCGCACTCATTCAAGATCACCACCTGGAACGCCAACGGACTATGAATTGAGAGTATGCATATACACCCCTGGTGCTGCCAAAAAACTTAAATATGTCCTCGCGCGGTACGATGGAGGTATGCGAAAACGATAATATTGCGACATTTATCACAGCTGTCACGAAACCATGCACATTTAAGTGTGCGTATTCACTTGGAAAATCAGCTAAGATCAAAGGATATTGATTTCAGGTCGGTAAGTAATCCAAATCCAAGGCACGGTTTACAACATCCGTCTAATATGTGCATGAGGGTGACGGCGGTGGTAAGGCTAGTGTTTTGGCTTGTGACATGTGAGGTGCAGGTTCAATCCCCATGGGGAACAACAACATACGTCAACCATTAACGAAGAGAAATGAATGACACCTTGTTTTCTCCAACCACTACACCAAAAAGAGGATTTCTGGCTGATAGTAAATGGACCGTTACCGAGTGTAGGTTAGGTTAGGTTAGGTTTAGGTGGCTGTCGCCGACACTCTTAGACCAATTCAGGTCCATTGTGATACCACGTATGTTTTATCTAGCTCAACTCTGTAGATGGGACTGGCCAGCGACACGCTTTTGTTCTCAAACGGTCCCCCATCTACGTACTAACCGCACCCAACGTCGTTTAATTGCGGTGATCTGACGAGAACCGATAACTCAACGTGGTATGGTCGTTGGTTTTACCGAGTCTAAGTGCTCTGGTATTTGGATTCCCGTTTTTTTTATTAATATTTGCACGTCCCTACTGAAAAAGAGGTCAGCCCAATAAATGAATTATACTAAGCACTCTTCAAAAATTATCTATAGGTAGAAATGGGTACCAAAAAAACTCCAATCGAACCACTTTCACTAATCGCCTAGATAACAACAAATAAAAACACCTGGTTGCATGTTTACCTAAAATCAATTGCGAGCCCAAAGCTGCCTCAAAGTAGATTAATTGTTGTCATCAGTTGAATGGCCTGTTCCACTGCTATATATAAATTGTACTCACACATACGTCAGCAAACAACACTACATGGTATGTCAAATTCAACAAATTGATGGTATTTTTATTACCGTCACCCCGGTCACCCTTTCAGCACTGAACCAATCATCCCTTTTCGATAACAACCTGACATATTAAATCCATAAAAACCGTCTTACATAAACGAATCCATTGACATGCACACAATCATGAAGCAAGCTTTAGTGCGGCGAGGGTGGGAAATAAAATTAACATGAACATATTCACCCCATTAAGGCAATGCCAAAGCAGCAAAATAGGAAAAGAAGCAAAAAAAATCAATATCAATAAATAAAGCGTGCAAAATGCCACATCACACATTAGGAATCGAGTTTGATGGTGGTGGCATCGGCAAGAGAGCTGAGCGATGGAGGGAGGAAGGACGACAAAACACTTTATGGGCACATAAAAGCGGAAATTTTACGAGTGCAATCGACATATCCGCCCTCCCACATCCGGTGAGGCGTTAAACATAGGTTTTTTTCTTTTCGCCTCCAGAGTTCAAGACATAGAAAGAGAGAGAGAGAAAGAGAGCGAATCAAGAAGACAAGAACTTGATAGTTGAGTTAATACAGAATTTAATATCAATAGGTCTATTGTGTGCGAACAAAATAAGGAGAGGAGTCTAAGTTTCGACAGAGGTATAATCGTGTTATTTGATATTTAGAGAGCCTCTTAAACGGGCAGCTATTTAGTGTATCTATTGCGGGGTATTTGCACTTGTTTCTTCTGTTTTGCTCGTAACTTTTTACATTTTTTTATCGAGTGACATCTACATGACAGGAGCGGTCCGATGAGCTAAAGGAATTTCCAAAAAACTGTTCAAGGGACAACACAATGGTAGAAATATTAAATGACAGTTTTCATTTCAATGGGCAAACGACTGTGCCACTTTTATGTGGATAATCTGTATTAATAAAAGAGTTTGTCCTGACTGACTGACTGATTTATCAAAGCAGGACTCAAAACGCCCTATCGTAGAGTCATGGAACTGAGAGGTTATATTCTTCCAGAGGTGTAGAAGCGCATTAATAAAGAGTGATCTGAAGCCCCTTGCACCATTGGGGGCACGAACAATTAGTGATATTGTTTTGACAATTTCCATGTTGGTAGATACACTTCATTACACTTGTTTACTAATATGTAGTTTCTTGATTTAATTATACGAAATTTCCCAAATCCTTCGACCATATGCAATATGAAAGAAGGTTATATTATATTTATGTTGTAGAAAAAAATTGGGTAGATAAATTAAATTTTTATAATGCTTTCCCCAATAAGGTCATAAAATTAGTCCTATTTTCGTTCCATCTGTTTACGTACAGTCACTAAATCGACCTGATAGATGCTTAAAAAGTAATAAAACTACATTTTTTTTTGAAATACATTAATTTGGAATTTATTAAGATTATATATAACAATAGTTTAATAATGTGTAGTAGCTTCCGATCGCTGTATCACATCAAGAAGAGATTTATACAGTTTTGACGTAATTTTCCAAGTAATTTAGTGAAATTTCGGACCAGCCTTCTTTTATGGCTTCAATTGTTTCTTCCGGGTTGGAGTATTGCTTTGGTCCTTCGTAGACCTTTTTTGAAAGCCATCCCCACACGTTTTCCATGATGTTCAGGTGCGGTGAATATGGCGGTCATGCCAATAGGTCTACATTTTGACTCTGAATCCAAGTTTTGGTTATTCTTACGGTATATATCGTGCCATTGTCCTGTTGGAAAATCCATCGTTCTCCACCAAACAATTAGGAAAAATGAGCTAAATGTCTCACCAGTATAGATTTGTAGGTGATTGCGGTCATTCTTGAGCTTTGAAAATCAAGGTTTGCAGTTCCGTACATGCTTACAGCTCCCCATGCGATTACTCCAATTCCCTTGGTGTGTCTTCTATGCAAGATTATTTCACCCTTCCTAAATCATGAAAATAATAATTATATCCATCAGGTCCATCCAAATTAAACTTTTTTTCATCTGATAAGACGACGGTATGCCACTCTCAACTCCACCTGACGTGACTTATCGCAAAATCAAATCGCTGACTATTGCGTACCGTACATTGTGAAGAGAAAAGATATTTTTAGGTCCCATATGGGTTGTCTTGTAAATCCATATAAATAAAATTAAAATGCTGTTCGTTTGTAAGCGTATCACGGCTGAACTGATTCGGCTCATTTTTTTTAGTAATATATGTCCGAATAAGATTTTTACGAAAAAAAAATTAAAAAAGTTGCCCGGAAAATTCGGGAAAAAAATTCACGGTCGAGGCTTTTCATCTATTAGAACTGGAGACATTAACATTCTGCAAAACATAATATTCTATATGGAAAGCTTTCAACCGAGTTGCTGCATGTAAGCATTCAGTTCACAGCAATCTGTTGCTTTTCTAGTGTCTGACGATACCCAGTGCCATCAGCTTTTTAAATTCGATTACCCACTCAGAACCCTTTTTCGGATGAAACTGAAGCAGACAAAAATATCTTGACTAGTGTTGAGTTTCAACTTTCACAGCAAGAGGAATTAAATGCTTATAACACTCAATGCTGTCTTCTGTCATCATTCTTTTATGCGTGTTTATGAATGATTATTTTCGTTGGAGTTCTTGGTAACGAAGCTTTTAGAATGCTAACACGCGTTTTCGAGTTCCCGACGCAGGATTACCACATTGGCAACTCAGCTTGGATATATCTGGAATATTTTTCTGTTCTAGATTTGGCTACTCCATAACTTTAAGGACCTTTTGACTATCAGCGTCAGAGACATAGTTTCTCCATCTGGTTCACTGCCTCGATTATAACAGCATTCTCGTGCTGAATTAGAGTAGGTACTTTAGCTTACCTTTTTTCCGGCTTTATGGTCTTTTTTGGTTTTGATGCATTTTAATTCATCCTTGCACCCTACGTTTCGTCGGTTTTTTGCCAACTTCCTCAGGGGTTTTTGTTTTCTTTTATTTAAATATACATTATTTTACATATTTAATTAAATTTGATATTGTAACAGCACAAAACACAATTTCAATAAATAAGTAAAAATAAATAACATAAACGACATCACTATTGAAAATATCACAGATCAGAATCGTAGGTATAGTTATTTCATTTTTATCCAGAATCATTCACTCATGCGAAAGTTCACATGAAACCTTCTGTGTGTTTGAATATCTCCCTTGCTGATGTTTTCCTGTATGCTTCTGTCAATAATGTCGAAGGCACTGTAAAAGAACGTAATGTTTCTTACTGTACTATTTACTGTGATATATGCTGCAATGTCTGAATTGGATTGATGGCGGTTGATGGAAACATAATCTGAAAGTAGTTTTAATCGCAGAAGAGGTAAGGGTGGCTCAAAATGATTAAGTTTAGAGCATCCTTTGTATTTTAATTATGCTTAGCTGATTCAATCATTGCAACGATACCACAATTACGCTAACATCAATAAATCATAAAAAGCAATGCTTGCCACTTAACATTTAACAAGATTTTCAAAGGATTAGACAGTCTTAATGCATAAACTTGCACGTTATGTTTTGAAATACGCAAGAGTGGATCGCTCCTTTGCAATCTCCTAGTGACAAAATCACAAACTATGGTGCCAATTAATCCCACTCATTTGAATTACTTTTTTAAGTGACAATCAAAAAATGCTACCCTGTGCAGTTCAGTCTAACCCCACATCGACCCCGAAGCACACAACGTAATCATTATTATTGGTCACAACATAAATATAAAGGGCTTACACCAGTCCTTTTAAAAAAAAATATTATTATCCTTCGAACGATGGCACAGCATCATGCAAACATCCCTCATATTTCCAACACAGTGCCTTTGCAAATAATTTTAAATCCATTTAATTCACCCCAGGCGCCGTATTATTCAGTCAACTACATTGGCCATACAATTTAAGAGACCATCGAATTTCTCCTCCTTCTCGCATAAGGACACTTCCCCCCTTTCTACATAGGCCACCAATATGCAAGGAATGATCTAAATTAAGCTTAATTATCCATCCAATCCCAATGTCACAACAAAACATTAGAAAACAACACTACATACTAGGTATACATATATTAAAGCAAGAGAGGTCAAGCACAAGCTCTCGTATTTGCCAATATGTATAAGAAAGAAGTTAGAGTAGACGCACACCTTTTAATTATCAACCGACAAACATCCTTTTATAAATTCGGCTACAGTAGAATTTTCCCAATGGAAAAATGTTATTTTCGTGCGTCTTTTTTGATTAAATTGCATGTTGCAGATTGAATATCATGTGTGTTGCTATTTTTGCGAACGCTCCTCATGTCCTTTGATTATTATCACCCGTCCAATGTGAAAATTCGCCAGAAAAGAGAAAAAAACTGAATTATAATCCTGCCAGTTAATGGGTCCCAAAACACATTAAACTACCACTGTCCAATTGAATAAAGATATATGTATATGTTAAGGTACACACATGGTACGTAGTTATATTTTTATTATGAAACAACGCTCTGTGAGTACTTATTTTTTGTTGCTACAACTCATTTGGCTGGCACGTCACCCTCTCACCGCGTGTCCTTTCGGTAAAGGGCAGCTGTGTCAACCATCGTTATGAACATGAAAATCATCGACGTTCCTCGAACAACCAAACACAAAAAAAAAACTGAAATTTAATCCAAAAGGACGAACAAAAATACATAAAAGAGAAAAAAAAATCGTCGGCATATCCTTATTCATAACAGCCTCAACGAACATGCCCTCACTCAAAATACAAAAAGGGATCGCATATACAAGCATTTGCCCTCCATTTATCGGAGTGAGTGCGAGACCATATTGGTAAGAGGGCAATATAGCAGGTGGAGGACACACGAGAGGGTGGTTAAATAAAACACATATAAAACCCAAAACGCAAAACGAAGGATAGGTATAGGTAGTCCCCGAAAAAGGGGGATATAATCCCCTAACGGATATTGACTAAAGAGCCATAGCTACAATTTTGGCATACAAATGCAAAAATTTCCAGAGTCGTTGCCTCTCTGACACAGGATGTGGATATGTGGCTTAAGGATCGTCGGATATTGTTGTATAGTATTAGAGAGACGGGTGTGGGAGATTGAACACAAATGCTAATAAAGTTTCCAGGATTCATCAATTGTCAAGGGGAATCTCGTCTCTCGTTGTGAGCTGATGGTGCTGAGAGGCTGCTAAAATCAAGGGTCGACGATTGGGACGAGAATCAAGTTGAAATGATTGCAGGACCTACAAATGGAATTTGGTGTGTGGATTTTTATTCATTTCTGACTGAATGCGTGCGTGTATGTGTATTTGTTTAGTTGAATCCTTGTTCCCTCTGGTTCTTGCATTTCAATTGTAAATTTGGGTGAAGTGTGAATTGAATTGGTTTTCTGTTTAATTTTTTTCTCTGTCGGTTTGGTCTAAATATTCATTGCGTTTGCGGATGTAGGTACGTACCTATTGGAAAAGAAACAATTGTAAAATTGTGATCTGCAGACTATACCTACTTCGAAAAAAAAAATTTACGTTTGATGATTTAAGTTATTATGAAGGCAAACTTATTTGCCACCTATAATTTGAGAATTGTTCGATAGGTATATACTATTGATAATAATTGCATATATCATTTTCGACATCCCTGACCAAATTATTAGACGCACTATAAGGTTCTCTGTACTTTGTTTGCAGTGGTTTACGTTCGAGTATCAATTGGTTAACACTGTAATGCAACATGTCAAAAATAAATATATAATGGAATCATTTACAAAATGTCTTAAATAAAACACATTATATGTACGTTAAAATATAAAAATATTGCATATAAACTCGTGCAACACATAAAAATATTAAAAAACTACAGTGCGTCTAATAATTTGGCCAGTGACTGTATAGTAAACATTATCCCAAAAGTTGTTGGGCGATTCTTTGCAACGCAAGTCTAAAAAAACGTAATGTATTTTAATAATCTACCCAACATAGCAACTTTCTCAACCTCGCACCTATTTAAGTAAGGTCATCTCTCAAGCCTTACCAAAATTCAAAGGACGTCATGCATTGGGGTAACAGGGTCACTGAGAACCACACCCACTGCAGCCGTGGTGGTAATACTCAACCTCACACCCCTGGACATATACTGCAGTAGCATAGCGGTTAAAACGGCCGTTAGACTCAGGAAGTCGGGACTGTGGTCTTTCAGGCCCTACGGACACGCATCCGTCGAGGCAAGATGGAGGGCTTTCAAATAAACAACAGTCACTGACTATCTACCACACACCTTCGCCTTCAAAAAGAGATTCGCTACCAGAATCCCAGAAAGAAGCGAATGGATCAATAAAACAGTCACGGAAGACGGCGAAATAGGTATCTATACCAACGGATCCAAAATGGATGCGGGTACAGGAGCAGGCATCATCTGTGAGACTCTGGGCCTGGGTGTGTCCTTCAGAATCAGCGATGAATGCAGCGTCTTTCAGTCAGAGACAGCTGCGTCCACTCAGGCTGCCAAGGAGGTGAAGAAGCGTAAACTGGCCGACAAGCCACCATATACTCTGACAGCGGCCATAATGGCCATGGAGTCCAGTAGTTGTCAAATCAAGGGCGGTGTTACAGTGCAGAAAACACCTAAACGAGATATCAATCGCCAATTCAGTGACCCTATGCTGGTTACCAGGGCACAAGGACACCTCTGGCAACGAAGAAACAGACAAGCTGGCAAGATGCTGATCGGAGATGGATGCATCTCTGGCTCTGAAATCTATACAAACTCCGCTCGGTGCACTGACACGGAAAATCGACGTTGAATCCATGAGTAGAACAAACCTACGTTGGACAAGCCTCGAAACATGCAGACACTCAAGGGAGCTTTGGCCAGCGGTAAACAATAGGAAATCTAAGGTCATGATCGGGCTGAACCGCAAAGACATACGTATATGACAGGGGTCCTCACAGGACAATGCGAAGTGGGCCTACACCTCCTACCTACCTCCTCCTGCAGTAATTGCTCCGCGCCATACACGGAGCGGTCCAAGAGATAGAATCTATTCGTCGCCTACTATGTGAATGCCCTGCCCTTAGAACAAACAGATTAAAGATCCTTGGCAGCTACTTCTTTGAAGAGCTGGAGGATCTGGCCGATATTGAGCTGAGGAAACTCCTGAGATTTGCATTTAGATCCGGACCACTGAGCTGTGTAACAGCGGCAGTACAACAGGGCATGCACAGATTCTAGAGAAATTTACGGGTAGAAATGTATGCACAGACTACATTACTCCCAAACTAGATTTTATAAGACCATTTACTGTCTCTTTTCCCTGTAGGGAAGAATGGCAGGATAACCGAGTACCAATCCATGCAACAACGATCCCCATCTATACAGATGGCTCCAAGATGGATACCGGCGTTGGTGCAGGTTTCTACTCAGAAACGCTCGGAATATCTGGCTCGATCAGACTCCCCGACTACAGCAGCGTCTTCCAAGCTGAGGTTCTGGCGGTGACAACAGCCGCTAAGCAGACTGCAATGACGGCAATACCACAGGCTGATATTACCTTCTTCATTGACAGCCAAGCGGCAATAAAATCGATTTCCGCCACAGAAATAAAATCGAGGCTTGTAAGAAGCTGTCGCGAAGAGCTGCGGGCTCTTGGCGCGCAGCACACTGTAAGACTCTGCTGGGTCCCCGGACACAGTGGTGTCCCAGGAAATGAAAGAGCCGATGAGCTGGCAAGAAAAGGATCTTCCCTTGAATCAAGGGATGCTGACACCACAGTAAAAACCCCACCCTGTTACCTTAAACAGGTGATTGGAAATAAAACACTGATGGCAGCAAACGAAAGATGGAGTGCCCTTGATTCCTGTGTTATTACAAGGAAAATGTGGCCACTATATGACAAACAAAAGACCAAGAGAATCCTTCAAATGAACAAGAATTCTTTGTCCTCTCTCACAGGTGTTATCACCGGACACAACATGCTGGGCTACCATGCAAAGAAATTAAAACTCAGCACAGATGAACTCTGCAGAGGATGTGGGGACGAGGAGGTGAATGAGGATACCCCGCATTTCCTCTGTCACTGCCCTGCACTCTGTCATATCAGAAACAATATCCTGGGCAGATATTTCTTCCAGGATTTAGAAGAACTCTCCGGCAAGTCTGTGAATGACTTGCGCAAGTTCATCAACGCATCGGGATGGTTTGTAAACCCGCTAAGTTTTTCATAGGTTTTTCATTGGTTCCAGATAAGGGAAGCGTAACCTCCAGGGTATCACAAAGGGTCTACATTGACCTAAGTGTGACGGGCGCAGGATTCTCTTGCCCCGTCAGCCCAGTAACGTAACCTAACCTAACCTAACAGCGGCATACTTTTTGTTTCTTTGCAGCTTCTCAAAATTTTGGAAATCCCAACAATGGACACAATGGACCCAAGGTTAGGTTAGGTTTAGGTGGCTGTCGGCAGAAGCCGACACACTTAGACCAATTTAGGTCCATTGTGATACCACGTATAATTATCTACCTCAACTCTGTAGATGGGACTGGCCAACGACACGCGGTTGTTCTCAAACGGTCCCCCATCTACGTACTAACCGCGCCCAACGTCGTTTAATTTCGGTGATCTGACGAGAACCGATTAACTCGACGTGGTATGGTCGTTGGTTCAATGGACCCAAACTGATGGTATAAGTGAGCCGGGACACCATTCGCAAGGGCATCCATTTACCCACCTACCTAAGCCCCCTTCTTTCTATTAATGATCGTATTTCCCTCGATCCTTTTGATTTTATAATCTCCTGTCATTTCCCTAGTTCCACTCTGCAATCTTTGCATGCCTTTTATCATGATTCTTGGAATTATATTAATATTCTGAAGGCGTATTACACCTTAAAGTCTGAAAAATATAAGTTGGTCTTGCTGAATGCCCTCTTACTTAGAGAATAGAGGCTCTTTTCCTCATCTCTTGTATGCCCTCTAACACTGTTTTTCTTTCCAGAACTACGAACTTTATTCATCATCTAAATGCAAACTCATCAAGAATGAGTGTCAGATTCTAGCATCTTAAATAATTTGATAGCCCGAACCTTAATTCAGAAACACTTATGTCCTGTTTTATCTCGTCTCTCCTCGAAATCGTAAGTATGCATCAAACTAAATATCTATACCTTGCGGCTAAAGAAATACTTACTCGGCAATAAAGACTGAACAGGATATAAAGTACTCTCCCTTGTTACGAGTTCCTTTACCCTAAATCCATTTGCGTCAAAAGTATACTGCTTGTCGTCGTCGCCGTTGTCTCTACGGAGGGGAGTCGAGCTCTCTATCAAATTAAGCAAATATCTTTTCCAGGGGTCCAATTCAGCTGCCAATTTTGTTTTTCTTGTTCCTTTTTTTATTCTACTTTATTTTATTGTCTTTCTCTTGCCTTTTACTTACTTCTTGCACAACTCAACGACAACGACAAAAGAAAAATGTACATCCAGCTGTTTTTTCCCCCATTGACAAACCTTTCCATTCAATAAACTTTATCGAAGCAAGAAAGCTACAAAAAACACGTCCACTTTGTGCAATCTTTGTTGTTGGCAGTCAATCCAGTGATTCAGTAGAGTCCTTCGAAATTGTACGAAAACGATTTGGAAACTCGGAAAAAGAAAGAAAGAACACATATTCTCGGCAGCGAAATTGTCTGGGGCAATCTGGGAGTGTGCTTGGTGTGCGGGAGCTAAAGGCTGAAGACTGGAGGCGGAGGGCAGAGAATGATGTGATTGAAAAACGGGTGATTTGCTAGTGGTTTGAAAGTCAAAAACAGAAAGGGATTAAATTGCTAAAAATTCAATGAATGCTTTTATGTGTGTTGGAGGAATTTCGAAAGCGAAATACTCGTATGTATTTATTTTTTATTTACTTTCACGTGGAGCTGGGTAATTTGCAGGTCTAAGAGATCGTGATTCGTCTTTATGGGTCTTTATCCTATACCGGTATAGAAATGTTGTATTTTCGGTTAGATGATTTCTTTCATTTTGAATTCGAATAATGGACAGTGTTTTTTACGGTATCATTAGTCTGTTCGTTTTTTATTTGAAAAAAAGGATTTGCTTACGTTAATAATGCTGAACAAATCTTAAGCCCCCCGTTGTTTTGTAAAGAAAGGGTTTTCGGATTGCTTTTCTCCTATGTAGGTATGGGCATGGGCGCCACCAGGATTTCTTTCAAGGGGGCGCATAAAGTGCATTTGCATCAGCAACTACACATTATACTATTTACTGATGCAAAATACAGAATCATAGGTACACAATGTACATATATTATGTCAAATTCAAATCGCTCGGGTCTGGTAGGTAGGTATTTGTTTGAATAGGTATAATATAACTGCAATCGGCTCCAAACCGAATTTTTAAACATACATACCTTCCTTTTGCACTTGCTTAATTCATTTGGCCAGTTTACTTAACTGCAATCTGCAATTGCAATAACTTTCTGCCAAAAATAAATCTACTACGCATTTCTTTTTTGTAGTGGCAGGGCAACCTCCCATTTTTCACATCAGTCCAGCGAGAACTAGGTAAATTAAAAAATTACCATTTAAGTAGGTATTAACTAATGATGGGCGCATTCGAATGATTTTATCGATTTTAATCGATTCTTGCAATATCTCGAGATGTCTCGATTCTTCATTTCAAATCATTCGAATGATCTCTGGCATGCGCTTGACTCGACACTAGAGCAAAATGTCCCACACACAACTACTAAATAAAACACAGAGAACACACTTTCCCGTAAGCACATATCAAGTCAACCTATTCTTCGCAAAGCAAATGTGATAAAAACCTTGTGAGTGTGTGTTTTCATTCGAATGAAATGATGCGCAACTACTCCAAGTCCCATAACTCGAATGTAAAAAAATAGTAACATTCGGGAAAAAAAATCAAGAACTTATTTTTGCTTTAATTTTAGAACAAAATGCCTCATCACAACTACATACTTAAACACCGAACACACTACCCACAATCACAAAGCTCTTGACTCTTGAGTGTTGACGGTGAGTTTGTGTGAGAAGAATACCTGTTTCTTTATTATTTAAGTATGAAAAGATAATATTTTTTTTTTTTTTTATTTTATTTTTTTTATTATTATTCATTATTCTCATTTCTTAAACATAAAATAATGGTAAACTATTAAATGGTAAATTTAAGGAGAATAGTTAGTGACATTTTGTATTTACAAAAAATAGTAGCAAATGTCACATCATTACAAATTATTTATTTATTGTGGGGTGAACAAAAGTATATAATCAAGAAAAACAAAAAAATTTGTATTACAAGAAAATTAAGCAAGAAAAGAAATACATGTAAAACAGATCGAAGGAGGCAAAAACAGGTAAGCCTTTACAAAAATTTAAATAATGTAGCTCGGCAAATTTTCAACTTGATCGATATCAAAGTCAAGGAGCCAAAACTTTATCCTGTTAAGGAACGCGTATAAGGTTCTAATGATTCGTATTTGTTCAGGAAGTCTGTTAAAAAGCTTGCAAGATATAACTGTATATGAATTTCTAAAACTTGTAGTGCGAAAAGGGGGTAAAACAACAACATTTCTTAAGTTCCTTCGTAGGCTATAAGCCTCGAGTATAGGACTTTGCGTATATCCACATCTAATAAAAAATATCTTCAGCGTTTTGTAGTAAAACAAGTGTCGAACCGGTAGGATTTGTGCATATCTAAACAACTCCATGGAGTGTGCCAGACGCATACAATTAAAAACCTTTCTTATTGCACATTTCTGCAGTATAGTAAGTTGCTGTATGTTATTGCGATAAGTACCCCCCCAACAGTTTATTTCATACCCCAATTTTGAGTGAAATATCCCATGATAGATTGTTTTTAAGGTGTTATTAGAAAGGAATTTCCTGAGACGATAGAGACTACGGGTTGATGAAAGTAAGTACTGTTTTAGAATTAATATATGTTCGGTCCAGTTTAAGTGTTGGTCTATTGTAACACCTAGGTATTTAAAAGATTTAACCTTTTCTATTGCAAAACAATTTGATTTGCAATCAACATCCGAATTAAAGGCAGGCAGGGAATCAGGTCTTGGGCAAGTGTCATTAAGCAAAATATGCTTAACACAATTTGGTGCATGAAATATTATGTCAAGTTCTGGTATTTCCTGCGGTTTCAAATTAAAGAACATTAGCTTGGTATTATTGCTAACAAGGAGCTTATGTTCTGCGAACCACGACCTTAGTACATAAACATCATGATTAATTTCTGCAATTAGATTCAAGGGGCTATCTGAATCATAAGCAATCCCAAGATCATCTGCAAACGCTTTTACCTTTCCCACAAATGGTTGATCCAAAAGACTATTAATATATATTAAAAATAAAACAGGGCCGAGGACAGATCCTTGGGGCACACCTATATGAATGGACTTAGACCTGCTTAAAACATTACTTACTTTAACTCTCTGCGTTCTATTTTCTAAGTAAGATTTAAACCATGTAAAGATAAAGCTCCGAAAACCAATTCTGTACATTTTATCCAAAAGAATCCTGTGGTTAACCATATCGAACGCTTTCGTAATATCGACGAAAAGACCAGCACAATATTTTTTGGAGTCTAAGCCTTTATGGATAAGGGAGCAAAAATCCAGAAGGGCATCTTCAGTAGAGGAGCCCGCCCTAAACCCAAATTGCATTGGACTAAGAAAGTTTATTTTCGTCAGATATGGCAAGATCCTGTTCTTTACTAGCTTATAGCTCATATTCTCATGTCTGTGTTTTTGATTCGAATGATAAGCAGCTGCCTTTTTCGTACTCGATCTCGAATGAAAAAACAGCAGCATTACTATTTAATTTATAATTAGTTACTACTCTTCGAAAGAATCGACATTCGAGAACTTTTATATGGATTACTACTTCACTCGAATAATGTTTGCTCCACTGATTGAATTTTCGTTGGCTTCGTGTTAGTATTAGTAATTGCTTCCTGTTGTTGTTTCCTTTTGCGAAACTTGTGTTGTTGTTTGTTTTTATATCTCGAGTGATCATTCGATTATTTAGATCACTCGAATACTAATATCTCGATTCTTGGAATCATTCGATTATGCCCATCACTAGTATTAACTACTAATAGTTAGATGGATACAAATTCACCAAATAATTCGAAGACAATCGGGTTATTTCTGTGCTTATGAAACAAAGAGATATAGACCGCAGCGAGAAGTAAAAGCAAAAAAGGGAGAGAAAACAAATTTGTTCTATCCAGCGATGAATTTTATAAGTCCACTGTTTCATGCCAACGTTTTTGTTTACCTTTATGCGAGTAGAAGTAAGTAGATAGAACAATGTCGAAAGCATTAGCCATGTTTTATTATCCATATTATCCATATAACCTATTTGGTTCACCCCGATAAAATAAACGGATCCAAATGAAAACACTGTTAGTACCCTTCAAGCAAGAGACTCCGTTTTACGTCCGCAAACGGAGTCAATGACATATGGACGACTCCACATACGGCTCCGCATACGGGTCCGAAAAACGACGTTATCAAGTCATGATGATCTACGTTTGAACTTACTAAGACATTCTTGGAACCCTTGTAAAACATACAATTTTAAAAATGACGTTAGCCTTGATGCTAAACCAGCTTTTCGACATGAATGGCTTACAACATATCCGTGGTTAGCCTACTATAGCCTAGCTATAGCAAAGGGACCTCTGTGTAGAATATGTGTTTTATTTAAATCTCCAGTGCACCGCGGTCTACACGGACAGTTTATAGTTTCTCCTTGCCTCAAATATCAAAAGTTTTATGAAGCTGCACAGCCCCATGCGACAAGTAAGAGTCATTGTGACGCACTGGCTTCGTCAAATTCATTTGAAAAGATCATGGATAGAAAGGGACTGAGCGTTCATGAATCTTAAAATGTGGCATATACCAAAGAAGTTGAAGCAAATCGTTTAAAACTTCGATCTATCGTATCAACAATTTCATTTTGCGGACGACATGACCTTCCACTTTGTGGGAAAGTCGACGAGGGTTCTGTTTTTACAGACCTGCTACATTTTTGAGTTGACTCTGGAATCTGGACTTTAGAATCAGGAGCAAAAAATTCCTTATACGAGGTGGCGCAAAAGTAATACTCTTATCAGAAAATGCTATAAATTTTGCGATTGGCCCCTAATGTCAGTTCTGTTTTGACATTTGTGTAGTAAAAACATGCGAAATACACGTTAATAAACAATGTTACGCTACACTACTTATTTGAGCAATAATCGGTCGATGACTTTGGCACAACGTGAATTTCGTCGCAGATTTCCTACCCGTCCAACGCCTACTGGTGAAACACTGCGACGTTTAGCCGCTCGCCTCGAAGAGACTGGCACAACACGAGATGCTGCCAGGCGTGGCAGACCCCGGAGTAGCCGTTCTGCAGAGAATATTGCTGCTGTAGCCGAAGATGTCATGGAAGCGCCGTCGACATCGACCAGACGACGTGCCACGCAAATGGGTATCAGTCGACGGTCTTTACAGCGAATTTTGGTACAAGATTTGAAGATGTTTCCGTACAAAGTCCAGACGGTGCATCAGCTGTTAGCTGCTGACCGCCAATCGCGTCTAACATACGCTCAAGCCATCCTTAATCACCACCAAGAGGAAGATGATTTTTCATCAAAAATAATCATGAGTGATGAGGCCCATTTCCATCTTAGCGGGTACGTAAATAAGCAAAATTTACGCTTCTGGGGCACTGAAAATCCGCGTGTAACCCACGAAGAGCCATTACACCCGCTCAAAGTCACTGTATGGTGAAGGATGCATTTCCCGGGCGCCTAATCTCCCGTTTTGGCGATTTGCACTGGCCAGCAAGATCGCCTGATTTGACCGCTCCAGACTTCTTTTTGTGGGGCTTTTTGAAGTTGCGGGTTTATGTCAACAAGCCTCAGACTCTTGCAGCTCTTAAAGACAATATCCGTCAACAATGTGAGGACCTATCGCCGGAAGTTTTGGCCAAAGTGATGAAAAATGCCATAAAAAGGGCTCAAATGACAATCAACTGTGGCGGCGGCCATTTACATGACATCATATTCTCGACTTGATGTAAAAAAAATATTAAAAGACCAAATTAAAATAATTCACAAGAAAAATCAAAGTTTTTATTTTTTTTTTTTAAATTACAGCCAAAAAACATCGGAAGGTTATTTTTGCGCCACCTTGTACATATCGCATCAAATTCAAAACGAATTGATAGAAATTTGTTCCGATGTTCTGAAAAGCAAAACAATTGGGGAGCATATTTATATGCTTCGGCTTTTTCAGTTTTAGCTGATGAGACTGCTGATATTATTGGAACAGAGCAATTATAGATTGGTGTACGCTATCTACGTTCTTATAAGGAAGATAAAAAACCAATTGTTTGTGAAGAATTCCTCGGATATGTACCGTTTAAAGAATTGAACGCAAAAGCCATTTCGGAAATTATTATTCACTTCCTTCAAGATTGCAATTTTGATTTAAATAAATTTGTTGGCCAAGGATACGATGGTTGTGCAGCAATGGCAGGTCATATAGGTGGCAGTGGCGAGGCGCCCATATAACTCGATTCACGCCGGGTTACCTTTTAAAATTCTACCTTTCAACAATGTTTCAATCCAACAAGCAGCATGCGTCTTAAGTGTGTATATAAACATAAGATTTGTATGTTTCCTACACCTGCACTTGCAAGCAACAAATTCTACCATTTTGTTTTTGAATGAATAACCTTACATTCCTTACCACGTTAAGTGGATGGCTGGAGTTACAGCGCTGTTTCACGGTTAGCCACAACCGATCATCAGACTCCTTCAGTGGTGCTGGTCTGTCTTTTTCCTTCATTTTATCCAGAATTTCATTTCTTCCACTGGGATTCGAACCTAGACCAGCGTCTTCTCAGGCAAGCACTCATGCACTGTGCCATTGAAGCCACGAGTTTATCCAGTTTTTATTTCAATTTTCTTGGACAAACTTTGCTCCTGTAAGTATATTATGTTATTCATTCTGGTTTTTCTTTCTAAGTTTTCTCTAATTCTATTCCATTTCGACAAGCATAGTTGGACTGAAATGGGTGATAGAGAGGGTGAAAGACTTTTTTGTCATTGTATTTGTCGAGAATCTTACGATTAATGGTTTTTTTTTTAAATGATACCACACAATTTTTCCTGGTTTTAATTTTTGTTTTCCGTCAATTCCTTTATTTTGTTTTTGAATGAATAACCTTACATTCCTTACCACGTTAAGTGGATGGCTGGAGTTACAGCGCTGTTTCACGGTTAGCCACAACCGATCATCAGACTCCTTCAGTTATGCTGGTCTGTCTTTTTCCTTCATTTTATCCCGAATTTCATTCCTTCCACTGGGATTCGAAAAGAAATTGAAATAAAAACTGGATAAACTCGTGGCTTCAATGAGTGCATGAGTGCTTGCCTGAGAAGACGCTGGTCTAGGTTCGAATCCCAGTGGAAGAAATGAAATTCTGGATAAAATGAAGGAAAAAGACAGTGGTGCAGAAGGAGTCTGATGATCGGTTGTGGCTAACCATGAAACAGCGCTGTAACTCCAGCCATCCACTTAACGTAGTAAGGAATGTAAGGTTATTCATTCAAAAACAAAATAAAGGAATTGACGGAAAACAAAAATTAAAACCAGGAAAAATTGTGTGGTATCACTTAAAAAAAAACCATTAATCGTAAAATTCTACCAAGCCACCACCAGCTATTCACCTGCTCTCATATCGTTCTACTGCTCTACGCACACAAATACTCACACCATTGCATGCCTATTCTCCAACATCAGATACTCGTCTCCATACCCCATAAGAAACACATACGCAAAGCGATAGCAAAACAAAGCATAGTAACCCGGAAATTTTCGCGTTATGAAATATGTGGCTGGTTAGAACAAATTGGCTTTCTTTCTTTGTTTTCCACTTATCGTTCACCGCGTTTGACTCCTCTTTGTTTGATACACGCTTCCTTATGCAAAAATATAACCCGCTTTTCAGCGACTTATTTGGCGAGTTTTGTATGTAGTTGAGTTTTCTTAAAAAAAAGTTATAGAGATAGGACGCTCTACTCATTCTATGAAAATAGATTATAAGCGGAAGGATGGTTTTGTTTCGCATTTCAAGGCATCCAAATATCAAAAATATACTTGGTTGACTGGTAGTTGTATGCTCAATAAAATGTTTTGTTTTCCTTGCCTCCTTTTTTCTAATTCTCCTAGGGTTTGGAGTCGCACGGGCTACGCTGACATAAACAATTTAATTAATTTGGCAAATAAACATGTCAAGACGGAAAAACACATTCGTAGCTGTTTATCTTTGCACGAATTCGGTACTGATCGTATTGAAACCTCGTTAGGTAATTCCTTTGTAGCTCACAACAAAAAAGTTGATAGAAACTAATGGAACGTTTTATAGATACGGTAGTTCTTTTAGGCAAACAGGAACAAGCATTTCGGGGTCATAATGAAAAGCCAGATTCTAATAATCGTGGCAATTATGTCGAAACACTTTTATACTTATCTAAGTATGACCAGTTAATGGACTCTCATTTGGAACAGTGTTCAAGTGCACGTAATTCGGTTTTTTCGGGTCTATCAAATGACATCCAAAACCAGTTAATACAAAGTATAGCCGCAGTGATCAAATGCGAAATTAAAGTAGAAATAAGTGAAACGCGATTTGTGTCCATCATGATTGATGAAACACCAGACATGAGCCGTAGGGAGCAACTTAGTGCCGTTTTGCGTTACTTATCAGAGGAAGGAGTAGAGGAAAGGTTTCTTGGGTTTTTTGACGTGAGTGAGAGTCGAAATGCCGATGAGCTCTCAAAACACATTTTCAATATACTTGATGTATACGGTTGCAAGGAGAAATTAGTTGGGCAATCTTACGATGGGGCCGTGGTTATGTCAGGGGAAGTAGGTGGTGTTAACAAAAAGTCCTGGATGCTTGTCCAATGGCTTATTTTATTCCTTGCTACGCACATGTTTTAAATTTGGTGTTATCTCAATCACTGGAAAATATACCTGAATTGAAATTTTTTTTTGGCAATATAAACACAATAGTACGCTTCTTTAATAAATCAACTAAACGTTCAAATATTTTAAAACAAATAGCAAACAGACGCATGCCGGGAGTATCAGAATGTCGCTGGCATTACCATTCCCGAATAGTTAACGTTATTTTTAACTGTAGATTAGATATTATTGAAACTTTTAAGCAAATTAGACCATCCAAAAGAATGGGACACTGACGCACTTTCAATGGCCGAAAGTTTATTGCTTAAGTTAGAAGGGAAAGATTTTTGCTTTTTACTGCACGCGGTTTGCGAAATATTTGCTAAAACCGATGTATTATTTAATTTAATACAAAATAAACAAACAGATGTTGAAGTTGCTAAGCGAGAAATCGAGTGTTTTGAGTCTTGGCTTTCTACTGAGTTTCTAAACAAATTTGATTTAATTTTTGAAAGTATAAATGATTGTGCTGAACCTCCACGGAAACGCCGATTACTTGATTTTGATTTAAAGACTCACTATAAGCGCCTTTTTGTAGAAATAAAGGACAATATTATATCTCAAATTAAGACACGATATAAATCTTTCACGGATTTAATTTTTTTGAATTTACTCAATAAATCAAAATACAGTCGTTTTGCTCAGTCAAGACCAGATGATAAAATATCTTCGGTGATTAACTTTTTCCCTGGAATTTTCGATTTTGCAGGTTTAAAAAATGAGCTGAAAGTTCTATATACTACGTCTTCACTTCAACCACTTGACGTTTTATCCCTCTATAAATATTTAAGAAGTGAAATATTGTGTGAAACATTTCCCCAAATCTTAAAATTAAGTGGACTATTTTTAACACTACCAATGACTGTTGCTTCCGTGGAGAGATCTTTTTCCATTGTAAAAAGAGTTCATACATATTTGAGAAAATCTCAAGGAGAAGACAGGCTTTCTGATTTAGCAATTTTATCCATAGAAAAGTGACTCCTTTTAAAAATAAAAAGTAGGCCTAACTTTTATGAAAGAGTTCTTGCAGAATACGTGAAAAAAGGTAGAAAAATAGAGTACAAATAAAAAAAAATATTTAACAAAACTTTTCACATTTTTTTCCAAATTCTACTGTTTTTGATTTTAAAAAATATTAATCATTAATATTTTCTCTTTTTAACTTTGTACAAAAACTATTTTTAAAATATTTTTATATATTAAAATATTTTTATATATTATAGATATAAAATCTATACATTTTTGTAAATATTATGAGTGAAGCTTTTTAATTTGAATTTTTATTTATGTATTTATTTATTTAATAAACCGTGATTTATGAAGTTCCTTTTTTTATTACTTACTATCAATTTTCTTTAAGGTACAGCATTTGCATCTGCCAAAAAGGTTTCTTTCAAAGCCACTTTTATTATACTTTAGGTTCATTGTAAATTTAAGCTTAAATGACTTGAAGTATAAAAAATTGGCTTGAATTGTTTTACTTCTATGCGATTTGCAGTACACAATATACAGAAAGCGTTTGCAGGTGCATATTTTTTCCGACTTACCATTCAACATTTTCCACGCCACGCCACTGATAGGTGGTGTTCAAAAAATTATTAACGATAAATATCCTTCAGCACTCTTTTTCCACTGTGCAAGCCATGTATTGAATCTTGTCGTTAATGACCTGAATACTGTAAGTGAAGTGAGAAATACTGCTGGGACTACAAATGTATAATTACATTTTTTTAGAGAGAGTACGTTGCGGTGGAATAAAATATACATATATAAATACATAAAATATACCTTTATTTTGTGAAACGCGTTGGACAGCAAAGTACAAAAGTATCAGAGTATTTTCTGAAAACTTTCTGCTTATTGTAAACGTTTTAGAAGAACTTTCGCAGGACGCACCGAACTCTAAAACGAAAACCAAAGCGTATCGGCTCTACACGATTGCAACAACTTCAACATACATACGAGTACATTGTGACACTTTTAGTAATTGCTGCCTACTCTGCCAAACTTGAACCCGTGTGCAATCAATTACAAGAAGTAAATATGAATATAAAGGTAATACACTATCACGTAAATAAATTAACTGATGTGTTTCAATCTCACCACGATAATACGTCTACAGAGTTTGCGGTAATTTTCGAGAAAGCTCGAAAAATTTGCGAAAAACTCGATGTTGAATTTAAGCGTCCTCGAATAGTGGCAAGACAGACTTTAGATCAAATCAACCATCTGAAAATATGGAAGAATTTTTTAGATCATATATAGTAGGTATTGGGACCCTTGGGACTGGGAATTCTGAGCTAGAGCGAGAGGGAAGATATGAGGTTGGAGCTAGAGCGAGAGGTAAGATCTGACCTTGGAGTGACGCGCCGGCCGCCGGTGGTGGTTGTTAGTTTTTGTTATCAGTTTTGTGTGTTTAGAGTGAATAGCTTGGAGATATTGACTTCCATAGTAATTAAACGGTTGATGCGATAAAGAAACCCCATGGATATTGGAAGCAACGGTGAATAGTGAGTTCAAGATCGTCTTTGTTTATACGACTAAATTGTGTATTGTAGCGATCTTGAGCTCATTTGTTTGTTTAGGACATTGCATTGTATATGGTTTCTTAGTTTGATTAATGTTAGACATTACATGTGTATGGTTTCTTAGTTTGATTATTTAATGTTTTATTTGTTCAGGACAATACATTGTGGGGCGAGATAATATAATATTATCGGCGTCAGATATGGCTCGCTCCCCCTTAAGATTCGCTGACCATATTGCTCTGTGTTACTTTTATCTTACTGACCACATTTGTTTGAGAAGAAATTGTGATATTTTCGGAGGTATTTTCATGTATAAAAGGCGAGTGTTGAAGGTACTAAGTAACAGTTTATTTCAAATTAGACATGCAAAGAACATGAATTTCCTTAACCAACTGGGTAAAGTAAAGCCCCTAGAGGGTCTGAAAATGGTAGAATTGGGGAAACGGAGTCGTATCTTGAAGGCGATGCGGTGTCAGACCAAGTATGGACCAAAGATCCTGGTAGAGCTGGAGGCGAAAAAGGTATTTTTGCCTCTCAGATTCAACGCAATGGAGGAGGACACCATTACCCAACTCCCCTTATATGAGATGGAAGTCATCAAAGCGGTTGGAAATTCCTTTGAGTTGGCGTTCCATCCTGTTGCAGAGGAAGACGATGAGGTGCAAGTTCCCTACTCACAACCATTTTTATAAAATAAAAAATAAATTAAAAAAAAAAAAAAAAAAAAAAGTGAAACAAAGAAATTAACTGTTCTTTTTCTTTTTTATTGGTTTATTCGACTTTTAAGTGCTTTGAGGTGGTTAAAGATTACCCAACCTTTGTGAAAAGATTCAATTTGCGTGGTCGTAAAATTGAATTCCGGATTAGGGATGTAGCAGACAACTTTGAACCATCTAGCTGGATTCAGAATGCAGTGAAAGGGATATTTAAAAAAGTGACTAACGATTTGGATCCTTCTGATATGGTGGGTATAACATTTACAGGGAAGAATTTCGAACACCATGGTCCTGGTTGGATGAGCTATAGAAAGGCATCCGATTTAAAGTGGAGCGAGGTATGGGATTTAATCACTAAAATTTTCCAAAGCAATTCCGAGGGCTTAAGCACGGATACTTTCCGTATAAATCTTACATCGATAAGGCCTCCTAAAGGACAAGGAAATGATCGAAATAAGAAATACAATTCTTTCGATGAAGAATGCAAAAAGCGGAGGGGAATCATTGTAATAAGAAACAAAGACAACCTATGTTTACCTCGTGCGTTAGTTGTTGCAATTGCCTTTATTGATAAAGACTCAGAATATGCAAAAATTCGGCGCAATATTGGTAAATCTCAAGATCTTCGAACGGCTAATCTAATAATTTTGACCGGTGTTAGTATACCTTCCGAAGGTTGTGGTATTCCAGAGCTTCGCACTTTTCAAAGTTATTTGAAGAATTATAAGATCACAGTCTACGAATATGAGCAAAAAGGACGAAGTATTATATTCGAAGACGATACATATAACAGTGATAAGAGAATAAATTTACTGTTTTACAAAGGTCACTTCAATGTTATAACATCTTTGACAGCGGCATTTGGTTGTGCTTATTTTTGCGAAATTTGTAGTGTACCATTCAATAATAAAACCGATCATAGATGTGTAAAGTCATGCCCTCAATGTCAGCAATCACCTATATGTCCTCAAAATCTATCCGAAATTGTATGTAAAGATTGCAATAGAAGTTTTAGAGGACAGGAATGTTTTGATAACCATAAGGCTTCGGGGTCAACAGGAAACCGAGCAATTTGTGAAACAGTTAAAAAATGTGTTGATTGTCTGAAAACATATAGAAGAGATAGAGAACATACTTGTAATGAATACTATTGTAAAAATTGTAATAAACACGTTTCCCAAGAACACTTGTGTTATATTCGATGCGACACTAGAAGACCAAAATTAGGCAATGTTCTCTATGTGTTTTATGATTTGGAGAGTCGTCAAGAAACGATTATTGCTGAAAAAGTGATAAAAGACTATGCTGTTCCAGTAAAACTTCATGAACCGAATTTATGTGTTTTCCAGCAAAGATGTGACCTTTGTTTGGATGAGAATAATCTACACTTCTGTCAGAAATGTAAATTCAGACTTAATATAAAAAAGGGTCAGAATGTTATATCCGAGTTCTTAGAGCACCTTTTGAACGCCCGAAAAAGTTTCACAAAAGTTATTGTTTTGGCTCATAATGGGCAGGCATATGATCACCAATTTATTTTAAACTATATCTTGCAAAATACAAAATTTCACCCCGAATTGATTATGAGGGGAACTAAAATAATACTCATGGGATTGGGGAATGTGAAATTCATAGACTCATTGAACTATTTTCCCATGGCTCTATCAGTTCTTCCAAAAGCTTTCGATTTACCGCAAGAGTTAAAAAAGGGGTATTTTCCGCATTTCTTTAATACCATCGAAAATGAAAACTATATTGGTCCACTGCCGCCTGCAGAATATTACAATCCGGATGCCATGAAGATAAATGATCGGGATGTATTCTTTAAATGGTATGAAGAAAATAAACAAAGTGAATTTAATATGCAGCGAGACCTTGTTGCATACTGTGAAAGCGATGTACAGATCTTATCTGAAGCATGTATAAAATTCAGAAAATTTTTCCTTGAGCAGTGTAATGTGGAACCGTTTTTGGAAGCTGTGACTATAGCATCAGCATGCAACTTGGTGTACCGTCGTAATTTTCTTAAACCAAACACTATAGGCTTAATACCTAGAAATGGATACAGACAAACTGATAATCAGTCGATCCAGGCAATTAAATGGCTTATTTTGGAAGAAAGGAGACGGAATTGTTACATTCAACATGCAGCTAAGCAGCGAGAAGCGGTAGTATGTGGTGTGAAAGTTGACGGTTTTTGCAAGGAAACCAAAGAGGTGTTTGAGTTCCACGGTTGTTATTATCATGGCCACTCATGTTTGAAAACGTTTCGCGACATGCCTTTAAGCAAAGATCCGTGCGACACGTTAAATCTACGCTATGAAAAAACCATGGCTAAATCTACACGGCTAAGGCAGTTCGGGTACAAGGCAATTGAAATGTGGGCTTGTGAATTCGAGAAACAATTGAGTACTGATGATGTCAAATATTTAAAAACACATCCTTTAATACAACAAAGCCCATTAAATCATCGCGACGCATTTTATGGGGGCCGTACGGGGAACACATATAATTATTATAAATGTAAGGAAGGTGAAAAAATCAAGTACATAGATGTATGCTCCCTATACCCATGGGTTTGCAAATACGGGAAATATCCAGTGGATCACCCTAAAGTTCACACCACCGATTGTTCTCAAATCGACTTAAAAAACACGAATGGGATTATAAAATGTAAAATAATACCTCCAGAGCAATTGTTACATCCGGTATTGCCTATTAAACAAAATAATAAGCTTATGTTTACATTGTGTAGAACATGCAGCAAACAAATGTCTCAAGACGAACGCTGCGCCCATACTGATGATGAAAGAGCTATACACGGAACCTGGATTATTGATGAGGTCTTAAAAGCAAAGGATAAAGGGTATAAGATAGTAGATATTTTCGAAATATGGGAATATTCTATGATTCAATATAATAAAATGGAAAAATCAGATGGCCTTTTCAGTCAAATGATGAATAAATTCATTAAAATGAAACAGGAAGCATCAGGGTGGCCAGATAAATGTGCTACAATGGAAGAGAAAAAGAAATATGTAGCTGACTTTTTGAGTAATGAAGATGTTAAACTCGATTTTGCACAAATTTGTGATAACCCTGGGAAGAGATCTTTTGCTAAGCTCATACTTAATTCATTTTGGGGTAAATTTGGACAAAGAGAAAATCAATCGAAAACATGTATAATTAATAGTCCATCAGAATTATTCCAAATGCTTACAAATCCAACTATTGAAGTCTGTCACATTCTACCTATAAATGAGGAAAATGTTATAGTAAGTTGGTTGTATAAAGAAGAAGAAGCGGAGACCTTATCAACTGTTAATGTGTGTATTGCAGCTTATACTACCACACAAGCTCGTCTGAAATTGTATAGTTACCTGGAAATATTAGGAGCTAGAGTCTTGTACTACGACACCGATTCTGTAATCTATGTAAGTCGTGAAGGAGAACCTGATCCACAGACTGGTGAATTTATAGGGGATATGACTGACGAGTTACAATGCTATGGGTATGGAAGTTATATTACTGAATTCGTAAGTGGAGGCCCCAAAAATTATTCCTACAAAGTCTTTAGTACAAAAGATGGCACTGAAAAAATCGTGTGTAAAGTAAAAGGAATCAATTTGAATTATTCAGCATCGAAGAAAGTAAATTTCGAGACAATCAAAGAAGCTGTACTTAATGCTGCGAATGCCGATGATATCCAAATTTTATCAAATAATATTCGCCGGACACGAGAGCACGAGGTCATAACAATTGCTGAAACAAAAACATACAAACCCAGGTCAGAAAAACGTAGATTTCTCGAAGACAATAGTTCCCTTCCATATGGTTATAAAAGACGTAAATAAAGAAAAAACATTTGTTTTTAAAAAAGAAGAAATTGGTTTTTATTTAATTTCCAGATAAGAATTTGTCCAATAGGTATACATTTTGTAGGGCACAGCATTTGCTATGGAGCGAACATTTTATTTCACAAGGATAGAGTCGCTTCAATTCGTTGAAATTAGGACAGCCAACTTCTTCGATATTCATCACTTCAACATTTTCATCGCAAAGTAACTCCTTTATCCATTGAACTTTTTCAACTCCTTTGACGTACAAAATTGTATTTTTTATTTTCACGTGAAGGTATTTCCGAACTTTCTTAAATTCGGTGAAACCTCCATCCCAAACTAGGCCATGATGATTTTGGTAAAGCCATTGAACTTGTCTTCTTAATGCATATGATAATTGGTCAGAGTTGAATGGTGGTTTGATGATGAAATGATGATGATGGCCATTGTGTAGTATTGCTATTTCTTTAGCGATAAACTTATTATTAGGTCCTTTGAAACCTTGTACGTCAAGTATAAAATACATGGTTTATGCATGAGTGTCTTTTCCCCACAAGAGTTAACTTTGAACTAAGAAATTAGATTTCTCGCGAAACTATTTGACTGAGTGGATTATAATTTACGATGCGATCGTGTAACATTAAACAGTAGGCTGACGTATTTGCTGGGATTGGTTTTGTTCCTGTTGTTTTGAATTCAATGCGAATATCAACTGGACCATTTTTGATTATTTCACTCTGATGTCTGCAATCTATAACGAAAATTGTCGCTTGAGATTTAAATGTATCTCTTGATAAGAGTGGTTCAGCAACTAGTCGGTTGTAGTAGGTTTTTTGAAAGTCGCAGTACATATTGTATAGTAAACTGTAATTATTTTTATCAAAGGATAAATTTAAATCTTCACAGGGGTAAGCGTCAGAATTTAAGTATGCCTTCACGTTTGTAATATCACAATGATCAAAATAAGTTGGATTTCCTTTTAGTAGATTACGTTTGTTAGTTTGCAATGCAAGGAGAATGTAGCGTGGCTTCTCCATTTGTGAGGTTGTCTTCACATTCCAAATATGATGATTGGTGCTGGGCAAAGTAGGATATTCATACAGATCCCAGTTACGAAAGGCAAGCTTCATAGTTTGACCATTATTAATAGGTTTGTAAAGTTTTAATTTGTAAGAATCAGACAGTGTAATATGAGGAATTTTCCATTGTATTTTAAGTAATTTTATCTTTGCTTTTTCATCATCGTCAGCAATTAATGAATTATCATCTGTGCGTGACCGTGTTAGAATCAAATCATGGCGTCCATTGGGTATTACTCTCTTATAGTCTTCAGCAAAACCCAGTAATTTATTTAGAGGTATACAAAAATTAAAGTAGAAACTATCCAGATTAATTGAAGAGTTGGGCGACCAAGATGCATTCAATAGCATATCGCTTTCGTTTTTGTTTAAAGAAATGTAGTTTTTAATAGTTGATGTTATGCCAACATTACGATTGCTATCAATTTCCACGCCATTTAATTCATAACGTATTTCGTCAAATAAGAAAGCTATTCCGTTGTTTACAAGTTTTGTTTTCGTAACTGCCGATCCATCAGATTTCGATACAGTACCTTCAATATAAATGTAACTTTCTGAAGGCAAAATATTAAGATTTTGATGTTGGACACAAATTTGTATAATGTCATTTTTCTCAAAGTTATTCAGATATGGTGAATAGGTGTGATAATTCAGTTTTGAGATACTCTCCTCAAACTTTGGTTCTTCGAAAATATTCAGCATGTTGTTAGGATTGATTTAATGTTTTAATTTATATCCCAGTGACAATAGAAATTGTTGATTTTCTATAGTAAGTTTTGATGTTCTCTTATCAGAAGATGATAGTATATTGCTAGAGTTAGTAGTGTTACCTGCTCTTTTATAACTTGAGGGGTAATTATATACTATCATTATTGTGGTTTCAAATGCAAGCGAATTGTTATGATTTCGTTTCGAAAGTTTATACGATTTCCGTCCTGATCCAAGAGATTCAATGTTATAGAACTTATCCTCTTAGCGTTCACTGGCAAATAGATGGCATTGTGTGGAACTTCAACTATTTTATATCCTGGACTAACGTTGACTGAAAATTCATGTAGTATATGAGCAGGTTGACTATTGATATATGTTTCGTCAATTAAATTACATTCAACTCGTACAATATTCACTCTATTGATATTAACATACTGGTCAGATACATGCAGAATATTAGGAGCTAGTTTCTTCTTACTGAATCCTAAAAGAGAACCAATAGATCGGTCTTGTGTAAAATCGATTTCCACATTGCTGTACAGTTCACATTTCAAAGTATTATTATTGGCTTTTAATTTGATTATAACTTTTTCAACGCTATTCTCATTGTGTGTGTTCAGAACCTTTTGAATTATTTTATTAATATCCTCAATTTCATAAGAGCCCTCTGTAAATTCAGTCTTGATTTCTCCATTACCACCACCACCACCATCACCACAATGAAATAAATTATTTAATTTATCCACATTAGGTATAGAATTATAGGTCTGCAGATCAACTAAGCCACATACATAATCAGAATTTAGGACAATTGGAGGAAAGTACTCTGCAGTGAGAGTAGATTGGTTTCCGCTTAAAGTGAGTGTTAACGACATAACTATTGGAATAGAAATGAAACACAATATATTGATTTTACTCTATTTATTTATATTTTGCTCAATTAGAAACTTTAAACATAGATGACCACATATAAATGTATTGAAATTTTGACAGCTGTTATAATTATAGTGAATATTTTCACCTAAATATCGTACAACCTCTATGGGTGGTCTTAAGTTACCAAAACTATCGAAATATTTGACAATATTTTTATTCTTAATGTATGCTACCCAATGTGTCCCTGGCCCACTCTCATTGTCCAAATTAATTACACCACATTCCTTGTTATCAGATCTTACTGGTAATTTATCACTCATGTAAACACCCCTGAAGCATGGTATATTCAATTTTCCAAATTTCATAATATCAATATTGGTGAGTGGACGATTAGGTAGCGAATTTAAAAGTTTTTTTGAATCGTATGGTTTAAGGAAAAGTCCAAATCCTTTTTTATATGGCTGTAGATAAAGTCCACTACCATGCTTAATTTTAATTCCTTCCATAGTCTGATTGTGACGTTTATTCTCTTCCAATTGTTTCTTGGCTACCTTTGATTCATTTATAGCTTTAACTACGCCCGCAGCTCCTCCAACTACTGATCCAATAGCCGATAGCCCAGCTAAAATAGGTAACAATGGTAAGAAACCACCAATTTTCGGTAGAGGTATTACTCGAGGAATTGTAATGCTCTTTCGTTTATTTTTAATGATCTTTTTAGCTGCTTGTAGAGCAGTTGTTGCAATTATGTTAGGATCTTCGTTTCTAGTGTCTCGAATAGCATTTCTAGCCTCCATAATGGCTTTTTTAAATAAATTATACTTTTTGCGTGGGTTTCTTTTCCTTCTCTTGGCTTTGCTGCAACCCATACCAAGTTTCGTTTTAGCTTTCATCATATTCGTTACTAATATACTATTTATTTTCTCTGCTATCGATGAGTCTTTTGCCTTTACTCTCTGCCAGGCCTTTTCAGTTAAAATTTTGTCTGCAATATGTCGTTCAGGTAGATTTTTATTGTTAGCATATGCAATATCGTGTTCGCGACAAGCTTCATCCAACTGATTAACTCCCCTATCTCCTCTAGCAAGGCGTTCTTTCAATTTAGTCCCTGGCCCACAGAAGTTATATGAGGGAAGATGTAATTCAATTGGTAATTTTTCGATTAAGGAATTCACTAATCCGTACCCTTTGAATGTATCTTTCCAACTGTTGGCTTTCACACTATAATTTATCATTTTATACGACTTTCTTGTTGTATATGTTGAACAATTATGAATTTCTCAACTATAAAACATGATCTTTTATATTGATTAGTTTCATTCAATAGCAGAATGAGGTTCATAAAACAACAACAACGAGATTTTATTAAAGTTAAGAACTTTGATAGTAAAATTAAAGTACGCAGGAAACATGGAGCAATATTTCCTAATAGTATTAGAGGAATAATTGTGGGTCCATCAAATTGTGGAAAAACCAATGTCATGTTGAGCATTCTCCTCGATCCAAATGGTTTAAAATTTGAAAATCTCTACATATACTCAAAGTCTCTGCATCAACCAAAGTATGCATACCTGAGAAAGCTAATAGAGTCCATCACGGGTATGGGATATAATGAGTTTTCAAATAATTGTGAAATTATTACGCCTTCTGAAGCAAATCGAAACTCAGTTTTTATATTCGATGATGTGGCTTGTGATAAGCAAAACAATATTCGAGAATATTTCTGCATGGGTCGACATAATGACGTGGATAGTTTCTACTTGTGTCAATCTTATACACATATACCAAAACACTTGATTCGAGACAATGCAAACTATTTAGTTATTTTTAAGCAAGACGAACTTAACCTGAAGCATATATACAACGATCATGTCAACTCTGACATGACATTCAATCAATTCAAGGAATTGTGTAAAAAATGCTGTAAAGATACATATGGGTTTTTGGTTATTAATAAAGATTTTAGATTGAATAAAGGCCGATATAATAATTCATTTAAAGAAACTGTATCTATATAAATCTATTCAGTCATAAATCAGCGGTTTAAATGATTACATACGATTAGAGCATTCGTCCCTGTATTCGACAATTATGGATGTTGATGAAAATTTACTTAAAGATTTAGTAAAAACTAAAAAAGCTTTAAAGAGAAAATATATGTTTCTTCAGTATGGAAAAACTACGAAGGATGCGGAACTTGAGACTACTTTTAAACCAATAGTTGAACCCTTAAAAGAAATCGTGAAAAATGTCAAAAGTGCTCATACTCAAAATGATACTGCTGCTGCAGATATTGCTTACAATAATATAGATATGAAAATAAAGAATCAACAACTACTACGACGACGTTTACAATACCCAGAAGAAGAAAAAAAATCCATTTCTAATGCAAGTTTTGACTTCTCATCTCCAGAATCAAATCAGACAACGAACAATGATAATTCATTTAGGACACCCTACGACAATAGCTTTGATCAAAGCACTCCAGTTAATCGATCATCCCCATCAGATTCGAATCGTGACAAAATCTATGGTCCACATTTCGACGTGGAATCAAATTCAACGAAATTAGGTAGATCAAGTTTTGTAATTAACGAACACAAGAATTTCGTCATTGATGATGAAATCTTCCATGGAACGAATGGCCTTTATGAATTAATATTTCGAAAAAACCCTAGAAAAGATCGATATACCAATGAAGACTTGGATCAATATCTAAAGATATTACAAAAAACAAAAGCACACTTGAAAAACTATGATAGTAACTTACAGGTTAAAGGCAACAGAGGTTATAAGTATAAACATATAATCCAACCTTTACTTCAGCACCTAACGCAGAGAGTCATAAAGAAAATTGGAAAAGCATACAATAGTAATTCAACTGATATGAGTTATTCAAATAAACCCGTCGAATATGTGTATTGGGATAACCCCAATGAACTCGTCAATAGATTAAGGCTTTTAATTGCATCTCAAAGAGCCGGCAATAATAATCTTCAAAATGAGGTTAACTCAATTGTAGAAGAATTACGTGAATCAGATATCATACACTAATAATCAATTCAATCCATTAAAAGCAAGCAAATCAGTATGGCCTCACACCTGAACCGACCGGATAGGAACCGACCGGATAGAAATCGCCCTGCATGGATTTAACCTCAACACTTGGTTCAGGAATTGGCCTATATAAAATCAATTCGCGTTGGAAACGAACATTATCTATATATTAGACATCGTTTAGAGAATAATCTTCATTATTAATAAAATGAGTGTTGACAAGTTCGGACGAAGCTCCAACCAATTTCATAGAACAACCGAGAGTTCGCGAGGACCTGCTGGCGTAGGATTTAGACTACTACCTAATGGTGATTTCGATATTCAGGGAAAATGTCTAAACAATGTTGGAAAACCTGTAAACCCAACACAGGCGGCAAATAAGGAATACGTAGATAGCAACATAGATGTTCAAGATAAAAACATGCTAAATCATCGACGGTATGTAGACAACAATTTCAACGCACTCATGGGGACTATAAATGATGAGGCACTGAAGCTACAAATCATCGAAGATAAACTGGGAAAAATGGGTGCGGATTTGCGGTCATACACCGATGAGCAAAATTTGAAGACTCTTGAATTATTAAACAAAATTAGAAAGTATATGTTGGATATTTTCGAGAAGTATAAAAATAGTGGTGAACCTATTAGAGAGGCAACAACTAGTTTTTCACCAATTTAGTACGCATTCGGAATTCGATTTGAAATCATGTCTGCAGTAAATACGTCTACGATCTTCGATGAGATGTTAACATTTCTAAAAACAAATAACCAAACTCTTCTTGAGGAACATTTCAATGAATTTATTGATTGCATTAGTTTTCTGAGGAACTTTGAAAACGTATCTTCCACCACCTCTGTTCATGGGTGTCATTTTATAAATTGCCCCTGGTCTGCAAATCTCTGTCAAGAAGGACCAGATACTTGCGCATGCTATATGGTTGAAAGCAGATTGATTAGAATTAAGAAATTGATGTTACTTTATCGACGATTGGTCAAATAAAATATCTAATAAAATACAAAACCTCTCCTTGTTTCTATTCACTCGTTTTTAGGATGAGTAAAAGAAAAGTTGTTGGTGAGCTGCACAAGCCAGCCCGAAGGAATTTCACCAGACGAAGAGTTATTATTAAGGGTTTTGATGATCTATGGCAAGCAGACTTGGTTGAAATGATACCATACAGTGATGAGAATGAGGGGTTCAACTATTTACTAACCGTAATTGATACTTTTTCAAAGTATGCTTGGGTCGTTCCTTTGAAACATAAGACTGCATCAGCTACAACACAAGCTATGAGAACAATTTTTACCAATTCAAATCGAGCACCTAAAAATTTGCAAACCGACGATGGTAAAGAATTCTTCAACAAGGCCTTCCAAAATTTGATGAATACCTACAAAATTAATCACTACTCAACGTACAGTACATTAAAAGCATCAATTGTTGAACGCTTTAACCGCACCCTTAAGGAGAAAATGTGGAAAGAATTCAGTTTCAATGGGAACTACAAATGGCTACCCATTTATAAGGATTTGCTGCATGCATATAATCACTCGGTACATAGAACAATAAAAAAACGTCCCGTTGATATAAATAAAAACAATGTCAAAGAATTACTATCAGGAGTTTATAAACGAATAAAAATTGCTGAGAAGGGAAAATACGAAGTTGGCAATAACGTTCGAATAAGCAAGTTTAAACATGCTTTCGAAAAAGGATACACACCAAACTGGACAACTGAAATATTCAAAATAAGAAAAGTTCAGATAACAAACCCTATTACATATCTAATTGAAGATTTTCAAGGTCAGCCTATTAGAGGGAGTTTCTATGCACACGAATTACAAAAGACGAATTTTCCCAACATATTTCTCGTGGAAAAGATTCTTGCAACAAAAGACGAAAAAGTATATGTCAAATGGTTGGGTTTCCCATCCACTAACAATTCATGGATTAATAAAAAACAATTAATTTAATGGTTTTTTTTTTTTTTTTTTTTTTATTTTATGAAATGGTCATTATATATGCTTGTTTCATCGATTTGAGATTCACTAGTTCCATGTTGGGCTCATGCCTCAATTCCTGATTTGTAAAGAACTCGATTTCACCATTACTTAAAATCCTTTCCTGTTCATATTCTCGATACTCGAAGCATGAAATACTCAAAGATCGTAGCTTATAATTGCTATCATATGTGCAGCGAATAGCTAATTCCTTGTTGTCATCGAGTATTTCTTATTTCGATCATTTCCTTGTCCTTTAGGAGGCCTTATCGATGTAAGATTTATACGGAAAGTATCCGTGCTTAAGCCCTCGGAATTGCTTTGGAAAATTTTAGTGATTAAATCCCATACCTCGCTCCACTTTAAATCGGATGCCTTTCTATAGCTCATCCAACCAGGACCATGGTGTTCGAAATTCTTCCCTGTAAATGTTATACCCACCATATCAGAAGGATCCAAATCGTTAGTCACTTTTTTAAATATCCCTTTCACTGCATTCTGAATCCAGCTAGATGGTTCAAAGTTGTCTGCTACATCCCTAATCCGGAATTCAATTTTACGACCACGCAAATTGAATCTTTTCACAAAGGTTGGGTAATCTTTAACCACCTCAAAGCACTTAAAAGTCGAATAAACCAATAAAAAAGAAAAAGAACAGTTAATTTCTTTGTTTCACTTTTTTTTTTTTTTTTTTTTTTAATTTATTTTTTATTTTATAAAAATGGTTGTGAGTAGGGAACTTGCACCTCATCGTCTTCCTCTGCAACAGGATGGAACGCCAACTCAAAGGAATTTCCAACCGCTTTGATGACTTCCATCTCATATAAGGGGAGTTGGGTAATGGTGTCCTCCTCCATTGCGTTGAATCTGAGAGGCAAAAATACCTTTTTCGCCTCCAGCTCTACCAGGATCCTTGGTCCATACTTGGTCTGACACCGCATCGCCTTCAAGATACGACTCCGTTTCCCCAATTCTACCATTTTCAGACCCTCTAGGGGCTTTACTTTACCCAGTTGGTTAAGGAAATTCATGTTCTTTGCATGTCTAATTTGAAATAAACTGTTACTTAGTACCTTCAACACTCGCCTTTTATACATGAAAATACCTCCGAAAATATCACAATTTCTTCTCAAACAATGTGGTCAGTAAGATAAAAGTAACACAGAGCAATATGGTCAG
This sequence comes from Portevinia maculata, assembly GCA_949715645.1. NCBI lineage: Eukaryota > Metazoa > Arthropoda > Insecta > Diptera > Syrphidae > Portevinia > Portevinia maculata. Next base: position 274,904,729 of record OX454526.1, on the reverse strand, counting down.
CGAATCTTAAGGGGGAGCGAGCCATATCTGACGCCGATAATATTATATTATCTCGCCCCACAATGTATTGTCCTGAACAAATAAAACATTAAATAATCAAACTAAGAAACCATACACATGTAATGTCTAACATTAATCAAACTAAGAAACCATATACAATGCAATGTCCTAAACAAACAAATGAGCTCAAGATCGCTACAATACACAATTTAGTCGTATAAACAAAGACGATCTTGAACTCACTATTCACCGTTGCTTCCAATATCCATGGGGTTTCTTTATCGCATCAACCGTTTAATTACTATGGAAGTCAATATCTCCAAGCTATTCACTCTAAACACACAAAACTGATAACAAAAACTAACAACCACCACCGGCGGCCGGCGCGTCACTCCAAGGTCAGATCTTACCTCTCGCTCTAGCTCCAACCTCATATCTTCCCTCTCGCTCTAGCTCAGAATTCCCAGTCCCAAGGGTCCCAATACCTACTATATATATTTATCCCATACTTAGATTCTATTATTTCTTCATTAAAAAATCGATTTTCTACAACAAACAAAAAAGCATTTTCGCTTAAGTAGCTTCACCCGGAAAATATGAGAAAATTAGACAAATCAGCATTTATAGCGATAGCAGAAGATATACAGAACCTCTACGGAGGTCTTCTACATAATTTTATTGCCGAGGCTACCACATGGTATGAGACGATGAAGACAAATGAAGCAAATAATGCGGTTATAAATGAATGTTGAATACGCAGATCTAATTGTTGAAGCCACACCGTCTTACCCTGCTGTATGTTACGCAATCAAAATTGGTTTAACAATTCCAGCAACAACATGAAGTATTGAACGTACATTTAGCACATTAAGACGTGTTAAGACGTGGAATCGCTCAACTATGGGAGACGCAAGACTAAACGGCCTGTCTATGCTCAGTGTTCACAGGAAAAGAGTAGAGGAGGACACTGAATTTATTGGCAAGGTGATTAATAAATTTGGACAGCAACCTAGACGCCTTCAGCTTCTATTCAAATAAAATTATTAAAGAAAAAAAAACCTATGTATTTTCTTTCCTACATGCCAGGGGGGTGCAAGTGCACCCCCTTGCACCCCGCTGCCCGTGCCCATGGGTATGGGAACAACTTCAGTATTGTTAAGTTATCGATTTTATTTGTCAAAGGAGTTTAATTTAAGTAAAAGCCTTATGTTGTCTCAATAGCTCGAATGTTGTAACCAATTCGGAAATTGCTGGGCGAGAAAGTGTTTCACATCGACCGAGACCACTTGTTTCATTTCAAACTGCTTAATGCAATATTAACAATCTATCTGTGCATTATTAAAAGTAGGTAGTTGTTTTAACTTGTACTTACAGCCTTTTTTTTTAGCAAATTGCATAGGTATTGCAAAACAGCGGGCTATTCAAAATGAAACCTCTAATTGGACAACCATGGACTTTAACAAATTGAAAAGCATCTTCAAAGCCAACAAACGACACCAAAAATGTATAATTTGACAATTTTTCTTGTTTCAGAAGCCCTTTCAATGTACAGCTTAGATAGCGTAACCACAGGTGTACACAAGTTATGTGCTATATCATAATCCATTTAAACGTTGACTCCTTCCGGTTGGTTTTTTGTTATTTGAAATCGCATTCGGAAGGGACAGTTTTTCCCTCCCACTTTCAATTTTTCCCGTGCATCTTGTCCTCGTCCTTTCACAATCACAATCTGCAGTACCTTTATATATATATATGTGTATCATTTTTTTCAGCATCCATCTTTTCTGGCATTTTCCCTCTGGTACCTATGTTCATCGATTTTGGCATTTTTTTCGTTCGTTGAATAACTACCAACTTCAACGTCGACAACGACAGCGATACAGACTCCAGAGGACGACGATGATGATGAAATGCTCCTTCGTTTTGATTGATTTTTTCATCCCCAACTTTTCAGCACGACCGACGCGGTGTTACAATTTATTTTTTCCTTTTGCCATCAACGAAAAGTGGAATTATTCACTCGATGATGCTGGGTTGGACTAAGGATTGTAGAGTTGGAAGTCAAAACGCTATTTGCAGAGGCTATAAGAGCGCCACATCAGTCAGTGATTCATTTTGAGTTTGTGTTTTATTTGTTTTTTTTTTCATATGGCTAATATACTTTCTGAAAATCTTCGTTAAATATAAATTAAACCCTCAAAACGGGGACACACAAACAAAAAATGATTTAAGAAATGTGGGTAGGTAGGTAGAAGGCACGAATAAAAAATATTGAATTTTTCACAATTTTCCTTTTTCGATTTCTTATAAACTTTTTTTCTATTTAGGTAAGAACATCGATGAATTTATCGTGAAGGACGATAGCTTGTTTTGTTGATTTTGTTATTTCCGCTTTTATAAATTTGTTTTGTGAAATTTGTGTTTTTATTGTATCCTTTCTCTTCATTGAACAGCAAACAAGAATGTGGCAACATTTTATATCAATTTCCTATTTTTATGGTAGAAAATTTGTTCGTAAATCCATCATTTTGACAGGATTTCGTTTTCATTTTATTTTTTTCTCGTTGTGGTTTCGTTTTGTTCCGTGTGCTTTCTTTTTACTATTATTGAAGGAGACAGATAGAGGTTGGAGTTTTAAGGGGGGCAAACAATAAATTGCTAACAAAAAAAGCGAAGATATTTGATGAATACATGAATCATCATCGATTCGACTTTGCTGTGTTATAAACCTCAATTTAATTGGAAACAAAAATGGGGTGGGTGAAGTTGATGACTGGGTGGAAACAATAACAATTCAATTTCGTTCAAAATGAAACCTTACACAAGCACGCGATTGTCCTGTTGAAATATTAATCTGTTTTTTGTCTGTATATATTTGAATGACTGGTAGCTGCATATACATACCTACTCGTACATAACTTTGGGAAAACAAATAAAACGGATTTTATGCTTAAATTGAATTTTTAATAACTAGAATGGGGAAGTACATGCATAAAAGTTTTAATGATTGAATAAAAATTTGTTATATTTATTTGTTCGTTATTGGGTGGCAGTGAGCTTAACTTGAATGAAAATTGGGTAGGTAGGGTTTTAAGTGTTTGCAATTTACAGAATGTCGTGCCTTCCTCGTTTGCATCGATAATGTCTGCGTAATGTTATTTTTATTCAAAACCATAACATTTGGATTTTGCAATGTGCACTCAAACATTTCAAACTGCCGCAAGCCATTTGGTTTGTGTACAGGCGCTTAGTTTTGTTTAATGTTTATTTTCAAGTGACTTTATAATTAAATAGCTTTCGAAATTTAGTTGAAATTAAGTAGGTATAATAATGAGCCAAATTATCAATCAGGTATGGCTGAAAGAACACTCCGACAGATCCTGGAAAAAACCCAGGAATTTCGGATCGATACGCACCTTTTATTTACCGATTTTAAAGTCGCCTATTATAGCGTATATAGGGAGCAATTATACAAAGTCATGTCAAGTTTTGGACAAGGACTCTCAACATCGGCGACTCGAACAAAACGTCACGATGGACAGATACAACTTCGAAGTAGTTAAAGACTTTGTCTTCCTGGGCTCCACTATCACTTCGCAAAATGACATCGGCACAGAGATCAAGCGAAGAATCACTCTTGCCAATCGCTGTTTCTTCGGGGAAAGAAGGCATCTAAGAAGTAAAGCCCTCTCTCATAGAACCAAGGAGATATTGTATAAGACCTTAACCATGCCAGTCCTGCTGTTTGGTGCAGAAGCATGGTCCCTGGCAAAAGCGGATGAAAACTTTCTGGGATGCTTTGAGAGAAAGATTCTTCGAGTGATAATCGGTCCAGTTTGTGACAATGGAGTGTGGAGAAGAAGATTCAACCACGACCTATACGGGCTATACAGCGACGCTGACCTGGTCAAAAAGATAAAAATACAACGGCTGAGATGGCTGGGACACGTGGAGCGTATGGACAACAACGCACCAGCCCTTCTTCTCATCCACCCCTGAGGGTTAACGCAGCAGAGGAAGACCCCACCTTAGGTGGCGCGTACAAGTGGAGAACAACCTCAACCAACTTGGTGTGCGTAACTGGAGGCAGCTAGCGAGGGACCGAGCTGGTTGGAGGGGCTTGTTGGTTGAGGCCGTGGTCCAACCTTACTGACTGTAAGAAAATTCAAAAAAAAAAAAAAAAAAATAGCTGAAAGAAAGAAAAAAGGGTACCAAGCCTCTAATCTCAACTCCCGTCCTTAATCTGACTCCAACTGGACACTCCCACTCAAATCCCTAGCCAACCTCTTCCGTCTCAGTTCTCTAACGAGAAACAAGTCCTTTTCAAATCAACACCAACCTCCCACACTGTCTGCCCTCTACCATCAACACTATTAACACTTTCTCACCACTAGCAATTATTTTTATAATTTCGACCTCTTAACTTCCTATGGGCTAATATTCTAAAACTCGCATTTAAGGTATCGTCCGATCGTTCACCCAACCCCACTTTCGTCTTCAATTTCTTCCTTCTCTGCCCTTACTTTGATACGAGTACCCTTTTGCCATCAATCCATTGAAAAAATAAAAAAATTGATGCAACAGAATCTATATGTGACAAAAACGTCCCTTAGTCTATTATCTTCATGAAAATTTGACTCGGTTTACTATGAGAGGGTAACAAAACAAGAAAGTTGATAATTTCGATCCAGCATAAAGCACACACTACGATTTTTCGTCCCTAACCTACCTCCAAATCAACTATCCTCTCCCTATGCCTGTTCGTAAGCTGACGTTCTTATCTTGTCAAGGCGTTGCTATTTCTTTTTCTTTTGAACTCGACTTTGTTTTGATAAAAATAACACTCGTCCATAGATTCCTGTGCGTGTTGTTTTTTAGCATCCTACCACCGTTGCCACTTTGGTAATTTTTGATAATTTGGTAATTCTTATCTGGTTTTGGTTGCATTTTTGAAAAATTGAAATGAAGAATTGCCAGTTAGGAATGGAGTGAATTTTATTAATTTGAATTATGTCTACCTAAATTTTTCAATACGAACGCAATCACCTCATGTAAGTGTTCCCTTAAGCCATTTGAGTGAACCCCCATCCATAAATAGTATTATTATAAATTCATTCTGTTTTTAAAATGACTGAATGCACTGGTCTTTTTGTTTTAACAGCTGACTGTGAAACATGAAATATTTGACAAAATGGATAGCAAAATGATTTAATTTATATTCGTCCGTTAGTTTATTTGCTTTAACGCCATATGCCGTAGGCCGCAGAGCTGACAGTTTGTACATCTACGATTCGAATGGCTAGTTTCATTGATGATTTTTGCCCGCCCAGGAATGGGCTTAGAATATCACTGCAGCGCCCACCAAAAAAACAGAGAATGTCGTAAAAGTCGACGAATGAAGAGAAATGCATTTTAGCAATTTTACTATTCATGTAGGCCAGCAACACGTTCAACATCTTGGAACAGTCCCGCCAGTGTGCATGTAAATCCGTTGGTTGAAACGACTGGAGATCATGGGTGTCGTAAAAGGTCGATCAAACAATAATAAATAATGGGATCAAGCACATGTCAAAATTAGGCAGGCCTTAAAACTCCTGGATCACAAAAAATTCAACCCCACCAGCATTTGATAAGATTGAGTGCTAGAGAGATTCGATTCGAAAGCGGGATACCTATTTGTAGAGGTCGAAACTCTAAACCCCAAAGGCGAACCACTAGGGATGTACTAAAGTGGGATCAACTTTTTGGGCCTTATTTACTTACTTACTTAACGGGCTCCCGACCCTTGGATAGTTTCTGCCTGCCATCCTCCTCGATCCCGGGCACTCTGCTTCCAGGAAAGATTCAAGTGGTTGCCTCTCACTCCAAAACTGAAAATGGCGCTATAGTTCACCTACGCCTCGAGGAATTCATCTCTCCTGTTACCACAGTTTTTGAAAAACTTCCTCCAGCTTCGCAGTCCGCCCGTTGTAGTACCGTTATACGAATTTGTTTGGGAAAAAGTTTACCATTTTCTTACCCTCAACCCAGGTATACCTACCGTGAACTGCAAGACTAATCAAAATCGTTAAAGCCGTTATTGGAAAGGTGAGGATTTCAATACAGTTTTGAAACTGTTATAAGTAGACTCCGTTCCACGTGTTTTCGAACAAGTAGTTTCTTAATTTTTTTTTAATGTACTCGCACTAAATGGATTTTTGAAATTAGGGTTATAAGATAGGGCGAGATGCCGATGCAGGTTGGTTTTTAATGTTTGTAGATTGTAATGTGTAGGAAAAATGGAGCGGGGAAAAGCATTCCACATTCGTGTTGTACGGCTAAGGAAAGATTCCTTGTATTTCATTGTACGTCCGAATACAGGCTTAAGGGTAAACTGATGCGCATTCCTTGCACAGCGGGCATTGCGATTGAAGTGTTCTAGGGTTGGAATGCAACTGGCTATTTCGTTTGAGCATCAGCGATAAAATAACGAAAGGCAGGAAATATTGCGACGATGACCAAGAGAGTCAAGCGTTCTCGCGATGTTACTGTCACCAATCAGTTGTATCGCACTATTTTGAATCCTGTCAAGTAGCTCCAAATAAGTCACCTAAAAGCCAACACTCAGCACTGTGAGGTGTATTGTGATGCCACGTGGATTAGGGGAGATTCTCCCTCTACCCGCTAAACCATTTGGAGCTTCTAAAGAAGCGCGATAGACTTCTAACATCTGTGTTAGCCAAGTCACTGAGTCCGTTAAGAAAGAAGGCTCCTAGATAGAAATTTCTTTTATGGGAAAGTGCAGAAAGTGTACAAAGAAGGTGAAGTGTAGTCTCCTCCCCTCGTCGTACATGCAGCGTGCTTGTCTATTAGACATTGTCCTGTAATGACACTTATAGCAGAGCCAATGTGCAGTCGGTTTAGTGAGACAGATAGAGCTTCGCAGATCCAGCTTTAGCCAGATATGCTTAGTCGCATATCTTTTATATTTAAAAAAAATTCAATAACCAAGGAGGAAATAGGCCAAATTCGAGCTTACAAGGAGCAAGACAATACTACCTTTAATAGCCTGTAAAATTGGAGGAGGACCAACTGTTGTTCACAGCTATCTAAAGAACCCTGAGAACTATGGAAACAATCGGATAGGAGGAATAATCAGAGCAACAACAAGTCAGGATCAAAGGGCGATACTGAGAGCTGCTTCAAATTCAAGATTGCTTATCACGTGATACAGCAGTCCAACCAAATTAGACAGAAAAAATTAAAAAGCAACCAGCAAAAAGAACGCAGCACGCAAAAGTCAACGACTTCATCTCGCAAAGTCGCATCAGTTGGAGTCGAATGTGGCATACGTCGTCTTTTCAGATGAAAAAAGTTTAATTTGGATAGACCTGATGGATATTACTATTATTTCCATGATTTGGGGAAGGATGAAATAACCTTGGAAAGAAGACACAGGACGGGAGGTGGAGTAATCGTATACGAGGAGCAGTAAGCTTTTACGGAACTGCAAACCTTGATTTTCAAAGCTCAAGAATGGCCGCAATCACCTACAAATCTATACTGGTAAGACATTTTTCCTAATTGTTTGGGGGACAACGGTCGATTTTCCATCAGGACAATGCCCCGATACAAACCGCAAGAATAACCAAAACGTGGATTCAGAGTCAAATTGTAGATCTACTGGCATGCCGCCGATTTGAACACCATGGAAAACGTATGGGGATGGCTTTCAAAAAAAGTCTACGAAGTAGTAAAGCAATACTCCAACCCGGAAGAAATAATTGAAGCCATATAACAAGCCTTATCCGAAATTTCTCTAAATTTCTTGGAAGAACTGTATAAATCTCTTCATAGCAGGCTTCTTCCCAAATTTTTTTCTACAACATAAAAAAAATATTACCTTCTTTCATATTGCATATGGACGAAGGATTTAAAGAATTTCGTGCAATTAAATCAAGAAACTAAAACACTATAAATTTGTATTCCAAAATTGCAATGGTAGTTTTTTGTAGTAGTATGTATAAGCTATGATGCACTTAATGGTTTGTTTATAAAGTAGGTACCGATATTCGACTATTTTTTGGAGAATCTTAGTATGCAATATGCCAACTCTCACCTCCACTATTTTAAACTTTAAAACAGATCAAATTTGTTGTTATCATTTTGAGAAAATCAGTGTGTTATAAACCATTTGAACCTACAAAATGTTGAGTACCGTTTTTTTTTAAATGATAGAACAAAACAACAACAACAAAAAAACGCCGCAAGATATTAACCCAAAGCCCCCCAATAAGAAGTTTGATGAAAATTCACCCATCCGTTAACATTGTTAACATGCACCATGATCCTTCTAATGCGCTTACAAATCCCTTTATAGGTAACAGTCGCACTGCACTGCCCGCTGCTCCCCGCACATAGACACATTTATGCGTGACCTGCGTGAAATCATTTTTCTAACAACACATCCTCGGACTTAGAAACTGCTAACACACAACACAACTTCGCAAAATAATGTGGAACAAATCCTCTCTAGATTATCCGCAAAGTGAAACCTCACTCCAAGGACTTCCAGGACTTATCAATTTAATCATGCCCCATACAATACGTATATCCTTGCAACTCCCACTCAACACAAACACATTAAAGGGCTAAAACAACTCTCCCGGTCAACCCATACCTACGCACAGACAAAGAGGCATCGCCAGGGGCTAGATTAACTTCAAAAGCAATTGCATAAAACCGCCATTGCCAGCGTTGTGTCATCAGAGTGCTATAAATAAACCGAATGAGACTGCTCTCCTGGCAAAGGACTGGTCATATATCTATACTCTCAGATAGATACGGCGAATGACAAGAAAAAAAATATTTGCGGACGTTGTTGTTTTCGCCGTGTGACACAGGGGTTGACAATGTCCAGGAGAAGTGTGCATTGAAATGGTTTTGCTACTCATATCAAGAATTTCACTGAAATCCTCTGGGTTTAAGTTCATATTTGTTTTCTAAAAATGTTTAAAGAACCATTTTTGCCTGCTTAAAGCTTTGTAAAGATTCAAAACAAGAACAAAAAAAACGTTCCAAAAATTGATGACTAAGCAAGATTAATCAAGAGATGGATAATGGATCATCGGCTCACGTCTTTTATTTTTGCTGCGTCCTTCCGTAAAAGAAAACAGAACATACCAAGACAAATCTTTTACATGGGAAAACACTCTTGAAAAGAGGTACATATATACCAAGAAGTCCTTCTTTGTGTGCAAATTTTGCTCAAGAAGCGAACATAATTTTTGCAAGATGTCCTTTCATGGAATTGTTCGAATTCATAATCATTCCAAAGTGATCGTAATGCTGATTAATTTAGCCCGAAAATCCATTTCAAAAGCGGGTAAGGGGATGAGGACTATATTGCTTCTGTTTTGGGTGGGTCTGTGTTATGTTTTGACCATTAAATCGATAGTCCTGTGAGCTACTATATTGTGGTTAAATTCAGGCAATAAATTCTGTAATAATAATTGCTATACGGTTTTAATAAATATTTCAAGTGCTTTGGTGTGTTGAGGACGTGTGTGTGGCGTTTTAGGGGACACAAAACAATTGCAAATTAACAGGCCATTAGTTTTATTGTGGCTTTTATGGCTTGTGGGCTAACAAATGTGAAAATTCCTATATTTATGTATGTATAGGACAGGCAGATGGGTTTTAGGAAATTGTTGGTAAATAAATTTTAAGTTGCGGATGTAAGTAGTGAGTAGCGATGGTGGGTACATAACTTTTATGAAATTCACTTCGATGGCTATCATTACCTTGTGTCTTATTATTTTTATACTAAATGGAGTTACCATCTGTTAAGTTTACGTTTGCCTTGTAGAGGAATAGTAGAGACTTTTGTAGGAAACATTAATGTGTTTAATTACAAAGCCAAGAGTTGGGTCGTCTGCAGAAAAAAAGTAGCAAAACATTTCAAATTTAAGATAAAACACATTTTTACTAAATGTATGTCCACTTATACATTTTTCATACCCCATCATAAGGCTAACCTGCAGAAAGGGAATTTAAATGTATATGAGTTGTCTAGCCATACTGTTAAACTTTTTACAACGCGCCAGTTTAAGATATAATGGCATCGAAATACCTACCTATTACCTTTTCAGATAAATTGTCTTCTGCCAAGAAATTTGTAATGAGTGGCGCTAAGAAAACGGGGACTTCTAGAAACCTGCGTACAAGAGTAAGATGACCCTCAGTAGTCACCAAGGACTTCGCAATCAAAGCCGCTGTATACCAGGGACGCATCTTTAATCCATTGATAGTTATCACAGTCCTTGACTATCTGCTTCAAGGAAAAGTGGCTGAATTTAAGGAACATCTGTTATTTTTTGCTGGCAATGGAGCCATCATAAGCTAGGATCAAATGTCCCTCCAATGAGCACTTGATGTATGAATGAATGTTTTAAAAGGGTAGTGCGCAAAAAATCAGAATACTTGTGCTGCCCATTGTCTGACCCGCTCCGAGCTATTCCAGACATTTAAATTAATTATAAAGTGATTCCCCCCAAGTGCGACAAGTTCAATTATCTGGGATCAGTGATCAATCGCGGAGAAACTTGTCATGACGACATTAAGCATCGCGTAAGCCGAGGGTGTATGAAGTGAGCAAACATGAGCCCTTAGCTGAAAGAAAGGCTTTTTACTGCAGATATGCGCCCACATACGGTTCATAATGTTGGGCAGCATAGCTATAATCTGTTGGTGCTGTCATATTAAAATGAGAGACCCTATACAAACCCCGCCAAAGATTCAATATCAATTAACGATCACACAAATTCAACAATACCAGCATTCGATTGGCCTCAGTGACGAAGTGATTCGAAATCGAGAGGCCTGCCGATTCTTTTTGAGTCTAAACCAGTAAACCCCTAAAGGCGTTCAGGTAGGGATGCAGTGAAGTGAGAGGGTTATGATCCCTTGAGTCGTTAAGGAAAGAAGGAAAAACAAGAAGTCTTCTGTCAACCAATTTCACCATCAAATTATTCATTCATTCGAGGGTGTCAGGAGGTGTTAAATATCTCGGAAAACAGAGAGGCCAACCGAAAGCAACTTGGTGGTAAATCCGGCAGACAGCAGTCCTAATTACTTGTATCAAATAGATAGAAACAGCACACAATCGAAATGCCTTTACATTCCTAGCCTCAGTCCAATATAATGTTTTAAATACAATCTTCACACAACCAAAAAAGAACCATCAATGGTTGTCGAATTACATAATGTACAATAAAACGAAAGTGCAACTCGATCATTAATTCTAAAAAGGATCTTTACTTAAGCTGAAAATCTCGACGGAAGGCTAACTGAGGTAGTTATGAGGCTGACATGTTCACTGTATTTAAACATCAAAACCAATCCAATCCTAGCAAAGTGGCGACATCTACAACATCGAAATTAACCTTAACTAAATGAGAATTAACTTCAGATCCTGTTCCTTACGCAGCGACCAGCAGACCGCATACCTATCTCAATGAATTTAAAAGGCAAAGGTTTATTCGCAATGAAGGCATTTTTCGAAGGAGAAGAAAAACCAAAACCCAAAATCGTCGAATAAAGAGAAAACACGAACCTGAATACCTACTGTCAGCTACATAAAGCGATATGTTATCAATTTCTAAGAATCCACAAAACTAAGAAGATTAAGACAAAGAAATAAAAAAGACCCATTCGTTTACCAAATCAGTGTTTCCTATTCATTAGCTCCTGGTCTAGCCGAGTGTCGAAACGCATCCATTCATTTCCTGTGATCTCCTATAAGATTTTTCCACGAGCAAAACGGGAATTCAAATAAAACTACCTCAAATCTTAAATCAAGATCTTGACATTAACCATACAAACTCTCCTAAGCTAATGATTAAAACGAATTCATGATCATCCGGAACTTAAGACCCTTCTCGATGAACTGCCAGAACTTAACATGAACTGCGCGGTCACAGACTGCATTCAAAAAACACTATGCTTCAACAAACGGTTCTCCACGGAGATACCCAAGAGAGAAGCATGGGTTAGCAATAACCCAACAAACAGCCATAACGGCATAAAGTGGTATACGGATGGTTCTAAAATGGAAACGGGGGTAGGAGCGGGAATATACGGACCACACAAACGCTTCACGATACCCATGGGAAAAAGTTCCAGCGTATTTCAAGCGGAGCTCCACGCCATTCAAGAATGCGCCAGCCACATTATCTTATCTGGCATAAAAGGTGCAACCATCTATATTTTCACGGACAGTCAAGCAGCTATAAACGCCTTTAGCTCGTATACCATTGACTCCAAATCAGTCATGTACTGCTTCAATACCCTACAAATACTCGGAACAAGAAACAAAACCAAATTATGATGGGTTCCGGGTCATGTCGGGGTAGAAGGTAACGAAAAGGCCGACGAACTGGCCAGAAAAGGTTCAGAAACACCTTTCATAGGTCCCGAAGCTTTCTGCTGCACTCCTAGATCAGCAGCAACGGCAGCAATTAAAAGCTGGGAACATAAAAAATGTACCTATCTTTGGGATAACATCCCAGGTCTAAGACAGGCCAAACGAGCCATTCGGCCCTTCAATCATAATACCAGCAAATGTCTAAACCTAAGCAGGCATGATATCAAAAACCTAGTAGGTTACCTTACTGGTCACCACGGTTTAAGATATCATCTACACAAAATGAGAATAGCAGATTCTCCTGAGTGCCGACTCTGTCTTGAAGAGGACGAGTCAGCTGAACACATTTTATGTGAATGCCCAGCCCTTAATGGAATTAGAAAGAAGATCTTTCTCTCTTACACGGAAAGTGGAAATTTTACTAGTTTAAAATTTTTCTGGCCCATACGGTACAAAAGATCTTTTAGGTCGAAATACCCCCCCCCCCCCCCTCCCCCCTCCTTTTATAAATCGCCTTGGCGAGCTGGAATTTAAAAAAAAAAAAAAAAAAAAAAACGAATCCAAATAAAATGAATTTTGTTCGCAAGTACCTAAGGCTTGCGAAATCAACACGAAACACAATTCAACAGTTAAAGCCATTTAAACGTATCATTGCATTTGACAACTAGCTGTTGTTAATGAGGGCCCCAAATTGAAGAGCCTAAGCGCGATTTGACAGAAAATGTAAAATTTAATCCTTTTCTCTCGGTGGAAAGAAACACTTTAAACAAAATTCCCTAATCTTTTTGCATTAAACCTGGTATTAATTTAGCTGGAAACGTAGCATAACGGAAACATTTCAGAATACCGATTTCCACTATATTTCCAGCGTAATTTGTAAATTTAATCCGATTATATGAATTCTGCTAGTCCACGGGATAGCGGACTCTCCTTTGGGATCATCATTTTTCCAAATAATGAAGGCAACTACCCACTCCGTCCTTTTGACATCTTCCACTTATTACTTCTGTCTGATTGATTACATTCCGCCCAAAAGAATAATACGGCTTCATAGACGCTTTACAAAGCCTTAATGAATTACCGGATCAAATTCATGTTCACGATTACGAAACACTTTCCGCTTCAATAACACGTTGCGCCAACGGGGCCCTTAAAACCATAAAAATTATATTTTATTCATGACGACAGTGCAGAAGAAGATGAGGAGGAGGACCAACGGCAGAGGAAAAAAAGAAAAAGAACATAAAAAAACAACACCACCTCATCTTGTATTTATGGCGCACAATTCACACCATGTTCCTCTTCACAAAGTCATAATGCGCCATCTTCATCGTGAGCCAAAGAACTCCGCCATGCCATGGAGTTGGGTTGGGGGCCTTTCCCTGATGGCATCACTATCACGAACGACTCTCCATCCATCCCAGTCGATATTCCTTCTATCTCCCCCGGACATCCCGCCACCGACCCATCAGACTATATTACAGCCAAATGACTTTATAAACGACTGGCACGGTCTCCCTTTGTTGTGTACTTGTGCGCCAGTGTAACCTTTAAAGCAAATCATTGCCTCCTTTCTAATGCACTGGCTATAAAGGGGAGATACAACCATACATCCATATGAAGATACAAAAGAAAAAGAGTCGAATGGCGGAACCTACCAATTAACCGGTAATTTGCTTCATTAATTATCGACGAAGATGTTCACAGACGTGGACATGGCTGATGGCTAGCGCGATCCGGTTTTTGTCCTTCCACGTATCCATGGGATTCATTCAATTCATGGGATCCCTTGACAAGAGATCTCCCAGCGGTTATGCATCCCGTATGGCCGTATAGCGTGCTATCATTGAAGTCCTGCCTGCAAAACAGGATGAATATTAATTTCTGCTTATGTGTGATTGCCACCACCAACAGGCAAATGATGATGCTCTGCTTTGGGACCTGCCTAACTGATGTCGCCGAAGGTTTTTTCTTCTCGTTTCCAACGCGAGCATGTGTTTGTGTATGGACATAACTAAGCAATCGATGTTAGGATCAGAATGGAGAATTAAGAACCTTTATATCAAATCGAATTGCAGATAAGTGCAGATGCCACAAATGCGAGATGATGACATTGAATGATTAATATGTATTACCATTTGAATGCAGTCAGCCAGAACCGATGATTGGTAGGATATTGAGAGGCTTTTAGACTTACGATGACGAATGAGGATATGTATGGCATTGCTTGTTCTCCTACTTGACTCATAGTATAGCATACCTACCTGCGGGCAATTGAATATGGTTAAATGCAAATCTTGTTGAAGGATTGCTTAATAATTGGGAGTAGGTGTGGATGGAACAGATATGGAATTGAAAGGATTCTTGCATTTAGTAGGGCGGCCGGTGGAGCGCAGTGCAGATGACTTTCATTTCATAATTTCAATTTAAAATTTACCTACAACTTTTGCCTATGATTTAACTCAAGTCAAAGTAAAGGGAATGCAAAACATGAAATTTAAATATTAGATAGACTAATAAACAGGGAAATGATTCTTAGAAAAAAACATTGTTCTATGGTAAGGGTTTTCAATGTGTGTACATTATTAACCGAGAGTTTTAGAAAAACCTTCCTGTATCTATGTTAATACTTTATTGGCCCGTAAATACCTATTTCCTGTAGAGTCTTTCTTTTATAACTTTATTTTTGAAAGAAAGAAGAAGAAAGAAATTACAAAGAAATGCGATTAAATAAAAAAAATATCTTATGTATTTGAATGTTAAGATATGCAATTAGAACTGGCGAGTGGAATAAACATAGATACATAATCATTTTATTTTATTTTCGTATGAGCATAACAACAATAAAAACAAATTATTTAATCAGTTTGCGGGAAATCCGCAACTGCGTGCCATTCAGGCTGTAGGAGTCGTGAAGGAGGAGGCTTGAAAGTGTTATTTCCTTTGAGATCTGTACCCATTATGCGTTGGCACAGTGAGGAGAGTGCGTTCGCCGTCTAGGCCTACTTTTCGATCATATTGTTATATCCATGCTAGGATTCGAAAAGATAAAACTGTATTCTGTTGTATTAATGTTTTTGTGTTTTTTTTAATCCCCCGTTACAAGACCTGAAGGCCAACATCTGGGCAGAAATTGCAAACCTAATCGCTGCTATGCTAGTAAGGGTCATGACAACGAACCAACGACCATACCACGACCATACCACGTCGGTTCTCGTCAGATCACCGTAATTAAACGACGTTGGGCGCGGTTAGTACGTAGATGGGGGACCGTTTGAGAACAACCGCGTGTCGTTGGCCAGTCCCATCTACAGAGTTGAGGTAGATAATATACGTGGTATCACAATGGACCTAAATTGGTCTAAGTGTGTCGGCTTCTGCCGACAGCCACATAAACCTAACCTAACCTAAGGGTCATGACAAACTCCAGAAATCAGCTAAATCAGTGTATGGACATTTTCCCCCATGCAAAAGAAAAATCCACTGCAGTAATATCTGGAGATTTTGACACTGTACGATAAAGGCGTATCTTCCACAGAGAAATACGTTTGCTAGCAGTGTTAAGAAATTATACCGCCAAGGATGTGCTAGCCTTCATAAGAGAAGCGGAACGCCTGTTGGAATAGTAAACCCTTTAGATACTGTTAACGTGAAAATTAATATGTAGTTTTAATTTTCGTATAATTGATTTCACGATTATTACAAATACATATGTAGTTCAGTGGAAGGGAGCGTTCACATATAATTACAAGGTAGCCATTAGTTTTCATTTCCGTGAGACGTTATAGTTTAAATAAATAATAATTATAAGCTATGCCAATTATTAAACTTAGTGAAATTTACTGAACAGATACAATAGATCTTTCAGGTCGCAGTGTCAGCCAAAAAAACATATGTTTTTGTAAAAAAAAGGCAGAAAACTTATGGAATAATTGCTAAAAATGACTTTATCTCTATGTACATACTTTGTGAAGAAAAGGACTTTCATTTCAAATAATTTCTTCAATAAAACGTTTTTTTTTATTAGTGAGCATGCCAGTGGACGGACTGAGCATTTTGGGCACCTACAAATTTCAGCTTCCTAGCTCGAGTTTTCGGCCATACAAATTGCCGGCGCACGGACGGACATGGCTAGGTCAACTTAACTAATGATGCTGATCACAATTATAGTAACTTTCAGGGGTCTACTGGCAATATTAAGGCATGCTACAAACTATGAGTCAAAATTTTAATACACTTAGAAAAGAGCAGGAGAAAGAACTGGAGGGGGAAGCTTTATGAGAGTTGAAAAAAGAACGTCAGTCCTGGAAGCTTATATAAGAACAGAAAACACTTCTTCTACTTAAACAGTCAGGTTGTAATCTGGATTAGAACGGTGGGCAAGGCTGTACCTAAGAAAAAAATTTCTAGTTGTGATTCAATATCATCCCCAAGGCCAAAGATTTCTTATTAAATTAGTCAAAAAAGCTATCTGACGCGTAATTCGCGTCACAGTTGACAATAATATTCGCTGCTTGATGTTGCCGTGCCAGTGAGACTACGTTTTGTCCGAAGTGTGCAGAACATTGATGCCGTAGAGGCGTCCGTCGTAAACCAGCCAAATCAGTCAATTTCACGGCGTTCTCAAAAATTGGGCCTCTCCCAGGCCACATTATGACGAATTTTGCGTAAGGATCTTGGCCAACAACCTTACAAGATCAAGCTGACTCAAGAACTAAAGCCACTTAATCATATGAAGACACGTACGCTCTCGAATTGGGGTCTGGACATGATGGAAGAAAATGAAGAATTTCATAGCAAAATCATCCTCAGTGATGAAGCGCATTTTTGGCTAAACGGCTTCGTCAATATAAGCTAAATATGCGTTACTGGACAGGTGAGATTGCTCAGTTGCTTCACGAAATAGCACCTCATCCGCAAAGAGTCACTGTTTGGTGCGGTTTTCATGCCAGTGGCGTCATTGGGCCTTTTTTTTCGTCGATGAAAATGACCATCACGTTACGGTAAATGGTATTCGCTACAGAGACATGTTGGAACGTTTCTTTGAGCAATAGTATAAACTGGACGTCAGTGATATATGGTTCCAAGAAGACGGTGCCACAAGCCAAACAGCGGGTGCAACATTTTTTTATTGAAGTCTCAGGTCGGTGAACGTATTATATCGAGAAACGGACCCGTATATTGGCCGTCGAGATCGTGTGATTTAACGCGTCTAGACTTTTTTTAGTGGCTACAATAATTCATTGGTCTATGTCAACAAGCCCTCGGCGTTAGAGGAGCTCAGAGCCAATATTGAACGAGAAATAGCGGCCGTATCGGTCGAAATGTGCGGCCGATTCATCGAAAATTATGTTCAACGTATCGCCCGCTGATACGTTCCCGTATTGGACATATGAACGAAGTCGAATTCCATTCATAAATAGTTTGATAGTAATTCAATTGAGATATCTCAAGTAGTTTCCATTTTATTTAAAAAATAAGTTATCAAGTCCTTAATGAAAGACCCTTAACCTATATAAGAACAAACCTCAAATTTGCCGTTCGGTGTCGGCTTAAAACTGTAGTTCTCTCCAACTTCGCATTAGCAAATGGTTGCAGAAGCTAGGTTTTAGGCCCTGTAGAAATAAACGGACCTATGCCTAATATTCTATTTATGTTTTCAGTAAGATCATAACTTTTCTGCATGCCTACTGGTCCGCCTGTGGGGTTTTCCGGTTCGACCTAAATATTTATAGTTCTTCCGATTTCGGATCAGTTCCGGATCTCAGATCAGTTCAGAGCTGAGGGCAATCAATAACTGAAAGCATTGCATTTTTGTGATCGAGGATTTTTAGGCCTGCTTCAGTATCATATGACGATATGACGCAGGAGTATCGCGATAAATAAGAAAATTCCTCCTAAAATTGTTCTTATGCTATCAAAATAAGCTATACAAAAACAAAATGCTAGGGGTTATTAACATTCTGACAACAAAAGGAAAATCGATCAAACGTCACCTGAAAAAAATATTTATCCACTTTTTAATATCAACAGACCATCAAAGGTTTATAATTCTCAACAGACAATGTCGATCTCCCAATCTGACCTTGATAAAATCAAATCTATTATTGAGGCATCGCTCAATACAGGACTTTCCAAAGCGACGGCCAATCTAGCAACAAAAGACGATCTCAACAAACTTAGCAATGAGATACACTCGCTAAGACAACAAAACCAGGAATTATCTGAAAAAGTGCAGCATTTTGAAAATCGATGTCGCATTCTAGAAGAGGAGCTTGAACTGCAGAGCAGAGAGATCAGAGGGAAAAATATTATTTTCACGATGCCAAACGACAATTCGAGAAGAAGTAACTCACAAACCACTATAGTGCAAACTGTAACAAACCCTAGTATATGCTGTACCAACAGGGTATCTAAAGACATAGTCTGCAATAAAAATGGAACAGATGTACTAGAGCTGCTCCAAATGTATGATCTTATTGTGTTAAACGGCTGTACCGAAGGTGATAGAGAAGGACATTACACATTTGTCGGAGGGCAAGGCAATTCAGTTATTGATTTTTGTGCTGTTAACAACGACTGGACTGGGAAAATTAAAAAATTTGAGGTACAATACAAAACTTTTTCGGATCACATGCCAATCGTGGTTGAAGTTGATGGCGAAACACCCTCATATCACAAAAACCTGCCCCTGCTACCAAGACTTAAATGGAAATCCGAAAAAAACTCTCTCAGCAAATAATTCGATACCTGAAGAAACAGAAACACTCGCAAACCAAATAACTTGTTATATAAGAAGTGCTGCATCAAACAACATTTCAAATATAAGGTCACCATTTAAACAAAAATGGTTTGATAGAGAATGCATAAATGCTAGGAAGAAATCATTTGCCCTTTTGCGTGTCTGGAGAACTTGTAATGACCCTGATGTTAAAAAGTGGTATAACCAAGTGAATACCCACTACAAAAATCTATGCCTAGCTAAGAAAACTGACTTCGATAATCAGCAAGCTCTCTTACTTAGTCAAACCAAGTCTTCGAAGGACTTCTGGAGAATAGCAAGGGAGATTAATGGTACAGTTTATCAAATAGGTACAGGAGTATCTGCTGATGATCTATCCATATATTTTAAACATTTTCATCTCGTATGCGGACCCCCTCATTTTCGACGATTCCCTAGATGGTGAGGTAACAACTGACGAAATTAATGCTGTTATCATGAAATCCAAAAATGGAAAGGCGCCAGGCGAAGATGGGATTCCATACGAATTCTACAAAAATGCTAGTCCAACCCTAATCAACTATTTAAAAGTTCTCCTCAACGGTGTGTTCTCGAGCGCAGACATCCCTTCATCGATTAAGAAGTCCGTAATATTCCCCATCCACAAAAAAGGTTCACTAGAAAACGTAGAAAACTACAGGGGAATCTCATTCATGAATGTGTCAGCCAAAATATTTTGTGGCATACTTGTAGGACGATTAGAAAAATGGGTAGATGAAAAAAATATTCTGACAGAGCGTCAAGCTGAATTCAGAAAAAACTTTTCTACCGTTGACCAAATATTCACATTATCTGCGATTATAAGAGCCTTTCAAGCCAGAAACAAGAAAATGTATAGCTTTTTTGTAGATTTCAAGGCAGCTTTTGATCTTGTTAGCCGAAGCGCACTCTTCTATAAACTGTCTCAGTTGGGTATCTCTACAAAATTTCTTAAGACCATTAAAAAAATGTATGCCGAAACAAGTGCAGCAGTCTGGGATGGAAAGGATTTCTCAGAATGGTTTAAAACACAGACTGGTGTAAAGCAAGGATGTCCTCTTAGTGCCTTATTGTTTTCCGTATTTATAAACGACATAGAAAAAGATTTGCCTGGTGGAGTACGAATTGCTAATACCGTGGTCAATGTCTTGTTATATACCGATGATCTTGTTCTACTCTCTGAATCTCCTGAAAATCTCCAATTGATGATAAATCGTCTAGCCAGCTACTGCAAAAAATGGGGACTAACCATCAACACCGAAAAATCAAAAATTATGGTCTTTTCCCGTTCACCTCGAGTGCAAAGTGGAAATAGATGGTTTTATAATGGAAGCCGATTAGAGATTGTGAAGGAACTGAAATATTTAGGAGTGAAACTGAACCCAATCCTAGAATTTGGTAAACATCTAACGGATAAAGCCAAGTCTTCCCAAAGCTTAGTGAATCTATCATGGAAAAATGTTTTTGCAAACAAGCGGATTCTCCTTTCAACGAAATACAGAATATTTGATTCAGTTGTCAAATCAACTCTTTGTTACGACTCTCAAGTTTGGGGATCAGACGAGTACGAAGTAATCGAGAAATTCCACAGGAACTTCTTGAAAAAATTATTCAACTTACCAATGAAAACGCCGAACTACACAATCTATTTGGAAAAGGGTCTTCCAATGCTTTTTACAAGCACTCTCAAATCGCAAGCGGATTACATCATTAAAATAGGTTCGTATCCAGACTCCCGAATAACCAAAAAAATGCTATCTTATGAATTAAGAAACAAGCACTGGTGGGCGTCAATCAAGATGGTTAAGCATTGGAAACGCGTGTGGAGAAACTATTTCATTCGATCTAAACAACCTGGACAACTTAAAGAACCAACTTTATCGAATAATAAATAAAAATGAAGATGCTATTCGTGTGCGATTTATAGAGAAAGCTCGTGAATCAGATAGCAGAGTATTGTATTCTCACCTGGACTTCAATCTAAAGGATAAGAACTATTTCAATGACTCACTCAACTATAGTGAAATATCTCTTATTTTCAAAACAAGGTGTGAGTTGATTGGTTTAAATGGCAGCCCATATAATGGAAGCTTCAATCAGTTTTGTAATATTTGCAACTTAAAAGCGAAAGAAGACTGCTTTCACATTATTAGTGTTTTTACCAATCTACAAACCACACAGACTAGCTTACTTCGGAAAAAAATTCCTTACCATGCAGGAGACAATACAAATTCTGAACGAGTGTGATTGGAAAAAGTTATTTTATTATATTAAATCCATCTACAAATACAGGTCGCTATTAATAACAGAGTATTATGATTGATTAAGTTTATTAAAAAAATAACTATATTGTTAAAGTTACAAATGTAGGTACATGTATAAGCATTTTGCTAACCAAGCTGACGGCTAAGCCATAGCTTTAAAATTCATTCTAACTTGTAACATATGTAATAAGAAAATGTTAAATAAATGAATTTCTTACTTACTTACTTACTTACTTACTTACTTATTAACATTCTGCATGGAAATCAGATATTTTTCGAGAGAAGGTATTTTCTGTATTAGTAACCATTGTCACGCCGAAATTATAGCCATACGTAAAGTGAATAGATCGTCCACTTAAAATCAATAGATCGACATAATCATTGTATTAAAACGTTGTTAATGGATTATTAAACTAATATGTCAAAAAAAAATTAAGAAATTGAACATAATATTGGCTAGCAAACGAATTCTTAAATTTGTTCGTAAGGAAAACTATTTTTGTTCAGCTTTGGCAGTCAATAAACAGAAATGATACAAATCGTTACCATGGTGTTCGTTTCAATGTACTTAGGTTAGGTTGGGTTGACGTGTCTGTCAGCAAAAGGCCGACACACTTACACCAATATTAGGTCCATTGTGGTACCACACAGATCTGGGGATTTCCCTCACTGCTCGTTGAACCAGTAGGAGCTTCTTATGAAGCGCGATAGACTTCTAACACCAGTGTTGGCTAAGTCACTTATTAGAGCTGTGTCAATCGTGATTGATTCGATCTTTTTGACCCGATCACAATAAAGTATTGGTGATTGCAATCACAATGCCCGAAGTCAATCGTTCATCGAGTCAATACTTTTGTTCTGTTCTGACTAATTCATTTCTTTATTACTGATTTCTTATCTACTGAACCAATAAATGTGTTAATATATCAAAATATTTTTATTTATTTCGGCTTATTTTGTTTTACCAACACATATTTGTTCTACAAAAATATCGCTTCTGTGCAATAACCTCCATTTCCTAATTATTCAAAGGCGTTTTGGTATTTTTGAGTGTATTCACTCTTACAATCCATTCAAATGTATCTGTCTCTATCGAAACTAAATTGAACGAATGATGATTGGGGTTTTTGATTGTATTGAAATTGAATGGAGCAATACAATACTCCCAAGTCCCATCTGTCATTGATTGATTGAATGATTGATTGAAATGACCGAATCATTTTTTCAACCAATACTTGAACGATTCGATCATTAAATTTGAACGATTGACACAGCTCTATCACTTATGTCATTGAACAAGAAGTCCCCTAGATAGAGATTTCTTTTATGGGAGAACGCAGGACAAGTGCAGAGAAGGTGAGGTATAGTCTACTCCTCCTCCTCGTCCATGCAACTTCTGCAGAAGTCGTTTGAGTACACGCCAAGTCTAGATGCGAGCCTGCCTATTAAGCAGTGCCCTGTAATGACACATATACTGGAGCTAATATGCAGTCGGGTTATTGAGACTAGACACTTAGGGCGTCGCAGATCCAGCTTTGGCCAGATCCGCTTAGTCGCTAGACATGTATTGCTACTTGTCCACCTAAGGTTTGGTCTCTCGATTGCGGATAGCTTGAACAAGATGTTGCAAGTAGCGATTGGTATACCTAGGGAACCTCTATCAGTTGAAAGAGGTAATGTGGTTCCTTTTTTGGCGAGATCGTCTGCCCTACAGTTACCTGGAATGTCTCTATGTCCAAGCACAATGTACTTACTATTCCACTTATTACGTATGGCTATAACTGGGGCCCAAGTCTCTTAAGCTGTTCAGCAAAGCCTATTTATGACTAATGACAATTATTCGACTTTTTACTACATAAGTAAAAACAAAAATAATAAGTGACATATGCTTGAAGTATTGCAACCAACGGTCCTACCTTAGTGCTTTTTCGTAAAATTTGTTGTTTTAAAATATCGCACATGGTAAATTATAGTAAGGATAATCGTTTGCACCTAAATGAACCCATAAATGCTTATTTAATATGATTCTTTCATCAGTAAGGTCGACGTGGCCGACCACTAGAACTTTGATGGCAGAATACTATTGACTTGTTCAATTATTTTGTAATTTCTAGAAAATCACAGTAAGTGATACAATGAACAATACATACGAGTACAATGGTCGGAAAAAGTATTTTGACAAAAAAAAATTGCACATTTTTCTATACATCTTTCTTTATTGTGATGGAAAAAATCTGAAAATAATTCATGATAGTGATCTAACAATGAGCTTTCAAAAAAATACACATAAGTTTAATTTAATATAATAGTTTAAAAATTAAAAATTATATTCCAAAAATGTATGTGGAAAAAAGTATTTTGACAAAATATTATGCATTAGAAAAAAAGGACTGATAACAAAAAATTATAAAAATAAAGGCATAACTTAATGGAAAATGGCACTGATGACTTTCTGCAATCGGCCTTTTATCGACTTCACCAAATTTTGGAGGGTTTGCGGAGAAATGTCATTTCAAAAGCCGCCAACCTCGCGCGTTCTTGTCAAATATGGACTTCTGTTTCTCTTTACATATGCCCACACATTCTCAATTATATTTAAATCGGGGCTTTGAGGTGGTTAGTCCAATGTATTTTTTTTTTATAATAAGCGCGCACTAAAGGGATTTGTTGGGACCCTTATAATGTATTAGCTACACAGCGCGGGCGTTAAGGAAATTAGGGTGAGAGGAAAAGGAGAGATGCCGATGCACGTTGGTTTTGAATGTCTGTAGGTTATAATGTGTAGGAAAAATGGAGCGGGGAAGAGCATTTCACATTCGTGTTGTACGGCTGAGGAAAGATTCTTTGAACTTCACTGTACGTCCGAACACAGGCTTGAGGGTGAACTGATGAGCATTCCTTGCATGGCGGGTATTGCGGTTGAAATGTTCAAGGGGTGGAATGCAACTGGCTATTTCGTTTGAGCACTTATGGTGGAAATAACGATAAAATAACGACAGGCAGGAGACATTACGACGATGACTAAGAGAGTCAATCGATCTCGCGATGTCTCGGTCGCCAATGAGTTTTATCGCGCGTTTTTGGATCCTGTCAAGTAGCTCCAAATAGGTAATTGGTGCACCGGACCAGATATGAGCGTTGTACTCGAGTTTCGGGCGAATAAACGCCTTATAAATTGTAGCCAGATCAGAAGGGGTGAAATATTTCTTACAACGCTTAAGGAAGCCTAGACATTTCGCGGCGTTCTTGACGACATCGAATATGTGGTCATTCCAACGAAGGTTGTCGTTAACACACATACCGAGAATGGAAAGTCTTTCGGTTTCAGCGATGTAAGTGCCATTCATAGATAATGGCAGTGTGTGTGGGTTTTGCTTTAATGACAGGAGACAGCATTGAGTTTTGGAAGCATTAAATTCCACTCTATTGGTTTTACCCCACTGAGTTATGCTGTTAAGATCGGAATTTAATGAGCTTAACATATGTTGCCGTTCCAGTTCCACACCCGAAGATGAGGGTCGTGACCCAAGAAACGAATATGAGAAGCTGAGGGTACTGTCATCAGCAAAGGAATGGATTGCATTAGAAGTAACAGATAGGAGATCATTTATAAAAATGAGAAAGCGAGTCGGGGACAGAACAGAGCCTTTGGGGACACCAGCATTTATTTGGTGAATTGCAGACTTGAAACCGTCCAAAACAACTTGAATTGAACGGTCCGAAAGGTAATTTCTAATCCATTGAAGAAGAGTATCATCGATTCCAAATGCACGCATTTTCGACAAGAGAGCTTGATGCCAAACTCTGTCAAATGCCTTTGAAATATCACGCGCAACGATCTTACTTTCACCACCTTGATGAAGAGATATGTCATCAAATCACCAGTGGACCTGTTGCTACGAAAACCATACTGCCGGTCATTAAGAAGTTTTCGCGATTCAAGATATTTCATTAGCTGACGGTTTATCAGCGTTTCCATGACCTTAGAAAGAAGGGACGTAAGTGCAATTGGTCGATAGGAGGAGGGAGAAGAAGATTCGCCTTTTTTTGGTACAGGCTGGACAAATGCTGTTTTCCAACTTCCCGGAAAGAGTCCTGAAGAATAGGACAATGGAAAAGCTTACGCAATGGTTTTGCCAGCGAAGAAGAACACCTCACCTCTTCAGAACGATAGGGGAAATACCATCTGGACCAGCGGATTTGTGAACGTCAAGATCTTGAAGTACTCTAGACACTGTACGAGTACGAAAGTGGATTGGTCCCATGGAGAATTCTACGCGCTCGAGTACAGGGGGAGACAAAGCACAATCTGGGAGCGTTGATCTGACTGCAAAGTGAGCAGCAAGCAGATTGGCCTTATCTATACAGCTGACAGCTGGAATGCCATTGTAAATGAGTGTCGGGACAGATGATGAGATCGAATTCTTGATGTTTTTAACAAATGACCAAAAGTTTTTACTACCCGTGGGACTTTGTAATATTTTTTGCCTCAACTTTTGGTCATAGGAGAATTCGACACAATTAATGTGGGCATTTCAGTCATTTCTGGCTCGTTTAAACTTTTTACGGCTTTCCTCAGATGGGTTGGCTTTGAATAGCCGAAAACTTACCTCTTTTAACCTGATAGCCTCTTTGCAGCTCGAGACACACCACGCGTTAACCTTGGGTTTGATACTTTTAATCCTGTTAGGGATGAAAGATTTCATGCCCAGGTGAATTATGTTTGTGATCATATCAGCAGCAGCATCCACGTCGCTGTCGAGGAAGCACAGCGACCAGTTAAAACTCTTAAAGAAACCGTTTAGTTTTTCCCAATTGGCTTTCTCGTATTGCCATACGGTTCTTTTTGGAGTTTGTTCTTTAACTATGTGGTTGGAGTACGAGAAATTCGCTGATATGATACAATGGTCTGGCGAACCTAGAGGCGATAATACGTTCAAATCGTATTTATCGGGGTGAGAGGTAAGAAATAAGTCCAAAGTGTTGGCAGTTTGGCTGCTAATGTCCGGTATTCGTGTCGGCTGATTTACAAGCTGAGTCAGGTTATTTACCTCAGCAAAGATCTCGACGTACCTTCCTTCGGGTGTTGTCTGACCAGAATGTCGAAGCCAGCCTGAATTATGTATATTGAAATGCCCGCAATAACGATTTCAGAACGAGGATGAAAGGTCACAATTCTTGTAATGGAATCGGACAGGGCATCAAACTCATTATAAGTTGAATGTCTGTCCAAGTTGGGGCTTCTGTAAATAAAACAGTAGTGGATTAATTGCCTACGGACATGAAATTTGAACCAAATGAAATTAAATTCCGGATTGGAACACTGACCATACTGGGGCTGAAGTTGGTAGGCTACGTCACTACGTATATAAACGGCGATACCGCGATGGGGAAAGAATAATGGCACTAAGTTGTACCCAGGTAGACTAAACTCTTTTAAATCAGAGCCAACGCTAACCTGGGTTTCACTAAGTGCCAAAACAGCTGGTTTGTTATGAAAAACACGGGCGTATAATGAAAAAAAAAATTTTCCTCAACCCACGAATGTTGCTGACATCCACAACGAAATTCCTACACATTAGAAAATACAAACATAAAAGAAAACACAACTCCGACGCTAACTAAGCATAAGCCGTGAATTGAATTTACTCCACATCGCTTAGAAAATTGGTAATCATCTTGATTTTGTGACATGGATCATTATCTTGTTGCAAAATAAATGACCGTCCAATTGATCTGTCACCCGAAGTAAACGCATGATTATTTAAAATATGCAAATATTGATCCTTGTTCATCGTTCCCTCGATTGGTACCAAATCTCCGATGCCATTAAAGCAAACACACCCAAAAAAAAATTACACTGTCACCTCCATGGGGTATACTCGTTCACATACAGGTGCCACTTTTTTTCGAAATTTCCTAGGAATTCTGCAGAAAAAAATTCTTTCTTGATGCATGGCACTGAAAACAGCTTTCATCAGTCCACAATACTTGCTCCCAAAATAATGAAGGCTTGTGTACAAATTTTTTGGCAAATTCTGGCAAAGACTGGCTATATAAGTGGCAAAACCTGCCTCTTTTAAACGATTTCTTACCGTTCTTTCACTAATTTCAATATTATGCTGATACCTCAGTAACTCAGTTCTAGTGCTGCAGATTTTGGAGTTTTCAGCACATTGTCTTTAAATTTGACCACGATTAAACGGTCCTCTCTTTTGGTTGTCTTGCGTGGTCTGCCTGAACGTGGCAAGTTACTTGTGGATTTGTTTTTCTGTTGCTTATTTGTTTGATAGTACACAGTTTGACTTTGTATAGTTTGCTTAAATATTCCACTGAAATACCCGCATCATACTTGATCACCATCTCATTTCTTATGCCTCGCTTATTTCCAAAGTTTTAACCATATTTACCAATTAAATGTTAGTGCATGTCATTAAAATTAATAAATTATATTAAAA
The DNA here is from genome assembly GCA_949715645.1 of Portevinia maculata. Lineage (NCBI taxonomy): Eukaryota > Metazoa > Arthropoda > Insecta > Diptera > Syrphidae > Portevinia > Portevinia maculata. Next base: position 274,876,844 of record OX454526.1, on the reverse strand, counting down.
AAAGACTTTATATTTAATAGAGCCCAGCTTTTATCGCACGCGAAATGAAAAAAACTGTAAAAAATATATATGGTGTCAAAATACTTTTTTCCAGTTAGTTTTAGTTCAGTTCTTACATTGCAGCGTAATGATTGATAGTGAAATGATTGCGTAATATAATACAGAAAATATTTTGTGCTCTTACAGTAATAATCATCTATTTCGTTTCGCGATTTAACAGAGACCCGTTAAATCCCTCAGTCTATCAAAACAAGCGAGATAACATTGCACACAGTTTTGTGAAAATACTTTTTACGATCTTTTAGTATTTTTTTTTAAAAGATTCAGTAAAAATATTTGTTACTATTTTTTAATTATGTAATGTACTAAATGGACTAAAGCTAAGTGAACAAAATATATAGGTAGGTGGTCGATGACTAGAGCCGTTACCTTGCATTTCTTTGGTGCGAATGCACTGTTATTCGCAGTGATCGATTACATGGACTACACTAACTGCTTTGCAAGAGAGACGAGCATGTAGATCATGGTATGTAATGCACTTGCACACCCGGACAAATACACCACCAAGCCACTACGATGAAATGATTAATGAGTCGGTTAATTGCAGCTCTTCCATTGCGCTATAGCGGTTACTGCTGCGCAGCATTTTGACTGCGAAAAATGATTCATTTCAGTGCGAGCATAGTCACTCACCATCAGATTGGTAATTTGAGCCGACCGACGATTGCACCGCACAATTAACTTGATCAACATCTTCATCAGATTTATTTCAGTCTTCATCTCGCATTATACGTTCGTTCATACTGCGACCGCATTTGCAAGCCAACGCCAGAAGCGCTGAAACTAAGCCAAGGATTATGCGAAAGTGAGTGCGTTGCGGGCACACACTAGGTGGCAACAATAACAATAATTGCATAGGTCAGCACAGATACGTCACCCTTGGTCGGGCCATCTGCTGGCGTCATATTGCAAATTGCTTCTTAATGCGTGTAATTCGATGTAACCGAGATTAAGTGCACACGCATGCACAATCGATATACTCGTATGTATGGCTGCATAATGCCATTGCTAACAGGGTTCGTAACTGCAAAGCTCTTGTGAAACGATAACATGCGGCTTTGGTTTTGAGTGCAACCAAACTCTGCAGGCATTTTCAACATACCGTCACTTTGGGGTTGATGAGTTATTATTATGAAATGTTTTTGAAATTGAAAACAAGAGATTTACCCTTCTGAATTGTGCCCTATACGGTAGCAAGGGTGGTGATTAAATAGTTGCTTGGATAAATTAATAAATCACCACCTTTTGACTTTATATTGCGATGCATACCACCCAATACTTTTCAAGTATTCGATTTATCTCAAAACATGCATCATAGAAGCTCCGCTTTCGTTTAGAATAGAAAAATATCCCTGTTAAATCAAAATTTAAAAATATTGAACTGCAAATAAATAACTATGAATAGAAAATAGAAAAAATTGTTAGTATACAATAGTAGAAACAGGTAATCACATCAACTTCGGCTTGAACTTTGACAGGACCCTGACTGCCAAGCCCACTATAATGGGGGTTTTTTTAAAAACACATTGTTTTTTCTAAATAAATTCCGTAAAGAAAAATATACAAAACAGTTCTGTATACCAAAATATGTAGACCATATCCTTCTTAGCAATTCACCCATACTCAGATTTACCACTCCTCTTTTGGGTGTATAGGAATATTAATAGGGTATTTTAATTAAATTAATTTAAATTAATCATCACAGCTTGGTGATCATAGATTTGATATTTTCGCACTTGGAAATAAATCTTCCGTTCATATAAATGTCTGGAATGGGTCGGAGTGGATCAGAGAACGGGTAGCACAATAACTATGTTTTTTCGGACTAATAGATACCCATTCCCTTCCACCCATACATCAAGTGCTCTTTGCCAGGACGTTTGATCTTCACTTATAATGGCTCCATCGCCAGCAAAGAATAACTGATGGACTTTGGAGTCCGTCACTTTTGCTTCAAGCAGATAATCAAGGACTGTAATAAATATCAAGGGACTTAAGACGCTTCCCTAGTGTACACCGGCTTTGATGGCGAACTTCCCGATTCCCCCCAATCGGCTATCTATCAGCTTCATTGAACGGTAGTTATCACAATCTCGGGTATCTTTCCTTCCCTGGTTAGGCATTGGAGATGAGACTCATGAGCAATTTGGACCCGATGTCTCCCATCTTTTTCCAGAACTCAGTGATTATCTCGTTCGGTCTAACTGCTTTTCGTTTTTTGGAGTCTTCGACCGCCTTCCTAACTTCTTCGACAGTAATGTAAGGTACTTCTTGATTGTTAGAAACGGCTCTCGGTAAATATATCCTAGGAAATTGTTCATTTAGAAGTCCGTCACAATACTGTTGCCACCTGTTTAGTATTTTTTCGTCATCCACAAGAAGCAGGCCTTGAGCGGTTTTGATGAACTTTGGCGAACGGATTTCCTGTGCATTTCTCCTTCTCTGAGGGGCTAGTTTGAAAAATAAAATTGCAAATGTAAATCTACGCACGTATCGGCTTTATTTGGCGTTTATGGTAATGTCAAATGGATGGATTAGTTGCCATCTTCTGAAAGTTCCACAAGGACCTTTGGAAGCACTGTAGTTATATTTACGTACACGTTGTGGGCAGCAGAACTATTTTCGTCGCCATCGTTCGCAAGCTTTTTGTATCGTGTTGTTGTATTTAATATGCAAATAATACAATTTAGGGAGACCCCTCTTCACATTGATGATCAATATTTTAGTTATCTAACTAGCTGTTCCCAAATCAGTTTTAGTAGTATCTCATTCGATTTGGAAACAATTTTAAAATGTATTTCTTCTCTGAAGAATGACTATTCATCAGGTCCTGATGGCATTGCACCGATTGTTCTTAAAAAATGCAGTCATGCAATTGCTCCATATCTTAAGTATATGTTTGAATTGTCCATTAGTACAGGCAAATTCCCTAATCTATAGAAAAGTGCTTTTATCACACCTGTATTTAAAAAAGGCGAACGTGGTGATATCACTAATTATAGGCCTATTTCAAAGCTTTCGTGTATCCCTAAGCCTTTTCAACAAATTGTTTGTGAAAAGTTAATATTTCTTTGTCGCAATATAATTTGTAAGGAACAGCATGGATTTGTAAGAAACAGATCCACTGTCACTAATCTATTAAGTTTCTTGCATGATTGTTCTAATGCCTTGGAGAATAAGGGCGAAATGGATTGCATATACACTGACTTATCTAAGGCTTTCGACCAGCTGTCCCAGGCTTTTGGTTTCCCACCATGTTTCATAAAATGGGTTAATTCATACCTTAGATCAAGGGCTTACCAAGTCAAATTTAGAGGATCACTATCTGTATCTTTCACAGCTCAGTCTGGAGTTCCCCAAGGAAGTCACCTCGGACCAATTTCATTTATACTTGCCATTAATGATGTTAAGGCATGTATAAATCACAGTAATATCCTGATCTACGCTGATGATATGAAAATATATAAATCTATCACTAGTCAGCAAGCCAGAATGTTTCTTCAATCTGACATTAATAGCTTCGCCAATTGGTGTGATAAAAACGGTTTATCCCTGAACCCAACTAAATGTCAACATATGACATTCACTAGAAAGACTATCCCTTCCACCTTTCAATATTCTCTGTCTCAACATATTCTTTGTAATGTTGATAATTTTAAGGATCTTGGGGTTTATTTCGACCCGAAACTGGTTTTTGCTAAGCATATTAATTCTATTATTAATAAATCTAATTCTATGCTGGGCTTCGTAAAAAGGTGGGCCAAGGAATTTAATGACCCTTACGTTTCTATGTCATTGTACAATTGTTTTGTCCGTCCGATTCTAGAGTATGCCTCTCAAGTTTGGACACCGTTCTACAACATTCATTCAAATCGAATAGAGGCCATTCAACGTAAATTTATTCGATTTGCACTTAGAGGACTTCCATGATCCATTTAACCTTCCTCCCTACAGTCAACGTATCAAGCTTCATCAAATGTTACCCATTTCTCAACGAAGGCTTAATAGCGATATCATTTTTTTACAGCAGCTTATATCCGGTCAAATAGATGCACCTGACTTGCTGTCGTCTATTGGCTTTAATTTTCGTTGTGGTGCCCATAATTTACGCAGTGTTGAATTATTGTTTAGCCCCCATCATAGAACGAATTATGGGAAGCATGAGCCTATTAGTCGCATGAGTAGAATCTATAATCTAAATGATCATGTGATTGACTTGCATGTTAGTAAAATTAAGCTAAAAAATATTTTGCGTAATAATGCTTTAATGTCTTAAATTGTTTGCATTTTTTTTGTGTCTATGATAAGCCTGTGAGAGCACTTTTTGTGCCGGCAATTTCTGCTCGTGATAGTTGCTTGCTTTAAGCACTCCACGACACAGAGCTGATAGTGCATTTAAAAAAAAAAATCTCCACCTCCACGCAAGCAAATGAACCCCACTATTACACGCGACGAAACCGTAATGCATACAAATGCAATGATACCAGTATTTCGTCGAACCATGGAATACCACGGGTGGACCAGTAGGGATGCCATAAATTGGGTGAGTTACGATCCCTTGACCTTCGCGGGGGTCAGTCACCTTGACGTGTGTACCATCATTGCATTCGATGGTGCCGGTGCGAAGGCTTATGGCGCAGCTTCAACGGGCTATGCTGTCTAAGGGCCACCCATGACAGACAGGCTGCTGACGAGCGTCAACCAAGTATTGACCCGGACTCTACGTCCCCCTCTCCTCTTTTCTCTCTCAAAGCGCAGTTAAGTGTACCACTATGCGGCCTTTACAGGACAATACGTCCTTCCAAATTCCCCTCCTTTACCACCTGGGCTGGACGTAAGGTGTCATACGACCCGTGCCGAGAGTCAACCTGGCTGAGGGCCCAGTCATCAAATAGCTCAGTCGCGTACGGAGTATCCGGAAACCTGGCGCCCTCCGGATTAACTAGCCTTATCTGCACAATGCGGATCTCTGTGCAGATGGACCTCTTTTCTCCGCTACTCGTGGGACTTAATATGAAACCTAACAAAACAAAACAAACAAAAACGAAACAAAAAAATTTTACGGCCGGTTCCCCTTTAAAACCGGACGGTAGTACGGCGACCAAACTGTCTACCGGCAAAGCTCTTGTGGCACCAGCTAGGATTGGGACTGTGGATACACATGGTCCCTCCACTAGCGGTTGCGAGCAAAAAAAACCCCTTCCCAACAGAGAGAGGACTATGCATCATGGTCCCCCCTCTGCTGGCCCTTCAACTACCACCGCGTCTGCAAGGCTGACTGAAGGAGGGACTGTGCCTTCTCATGGTCCTTCTGGTGTCGGCGCAAAACCCACAACCAAACCCAATTCTGGCGGGGGTGGGACTGTGCATCATGGTCCTTCCCACACCAACAGCGCCGGATCGCGTCATCGCAATCCGTCCTCGACGAATTACAAAAATCGTCGTAATGCCATCCGGATCCAGCGTATGTGTGGCAACATCGCGGTGAAGGACAGGACCCCGGACCTAATCGCGAAACTGGCATGGGCCCAACAAATCCTCAGTAAAACCAGCGGGGATTTGTCGACAAAACGCCAGAGATCAGTGGAAGGGACCATTTCGGTTCCCAAGAGACAGAGGGTGCACAACACCGGCAACCCTCCCACTACCGCATCTCACAGGCCTTTTAGCGAGGTCCTTAAGGACAAAATTGTGATCGCGGTTATAGACCGTAGTCACATAGACGGCACTATCTCCCACGAAAGATGGGATGATGTAATATCTGCGCTCTCGGGCAACTACTCCTCATTCATGAGAGAAAACCCGGGACCACCGCCGCTAATCCATGAAGGCGGGTGGCATCAAGGCCACATCAAGCTGGTCGCATGCAGTGACCAAAGATCGGCTGACCTCTATAAGCTTGCGATTAGTAGGCTTGGAGAGGTGTGGCCCGGCGCAAGGCTCGAGGTCGTAGCGAGGGAGGATATCCCCTGCCGGCCAAGATCGCGCATATGGATCCCCCCAAATCCATCCACTCCAGAGGACGTCTTAGACATTCTAAGATCAAGCAACCCCTCTCTACCGACCCATAACTGGAAGGTGGCGAAACTGGAGGAGCAAAAGGGCTCCCACAGATGTGCGGTAGTCATTATCAATCAGGAAACCCTGGCTCCCCTGGCAAAAACAGATGGCCTCATACGATTTGGCTGGATCGAGGTCAAAATGAGGGTGTACAAAAAGGACGAACTCGAGGCGGGAAAACTTCCTCCTCCTTCTCCTCACCCTGAACTCTCGAATGATGAGCCATCTACCTCGTTCCCTTCGCTGGAGGACGATGAATCCGCCGATCATGCGGCAACTGCAAAATCGTCACTCTCCGTAAGCGATATACAATCGGATATGGAAACTGACGATTTCCTTGACAGGGTTCTTCTGAGTGAAGATGAACTTCTTAGTTCGTCTTCGGAATTGGAAGGCCTAAATAACACCGTGGTGGAGGTGCCTCAGGATTGTAGCGACAATGCTGCAGCTAATCCAGATTAACCTCCAACACTCCATCAAGGCTTCGGCCGCTCTCGTTCTTCGCCTCTCTAAAGGCGGGGAAGATGTCGTCTTGATCCAAGAACCATGGATTGTACACAACCTGGTTCAAGGACTCAAGACTCCTGGATATTACTCACTGTATGTGACCGACAAAGGTAAACCAAGATCGTGCATACTAGTGAAAAGAAACCTTAATGCTTACTTACTCCCTAATTTCAGCGATCGGGATATAACTGCTGCGAGACTGGAGACTGCAGGCAGATCAGTCTGGTTGGCATCGGCATATCTCGCCCACGACCACGTGGGACCTCTCCCTGGTGATAACCTGGAGAGACTGATCGAAGAAGCAAGGAGGCAGAAGGCTGAACTCATAATCGGCTGTGATGCTAACGCACATCACACCGTATGGGGAAGCTCGGATATCAACAACAGGGGTGAGTCACTTTTTGATTATATCTTAAGCACCAACCTCATTGTATGTAACATAGGTAATGAACCCACTTTCATTACCAAAAATCGACAAGAAGTCCTTGACATTACTCTTGTCTCCGATACCATCAACGACATGATAACGGGTTGGAAGGTCTCGACTGATCACTCCTTCTCTGATCACCGTTATCTTCAATTCAACCTCAATGTTGATCCTCCCTGCCAACCCATTTTCCGCAATCCTCGGAAAACCAATTGGCCCAAATACAGAGAAACTCTTCGCGGACTAGTTACCTCTGAACTTTTAAGTCCACCCTGTAACTTTTCCGAGCTTGACGGCAAGGTCTACGAGCTCACCTCGGCTCTCAATAAAGCGATGTCCGCTTCCTGTCCCCTCATACGACCTATGGGGAAGAGAAAGCCACAATGGTGGAGCCAGGAACTGGGACCACTCAGAAATAATTGCAGGAAACTCTTCAATCGCGCTAAAAGCTCGAGATTACTTACTGATTGGGACTCCTATAAGGAAGCTCTCAAATTATACAAAAAAGAGCTAAGGAAAGCCAAAAGATCATCCTGGAGACTCTTCTGTGGTAAAATAGAAGAAGTCTCTGAGGCATCTAGGCTAAGAAAAATCCTAGCTTCAAATCCAACCATGCCCAGCTGTCTAAAGAAAGCTGATGGATCCTGGACGATATCTAGCGAGGAATCGCTCAATCTGCTACTTGATACCCACTTCCCAGGAAGCTCCAATATTACCGGGTACACTGATCTGAATAGATCACTGGCACAGGTGACTCTTTCTCAAGGTCTGATCACAAGGGACAAGCTGCTTTGGGCACTAAATAGCTTCAAGCCCTTCAAGTCTGCAGGACCAGACGGCATAATACCTGCCGAATTACAAATGTGTTCAGATATCATCACACCAGTATTGGAGATGATTCTGAACAGCTGCTTAAAAATGGCATATATTCCTCAGGCTTGGAGAGAAGTGAAAGTGGTCTTTATACCAAAAGCGGGGAAATACTCCCATGTCAGCCCAAAAGACCTGAGACCTATTAGTTTATCATCATTCCTCCTCAAAACGTTGGAGCGACTGATTGATATCCATCTCCGTACCAACATAAATACGCAGCTTCTATCTGCGTCTCAACATGCATACTGTAAGGGTAAGTCAGTTGAAACTGCCCTTCACTCTCTGGTACGCACTATTGAATACTCCCTTCATCACAAGGAGTACACTATGGTTGCTTTTCTGGATATAGAAGGCGCCTTTAACAACGTGGGTACATCTGCAATCACGAATGCACTGACAGCACTGAATGTGGAGGGTTCGCTTGGTGAATTGATTAATCTACTGCTCACAAGTCGGATTATCAACTCAAAACTGGGCGTTTCATCCGCCAGGAGGTCTGTCAGTAGAGGCACGCCGCAAGGCGGGGTCCTTTCCCCCCTTCTCTGGAATTTGGTGGTGAATGAGCTACTGATATACCTGGAAGGGGTGGGCTGCAGGGTGATTGCATATGCGGATGACATTGCTATAGCCGTCTCCGGGAAGTACCTTAACACTATAAAAGAACTCATGCAAAATGCTCTTAACAAGCTAAAAAAATGGGCTAATCGCTGTGGCTTGGGTATCAACCCCCACAAAACAGAATTAATCCTCTTCTCCAGGAAACACAAGATTCCGCACATCGACCCACCCTCTATTGGTGGTATAAGATTAGTATTCTCTGACGAAGCTAAGTTCTTGGGTCTTATCTTCGATAGGAAGTTAAGCTGGAAACCCAACATACAAGAAAGGGTAAAAAAAGCCACAGTGGCACTTTTCTCTTGCAAAAAAGCCATTGGCAACAAGTGGGGTCTACAACCCCGCATAACGCATTGGCTATATGTATCGGTCGTAAGACCGATTCTCACATATGGGGTTGCTGTCTGGTGGACTGCCCTAAGTAAAGCTATAAACTGTGCTAAGCTTGGCAAAGTCCAACGCACAGCTGGTTTGTGCATAAGTGGAGCACTCCGTACCACCCCCTCTGCAGCACTCGATATCCTGCTACATCTGTTACCACTCGACATTTTTAGTAGGCAAACAGCAGCCTGTTCTGCTGTCCGCCTTAAGGCTACCTCGCAGTGGGTTAACAATAACATTGGCCACACCACCATTCTGGACTCATTTGAGTCTCTACCAGGAAACATAGATTACACCATACCCCAATTACAGTTTGGAAAGAACTTTCAAGTCACTATTCCTTCCAGATCATTCTGGGAGGACGCTGAATTTGAGGAAGTTAAAGCGATCCACTTCTACACCGATGGATCAAAAACTAGTGACGGGGTTGGTGGCGGCGTTTTCTCCGAAAGACTAAATCTGAGTCTCTCTTTCCGTCTCCCTAATCACTGTAGCGTATTCCAGGCGGAGATTATGGCGATAAAAGAAGCCCTGACGTGGCTGAAGAGAAATGTGATATCCACAAAGGATATCCGTATCTTCTCGGACAGTCAGGCCGCGATCAAGTCCGTGGATTCAGTATCTTCAAACTCCATTGCAGCCCTCGACTGCCGTTCATCTCTTATGGAGATGGCGGAGCAGTTTAACATTCACCTCTGTTGGGTGCCGGGGCATAGAGATATTCCAGGAAACTGCAGGGCTGATGAACTCGCCAAAAAGGGAACCAAACTCCCCCTTTTACCTGAAAAGGGTTCTCTGGGTATCCCAATCGCTACCTGCAAACTTTTATTTAAGCTATCCGCAATCGAGAGAACAAACCTTAGGTGGACAGGTAGTAATACATGTCTAGCGACTAAGCACATCTGGCCAAAGCTGGACCTGCGACGCTCTAAGAGTCTGATCTCACTAAACCGACTGCATATTAGCTCCACTATAGGTGCCATTACAGGGCACTGTCTGATAGGCAAGCATGCATCGAGGCTTGGCGTTTATTCTAACGATTTCTGTAGAAGTTGCTTGGACGAGGAGGAGGAGGAGACTATACTTCACCTTCTCTGTACATGTCCAGCTCTCTCCCATAATAGAAATCTTCATCTGGGAGATTTCTTGCTTAACAATCTCAACGACTTGGCTAACGCTGACGTTAGAAGTCTATCGCGCTTCATAAGAAGCTCTAAATGGTTTAACTAGTAGTGGGGAAACCCCTCGATCCGTGTGGCATCACAATGGACCTAATCCTGGTCTAAGTGTGTCGGCCTTCTGCTGACAGCCACTTCAACCTAACCTAACCTAACCTACGATCCCTTGAAGTCTGATAATAACCCCTACCGTTAAGGTAAAGAAGAAGAATTTAATTTGTTTTAACTAAATTAATTGATATACTTACAATGTAAACATTTTGTGCACTGTCAACCTCATGCCAAGAAAAATTGACGATTTCAACATAATGTACAGTACATATGTATTGTTCCAGTAACCAGAGGCCCCACGGGTGGGGCATATCCCCTCTAAGGCATCCTGGTTATCGACGATATTCTAAACAAACTTAGGACTTGGGTTATTGGCATAACAGCCAATGCAGATGACATTTTCATCATCATCCAGTGCAAATTCCTCAATACAAAGAGTGATATTATGGAGGCTGCCTTAAAAAGCAAATGGGTTGAACTGGACTGTGTACTCATCGTGATTTCAGCAAAAATGGAATTAGTTCTTGTTAGAAGAAAGCATAAAATACCATATTGTCAGACCATGAAAAATGCTTCCCCATTATTATGGATAGAAAATTAAATTGGAATCTCAATTTTCAGCAGAGCCTCAAAAAAGCCTATAACGCACTCTGCGTGCAAAAGGGCAGTAGAAAAGAAGTGAGGCCTTAAAAAAGCAACGATGAATTGGCTTTACACAAAGATAGTCAGAACCATCCGTACTTATGGCCCTTATGGGACCATTCTCTGGTGAAAGCCATAAATAAAACAAATATGCAGGGAAAATAGGCAGCGGTAGAAAGAAGAGCCTCGCGTACAACGATCACAGCGGCACTGGACATGTTTCTACACTTACTGCCTGTATACAAACATGTGAAATACCAGTCAGAAAATAGTGTGATTCTGCTCTATTCTGGGTGTTTTTGATATCAGCAATCTCACAAAATCTCTAGGCTTGATTTCAATATGCACTGCGCGGAGTGGTAAAATAATGCAGTCATTAATTCATGGGACATTGCTGCAATCTCGAATGGCTATAAAAAACCGATGACGGATCCGGAATTTAATCAACATATCGAAGTGCCTGTGGTCCAACTTGAACAAGAAGACAACTGGGGCGATCTTAGATGAGATGTCAACTTAGAATGACAGTCGGCATCCTATCAGGATATGGCCCTTTGAGGAAGCATGGAAAAAAACTAGGACTTTCAGAAATGGACGCGTGAAGATACTTCAACGATATTTGCGCCACGAAAGACATTACGCACATACTATGTTTATGCGCGGATATCGCTCGGTATAGGAGGAGATACTTGTGCAATTATTCCTTCGATAATCTAGAAGAGGTAGCTTCAATTGACTGCAACAAATTAGTGCGTTTTCGTATATAGGTAATAAAAATTATTTAAGGACAAGTATACGGTCAGTTGGTTGACCCTAGGGATCGCGATGGGCCCATTATGGTGTCTAGTGTTTCAATAAAGGTAATATCATAGCCCTGAATAACCTAAGCCCCATATAACTAATATGAATGGGAAAATGTTTTACGAATATAAGGAATTGTGCAACGATGTATAAAGGCTGCATACACAATCCGATACTGTATAGCTATGCAAGCGCGTTTAGAGGTGTTTTAGCGAACTATTCGAAAAGGGCTAATAAGAGATATTTGAAAAAGCAACTGCCAAAGCGAACCTATAATATTAATTTTTTAATCAATTATTGTGGATTTTACACATCTTAGCGTGAGTCCTGGCCTTCACACAATTTTATTTTTTTGCAGGAATTAAGATATTGCTCGGTACAAATAATGACCGACTGCTGTGTTTTAAATTAACTTTTTTTTTTTGAAGGTGTGTATATTTGAAAGTGCTTCGATCTGGGGACGTTTTGATTATTGTACTTTGCCCTTATTACTACAAAAAAGGTCACAATATAAACCGATAAACCTATCTGTTCTTAATTCAAACATTTTAATATTTACGAAATATTATACGATGACATAATCGGTTCATGATGTTTCTTTTCATACGAAAGCACAATATGCCTTCCTTGTATGATTTCTACTGAAGTCCGCATAAACTCCTTAAGGACTTCAAATAATTATGTTTTTCCAATGGCCTATGAAAAACTGTTTCTGACATCTTCTACGATCTGATCCAAAACTACCACAAAGGTTTTAATCTTCCTACAACAAAATGTATACGTTCGCCTCAAACACGAAAGGATTCTAGTTCCCACTCTGTACCACTGCTAAAAAGCAATCAAATCTAAGTATTTATTCATAAATCACGTAACACATGCCACTAAGGATATCTACTTGCATACAGCGACCCAACTAAATGGGTCCTTAATTTTATTTGCTCCCAACGATATAAGAAAAGGTTGCGTAGCTTTTTGCAGGGCAAAATAATAAACATCCATGTCCTTCTATAGCCAGGCACGTAGTATGGTTCGCTCCAACTCCAAAAGAAGACGTACAAAAGCAAGAATTCCATTTGAGTATCGCAATCACCGAGGGTATTATTGGAATGTGAGTACCTCTGTACTGCTTCTACGGGACTAAAATATTCATAGATACACATACACAGACAGAGATGAAGAGACAAGCAGCTCTTCGAGTGATTGAGTCCTTCCGATAACAACAGCATTCGCAGAGTGCGCCATAAAAGTAAAACCTCCCCCACAAAACGTATGTTTGCCAAATTGAATTCCATTTTCTCGATTTTTCAGTCCCCTTCTTCGGTCACCGTCTTCACTTTGGAAACCTATCTCCTTGTGCACTTGATATATATTTAACTCTGGAGGCACCCGGTGGAGCAAAGATAAAATTGGAAGTACCTACTCCATACACACCAACCAAGCGGCTCCCCATTTTTAAAAGGTTATGGCTCGGGTTCAGACTCAAGGGGATATGTGTGTATGCGTCTGTATAGTGAGTGCATGATTTTCGAGTAGGACAAACGTTGAGATTTATTCGTGCTCAGCATCTTCCGCTGTACCCTTCGAATTGATACCATCCTTGGAAGAGAGAAGCTTCTAAGTTGTCCCCTTTGTGGGACGGTAATTACGAAGCTATTTGCTCCGTAAATCGTTTTGTCAAATATGCGGTGCATGCACGTTTATCGTCATTCTCATTCTCATCGTTGTGTCGTTGTCCCATTCTTTGGCATTGGACTTCGAGGCCAATAGCAATTAATTGTAAACTAGGTGCAGTGGTCGTTTGATTCGCCATCACTATTTCTCGATATCCTTACATGTAAATGCAAACCATTAAATGGGTTGACTGGGATACCGTTTTTTTTTTTTGTTCCTTACCAACTTTCACATGGGAGTCGTTCGGGCTACTATTACTAGTCAGAACTGTGTACAAATCGAAGTGGAATGGTGTGATGTGTGAACAATTAATTGTTAAAACGACACCTCAAGTACAAAGCAGATAAAATAAATGCAATTGGTTTATGGGAAGCGCATTAAGCAGATAACGCAAATTTTGAAGTGATTTGGCGTCGTAGGTTTTGTTGTGTACCGGACACTAATATGTGGTTAAAACAGATTGAATTATTGTGGTCTGGAGAAGTGTTTGATTGATTTATTGGTTTTCTACGGAATTGAAGTGTCGAGAAATTGCGGTTTCTATATCGATTGAGGTTATATGCAAGAAAAGAGAAATTTAAATAATTTTGCTATGGAACAGCAGGTTGAGTTGTGTAAAAACGAGCGGATGATCCCAATGCCTTCTATTGATAAGAAAAACAGAACCATAAGTATACCATAAGTACAAGTATCGCCGACACGGCAGAATTACCATGCTTTATTCTCAATAAAACATTGCATAACTTTTTTATGGAAAAATAACTAATTTATCTATCTGTCTATCTACTAATGATCCCCAAAATGTCAAGCTTCTCCAAACATAGATATGTGCAAAGTTATATTGTTGGCACCAATGAAAAGGATCTAAGGTTTAATATCAAATTTGAGAAGATTCTCATGGCAATCTTACAAGTTTCCGAATTCTGTGAGAAGTAAAGCGGTGATTAAAAGTTTACCTGATCCACATGGAACTGCAACCTGGAAAACATCGCTCAACCACTGATCCACTGCGTCCACTTATAAAACATAGATGTGTACATATGCACTCGTATTTCGTTAATCGTAGGCCTCTTAAGGGCAGGATTTTCAAAGAGTGTACAGAGGTCCCGCTTTCAGAGAATGTGTCCCGCTTTCCCCAGATTTTTGTGGTGACAGCTAGGTGACCCGTTTTGAGCACTTCACTAGTTGTGGTAAAATATATCTTACAACATTCCAGGCACCATCATATGGCACTATTCATTGCGGAGGCAATCACCCTTATTCTACGTGGCGTTTATATTGAACGACAGCTAGCGTTTTTTGAGTCGAATCGCTTGAGTGTCGTTTTAGTATCGGTATTCTATTCCTTGAACGCCTCCACTCTCATTTACTTTACATTCCACATGAGTTCCACACCAACAGCTGATATTTGACGTAGCTAAGTATTTAGGTTTTGTGTTTTAAATTTCAAATGAAAAAAAAAATCAAAATTATTTCGAATGGTGGTAATATTATATACTAAAAAAACATGAATCGCATTGCAATGTCCATACCATTGGAGAGCGAGAGCGACGAAGAAGATGAATCTGCAAAAAGAGAGCTGAAACGTATAAGAAGAATCAGGTCAAAATCCGATCCTTTTGATTTACCGGATTCGAAGTACATATTACAAAATAGTTTGAGGTAGAACATAATGCCAAATTTCCAGATTCAAAATAAAAGTATGGAACTCGATGCAGGAACTTTGGGTACTGGATGACGCACAATGGTAGCTGCAAACGTTGGTAGTTTTGTATTCCCGACCTTTTTTCCGTACGGATTTACTGTTTATGTCGAGGATTTGTGCAGTCACAGTATCTGAATGGCCCTCCCCCAATGGTCTCCAGCTGTTTCTTGTTGTAATAGTTGAGGGGTCGCAGCTACCGACTCCCATCCATTTTTCACATCATCGCTCTGTGGAACACCTCTTTTAAAATTTGTTGCCAACGATATATTTTCTTTCCTAATTTCCACCAAACGTTTCATGTGATCGGGGATCGGTTATTTTCACCCTTAATCATAAGAGATTTATGAAATCGCTGCATAAATTAAAAAAAAGCGGCCAAGTGCGAGTCGGACTCGCCCATGAAGGGTTCCGCGCGAATTATAATTACTATTTACTTAGGCACGTATTACAGATTTATTATTAGAAAATAATGGTTCACGGTTTACGCATAAGGTTTATGTTTATGAAATTAAATGTTTTTTGTTATATTTGAGTTGATTGAATGAAAGGTTAATTGCGGTTTACGATTTATGACGTTTTAAAAAAAAACTTCTTGCTGGATCTCGTTCAAACCAATTTTCATTTGAAGTTTGCATGGTAATGTACATCATATATTTTTTTTAGTTTCATCATTCCCTTATTTTAGAAGTTAGATGGGGGGGGGGGGGGGGCAACATTTTACCACTTTGAAAGTGTCTCAATATCATTTTTGAATACCTATCCATAGATACCCCACACGTATGGGTTTGATGATTTTTTTTTTTTTTTAATTTTAGTTCTAAGTATGGGGAATCCCCAAAATTTATTGTTTTTTTTCTATTTTTGTGCGAAAATCTTAATGCGGTTCACAGAATACATGTAATTACCAAGTTTCAACAGTATAGCTCTTACAGTTTCGGAGAAAAGTGGCTGTGACATTCCCGGACAGACAGACAGACAGACAGACAGACATGTCGAATCTATAACGGTTCCGTTTTTTGCCATTTGGCTACGGAACCCTAAAAATACCAAAACTCATTTGTTTTTGTTTTTTAAAGTTGCCTCCTAGTCGTTTAAGAGTTTAGTCGTTTAAGTCGTTTAGTTGCACAAAACGACTCATAAAACGCAGTTTATTGGCGATTGCAGAGTCGTTTTGTGCAACTAAAACGACTGTCACAATGCGAAAAACTGTTTTGACGTTTGAAGAACTTGTGGTCCACACTACATAAACGCCACATGTCGTTTAACGACATAAAACGCCTAGAAACACGCCACATGTAATACCGATTTCAAAAAACGCCATTTGTCGTTTAATATAAACGCCACGTAGAATAAGGGTGATCGTTCGAAAATGTACTTGTTCTTTCAATTTATCACTCATTTAAACACAAGTCACTTCAAAACATGAGCAATTTACTTACATACCAGCAAAACGTACAGTACTGTGCAAAAGTACAGTATAGAAAAATGCCCGGCCGAAGTGAACCTGGTCCGGCATAAAGCTTAGGTTGCGTGTGCACTTATCAAGGTCAATTGATTAGGTTCAGGGGTACAGTGACGTATGAGCGAATAAGCTATGGAGGTATTCCGAAAAAATTTGCACGGCTTGTTAAAGGAGTCCGTCTTCGGATCTGCCATATGCGCTTTTGTTTTTGTAAACAGAATATCTTTGTGGTTTTCTTTCCGCTCCAAAAGACAAATCCACATAAAGTCTTAAGCCGCGTTTTATTATCACTCCTGATTTATATACTCGTACATCATCTAATGAAAATTAAACGATCCGGTTTATCAAACAGTGTTCATTCAAGTTTGGCACGCGAGAAACAACTGTCTGTCAACTGGTATTATTGAATTTGTTTGACCCAGGAGTTTTTAAGTCTGCACCTTTTTTCGATTTCGACGTGCGCCTGTTATGATTTGCTTTACGGTAACGACAATGATGATTACTTACTTGAATGAACGCTTGCGGGATAAGATGTTTAATGTGTCGCTAAGCTCACCTGAATGTTAAAATTGCCTAGACGTCAATTTGTAGATTTCTGCCCTTAGTCGCCTTTTACGATAAGCGCTATTTTTTGGGACCGCTGGTATTTTTATCCCGACACTGCTGGTTAATCGAATTTATTCAATTGAGCATTTTCAATTTGCAAGGTAGCTGCGCCTTCTTTTTAACCCCCTCTGATTGATCAAAAAACTCACGCGACCATCATTATTCGGCAGATCAGAAAGGGGTGAACCAGCAGATGACTCTCAGTTGCCTGAACTTGAATGTACTCATTGATTGTAGGTTTATTCAGTTTAATAAGCAAATCGTAAAGAGTTATCGAGGTGTCTGCGCTCTTACCCAACATTGACAACTCGGTTCTACTGCCTTATTTTTCGCAGCTTTACAAACCAAGTTTATCAGTTTTTTCCGATATTGAAAAGACTTAAAATTCCATTGTCGACTGCAAGAGGCAAAGTATTCAGTTTTGGTATTCCACCTCTGACCGTTATTCAAGAGCCTCTTCACGTTGACAAGTTCCATCGAAATTCAATCAATGAAAATTATTGTCTAAAATTTGCTTATGAAATGCGTATGAACCCTCTTTTACCATATTTTTGTGCATTTAAGCTGAAACTGTATTAAACTCCCATGAATATGTTGTTCGAATATCTTCTCCCTAGAATATTTAATTCTACTCCGTATTTTCAAAAAAGGAAGGTATAGCTAACCATTAGATATGTCGTTACCATCTTTCTTATAAAGCCTTTCAATTAATCGTATCATCTAAACACTAAATTATCATGTCTATGTGAGTAGGCAATTCATAAGGAAGCTCCGTAAAAAGAGGATTACCTACCTGACGCACGCAAAGTCAAAAGGATAATAGTCCCTAAACCGCTCCCGGCTTAAATTTTACTCCAAAAGATCTACTTCCGTAGCTAAAAATACCTTGCCCTACCAAATTCATCTCAAACTTTTACTCCAACCCAATCGAGTGTTAACTTTCTGTTGTACCCTTTAAGAAAGATACATCAATCCGAAAAGTAACATTATTTGCTTTTACATCACATTTACTGGGTTTACTTTCGTTTCCCATGCCATAAATTGTCCTTCGCTCCCGTATATAAAATCCTAAAGCGGCCCTTACACGGTTAATCGGTTGATGTCATGCATCGGGTATGTGTGAATTGACGCTACATCTTACACAGTTCAATCGATTGACGTGAAATTTTTAGTTTTTGTGAGTTTTCGTGGTGTACGGATGTTCGACGAATGAAACGGACGATTGTATTGCATATATTGCTCTTGCACATTGCATTAAGAGGAAAAAGAAAAAAATGTCGAGAAATAAGAGAATTTGGATGAAGGAGTGGTTAAAAAAAGGAATCAGTTCACACATGAAAATCTTTTGAATGAATTGAAAATATCTGCGCAGGACGGTTATAAAAATTTTATGAGAATGAATAACTCCACTTACGAGGAATTGCTTAAAATAATTTCTCATTTGATTATGAAAAAAAGATACATGCATTCGTGAAGCGATTTCCGTAAACCAGAGGCTTTCTACAACATTGCGATATCTTGCAGACAAGTTTTCGCTTCCGTGACACAAAACACAACGAAGTAATTACGTCAATCCAACCCTTACACATATCAATCAGCATGGCGTTCATCATGCAAAATCAAATTTGCTTTGATTTTCGTCAATCAGACTTCACCAAATGTGTGTGACTCAAACAGATACATTTTCACAAACACATGCTATTGATTGATGTTATTCGATTGACCGTGTAAGGGCCGCTTTAAGCCAGAGCAGATATTGCACACGTGCTTGAGTAACACCAGAGCAATACTCGTACATAAATCGAATACTTAACATTGCATCATTCATATCCCTCTGACAGATTGCAGGTTGAACAGAAGAGGTTCATCTCAGTGTTTGCTGTTTCTTTCCTTTGATATTATGATTTTTTTTAAAAATGCCTTGGCTTCGCAAATGGAATAAGGATGTACATATTTATGAGTGACATAAAAATACTAACAGCGGCAAGGATTGAGAAATAATGTCAAATATAGGGATTCAACGATTTGGCATTCTACAAGAGAACAATTTCGTCTTACAAACTTGTACCCTCCTCATGTTTTTTGTTTTGCCTTTATATCAAAAGGATGACATCAAACGATTGTGCTTACGGGAGCAGAACGAAATTCACTGGTTATTTTCCGAAGATAGGTACGAAGGAATGTAAACCAAAGGACATGTGTGTGCAAAATATCAAAGCAGTTGACGAGAGGAGAGGAAAGGAATATCAAATCAGAATACGAATATGAATAAGGGACATTACTTCTACGTCACCATTCCCGGAGGCATCCTTAACTTTACCGATGCTATACTCCCCCATAATTGTATAGTAAGCCATAATAACATTCAATTTTCAATTTGAAAGAAGCAAACTTTATGATGTCCTTATTTCGTTTCTCGTCCGGAATAATATCATTTCATCTCGATTGCTATTTATAAGTGAACACAATACACACATACAGTACTTACCACATGTATCTATACATCTTTATCTATAGGATGTATCTCGGGAATATCTATAGAGCTAATAGAAATGAAATTGAGTGAAGAAATATGCGCGCCAGCATTGTTATTAGAAATTGAATTGAATTTAAAAAAAAAATAAGGACGAACGAAAAGAAATATTATCTTTATATAAATGCCAGGAGGTTTCCCATTCCTTTGTCGTTGTTGTTTTTTTATCTACTCAGTCTCTTCTCTGGGATGGATAGAGATCCGCTTTTCGGGGTCTTCGATTTCAATAGGATTTAGTTTTTTTAAATTCAAAGTACATTATTTGTGATTGTGGTTGTGACAGTGACAGCGACTCACCAGTTTTCCCGTGTCTATGTGTGTTGGACAGGAAGAAAACTTGGGCATTCAATTGTAAATTGCTTGATATAAATTTAATGAATGATATTGACTTGACCTTTGAGTGTTTCGTATGGAAATTTGTTAACCTCAAATTGTTCGGGTGAATGAATGTGTTCATTCTGCAGGGTTCAGAAGATAGAGTTTTTTTTTTAGATTTTATTCAATTCCAAAGTTGATGGTTCTGTTAAGTGCCACAGCTGCTAGTGAGGGTGTGTGGATTGAATGGTCATGAAACGCTCTATGAATGCCAATAGGGATTCGAGAAAATGTAATTTTGCTGGGTTTAGGGTGTAAATCCTAATAAAACAGTATTATCCTCTGTAAGGGAATGACCAAAGGACAAATAAAATGTCAACATAGTTTGCAATAATACCTATAAGCAAATTGTCATTGAAGCCAGTAGTGGTTGGTTGTAGGTAGTTGTTGGAAATGGCTGAGAAAAATATGCTAAATGTAGTGGAGTTGTTTACAGGGTTAGCTATGTCCATGACACATTTAGTAGACCTTAACTACTATTGCTTTGACATATATATTTTATGAAAATTTATGAGCGGTTGGAGCAAGTCCGTAGTTAAATAAGAGAATAGCGACACATTCAACTTATTGAAACTGCACTGAAACTAAGCTTTGCAAATCCATAGGAGACCACCGGTATCTCAAAAGGATGATCAAACAATAATCAATAATGGAAGTAATGATGTCGTAAAATTCTCCCTTAATGAAAGGAAAATTTGCCGATTGAGGGACTATACATACACATTACGCACAAACAGCCCCATCATCTCCAACTATTTGTATGTGGGCAGCTATAATTAAGGCAACAGTGGATGAGATGTACAGTTTATGCTCTTGGATGTTTGGCAGTTTCGCAATAGGTAGGCAGCGGAAAAACTTTGCATGTTACAGTTGGGATTCAAACCCGGAGAACGACATCTTCATAGGGTCTTCAGCTTCAGCGCTACCTATGATGCGGATTACAGCCAGACGATCGCTTGTCGGCCTGAAATTATTAGACGAATCCTCATCCATTTGTGACAGCTGTAATTAATGTAAAAAATTTGTAGTTTTTGATTACCTGATCCTATCTATTGTCTCTACTTGATCGCGCGCTAATAACTGTCATATTCCGTGCGAGGATAACGTCACGTTATTTAGCAAACGTCTGACAAACATCCAAGAGTATCAAATTGTCATGAGAAAGCTTCTCAAATTTGCCGTTCGGATTCGGCATAAGACTGTAGGTTCTCTCCACTTCGCATGAAAGTGGTTGGAGAAGCTAGGTTCAGGCCCTGTATAGGCCGTTAAGGCCTAATATGTATGTTTGTTGAAACAGCATTGAAGAGTATACATACACACATTATAGGTGAAAAATTTCAGATCAAAGTTCGTTCGTTCGTCGAGGGGGTGTATGTTCAAAGAGGGGGTTCAGATACAAGGCTGATGTTACTCAACTATTTTTTAATGTTTTGATATGGAAGATAACCCAACGCACGGCAAAATACAGTTGCTTGGTGGCTATTTTGTTGGACTACTAATCTAAGGGTCTCAGGTTTAAATCACGCCGGGCCGAGTAACACCCAAAGTTTTTTCCATATCTTGCAAAAGTCTTACAAACATACAAGGGTATCAATTGTCATGAGAAGCCTCTCATATGTGCCTTGCTCGAAAATTGCTCGTGGAGACTGTATTCTATGAAAAATTACATTCTATACCATTATATTGATCAATTCATATCATTCTATGGACAGTATTCTATTGACTGTCATTTTTATGAAGTGCTTCATTCTGCGACATTTCCCCCCATTGCCCACCATACATTACATGGTAGTCTATATTTCTTTCCTTCTACGAAAAGTCACAGATGGTATGAAATATTGCTCGTGAAGACTCGGTGTAAGGAAGACCGCCGTACCTATTTGTTTTTCTTTGACAAATTTTGTTATGACATTTCATTCCTTCCTCTTTCTGCAAACAACGAAACAAGACAAACCGATTCTTGCTCTGAAAACGGTAAGCGAATTCGAAAACGTGAAAACATCGAAAATAAAAGAAGACACGGATTGTGGGCGAATCCTCACCAGAACAATCAAAATAAATGAATTTGATTGTCAAAAGCCTAAACATAAGTTTACAAGTAGCGATAGGTATACCTATAAAACCTTTATCAGGTAGAAGAGGTTATGCGGTTCCTTTTTTGACGAGTTCATCTGCCCTACAATTCCCTGGGATGTCTCTATGCCCCGGCACCGAACAGAGATGAATATGGAACTGCTCTGACATCTCCTCAAGAGATGAACGGTAGTCTATGGCTACGATGGAGTTTGAAGAGACTGAGTAAAGGGACTTTAGCGCGACTTGACTGGCCGAGAATATACGGATGTCCTTACTGGATATCACATTTCTCTTGAGCCACGACAAGACTTCCTTAATCGCAATAATTTCCGCCTGGACAAGCTACAATTATCAGGAAGACTGAAAGAGAGCCTATTATTTAGTCTATGAAAATTGCTCGTGGGGACTGTATTCTATGAAAAATTACATTCTATACCTATATTGCTCAATTCATATCATTCTATGGACAGTATTCTATTGACTGTCATTTTTATGAAGTGCTTCATTCTGCGACATTTCCCCCCATTAACCACCATACATTACATGGTAGTCTATATTTCTTTCCTTCTACGAAAAGTCACAGATGGTAGGCTATGAAATATTGCTCGTGAAGACTCGGTGTAAGGAAGACCGCCGTACCTATTTGTTTTTCTTTGACAAATTTTTGTTATGACCTTTGCTGCCCACAGAAGTGTGATCTACACTAGACATAGGTATTTGTGTCATTATGGCCTGACTTAAGTTAAGACTTGACTGAAATAATGTCTCATTGAAGCCGCGTGCAATAAAACATTCCAAGATTTATAATGCAATTTAAAAAACAACGTCTCAAATTTGTATTTTTATATAAAGGTACGTAGCTGCCTACCCAACCACTTGTAATTCCAAACCATATTTTTCTTCTCGTATTGTTACACAATTACCCAACACCCACTCCCTAGTCCCTTTATGCTTTATCAAGCCTTTAATGCTATCCCAAACATTCTCTCACAGAAAAAAGGAAGAAAGTTATCTTGGCATAAATTGAAATTACATAACGCCTTGTAGGTAAATGGATCTCTCTCAAATAGCATTTATGGATTTCAAATCCTAGAGCTTTGTTTTGCACATCTTTTTTAAGGAAATTCTTTTGGGTATCCATCCCGTTCCCGCATCCACTATTCACAATTCGGATACAAAATTACATAGAAACGAAAATGTAAGTTTGTATATATGTCAACAAAAGCCGGTAGATAAAAAACCATAGGCATGCTCAGTGATGTACACTTTGAAGGCAACTGATTGTTAAATGATATTTTAAATTAAATAAAATAGCTAACATCAATCGTTGAGATAATTCTTAATTGGCAAGGGAAATGTACCGCAAAGACTCATCAAAAATGAAAATAAGAAGGTTAATGTGAACAACAAAAGAAAAAGACTTAATTTAATATTTTTCAGAGAGAGAGTGAAAACAGTTTGATAGCACATGAAAAACAATCATAAAAATGCATAAAATATTCAAAAGCGAAACAACATCAAGAGGTTTCATTTCGCATGAAAGAGACGGCACTTATTTCAAAATCATCATGGCCGCCAATGACCTGTTCACAAACACATGAACCCACAGCAAACTCCAACTGTCACTCTCAAACTGTTTACAATTCCGCCATTATTAAACACCAACACTCCCATCACGGTACAAGTGTGTGCGTGCTCTTTCAAAGTGTGCAAAGAGCACCGCACCGCTCAGTGTATATGAATGGATTTGATGGGAACTGTGAGAAATATCTAAAAATTATTCGCTTCATAGAAATTCCGCGTCGCTTTGTGTATAGATACGGGAGAACTTTGCTCGTTCGCTGTACGCGCTGTACGTTGACGTTCGTTCCCCGGTTCGAACGAGGAATATAAAAAAAATCTATTTGTTTTCCCGAAAAAGGAGGATTACCAAAAAGCAAAAACATAAATTAAACAAAAAAAAAAGAAGAAAAGTTCATCTGCGAAAGTGCATTTGTTTCTATAAACCAAGCAAGGTGAAAACTATTTTCTTCCCTTTCTTCTGAGCCAACAAAAGATTTACAAAAATCCACTTGGAATCCCCAGATAGTGTAGTTTTTGAAAATTCGATACAAAAAGTATCTAGTTGTCATTTGTGAGAAAAGAAAATAAATCTAAAATTGCATAAAAAATATTTTTTATTATTTATATTTTATCACGGTCTCAAAGGAAAAAAGTGCGTGAAAAGGAGTATCTATCGAAAAAAAAGTATCTACTGAAAGTGTATGAAAGTTTCCCTAAAAAAATAAGAGTAAAATATACAGTGTGTTAAGAAATGTTTAACAAATCGTTTTGAAAGCCATGAAGTTTAGTATTCCAATTAAATTAAATATCTTAAAGTAGGAAAAATTTGTATTTTCTTCTACCATTTCGCAGTGTTAGTTTTTTTTCATTCATTTGGATGTCCTCTCTTTAGTTCAGTGTGTATTTTATCGGCCGCCTTTTTTCGTCTTTTACATTTCGTGTATAACAACACCAAGCAAATAATATGCCAGCCAGTGGCTGCGCACTACCAATTACACACCAGACCCACTGGGGTATGGATTCGGTTTCGGAATAATAATACAAAATAGTATACGAAAAAACAACAACAAAAACAAATCGAAAATCATCATCAACCAAATCGGAGCGAGGAATCGCCGTCGGTTTCGTTTCGTTCGTCGGTGTCGTATCGTCGTCGTCGTTGAGTCGTTCTCTTTCTTCCCCTTGGTCGTTAATAAAAACACACACCATTAACTAAAAGAGAAAGAGAAACAAAATCCTCTCACTCTTCATCAACAAGAAGCTGCTAAAAAAGTGTTTCGGGTTTTTGCACACCCTTTACACAATAACTGTCCTATGCGTTGATTTCAATCCCTGAGTGCCGAGCACCCCTGTGTAAAAGAGGATTTTAAAAAGCTGGATTACTTGGAAAAACTTTTTAACCCTTTCTTATGGCCCGAGGCAAGGGCTAAGTAGCAGATACGTAGATACAAAAGATTTCGAAGAACATTTTTTTAATTGGATGTTTTATGAAAACCCGCCGAAAAGGATTAACATTTCTCGTTTGTGGATTATAAATTGCGATTAATTATCGTATCTAAAAAGGTAAGTTCTAAAAGAAGGCATACTTCTTGAAATTGCCTATTGCCTTTCTTATTGGATTAAAATTATTCCAAGTTATTTGCATGCCTAAACTCTTAACAGAAATCCTTAAAGGACACCACATAAAACGCACAAACCTGTTACGAACACTTCTAAAGAATTCTTCCGCGAGATCGAGGAGGGGAACTTTTCCATGCATCCATATACGAATTCTCCCACTACACTCTTGTACTATTAATATTGAATTGAGAGGAGAAGCCGAAGTTCAGTGTTGCCGGGTGTTCTTTTTTAATGGTATCTAAATAATGCATCGCGAATTTGGACACGTCATGTCGTACTATTTTTTTACGCAGAAACACGCTAATTCCAATTGGAAAACTATACTCCCAGTGACATTAGGATATTTTTCTGTATTTATAATGCACTGGTGCACAAGGGATTTTGAATACCATTAAGATGATAAAACCACATCACGAGCGGGAAGGTTAAACGGGAGGGAAGAAGTCAGGCACTGGTACACATTAGACTTAAACAGTTTTAAAAGTGACAATTAACAACAGAGCCGTGCAACGTGTTCCACATCCGTGTGGTGCGGCTAGTAAAAGATTCTATATATTTAATATCGAACATTTTCTTAATTGTAATCTGATGAGCATTCGATAAAGTGCGGGTATTGGGGGAAAAGTTTCTAATGCACAGAATGCAACTGGCTATTAAATCAGAGCACTGATGATGAAAAAATCTATAAAACAGGGAAAGACAGGGAACATTGCGGCGATGATGAAGTGGATCAATCGTCTGCGCTATATTTGTGCCACCAATCAGTTTTATCGCTCGTTTGTATCCTATCAAGCAGCTCCAAGGTAGTTCTTGTTGCGCCTGATAAATTATGACAGTTGTACCTACTCAAGCCTTGGGCAAATGGACGCCTTATAGATTGAAGGGGTGAAGAATTTCTTGCATTCTTAGAGGAAACCTAATTTTTTCGCAGCGTTCTTAGCAACATCGAAAATGTGTTCCATTCCAACGAAGGTTGTCATATAGAAAGAATAGAAAGTCTTTCGGGTTCAGCGATGCAAGTGCTTTTAATGGATAATGGCATTCTATAAATGTTTTGCTTTAATAAGAGAAAAGAGCTTTCTGTTTTAGAAGCAATAATTCCACGCGGTCTGCATTCCTCATGTAATGACGCTGTCATTGTCAGAATTTAATAAGCTTAACCGTTACATTTGCAACGAATATGAGAAACCAAGGGTACTAATATCAGCAAAGGAGTGAATCCGATAAGAAGTGGCAGAAAGGAGATCATTTATAAAAATGAAAAATGGATCGGAGACGAAAGTACACGAGACTGGAAAATGTCAAACTTGTCCATATTTCGTTTTCTTGGGCAAATTATGTTATAACATTTCATATCTTACCATTTTTTCAATAACACAACAAGGCAAAGCGATTGTTGCTTTTTAAGCGTTAAAAAACTAAAAAAATATGCATATTAGAAATTCGCCCAACCTAGCTTCTCCAAATATTTTCTTGTGCGAAGTGGATGGGACCTCCAATTTTCAGCCGCATCCTAACGGTAAATTTGAGAGGCTTCTCATGACAATTGATACTGTTGGATGATTGTCAGATGTTCGCAAGATGTGGGGCAGTGGAGAAAACCTTAAGTGTTACCTGTCCCGGCTGTATATATACAAATAACACTTCATTTTCTGAAATGGGCGCCCCTCAGGCGACCACTACAGCTTAAATGGGCCGCATTTTAGGAAAGAAAGTTATGTTACCGCACCTGTATGAGCGAGAAGTTGGCTCACCGTGAACATACCCTTAGAATCATTTGTTGATAAGACTCATAAGAGTAAATAAATAAGTTATGCGTACCCTAACGAGCCTTAGGGGCTTATGTAAAACTTTAATGCTTATTAGTCGTATCTTAAATTCGCGAGAGGAAATATGTAAACCTTTAGAAAACTATTGATCATAGGATACAAGCCATTTATTGCAATGAAATGATCAAAATGTAACATGAAGGTGTATTTCACACTCGCGGCACATGCCTGAGTCTGCCGGCAACTAAGTTTGAATATGATCCGTAGGAACCTAGAAAAAAATAAAGCGATCATATTACACGAAAACCAGTTCAATTTGAAGTCAAATATTAACTATTTCTACAGTTGAATGCATTTGTTTTCAATAAACTAAATGCTTCTAGGCTTTGCACCTTTTTTTCAAAATAAATGAATATTAGGTATTGTCATCTGATACAGGGCCTTAAACTTTATTTCTATAATAGGGACGTAGTTAAGTGGAAGGGTTATTATCCCTTAAATCCTGATCATAGCCTCACCGCCATTAATGGGAGAAGAAGAACAACGTCAATATACTTTTTGTTTAAGTAAAACTGACCCGGTTGCAATTTATCAGGCCAATCAAGTAACCGTTCGGAACGTAACTTTCTCCGCAAATAAAATCCAGTCGGAGACTCAATTTACCTTCATAGTATCCGTTTTTCAAATGTATATATATTTTCCGTGGCGAATAGTTGTCAGATATCATCGCTATGAACCGGTGGCGTTACGTGTTGTCGAAGAATTGTTCTTTAGGAACGGATACCATGATAGGACCGTATTCCCTGATAATACCGTATTCCCGGATGTTTCATCGCAAATAATTATGACACTTAGACTTTGCCTTTTGGGGTCTGTATAAAATGTTTTGTGGCCCATTTAATGCGTGCAAGTCGCATACAGTTTCTTCTTTTCTCGTCTCATTCTTAATAGACTTGCATCCGTAAGCGTTTTACCATCATAAGTCAGAAGCCTACATAATTCACAATGGAAGGATTACTTATATTCCATGGAAGCTCTTACATGAAATGTCAGCAGAACCAACACAGCTTCGGGTCCAAAGAATCGTACTTAAGTCTCTTTTAACCAGTTCGTGGGGATCTCATTCGATGATGCCAGTTGAACCAATTCGGCACAGTGACAGATGTCAGTGACGGTGGTAGATGTCAAGTGGTTGATGCCTTGGACTACTGAACGAAGGTTTCGATTTTCGAAACCAGTCTAAAAACACCTTAAACCGGTTCATTACAATATAAAGTATGACCATTAGGAATGCCAGCAAAATACTCATATATTCCCAAAAAAAAAAAATATTCTGACATCGCCGATCTCCACGACTGTACCATCACATAAACCATCCTTGAAGATCAGATTGGATCTCTCTTTATTCTAACGCTACTTCAATTTCTATGTGAAAACGTCGTTTCTTTTTTATCTGAATCAGTGGTTATTTAATTGCAACTGATCCGCCCGATGCTCTGGTTTTGCAACAAGCCACAGAGCGATAGAGCGACAAGGTTAAGCGACAACTGGCTAGAAATGGTGTTCATCCAATAAACGAAAAAAAGATCAATTTATGATGAAAAAAAAATTATAAATTCCAATAGGTCGCTGGAGGAGAGTAAAGCTATGCACCCTTAGAACTTTCATAACAAGGATTACCACAGCCATTCACACTTATTCAATTAAAGGCTCCGTTTGGCTCCAAAGCACGAACAACCCCTGATTTAAAAAAGACTAGGTACGTGGCCGCAACCATACAATGGGCGCGTCAATTTGCAAGGCAACGAAAAGTTCCTACTATTTTACCCTTTCTCATTGATCGAATAACTCACGTGACCAACATTCGGCAAGTGATAGAGGGTTTGCTAGTAGGGACTAGGGAACTCACAGATGCCTTGCAAATTGAACGCACCCAATATCATATGTGGCCAAGCCCTGTATCGCCGGTTTGACTTCGAAAAGTTTCATCGGGTTTGCCGCTTTTTACCACATCATCATTGAGACCAATTAAATGCTGGTGTTGCTGCATTTGTGCGACCGAACAATTTTAAGGCCTTTTTTACGATTTTGACCCGTCAATATACCGATTATTGATTGTTATTTGATCTTTTTTCTACGACACTGGTGATCTCCAGTCGTGTCAAACAGCTGAAAGTTAAATGTGCCTTGATGTGATTTGTGCTCTTATCTGCCTCTTATAAAAAGCTCTGATCACGGCGGCAGTGGCATGTTTACCTAATCCTTGTACGTAAGACGGCCGTGGTTACTTGTCAACTGTAGAAGGAAATGATGGCCCTAGTTTATGATTTATAAATCATCTTAATTTGGATAGCAAGCCTGTATGACAACATACAGCGGCAACACTGTTAAGTACAATAGATGAATACCGGAAAAATGCTACGGTATTCCTCCCTCTACAATTAAACCAATTCTTTCTCCTCATCTTCTTTGAAATTCTCCCATTAGGTCCCCAAAAAATTAAATACTTACGTGGTGTATTTGTTTTTTTCATATGTCGTGTTTTATATCTGTATTGTTTTTAACTTGAACATTTCCCGTCCTGATTGGAATGAAGTTATTCCATGTTTTTCTTTCCTCTTAATTTTTCTCCTTGGAAAAGTGCAATCAGCATTATTGTGTCTTTTGGCTTGCGTGTGTTTGCTGCCAGCGCATAGGTATATAGCTTTGCATGTGTGTATTCCTTAAACTTGGCTCTCTTGGGAGATGTCAATTGGTTGAATGTATTCATTGCTTGCTGGGCTGTATAACTTTTGCGATTGGATGTTTCGTGTTTTTTTTTTGGACTGGCTGTGGTATAATCGGACAAATGGTTATAGTTTTTGTGTTGCCTTTTTTTTATAAGTTTGTTTGTATTTGCTACGCAGTCATTCGTAATATACACATAAAAATCATGCATTGAAAGATAATATACATCTTTTTATTGTTTATAGGGTGATCAGCTGCTTCAACACAAAGTAGAGCGTAATAGTGAATGCTTTTGTCTAACTTCCAAACAACGCGAATGTTTTATGATAAACAACAATTTAGTGGAAGTGATGCCAGAAAAATGCTACAGTTAATAATTTATTGAAGATAGGGTTGTGCCTTTAGGGATTGTTTTTCTCTTATTAAAAAAGTCAATATTTGATATTTTTTGCGCCTTCTTCTTGTTCCTCAATGGCGGTGAGGCTATGATCAGGATTAAAGGGACTATCCTACGTTACTGCACCCCTACGGGTACGCTTGTGGGCCTCGCCGTTTGGACCTCAACCTATATTGGGAACCCTCTCGTTTTCGGATCACTTTATCACTGAGGTCAATCTAATGCACACACAGGTACAACAACAACACTTGTGTGATCCAGTTGGCCTGCCTATTTTCTACAATTCCGGCTCGTGCATACTCCATTTATTGATTTATTGTTTGATCGTTCTTTTACGATATCGGTGATCTGGAGTCGTGTCAATCTACGGATTTGCATGCACACCGGTAGGCTCACATGAATATAAAAATTGCCTTTATATGATTCCGCTCTCTTAGTCGCCTTTTACGACAAGCGCTACAATAATATTTTTAGCCCCTCCCCGCAAAGGTTAAAAGTATTTTTTTGTTAAAAAATTACAATAATTACATCAAAAAAATAATAAAGGTTGACCTTGGGAGACATTATTTTGTGGTTCTCTTAAGAAATTGCATTCTCTCTTTGCACAGTTATCGGCAACAAATTCCATATATTCAGAGGTCTATAGTAGGCCCCACTGTGGCTTTGACTGACTATTGGATAATCATGTGGCCAAGTACTGAAGCTGAAGTAGCCGTCAACTCCAACGCTATTTTTCTTAAGAAGTGTTCCCTCGTGCTCTCCTACCCCCTTTCGCACCTCTTTATGGTCTCACTATCTCAAGGCGACTTTCCACAAATATAGAAGTCCTCCTTCATAACGCCGATTCATAAAAAGGGATTAAAGAGTGAAGTTACTAATTATCGCCCGATAGCCAAACTTTCGCATATACCCAAACTCCTGGAAAGCATTTTGTACGAATCCTTAAGCTTTCGATGCAAGTCTTTAATTTCCCAAAACCAACATGGCTTTCTAAAAGGTAGATCAACCACCACTAACCTCATTGAATTCGCGTCCTCTTCGCTAACGGCCTTAGAAAGTGGTAAAGAAGTCGATGTTATTGCGACTGATTTTAGTAAAGCTTTTGATCATAAATTAATTCTTTTCAAATTGTCCACCCTTGGTCTCGAACCAAAACTGCTCAAATGGATATCATCTTATCTGGAAAACCGTTTATATAATGTTCGCTTCAGGTCCGTCCAATCTGCCCAATTCCTGGCAACCTCTGGTGTACCACAATGCAGTCACCTAGGTCCACTTCTCTTCATCTTAACTATAAACGATTACGAAACGGGTTATTAAACACTCCTCTATCTCTCTCTCTTTGCCGATAACACCAAATTTTTCAAAACACATATCTTCATCACAAGACTCCTGCTTGCTACAACAAGACCTAGATAATTTTTCTATTTGGAGTCTCAAAAACTGCCTAGAGCTCAATGTTGCGAAATGCCAATCCATAACCTTATCACGTAAATACAACAAGCCCCCTCCCCGTCTTTACCTTCTTAATGATCAACCTATACCTATCGTACAGTCTCTTCGTGACCTCGGCATATTGAACGATTGCGAGCTTAATTTCCGTTCGCACATTGACGAGATAATTCGTAAAGCCAATTCATCACTTGGGTTCATTAAACGGTGGTCAAATGAATTCTCTGATCCCTACGTGACCAGATCTCTCTACATTACTTTTGTCCGCCCCCTCCTCGAATACGCCAGCCAAACGTGGTCACCCTTCCAGGAAGTTCATGTAACCAGAATCGAAAACATACAACGGCGTTTTCTTCGATTTGTACTCCGCGAACTTTCTTGGAACGATCCCCTAATTCTGCCTCCCTATCAAGACCGCCTCAAACCCATTAACTTGAATAGCCTCGAAGACCGCAGGGTTGCAGCAGACATTCTCTTCATTCATCGCCTCCTCTCAGGCTCTATCGATTGCCCGTCCCTTTACAACTCCATCTCCTTTAATACTAACCCTCGTAATTTAAAACATCCCCGTCTCTTCTTTCTACCAACCCACCGCACGTTTTATGGCTCCAACGAACCAATTTCCCGTATGCTACGGAAGGTAAATTGCATTTCCATTTTTGATTTCAACCGCAGCACTCCCTCCATTAAACTTAGCCTCCTTCTCCATAAACCCTAACTTTTCTATAAGTCGTGGTCTTTAGTTTTACCTTGTAAGTATTAGTTTTAAGAAGTCTAGCTAAAAGTCTTAGTTTTGTAGTTCAAAGACATATGGCTTGTATTAAGCTGAATAAATAAGGGAGCGCAATCCCCCACCTAATTAATTCCTCAATAGGAAGTTGTGTGCCACGCCCACTTTTTTTAAAAAGCATTGTTTTTTCGATAAACTCCTTAAAAAAGGTCAAAAACAGTTTTTTTTTACTATTTGCCCATTCTAAGTTTTTTGCCACGCCCACTTTTTGAGGGAGAGGAATAGTAATTGGTATCCAACAGTTCGGCCAAGCGGACTTTCCATAAGTTTTATTATAAATAAAAAGACAAGGGGCTGGGTACTGGTACCATCACCCTACATCATTTAAAAGTTGGAGGCAATTGATTGCTTGAATTGTAAGTTTTTTTTTTGTCTTTTGATTCTGACGGGTTGCCACTGGTAGATGGTGGGAATTCGGGAGATAGGGTGCAACCTACGAACCTAATATGAAACATGAATTTTGTTGTCTGGTACCTACCCTTTATGTTTATCTGGTTCTTTAGGTTTGTTATCAATTAGGTTCAAAACCTACGAGTACAACTCTGGCGGACTGTTTTTAACACATATATCGAAATAACTTATTTTCAAGTGCTCAGTGTTCCTTTGTGGGATGTTGTCAAATCCTGTATGTGATAAGAGGTATGCATGAAGGTGGCACTACAATATGCAGTTAACTTCCGTCATTTCTTTGTTTTTCCCGGATGAGTACCACATGCAGAAAATAACTGACGCCCATTAGGAACAGCAGTAGCAAAAGTATGCAGTTTAGTTGTTCCTATCGGTAGTCCATGATATTTTTGATTTTTCTTTAAATTAAACAAATTTTGATAAATGTCTGCGACCAAGCAAAAAACCGCTCAAAAAATCTGAAACAGATCCTGTGAAAATATGCAATAATAACCGCCAACCTCAATTACATTTGGAAGGAGGTAATGATCCTCTTAAAATAAGGAATAAGAGCACTATACCTACATAGTTTCAAATGACTATGACAAATTATAGCAGAAAGTTCCGGAACTCCTTCGAAGCTATAGGGGTGTTTAATAAGGACACAACAATTTTGTTATGTTTAATAAAACAGATTAATTGAAATACTTTCTTACTTAACGGGCTCCCGACCCGTGGAAAGTTTCTGCCTTAGAGAAGGCAGCCTTCCATCCTCTCTCCAGACCAACCTCTCTGGAATCCGCGATGACTTTTTTGTGTAATATAGATACACGCATTAAAGGAATTTTGGATCCGTACAGCTACACAGCGCGGGCGTTAAGGAAATTAGGGTGAGCAGAAAAGGAGAGATGCCGATGCACGTTGGTTTTGAATGTTTGTAGGTTATAATGTGAAGGAAAAACAATGCGTCTGTTGTACGGCTGAGGAAAGATTCTTTGAACTTCACTGTACGTCAAAATTGAAATCCTCACGGCACGCTGGTAACGGCCGATGATGTCGATCTATTGAAGATAGGGAATTCCGTCTTGACACCTGCCCTTCCCACTATTTTCTCCAAAACAAGATTGAAGAGGTCACATGATAGCGCATCTCCTTGCCAAAATCCGTTACAGACTTAGAATAATTCGAAAGAGCTGCTTCCAAGCTGCAAATTACACCGCAAGATTCCCCCTGTAGGGGGATCACCTATTGTGGGCAATAACTTCACAAAAAAAAGGTGAAGTTATTGCCCACTCGAGGTGAAGTTATTTCCCATGTGAAGTTATTGCCCATGAAGTTATTTTCCTGCACCCCCCTGTATGTTGATTATAATGCGATTCATTTCTTCGCAGATGACAGTACCTTTAGCTTTTCATATTCGTTTCCTGGTTCACGCCCATTATCTTCAGGTTTGGAACTGGAACGGCAGCGCATGATGAGCTCATTGAATTCCGATTGACAGCGGAATTTGCTTCCAAAAGACCATGCTGTCTTCCGCCATTAAAGCGAAACATCAAAACTATGCCATAATAATTTACAAATATTCAAAGCCAACGTGTATCGCCATCTCACCCTGTTCTCTTATACCTCTTTTCCTTATTGCCTGCGCTGAGCGACTTCATTACATAGGTATCCAAAACCCATTAGAGCTGATGGTCCGTGGTAATTCATCACAGCTGCCGGCTTATCAATACGTGGGCGATTGGAACTCGATCCAAGAATATGATACAGACACGTGGGCTAAGCGAGGCGATGTAGACTAGCTATAGCTTGATCTCGATCTGTTCAGTTTCTTCTCATGGAGTAAATGCTTGCCAGGGATAGTTGCAATTATCTTGTTGCGGGTGAAATCCGGACATTTTAACATTTTTTTAAAGTCTACGTGCTCGTTTAGGAGACTGAGACCAGTGACGAGAACACCGAG
The DNA here is from genome assembly GCA_949715645.1 of Portevinia maculata. Taxonomy (NCBI): domain Eukaryota; kingdom Metazoa; phylum Arthropoda; class Insecta; order Diptera; family Syrphidae; genus Portevinia; species Portevinia maculata. The sequence continues at coordinate 274,842,153 of OX454526.1, read as the reverse complement.
GACCTATAGTCACGTCCATTTATTCCGAGTAGAAACCTACTTAGGATCGTCAATCTTACTTACTTTTACTTAACTGGCGTCCGACCCGTGAAGGCCTCGGCCTCGGCGATCCCGGGCACGCTACTTCCAGTTGTCCAGACCAAACGGTCTTGCATCCGCGATGGCTTGGTCTTTAAAACGGAGGTTCGGCCTTCCTTGCCTTCTCGAAGTTGGGGGCTGGGAGGTGAAGATCCTCTTGGTTGGAGCATAATTGTCCATTTGCTCAATAGTGCCGAGCCAATGCTGCCATCAAGCTTTTTGGACTACATCCACATTTTGGTACAGCTTTTCATACGGTATGGAGTTCGCGGTTGTATATTCTCCTCCATTCGCCCTCCTCGCACACAGGACCAAATATCCGACGGTGTAATTTTCTTTCTAAAGAGCCCAATATTAGCTCCCCTTTCCTACTAATCGTTCAGCCTCGGGCACCAATAAGCAGAACTGGCATGCAATCAGCCTGTCATATAGCTAGAAGTCAACAACTATTTTTTCGAATAAAATCTTTTTAAGTATTTTCACAGAAAATTGAGTGCCCAACAATTCACAAACCGATTAAATCAACATCAGGCATCCTGCTAATCTACCACTTGAAAAAAGTTCCACTCGCATTATACCCTTGCAATGAATGCAAAACACACTGTGGGCACACCCATTACCACCTCCTTTTGAGAGCGAAACATTTTATTTATCTAAAAAGGCACTTAAGATACATATGCCAATAAAAGGCACCTACTATCTGAAACACATACTCACAAAAATGTATGCGTGGATAAGTCTTTATTTCAGTCCGCTTAACTCAAATGAATCATCGATGAAAATTAATTCCCGAAAACAATTTGCATAACCTCCACATCAAATGTGTATGTATATGAAAAACTCATCTAATGCCCGTCATTAGCACTAAAGAGTCCTATTTCTCTTACGACTCTCATTAAGTAGGTATTCCTTTCTCTATAAACTTAATCATCGTCGTCGCTCTCATTTAGTTGCTGGCAGTGGTAAAATTGGAATTTGGTCAACTTCTCCGATCCATAATGAAATGGTAATTCAAATGTCCCAACATTGTAGAGTTTTTTTTTACGAACCTTCCGGCCATCAACAGCTTTCGTCATTTCCATATCATCATCATGATCATTTACGATACGATAATAAATTTTCAACAATTTTCCTAAAGCAGTCAATTATTTTTGCCTCTTCCCCTCTCAACTCGTCCCGTTGTATCTCTCAATGTCAAATACCGAGGAATTACGTCTCGCTGATTTTTTTTTCTGTTTGTATCTGGAATATAAAAAATAGATGAAAGAATAGAATCCAAATTGAACAGGCAATAACATAATAATCGTTGAAGAGATAATCATAAACAAATAAAACAAATCCAAAAAGCAACAACACGACGAATTTTCATTCGTTTGGTAACCTGTAAAATTGTTATACAAAACCGCAGTTTGAAAAGCGGAAGCACTTCTATTCCAAGAGGTCATGTCTGTCATGTGAACTCTAACTGTGTAAAAATTTAAAAGGAAAATTCTGTATCCACTCCACACCCTCTTCTGTGACGATGGATGCGTACTAGCTACCGCTTGGAAAAATTGTTCGCTATCAAACCCAGAAGAACAAAACAGATAGTTTAGACATACATATCTAAAAAAATAACAATGGAGTAATGAAAACGATTTGTGGTTCAAAATGAGCTACTATGCGATGCCATGCCGCAGCCGCCCAACCACCCCAATGCTCTGTCGTCCATGCTGTACCAAGCAACAAAAAAACGGGGAGTACCACTGGATTTCGATTCCATGCTCTCTGTCAATTTGCAGTACACATGCGGCTTGGAGTCGACTCTGTGGGATGAAAATGAAACACATGTATCTGTTCTGTGTGTCGGAGGATTTCCTTTTTTGCGATGGTGTTTTTTTTTCATTCCTCATGGGAGCTGAGAAATCGCAATTCGCAATGTATCTATCAACTGAAACCAGCCAAAAGCGAGAGGATGAACTTCAATTGAAATTTATAGTAATGCGCGCTGAAATTGAAAATGTGGAGAATTATCCAAATGGTTCGCTTGATTGTTGTCTCGAAATTCTGCTGATACAACCAAAATCGCTCGCTACATGGTCATGGGTAAGGATAGGAATGACTTCATGCGTGCCTGCGTAGTTAAAGTGCCACTGGTAATGATGACGACTATAAAATAATTGAAGTATAATTATATTTTGAAAAAGATACACATTTTATGCATTTATTCATCCGCCTACGTGCGCACAGATTCTTTTGTCGAATTTATCAGATGGTTTGGTTTGTCGGCCAATACACATTCATGTTAGTCGCATCGTCCATTAGCAATCGGAATTGTACGTGTGATTGAAGGCATCGATAACAGACAAGTGTAATGGTTTGCCTGTGGTTGTGGCAATGGGCTTTGTGTTGTTCAGTATGTGGTTGGGTATTAATTGATTTTGATTCTGCTGTAATTAGGGATATTGAAGGTACGACTGAGTGTCTGTGCGGACGACGTAAAGGTTGAGGTTGATTGGAAATGAAATTGGTTTTGTTTTCAAAACAATTGTGGCTATTCTGTAGACTGATTATGAAATTATTATTTATAATGTGTGTGGGGGGCTATCGATGAGTTGGAACACTCATAAGAATGTTGATCAGCGAGTGGTATAATCGACTACACTTAGGAAATGAGAAACGAATTTGTCTATTTGTCAAGAAAAAGCTGTAAAACAGTTCAAAAAGTTAAAAATTTGTAAAACTTGTTTTTGATGACAATTTTTAAGAAATACACAAAGGTGTTAAAGTTTGTCGTCCACAGCTCCTACAAATTATAGGTTTTTGCTTTCAGTTATATATTTGGCACGGATACAAGATCTAAATTCGAAAAAGCCAAGAAGCTTCTAATCATTATACTTTTTTAACTTTAACATTTTTTTTTGATTATTAAATATCAGCTTACATACTTGACAGAAATGACTAAATCTAACTTAAAACTAACAAGATGCTTATTCAAGATTATTGAAAACCTAGCTTAAAACAAAGAAGAAGTAACCTTGAGTAACGCACCGACCTGGGAGGGCATGTTAACCACATCACCCCTCAACAAGCTACCAAAATTCTCCGAATTGCTTTATCCTTTTGCACCAATATGGATAAATGCCTTCAACGGGATAAAGTCACACTGGAGCGTACTCGTCTTACCAGGATCCTTGTCAGAGAATAAGCCTTCTTAGGCCCAGCAAGACTAGCACCTATATGTCTATCAAAATATAGAAACTGGTCGAGTCAGATACCCAGATTATTAACTACACTTCTTACCGCCAATGGCTGCCCATTTTGACCAATAATGGCCAATTCCTTCCAGTTTTTTTTTTGGTATCACTATAGGCCGCGGGCAATGTTGTTCTGAACAACATTGTTTCAGTCTTCTGAAAGTTCATTTTCAACTTCCAGTCGTCGCAATATCCCTTAATTTGATCGAAGTCAGGTCAAGAATGTTAATGATCTCAATTTTAGGACTTGATCGGTATGCCACCAAATTGTCGGCATTCGCTATAGCATGTCTGAGTGACCAGATCACTCGTGTTAATGTTAAACAGGATCGGAGAATTCACCGCCGCCTGCTGTAAACCGTTTTTAATTTCAAAGACTGCTCGAAGTCACGTTGCCACATTTGACACATTATAAATTGCATATCGCAAAGGTTTGTGCCTGGGTCAACTTTTAGAAAAGTCGCTCTAACCATACGGTGTCAAAATTAACCAGACAAGCACCCGTGCATTGGTTTTTGCATTTATTCCACTGAATGTCGGAAACCAGTTTCGACGCGGCATGAAGAATGAATAATGTCCTCGACCCACTTCAACAGCGCTCTATTGACAACTTTTCCAAAGTCCATGCCTATATTCGGAAGCAAACCAACCGACCGGATATTAGCAGTGTTCGTCCTATCTTCAATTCATAATTCAAATTCAAATCTTTATTTAATAATCTTACACAGTAAAGTAGTGCAAGTTTCAGTGAAAAAAATTCTATTTCAATGTTAAATCTATAATGTATGTACGAGTAGAAAATTAGGTACTTGTTCAATTGAATCGTTTATTTCAGAAACAACATAGTCAATGAGCATTATCTCTTCAGGAGCAACAAAAAACTGTTTTATGCGAAAAAAGTTCCACAACACTACAAGTTGTGAGTATGCCAAGTTATAATTTGGCTTAAGACGCACTTAAAAACAGCAAAAATGTTTTGCTTTTTTAAGGTCTTAACAGGTTTTTAAGCCTTTAAAGTTGCTTGACTTATGTAATTTCTGAAATAAACGAACTTTTTTCGCTTTTGCTTTTATTTGTTTTTATTATTTATTATAAGTTTAAGCAAGAAAAAAGGTTTATCAAAATATAAAGAAAATAATAATAAAATAATAATCGATTGGATAAGAATCTATTGAAACTTTAGTTTTTATTTATTTTATTATTTATTATTGTCTTTTGTTCAAAGCAAATACTTTATTAGTCTGTCTTGTTCCACAGTTTATAAAGAACTGATTACATAGATCTAAGGTGACATGCTGCAGGGCATGAGTGACAATACATGTTACATACAAGTATAATTATAATGCATTCTATACTACATAGACAATTAATGTTACACGTTTTTTTTTTTTTTGGTGTTTAAGCATTTGTAGCGTTGATTTTCACTTGAACCTCTTGCTGGCTCCTGTTCTCCACCTGCATTAACTTGTTGTTCATCGCCGTTTTGTTGTTGATTATTGTTGGTGCTACCAATTATGCTTTCCGTTGTCCCGTCATTCGGAAACAACATGTTGAAGATATCCATGCCTTTTGTTCCAATCAGCCATAAAAATGTAGCAATCTTTTGATCCTCCGACTCGCCAAGTTTGTTGTTGGCCATCATATATATTAAAAATGAACGTTTCCAATCCGGCCACACTTTTCCAAGATTTGCACAAACCAGTTCACATGGCAGCCGACTATTTGATGCCATCTTCACGTGTTCTTTTTTTTTTTTTTTTTTCAATTTGTATTCTTAACACAATTATTATTATTTGTTACACAGAGATCCCACTTCTTACACCATGTAATAATTGTCTTTTGTTTAAAGCAAATACTTTATTAGTCTGTCTTGTTCGACAGTTTATAAAGAACTGATTACATAGATCTAAGGTTACATGCTGCAGGGTATGAGTGACAATACATGTTACATACAAGTATAATTATAATGCATTCTACATATACTACATAGACAATTAATGTTACAAGCTTTAAATAAGAAAAAAAGGTTTATAAAAATATAGAGAAAATAGTATTGATCTGGATTGGATCAGAAACTTTTGAAACATTAGAAACTTTTGTTTACATTTTTTTTTAATATTTATTATAAGCTTTAAATAAGAAAACATTTAAAAAAAATAAAAAGAAATACTGTTGATCTGTATCAATTAGATTAGAATCTTTTTCGTAAGTTGGCCAACTTTCATCAACAAAGGTTTCATCATAATATTCTTGAATGTTAATGTCTCCTGGTAGATACGATCTTAGTTTTTTTATGTCTTTCATCTTCTTAATATTGATTACCACATTTCCAGAGGGATAAGTAAGGGTTTGCGGCAGAACTTCCAGTTCATCTCTTTGGAGGTTTCCAAGGTTAAATGTATGACTTGTAAAATCATTAATAAAATTTCTTGCAACAACAGTTTTATCAGAGCAATCCGATGGGGAAAAATGAGACAATTTACTTATAGTAAACGTATACTTATTTTCTCTGGCCACCTGTCTTCCAATAGACTCCATTGAAAGCATGTTTCTTTTATAAAAGCGTGGCCACCAGCTTTTGTAGTCGATACTGTCTATCATTTTTTGGTAAAATGACCGTGAATTTTTTTGATACTGAAGAAGATAGTATCAAATCGGCATATTCTTGAACAGTGTAAATTCTATCCCTTTTTTTAATTTTACGTTTTAAGACTGCGAAGTCTCTATCACATGGTATCGTATAGGAAAATACTGTTCGATATTCCTGAACTTTTTTAAGGATACTAAAGATGATAAAAACCTTATCATTGTGTGATTTTTATTTTGACCACCACAGCCATCGGAACAAATATGCAACTCCTGGACGTCCTTCATTTTACTTTACAAAATTGATTTAAAAAAGAGCAGACTTCATTTGAACCTTTTCCAACGATCCCTTCATGGTTAACAAAAAAAGTTGCGGTGTTGTCCCGAAGATCGTGTATACAAAATACGCTTACAGTAAGTTGTCTTAAGTAGAACGTTTCCTTACAGGTCATGGGATTTGAAAATTTTGCACATAAAAATTTTGTGGAGAAACAGCATAAGTCAATGACTTATGTTGTTTCTCTTAGTTTTCGTACTATGAGGGGTCTAACATGTGCAGTTTTTCTCGAAAAGATTAATAACTATATAAAAATGAGAATTTTGCAAAAAAAAAGGAAAATTGAAAAAATCTGACTTATGTTGTTTCTAAAATAAACAATTCAATTATTAAAAATTGAAAAAAGTTTAGATGGATACATATTTACAAATAAAAATTCCTAAAGACAAAAAGACTTAAACAACTTATCTTCATCATCGAAGTGCTTGCAGGTATTACCTGAGCGTTTTGCCACTTATCCTTATATGTTGGGGGAGCCGAATCGCATGAATAAAGAATTGTAGCTCAGAAACCAAGAAATTGTAGCGCATTGATATGATATCAAAAGTCCTAGTTGAACGCGTAAAACGGATCTTGCTAAAAAGGTAAGATGGTTGGCGCGTCTGGCTTAAAATGTTGTCAAGAGTGATGCCATGAATCGAATTTGAATAGAGGAAATGTGATCGTGTCCATAAATATATCGCGCGATGTTATTACATGCTACATTGAGTTTTCGACTATGCTCTTGCTGATCACAGTTGCTGAAAAGCTCACAACCAAACATCAGAATTGGAATAAGAAGCGTTTTGGCAAGAATTATTCTTGTTTTTAGAGGTGCGACTTTTTGTGTAGCCCATAGCATGCGAAGGCTCGAATAAACCATGCCTAGAGCCAGTCTAATGTGGTTATTCCAAGTAAGCGTTCGATTAAAAATTATGCCAAGATTTTTTGCGGATTTGACAAATTCGATAGAGCTACCATTGAGATGTATTTTATGAAAACATAGACCATCAACCTGTTTCCATTTGGGCTTAGACGGGTTTAAACGGAGGCAATTAGCTCGAGACCAGCACAGAATCCTTTCCAGGTCTTCATTGAATTCACATGCAGCATTTTCCACAAGACCCAACGGAAAACTCTTTCGTACCTGCACATCATCAGCATACCTATCAATCGAAGAATTTAAATTACATGAAGAAAGGTCCTTGACGTACATAGAGAAGAATCTTGAGGAACACCATCTTTACCCTTTTTTGGAATAGCACGTATCAATACGTACTCTTAGTTCAATGAACAGTCAAAATTTTTACAAACAAAAGGAGCACAAACATTAGATTTTGCTAAAAATGTAAATTGCAAACCATTAAATCAAACGTAACAATCAAATGCGAAACTTTTGAATTCCATGACTTTTCTGAATATTCTAGAAAATCAGGAAAAGGACTTCTACTTCCACTTATTGATTTAATAGCTGTGTCTTGTCGTTTGCTGAACTTTTTAATTGAATAAACAAATGTATCCTCGTACCTACACTAGTGGACAGTCACCTTGCTCGCGTTGAGTAACACAATTCTACTTAAAACTGCACATGTTTGTGTTAAAAGGGTTGTGAGCCTCTTACACCTAGTTGATTAACTCATTCAATTGATGAATAGCTTTGTTCTTGTTTTAGTTTGGCAAACAAAAATTGCTTGCTCAAGTTTGTCGACTGCGTTTTCTTTGTGGTTGCGCAATGAGTTGGTGCACGTGTGAAAGCTCTTGTGGAAACCCTCGTAAATCAAGCCTCAGACGCAGAAATTCAAACGTCCCACTGATTTTCTCTCTCGTCTATGGCAATCAAGTCCACAGTAATTTTAGTTTTTGACATGTACGTCATCTACTGCCGCAGAAAATACAATACACCACAATCAATGAACGCACAATCTACAATGCACCATACAGCAATGAGACTGAGCACGCATATCTCGTTGCACTCAATACAATACACGCCAACGAAAAATGCGCAAAGTTTAGCAACACGTTGAAGAGATAATGTGCAGCGCACTATTTTGAAGTCACTGCTTATCACGATGCCCAACTTCAAAAAATATCGAACACACTACCTGTACATTTGTTGAAATCGAAAAATGTGATGCGCTGCGCACCTCGGACCTAGCTTGCATCCCTTGGAGTTAAATAATGGTTGGTAAGTTTGATCAATTCCAACTGGTGGCATTCTGTTTGACAGAAAGGTCGAAATAAGCTTTAAACAAGTTGTATAGACAACAAAGTTTATCTGCCAGATTACTGTAAACAAATGTCTTTAAGCTTTGAAGAATGAAATTTCGAAACGTCCGAGATAAGTATAGTCACTTCGTAAAGAACTCAAGTGCTACTGAAATAGCGGAAAGGAAGCTTTGACCACTTCAACACAGCTGAACTCTAAAAATCCAAAACGGGATGACTGGTCTATGGAGCTTCCTTGAATCTTTGGAATAGATTGAAGGGACTGAACTACCGTGAACATAAAAAAAACAACATATTTATAAGGTATTATTGGGGCTCTTATAGGGCCTAAAACCTTGCTCCTCCAAACATTTGTATGTGCTAAGCTAAACGTTTGATACAAATGCATCAACGCCAATTCCGAAAAGCAAGTTTTGAGAAGCAGTATTTTAATGTTGTTTGTCAGACTTTTGCAAGAGGTCGGAAAGTGGGGAAAATTCTGGCTGTTCCTGTGTGGGAATTTAACCCTCAACCCCTCACTAAGTAGACCAACGCACTAATCACATAGCCACTGCGCCATCAACATTCCGTAAACGATTCTTTTTAGACCCGTCAAGCCCAATACTGTCGACCATTTAACGGCTGTTTATTTTTTAAATAAAAATTATTTTATTAAATTTTATAAGTTTCTATGATAGAAAAACGACTCCTGGCCGTATTTTAATTTTACTCATAGAGCGCGCTCTGAGCAAGTTCTGAACGGAAAAAAGAAGTACAGTTTGAACACTTTGACCCGCCAGAGCTAAAAAATAAACACTTACTTTTTTTACAATTCAGGCTCTGCTCTGAACTAAAAACGAAAACCGCTTGTTGTTGTTAAAAAACAGATGAACAAATTGCAATTGTGTAATCCCTAAAGCTATAATGAGAAAAAGTTACCTAAAAACACAATTTTATTAACGCAATATTCTTGAAGAGGACGAGTCAGCTGAACACGTTTTATGTGAATGTCCAGCCCTTAATGGAATTAGAAAGAAGATCTTTTTCATGGAGCATAATGAGCCCCGAAGACATAAAGAAATCTTCTACTGGTAAAATTATTTGCTTTACACGGAAAGTGGAGGTTCTACTAGTTCAAACTTTTTTCTTTCTCATATAGTACAAAAGATCTTTTAGGTCGAAGTGCCCCCCTTTTAAATCGCCTTTGCGAGGCAGAAGTTTAAAAAAAACGCAATATTTTAAATTTTATTGAAAATTCTTCACTTCTCGACATTTAGCATTGATATCTTTTCTATACACAATTTATCTATCAATCTTTAATTTAAAAAATGCCAAGATAAGGATTAACTGAGTCACATTGTTTCATTAACCTTTTCATTTGTGAAATTACTATCATACCAGTTAGTTTCTCCAGTAACAATAAAAAGAAGCTCAAGTACCCTTTCACAGTCATCTGAAAAAAAAATCCATTTATCTTGAAAACGAAAAAAAAGCGATAGACAAAATCCTCTTCTCTCTGCAGTGGTATTCTCAGTAAACCCCTGCACGGGGAAGAGGCAAAATCCTGTTAATTTCTTATAGATAACATGCCAAGCCTTAGATACAAGGAACTGGTGAGGCTTGAATAAGTGCAGTTTTGATTGAAGAGATAAAATTTCTACAATGCCTTGTCTACCTAAAACTTCCCATAAAAAAAGTCCACGATTGGTGAGAGCGAAGCCGAACTAGGATTGACTTACTTGCCCAAATTTCTCTCCTACGATCGTAAAGCCCCACGCTGTTTTATGATTGTATAACCTCCGCTTAAGCAATTACAATTCAATTTCAAAAACAATTAAATTTCAAAAGCAATTTTCTTCGGATCCCTCAAATTGTAACACCCATCCATCATTATTTGCCAACATTCCTTTCGTAAACGAATATTGAAAACTTGCGCTAAAGCCAGTGAGTTCCACAAATGAATTATGTGTAATAAAAGAGACGTCTCTCAACTAGTCTATGCACATGCAGACACCACAAGCCAACCGTGTCTCTACCTCGTCCCAATATCGAACAATAGAACTCAGAATAGGTCGTTTAACATTTCCTATATTTTGCGTATAATAAATATTAAACCGCACCCAGTGAAACTGGCTCGTAAATCACTTTAGATACGATAAGGAGGCAAACAAAAGTCAACTCCTATGCCCACTGCCTCTCTTTAGTGTATCGGTTTACGGCTGCTTTCATTAATTCATTATATTCCCCCTCCTTATACGACGTCGATTGCCCGTTTGCGTTATTATGCATTCACTCATGCCACACCTTTCAATACTATAGAAAGGATTTCATTTAATTTCATTATATAGCGCGTAAAAAAAACAACCCACCATTCCAACCATCTTCTGTATCTACAGTGAGTGGAAGCGTTTAAAAAAAAAAAAACAGAAAAAAACGACCCTGTCAAACGAGATGAAATGTATCTGAATGAAGACGCACGAGGGCATCCCGAGGAAGGTGAAACGAAACGCCTAACCAGCACGCGCAAAGAAGCAAAATCAATCAGTTGCCGCAGAATTGACTGAGTTAAGAGCAGAAAAATTAAATGTATCTCGAGCTCAACCTGCAAAGATACAAGTTGCCGCACCATATCTGTGCGAATCTGCCTCTCCCCGTGCAAATTAAATACAAGATGAGCGATCATTTATGCTCTGTTTCTCCGGTTTGTGTCATATAAACACAACCAGATACTTTTGCTTAGTTTTTCTGCACGCACAACGTTTTTATTTTTCTCTTCATCTTTCGTTGTTGGCTTTGCGTTTGTGTAAAAATAAGACAAAAAAACACCAGCCAACCTAATGAGGTTGACTGGCTGTCACGATTATTTTTCTAACTAAATGCAAATTGTATCTACAGCCGAAGTGTATCTATTTATTCAACCACCACAAAATGAACTCTGTAACAAGTGCCTTGACGCCGCTCGCCGCCACTCTGTTAAACTCTAAACACATTTCGCCCGATCAAAAGTGCAAATTAATTACCGCATTCAACTGCTTTTGCATTTATGGAAATTTCATTCTACATTTTCACCGGTGTGTCGTGGTGAATGAAATGATCGGAGAGTGCGGTGAGCGCGCTGGTAAGATGTATTGCAGCGTGTGCGCCTTGAGGCAAATTAATTGCGCTTGAATTTCATCGCACTGGCTGCATCAAAATCTAGCTCTCTAATCAAATTGGAAATGCGAGACAAAAAAAAACAACATAAAGTAAAACTGCCAGTAATTTGACATTAATTAATCAAACATCTGTGTTAGTGGCTTTTCGTTTCGATTCCTCGTCGATGTATTGGCGGTTTGATGCGTATCTGCGGCTATTAATTTTGTGATTTCTTGAATGCTGCTAATAGCTGATGATCGGCCATGGCTATCTCATGGTGATCGGTGAATTTAAGAAGACGTTAGTGTTTGTTTATTGGCGCAGTATATATAGTCATGCCAATGAACACGTTTAAGATGCGTAACTGATTACGTAGTGATTGTGTGGAAAATTAGCATTTTCTTTTGGATAATTTTTGATCGCGAATTTTGATGGCTAATGGATGGATAGTACCATTGTAAAATAAAACTGTTGGGCGAATTGAACCTTTAAATCGATAATTTACTCGATCTATATCTTTTTCTTTAAGAACGAGGCTATGATCTTTACTAGAGGGATCATAACCATACTACATCCCTTCTGGTCCCATCTATAAATCGAATACCGAAGGCATCTGTTATGCAAAGTTGCGATCTACACCTAGTTTAAGGCAGTCATTTATGTTATAACTAGCAGACCCGCCCGGTTCTGTTCGAGAAGCGTTATAATTAACGACGACTATTTGTTATTTTATTGTACGAATGTACCAGAAATAAATGAAAACTACTGCGAACCGTTTAGGTCAATTACACATTAAGTATCACGAAAATTATTTAAAATTATTTTCAAGTTTATTTAAAAAAACAAAAATTATGTGCAAATAGTGTGGTTTATAAACAATAATATAGCTTATTTATTTATTTTTAATAAAAAAAAATCAAATATTTAATATATTTTTCTTGAGAGCACTAGCAGCAGAAACTATCGGCTCACAACAATAAAGAAAAAAGCTATCTATAAGCCAAACAGTTACCCTTAAGTCCGCCTCCATCCAGACTTGTTCGACTTTACAATTTGTTATATCGAATACCTGATAGGCAGTTCAAACTACATTACCTACACACCATGTTATACATTAGACTAAGCCCAAATATTTAATTAAAATAACCTGAATTTAAGTATTCAAATCTACATAATAAAGGTACCTAGGTTGGGCCGTTTCAACAAATACCTTAAGTGACACATTTTCTAAATGTTTTTTTTAACAACCAGTAAAAATAATGGCCTCAATTAAACTGCTGTGGAGCATCTCCAACTTAGTTCCATTACAAACTTTAAACGGTAACTTGATTCAATCGCGCAAAATTTATAGTCGATTCGAAACCAAAACAAATTTATTTTGGCACTTTTAAATTATAACTTATCATAGTATTTTAGTTCGAGTTAAATTGACTAAAATTACTTTCTAATTGAGACTGAATCGAAACTAGAACCAGGTTTACGTTCTTGCCGAATTGAGCAATTGAATTTAAATGAAACTAGCTGACCCGTGCTCGCCTTTCTTCGCCAGTCTGCCACTTTTCAAATTTAAAACAAAATACTTGCTGATAAGAACTGGTAAAGAAAACGTCGAGAGTGTCCCTACTCATTATATGGATATACTCTGAGTGTGACTCCCTCTCAATCTCAATTACATTTCATACCCTATCTTTCTCAATCCCATGCGCCACAAAAAAAATAACACAAACTACAAAAGGTGCATAAAAAAAGAAAGAAAAAGCACACGCACAAAAGGTACAAAGAGAGAAACAGATTTGTGCCGCACACACACACAAATTTTCCTCCACTCAACGCTTGGAAAATCCAACGATCTAGCTTCAATCGAACATTTTACTTTTTTTAAATTGTATAAAATGTATAGTTTAATGCTTATTGTTCAACTTCAGGATAACCTACAAAGATCATTTATATTTTAAAATCTTTGTACATAATTGAACTTTATATTAAAAAAAATCCTATTTCGTTTGAATGAGTCATTCCAAAGCTAGGAGCTAGAAAGCATTCGAGAGTTACAACTTTTCTTAGATATCAGCTTAGATCTCCGCTTCTGGACAGCGGATGAAGCATTTCCCCTAGTAGCCTATGCCCATTCTCAGGCTCTAGACTAGACTAGATGAAGCCTTTGACACATCTCGCCTCGCTCGATATTGCGCGGTGGTGTGAAACAACGCCAAACGAAATAAGATCAAAAGTGAAATAAAGCCAAACCTTAAAATTTGGCCTCATTTCACTTTCACAAAGTGAAATAAGGCCAAATGTACTAATTTGGCCTTATTTCGTTTGGCGTTACTTCACTCCACCATATTGCGCCTATATATCCCAGAATGTGGTGAAAGTTAGGTATGCCTATATTTATTTATTTTGTTACATTTGTTGAGTTGTAAGGGATTGCACTACTTTAATACTTGGAAATCCCTATTTGAATCTAGAAGCGAAATTCAAGATTGGATTTGAAACCAACCCAAACATTTTGACTCAAAAGACCTAAACTCAATCAAACTACAGCCGTATTAATAAAAAACATATTTAATTAATACTCCTATTCCAAAATGTGGATTAAAATAATAAATAATGTACATGTACATAATAGCTAATTGTCGTTAAGTAATAAGCGGTATGGAAATTAAAAATGGTTAAGTAATAAATTGTATGGACATTGCTTCAGTTAGTGGATTCAAACCATATCCAACATACCATTTGGTTCAAAGAATCACTGTCAGTTGTCAAAAATGACCCTCTTTCGCGTCTTATGATATGACTACTTATATCCTGATCGTAGCCTCACCGCCATTCAAGGACGAATAAAAAGAAGATAAATGATCTCCGGTCTTTTACTTCCAATGCGATTCATTCCTTCGCAGGTGACAGTACCTTCAGCTTTTCATGGTTGACGACGACGGCAGAGTATTTTCAGCTCATTGAAATCCTTTCCTGACAGAATAGTGGGGTAAAACCAATACGGTCAGAATTGCTTCCAAAGCAAAATGCTTTCTTTTGTAATTAAAGCGAAACCTTAACAGTCTGCCATTATGCATATGAATGGCACTTGCATCGTTGAAACAGAAAGGCTTTCCGCCTCATATGTGTGTTAACGATAACCTCTGTTACAATGGCCACATATTCGATGTCGCCAAGAACGTTGCAAATCGTCTAGGCTTCCTCAAGTGATACAAATATTTTGTCACTCCTTCTGTGCCCGTGTTCTGTAACTATCGAATCGTTATATTTATCACATGAACGATGTGAATCGAAACAAAATTTCATTACATATATCACATTTCCGTAAGTATAGTTCTGTAAGTATGCGATGGGAAAGCTATACCACATGGAACATTGTGAAATGAAACCCCTGGATATATGTGATAAATCGGTGTTCTGTAACTTTCGAATGCGATACATTATTCACTTCAACTTTCAAAATTTATCACATTTTAATTGGCTCGCGACAAAGGGATATTGAACAATTTTAAACGGATGACAGTGAACATTTTTGATTTTTTATTTAACAAAATTTACAGTTCGTTGATCAAGTTCAACGTTTAAAAAAATGCAAAAGAAATAAAAAATAACTAATGAAAACACTCAGAATTAGTGGAGAAGAATGAAGGTATCTACATTCTGGCGAAAGAATTCAGCAAGCACTAAAATAAGATCCATTTTGAACATTCTTGGAACTGTGTTGCTACAAAAATAAACAGCTCGGTATATCCAACAAGAGAGAGCAAAAGGTTCTTGTTTTAAAAAAAAAAATTATTTCATTTATTTTTTTCATAGACAGACAAAATAAATGCAAAATTTTAACTTCATTAAATTCATCAACATAGAACATAATGTTGTCTTAAATCAGCCTTAGGATCAGAAGAATTTCAAAAAATTTCGTCTCAGTCTAGCAGAACGAGCGATTATCGTATTTTTGAAAATTCAACAGAAACACCTAATTTTCCGATAATTTGCTAAAAAGTCGCGCTACACCACTCCTATCCCAACAACATGTAAATTCACACTGAATTTCCTCGCCAAACTACCCTTCGATTTCCAGTATTTTGACAATCCTTCCAATTTCCCATGATATTAAAAGTTAATAAGGTATATTTCATCGCATAGAGTTACAGAACACCACTTCTTTGCACATGCGATAAACGGTGGAATTTTGTGTTCCAAAGTTTTCGATGCGAAGAGTTATCGCATGAGTTACAGAACATGGGCACTGATCTGTCGAAAATGTATAAGGCATTTATTCGTCCTAAACTTGAGTACAACGCTCATATCTGGTCTGGTGCACCAATAACTTTTTTTGGAGCTACTAGACAGAAATCAATTTTTTTCAATCCAACCACTGCCCACAATTTAAAAAAAAACTGCTCTCTAGAAAAATCAAAATTTTCATGACAAGCTTCTCAAATTTTCCGTTCGGATTCGGCTTAAAATTGTAGGTCTCTTTCACTTTGCACAAGCAAACGGTTGGAGAAACTAGGTTTGGGCCCGATATGAGCCGTAAATGCCAAAAATTTGTTTTCTTTTTTAGGGGTATCCAACAACTGCCCAAGCGGAGCCTTTCCCTATTTGTTTTTCTAAAACTTTGATATACACCGCTATTGCGAGTGTCAATAATTTTCATTGATATTCTTGTCAATCGCATTTTTTAAATTGACTGCGATTGACAACATCCCTTAGAATCGTTCGTTCACAATAGCACACATTGAAAATAGTCAATTATCAATTGTCGATTGACACTCGCAATAGGGGTGATACTTTTATACAAACTCGTAGGTATTCTATCGTACTATCAGTAGTTTCTTTAGTAGAACTTCGAATACTCAAAAACAATACACTTAAAAAACACAAGTGTTGCATTTACGCAACCACGGACCCTTAATCGTCTTTCTCTTTACGGCTAGGCTACGATCAGAATTAAAAGGATCTTTACCCTTTCACTTTATGACATCCTTGCTGGTCCGCTTTGGGGTTGGCTGGACGCTTAATAATAACCCAAAAGAAGATCACAAATAGAAGGTTATTGGGAACTTCTCTCAAGATCAGCAGTGAAAGTCCCAATAAAAGGCTATGTTCACTTTTATATTCACCATTAGTTTAAACGTCAAATTTGGAATACATAATATGGAATTATACTCCTACTTAACTATAGGTGACGTTGTTTTTCTACTCTTTTGTAATTGATGAGGTTGAACAAAAACTAAAATGTGTTTTTAGACGTATAGTCTCGAATGTATTATTCCCGTAGAATTAATCTAATTTTTACTTTTTAAATCAATTTTCCTTTCTACTATCCATTGTGGGCGAAGTGAAATAAGACCAAACATGGAAATTCGGCGTTATTTTGCTCGGCGTTATTTCACGGCACAGTAAATTTATTTAATTTCCGCACCTTAGCTTAGACATTAACGATCTTAACTAAGGTACACTCACTTAGGTGACATTTCATTGCAGACTTCCAAGACTTTATCTTCCACTCTTTTTGTTAACTCTTGAACCTATTTATCTTCACCTGTGGTTTGTTGTTGTTTGGGTTGTACAATTTTGCTGAGCTGGACATACACCTCCCAATAAGACGCGCCTAGTATTTGCTACAAAAACAACAACCACTTAATTATTTCAGGTACTAATCTGTTTTCATTTTACTCGAAATCAATAATGAGTACCAACAAAAACTAATTTGCACCACCACTCCATTGAGTTAGCACTTCACTAACTTGTTATTATTGTTTTATCGAGTGTATCAATATTTAATTACATATTTCATTACAAACATTAATCGATTAGACACGAAAGCTTAGTTCCTCGAGACTGCCAAAGTCATCAGTTGCCAGCACAAATGAGATACTATTTGTTTATTTTGTTTTTTTGTTTGTTTTTTTTTTATTGCCAACGGCTGTTGAATATTTAAAAAAAAAATCTCTCGATTTATTGCGATTACCTTAAACAATTTGGCATTCACACAAGATACAAATCGTACAAATAGAAATAAATCGGATGGATACATATACATAGTATGTATAAAACATTTTTTATTTCATTTAAAAACCATGACGCACAAAAGCACCCACCACCGACCGGCTATAAAGCATCTGCGTGTGCTTCTTGGCGGTGACGACCCTCACACCAAAAGTTATGGTAATTTATGCTGACACCTAATTTCGAACAAGAGACGTACCACAGCACAGATATGGTTTGCATTTGTAATCATTATCTGTTATCAAATTAAAAAAAATAATATACAAATTTGCTTCAGTTGATTGAATGCGGCATCATTGTGGGTGGCTTCAGTAATAAAAATGTTGCAAGTTTGTTGCATAAAAATGCATGCTGAGTATAGCGTTCGAATGCTATTAATCAGAGGCAACACAAAAAATGTATTATGCTGTCTGGGCTTATTTTGTCATAGATTCCCATTTAAACTAAATTCGATGACATGCTTAGAAACACAAAAATAATGTGTCTGCCTTTTTGTTCGTAAATTTCACATTTCTATAGACTTAAGATATACGAGTATGTTGTGCTGGGTATATTTTTAGAAGAGAAACAAGTAATGTATTTGCTTTTTGGGGGGCTCAAATGTGACACAAAACGTGATGTTTATATTCAGATAAAGACTGCATCATAAATCAGTAAAACAAAATGAGTCTCAAAATATACTGAAAAAGATGAAAATTAATTTTTGTTTTATCTGAAGTGTCTCTTGGTCTGTTGTTGGTCGGTCGGTTGGTCGGGGATACGATAATGGAAGGTGACGTATTTGACGTTGTGTTAATGCTTTTAATAAAATAAGGAACTAAATTTTTTGTTGTTGTTTTAATTATGGATAGGAGTTGAATAATTTGAAAACTTAATCTGCAGATTGGAGGGGAGGCACGAACATGGATTGAATTATTATCAAACCAATTTCTTGTGCCATCAATTTAGGGCAAAAATGTTGTACAAATTATTCGACTTGTCTTGTGAAAACGTGTTGAAAAAAGTCTATGCATGTAGGAGTAGGTATATGCGGAGTTAAGCTCATGCAAAAATCATGCTTTTTCTCGTTACGAGAATTACGGAATCATACATCCGCACACATAAATCATATCATCAAGCTCAATTTATTGAATTTTATTTATTTTATATCACTGCGAAGGACCGTTATGTTATTTACGTTTGCAGCATTTATTTTAGCTTCGACTTTTCATCTTAAATTGTTCATGACACGCCAGGGTTCTATACCCATCATTGTTAGCAATAAAACTATTTAATCAGTCTGTATACAAGCATGACAGGAGAATACTAATATGGCAACCGAAACAAAGACTCAGTTTCTATCCATCTGAAAAAAGTGATTCCTGTGAAATCCTCTATGAATCTGAAAACCTCCCATCCTTGGTACACTAAAGAGCTCACATCGATACGAAACAGACGTAATAGGTCATGGAAGAACTATTTAAAAAGTCTCTGCCATTCAGATCTTGAACTCTGTTTCACATTGTTCAATGAATTCAAATATTTATCCTGCAACTTATATATTGACTATATAAGTAAAATGGAATGCTCTTTAAAATTGGACCCCAAACTTTTTTAGGGATTCGTCAATTCTAAGAAAAAAACCGATAGTTATCCATCGAAGCTTACTTACAATAGTTCTACGACTGCCGATTCGCTAGATGCAAGCAATATGTTTGCAGATCATTTCAGTAAGTCGTTTAGGGAGACCCCTCTTCATATAGATGACCAATATTTTAGTTATCTAACTAGCTGTTCCCAAATTAGTTTTAGTAGTTTCTCATTCGATTTTTAAACAATTTTAAAATGTATCTCTTCTTTGAAGAACGACTATTCGTCAGGTCCTGATGGCATTGCACCGATTGTTCTTAAAAAATGTAGTCATGAAATTGCTCCATATCTTAAGTATCTGTTTGAATTGTCCATTAGTACTGGTAAATTCCCTAAGCTGTGGAAAAGTGCTTTTATAACAGCTGTATTCAAGAAAGGCGGACGTGGTAATATCACTAATTATATAGGCCTATTTTACAGCTTTCGTGTATCCCTAAGCTTTTTGAACAAATTGTTTGTGGAAAGTTAATATTTCTTTGTCGCAATATAATTTGTAAGGAACAGCATGGATTTGTAAGAAACAGATCCACTGTCACTAATCTATTAAGTTTCTTGCATGATTGTTCTAATGCCTTAGAGAATAAGGACGAAATGGATTGCTTATACACTGACTTCTCTAAGCTTTTCGACCAGCTGTCCCATGAAATAATCGCATTTAAGCTCAGGGCTTTTGGTTTCCCACCATGTTTCATAAAATGGGTTAATTCATACCTTAGATCAAGGGCTTACCAAGTCAAATTTAGAGGATCACTATCTGTATCTTTCACAGCTCAGTCTGGAGTTCCCCAAGGAAGTCACCTCGGACCGATTCTATTTATACTAGCCATCAATGATGTTAAGGCATGTATAAATCACAGTAATATCCTGATCTACGCGGATGATATGAAAATATATAAATCTATCACTAGTCAGCAAGACAGAATTGTTCTTCCATCTGACATTAATAGCTTCGCCAATTGGTGTGATAAAAACGGTTTATCCCTGAACCCTAGTAAATGTCAACGTATGACATTCTCTAGAAAGAATATCCCTTCCACCTTTCAATATTCTTTGTCCCAACATATTCTTTGTAATGTTGATAATTTTAAGGATCTCGGGGTTTTATATCGATCCCAAACCAGTTTTTGCTAAGCATATCAATTTTATTGTTAATAAATCTAATTCTATGCTGGGCTTCGTAAAAAGCTGGGCGAAAGAATTTAATGACCCATACGTTTCTATGTCATTCTACAATTGTTTTGTCCGTCCGATTCTTGAGTATGCCTCACAGGTTTGGACACCTCTCTACAACATTCATTCAAACCGAATAGAGGCCATTCAACGTAAATTTATTCGATTTGCACTTAGAGGACTTCCATGGGATGATCCATTTAACCTTCCTCCCTACAGTCAACGTATCAAGCTTATGTTACCCCTTTCTCAACGAAGGCTTAATAGCGATATGTATCATTTTTGTACACCAGCTTATATCCGGTCAATAGATGCGCCTGACTTGCTGTCGTCTATTGGCTTTAATTTTCGTGGGGGTGCCCATAATTTACGTAGTGTTGATTAATTGCTTAGCCCCCATCATAAAACGAATTACGGGAGGCATGAGCCTATTAGTCGCATGAGTAGAATCTATAATCTAAATGATCATGTGATTGACTTGCATGTTAGTAAAATTAAGCTCAAATCTATTTTGCGTAATAATGCCTTAATGTCTTAAATTATTTGCATGATTTGTGTCTGTGTTAGTATTTTATAGGTACATCATTTTTATATCCTATTCTAAGGGTACCTATATTTATTTTGACGCATAGTTTGTAACATACCTGAATATTGCCCGTAGAACCCTAAAAGTTACTATATTTATGATCAGCATCGATAGTAATGTCGATCTAGCCATGTCTGTCCGTCCGTCCGTCGGCAAAAATTAGGCCTGTAAACTGGGCCTAGAGAGCTGAAATTTTAACCATATACTCTCTAGGGTCTCGAAATAATCAAGTTTACGCCCACAAACTCAAAAAACCAAAATTTTGGAAAAAATCAAATTTTGAGCTAGAAAGTTGAATTTTTTTTTATATGATCTATGACTCCTAAAACTACTCGGGATATAAATTTTTTAAAATCCGCCCACTGACACGCCCACAAATAAATAAAACAAATTTATTGAAAAACCAAAATTTGAGCTAGGGAGCTGAAATTTATAATATATACTCTCTAGGGGCCCTTTAAGCTCATGTGTAAATATTTTCAAAATCCGCCTACTGACACGCCCACAATTAAAAAAAAAACTTTTTTGAAAATTCAAAGTTTGAGCTAGGGAGCGGAAATCTATAATATATACTCTCTAGGGGCCCTTTATGCTCATGTGTTAATTTTTTTAAAATCCGCCTACTGACATGCCCACAATTAAATAAAACAATTTTATTGAAACACCCAAGTTTGAGCTAGGGAGCGTTTTTTCGATAAAATCCTTTAAATGTTATATAACAAAATATGTAGAGCGTTCTTAACAATTCAACCATACTTAGACTTTTGTCACGCCCACTTATGAGGGATAGGAATAAGAATAGGGTATCCAACAGTTCGCCCAAGCGGACTGTAGCCTGTCCCTATGTCTGTCTTTCTAATTGTTTGAATTTGTGTATGTCCTCACTAACACCTGCACTAAAAAAAATATCCCTAGTCCTCTCAATTGGGTAATATTATCCCGCATTCGCATCCCATATGTGTTATTGTAAAATAACATTTCAGTATTCTATGTTGGTAATAGGTGAGGAATAGAGCACGGATGTGCCTCTCCAGTTTCCTTTGCCACAAAAAAAAGATTTCGATTGTAGGTAGGTATTGTTCAAGTGCTGTTATGGTTGATATTAAATGTCTTTCATACGCGAATGCGATTCTACCAAAGCGCACATTATCATATCTGGATTATTCACTTAATCTAACCGCACAATTGTGGGCGATGACGATTTCTATGAAGGTACCTGAGTAAATTCCTTCTCATTTGATAATATGGATAGATGAACCTATAACTAACCTAACCAAAATTACATCACATATATGGTAGATACAAAAAAAAACTGTACCTACATATTTTTTATTTTTATGGTATGGAACTTTTTTTGTTTTCATTTTTTAAAAGTTTAACAGTAGATACCTATTTGCTTTACTTTATGGAAATTCAGAAATTCAGGGCGATCGGCTCTGTTGGTACTGTCATGTTCAAAGGAGAGATGTTCCAATACAAACGCAAAAGAGAGGCAGGCCTAAAAACCAGGGTTCGCAAAATATCGCTCGCGAATGATAAAATAAGGATCTTTATCGTTCGTTATCGATGTTCTCACGAACCATAAAAAATAAAGTTCGCGAACGATAAAATGTTCGATCTTTAAAAATGTATAGTTCTCTCACGAACGAACTGTATCCTTTTTTTCTGTATCTCTCGTTTGTGAGAGGTGGGAAAAAGGAAATTCTGGTAGAATATGGTTCGCTCGCGATAAGGATACGTAAAGATCCATAAAACAAATCATTCTCGATTCGCGATTTATATTTTCAGTAGTTATTATTTTGGTTGAAATGGGGAAAATAAAGAGATTTGAGTTAAATTAATTTGTTTCTTATAATGAAGAAGCTGAGGAATCAACTAGCCATACTTGTGAGAGAATATTGAGCATTGGAAAACATTGAGCAGCAAAGAGGTTCTTCTATACTCTATCCAACAAAAATTGTCAGTACAGGCCTTATGGAGGAGCTTTTTTTTACGAGTGGTGCCTTTAGATACTCTCACGGCACTCAAACGCAAGAATTGCCACTGAAATGAAAACCAAACCACTGTCATACCAAGGAATTCTTCTTGTAATTTTCCTAAAATTTGCATACAACCCACCACAACCAGTCTCCCACACAGCCGAATGGGAATGAGCATGATCGTCTTGTGTTCGCTTGCTATTATCATCCACCAAAATAAGCAGTGTTTGTGACTGAAGCACATCAGAAGAGTATTACCATCTCAACAATGAAGCATATAACCCTTAATGGTTTTTCTATGGATTTTGTCAAAGAACTTTCGGTTTTGGTGCTTTTGAGAACGAATTATTACGTGGGATGTTGCCATTCGGTTTTAATTTGATTGATTAGCTACACAAGTGCAGTTTTTTTTACCATCTGTTTAGTTATATGACATTGCATCGTGGTTATATAATTTTGTATTCTAATTGCCTGATTGTGTCTACCTTTCACAATATACATATAGCGGAAAGGACTGGGAAATGTTTTTAGAAAATCTTGGTGATTGAGTTTGTGTCGCAAACTGTTTAAATAAAAAAAAACATAACTATCCTTTCATCTCATTATGTACCTGTTTGTAAACGTTACAAAGTCAAGTATGCAACATACGTCGTGGATGAAATGGCTCAAAATGCGGGACATAAAGTGCTTTGCTTGCCGCCTTATCACTGTGACCTTAACCCAATAGAATTGGTTTGGGCTCAAGTGAAAGGGTTTGTAGCAAGCCAAAACAAGTCATTTAAAATGGCTCAAATTAGAAACGTACTAACGACAGCACTTACAAGGGTTGACAAGGAAAAATGGTATCGATGTCTCCAACACGTTGAACAGGTTGTTGAAATATGTGGGAAATAGACGTTTTTGCCGAGAAAGCAGTTGAAAGGTTAATAATAGATCTAAATAACGAGAGCAGTAGCAGTAATTACTCATCGGATTAGTTGCGTAGTGATATTAGAAATTAGTATTTTATGTTTTACAATATTTATAATGAATAAATTGGATTACAGTGATATATTTTTCGTTTTGATTTTTTTTATATTTTGTTGGTATCTCCACGCTTAAAAAAACCAGCCTATTATTATCTTACCAGAAAAGGGAAAAGATAAACGGAATTTATTTCGTTCCGCAATATTTTTATTTTAAATTGGAAGACGGTAACCCTAATAGAATTGCTCTCTGAGTTATGGCGAATTGTCATATACACTACGGCAACCCTGTGAGAGCTTTAAAGAGGGACCGATTTATGTAAGTCATTGCAACCAGACTGAGAGACAAACATCCTATCTTCGATGTACTGACAATTTTTGTTGGATAAAGTATAGACAAACTTGCACAAGTAGTGCTGGCAGTGCCATCAACTCAAGTCTCTGTTGAACGGGCTTTTAGCGCTCTACCAGTTTTTTTTGACAAAAAACAGAAACAAATTATCCAAAGAAACAAATAATGTTTTGTTAGTTAAACTGAATGCAAATTTATTCCAAAATCTTAATATGTAATAAAAATACTTTTCACTTATGTTCTTTCAATATTAAAATATGTAATATAATTTTCATGTAAAATTACCTTTTTTTATGAGAACCATTCACGAACGGATCTCCAATAGTTTGCACGTGATAAATTCGCGAACGAACTATGTTTTAGAGATCGCAACAGATTTGATTCGATCGCGAAAACGAATTTTATTTTTAAGCGAACCGAAAAATAAGGAATCAGAAATCAAATTCCTTTGCGAACTTTTCACGAGAGAACGAATCATATTTTATCGCTCTGCGAACCTTGCTAAAAACTCCTGGATCACACAAATGTAGCAACACCAGCATTTGGTTGGCCTCAGCGATGAAGTGATTTAGAATCAGGGGGCCTGCCGTTATTTTCTGCGGTTGGATGGGCGAACCCCACAGGCGGACCAGTAGGGATGCAGTCAAGTGGGAGGGTTATGATCCCTTTAATCCTGATCATAGCCTTAAAGTAAAACACTAAGCATCCCTTAGGCATCAAACATATAAAATTAAATGTTGTCTTAGCCAAGGAGTTTATCGTTTATTTATACCAAAATTCCAAGATAACTTCAATTTTGGCGACCCCATTCTAATGGTTACAAAAACTTAACCAGCCAACAAACGCTACTTTAAATTGATTGAAACTATGTATGTGCTGTACATATGTATTTTAAAGCATAAAAGCATGTCTCTTTTTGCCTATCTACCATCACTTAACACTAAACTGGACAAACTAGGTACATAATATACAAATAAGCTTCAAAAACTTCGCAAAAAACACAGGTCAATTGGCTACAATTTCACCTGCACGAGTCAGCTAGCCACTGTATCGCATCAATCAAAACAAATGATCGGTGTATCTATAACACCTGCATGTGTCGTCATAATTAACTCTGTGCTACTAATCAGCAGCGAGTGAGTGAGTGAATTACCCATCGCATCTGGTCTACTCTTGTACATCATCAAAAATACAAACAAACACAAAAATATACGCACAACGTACATTTGATATCCATACATGAATTAAGATATGAAACTACCTGGCGTTGCGACTGATTTCATTCACTTCACGTGTTGACGCACATTATACACTAACAATCGCAGGAAGTAGATACACTCTTTGTACTTAGATACATTATTTTAATGCGATGTTGCTCGCCCTACTATGCGAACTATACGCTACCATTTCGTGTACACAAACCACTTACCACTTAGCATTCTGCCATGAAATTCCATTTAAAACGCTTTAAGAGTTTTTTTCCGCTTCATAAATCAAATGAATGCCAGGCGCTCAAAGAGGACAGGCAAAAAAAGCAAATGAAAGGCGAAGAATAAAATAATAATTTCAGAAGAATTATGTTTGTACGAAGTACGACCCGATGGGTTCTATAGAAGACGTAAACGAAATTAAAGAAAACATTCCGCGTCAATATTTACCCTTACATTTACGTTGCGCGCGAGTATTTTGATGTTTCTCCTTTTGTCAAGGAGCTCGAGGAGTGTGTACTGTGTACTCTTTTCCATATTCAAAAGGGATCCATAAAAAAAAACTTGGCAAACGAGAAAAATAAATAAAATATGATATAAGGCTGAAGGCATTTTGTCAAGAGGTGTGAATATTTTATAAGTATGTATTGTCGTGTTGGAAATCTTTTAAATATTTACCATCTATATGGATGCACTGCACATGTGTCTGACAATTTGTATAATTACAACAACGTTGAATATGGCGCGGATAAAATAAAATGAATTTGTGACTGAGCGTAGCTCCTCATTGTCATGTGAAGCACGATGTTTCTCTTCGTTCGTTCTGATGAAAGTGATGAGAAAAATGATGTGATACCATTGGACGGGTATGTGTCATGTGGATAAGGATGCGATTAGTAGTAAGCAATTGGGAAGGATGATATCATGACACTGTGGAACAGGGGCATTGTGCAAACATATTGAGATATGAAGCTGCGATAAAAGATAACGAGCAATTCTGCCGAATGTGGCGGTGGAGATGTGGAAGAGGAAACAGTAGTTTATTTAATATAAAAATAAAACCGTACCCATGTTGATATCAAAATTACCCCAGAACGTATGCCAACAATTTATTATAATTAAGCAACTGAACAATGGTACAATAGAATCCAATCACATTCTTACCCGAGTTTATTAACACAATTCGTCAGCATAATTATCATAATGAATTCTGGGAGTTGAATGACGGCAGGTCTATGATGAACTGTTGACGCATAATTGAACCAGCGCTGTTGATTGTTGGCTATTGTGCTTCGCCCATTGACTTATACCTACATAAGGCGTTTTCGTTTTCTTTAGCTCAGGCACACCAGAGCATTCAAGTTCTATTTCCGTTCTGCGCTTGATCAGAGTGCACTCCATACGCTCAGAATAAATTGACTGAGCAGCCCGAGTAAAACACTTACATAACACGGCCAAAGACAGACGGAGGGGAAGAAAAAAATAAAACGAAATCAAAAACAATTCAAAACATAAAACAAAGAATATCGGTCCAATTGGGCGAACTGTTCAATACCCTATTCCTATCCCCCAGAAAAAGGGCGTGGCAAAAATGTAAGTATAGGTGAATTATTAAGAAGGATCCTGTATACACATTTTGTTTAACATAACTGTTTTTAAGGAATTTTATCGAAAAAAAAACTATCTTTTTGGTAAAACAGAAGCCCCATAGAAAGTGGGCTTGGCTAACAACTTTGTATGAAGGAAGGACGATTTATTATCTACTACGAGGCGGGCCAATAAGTCCGTGACTTTTGGAATAAGACACAGATTTTTTGATAAAAAAATAATTTTATTTTTCAACGTAGTCTCCCTTGAGCTCTATAAACTTTGTCCAACGCTTCTCCAATTTTTTTATCCCTTCCAAAAAAAATGATTTGCCGAGGTCCTCAAAATAGGCCTTTATTTGCGAGATGACTTCATCATTGGAGTCAAATCTTTTTCCACCAAGCCATTTCTTCAGGTTTGGGAACAAGAAGTAGTCGCTCGGAGCCAAATCTGGAGAATAGGGTGGATGAGGGAGCAATTCATAGCCCAATTCATGGTTTTTTGCCATGGCAACTGCACATGTGTGCACCCTTGCATTGTCTTGGTGGAAAAGAACTTTTTTCTTGGCCAAATGAGGTCGGTTTTTTTTCAAATCGTCATTGAATCGGTCCAATAAGTTGGCATAATATTCCCCATTGATTGTTCTTCCCTTTTGAAGGTAGTCAATGTGGATTATCCCGCGTGCATCCCAAAAAACAGTCCCATAACTTTATTGGCTGACAAACCCACCTTGGCCTTCTTTGGCGCCTATTCACCCTTAGAAACCCACTGTTTTGACTGTTGTTTGGTCTCTGGTGTGTTGTGATGGATCCATGTTTTGTCCACGGTTACAAAACGGCGCAAAACCACCTCCATATTGCGATTAAACAACGCCAAACCTTCCTGTGAAGTTGTTACACGATTGTGTTTGTGGTCGACTGTGAGCAAACGCGGCACCCATCTTGCGGAAAGCTTTCTCATGCCCAAGTGATCATTCAAAATTGAAACCACTGAGCCATGCGAGATCCCTACGGCTTCCACAATCTCTCGCACTTTCAATCTTCGGTCGGCCAACACCATATCGTGAATTTTTTCGATTGTTTCGGGTGTAGAGACCTCAACTGGGCGTCCAGGACGTTCGGCATCTTCAGTGCTTGTACGGCCACAACGAAATTCAGTAAACCACTTTTTTACCATTGAAATCGATGGTGCAGAGTCCCCATAGTCTTTTTCAAGCTTAGCCTTGGTCTCGGTAATGGTTTTTTTTCTCAAGAAATAATGCTTAATAAGCACACGAAATTCACTTTTTTCCATTTTCTCCTCAAATTAGTGAGTAGTGTGATAAAAATAGCTGTCAAACACAAACTAACTGACGCAGCAAGTTTAAATTTTGACAGGAATCAACTGACAGATGCCTGTTGACAGAAGCAGTGTTGCCGTTTCAGTAAAGAGGTCAGAAATTCAAAAAGTCACGGACTTATTGACACGCCCTCGTACATAGGTACATATTTTGCGAAGAATAGAACTTTTATTTTCATTGATTTCTTCAATTAAACGTGTTGTTTGTTTTTAAATAATGGGAAAATGTCAGTAGGCTGATTTCAAAAATATTAACACTTGAGCATTTCGGGCCCCTAGAGAGTAGGTACAGTAGACTCCCATTATCGTGAACACCGGTTAGTGTGAACACCGGTTAGTGTGAACACCGGATAACGTGAACAGATTTTTCTTTTGCTTGACATCTCTAAAACGTGAACAAATCATGAACACTCTAAAACGTGAACAACAATTTTTGCTTCAGGTTAACAGTAAACTGTTTGAGCAAGTGTATTTTAGCTTGAAAATCCTTATTCTTAGTACCTACAATACTTTGTCTTGTACAGTTTCCGGTTTTTTGCACGTGAGTTCGTGTCAGTTTGTTTCTCGTTGTTCCTTGCAATAATTGTTTTTGATTGATCTGCTCGATTTTCGCGATATTCTTTGTTTTTTGTCATCATAAGTTTTATACGCGTTACAGTTTTGGTTTTATAGTTCTGGCTTAAACATAAGCATGTCCTCAAAGAAACCAAAGTTTTTGTCACTTAAGGACAAATGCGCGATAATGGAGCAATTCCGTAGTGGCTCCAATGTAACAAGTTTGGCAAAAAAATACGACGTTCCAAAGTCTACTATTTCTGCCGGTAACAAAAAGAGTGAATACATTTTAAAGTGTGTAAATAACACATTTTCGTGACCAGGGAGCTGAAGGTGAGCTGGTTAGCCAAAATGACATTAGTGTCTTTAGGCGCCTTAGGGAAAAAACAGTGAGAATGCTTTTGGAGAAGAAGAAGATGCAAAAATAAATGACGGATTTTTTCCATTTTTCGCATCGGTAATGGCCGCTCAGTCAATATTTAACGTTACTATTTATGCCATAACATTTTATTTTATATGTTCCTATGCAATAACTTTTTGTTTAAAATTAAGTAAATGAACGGAATGTAATAGTAAAAGCAGTACAATTGTCGATTGACACTCGCAATAGGGGTGAAAGGCGCATATACAACAGCAAGCAATTTTTAGGGGTGTTCATGAAACGCTCGTCGCAAACTTGCACTTACAAAGATGGTAAACATACGACGTTGAACGAACACCCTTAGCTACTTAAAGGGGTATCCGAGCAATTAATATTAAGGTATGCTACAAATTATGAATAAAAATTATAATACCCTTAGAAAAGGGTCAAGGGTTGTTTTTCAAACGTGGAAAGTAAAACATACAATTAAATAAAAATGATTGCAAATCGTATGATAGCTGCGCTCTCTAGTGTGTTTCATAAACAAATCAGAACGCTCTGACTCTGACAATAAGATCTGTTCAGTGCTCATCATTTTTAACAACTCACCCAAACTAAGTTTTTTTTTGCCATACACATTTTTTGGGGGCGTTTTGACCAAATTTTCAAGTTTCGGTAATTTTGTTGCATAAAACCAAACAAAACAAATTACAAAATGAATTAAAATTCAACTCAATGCCACGCCCACTTTGGGGGTAATTAATATGGATAAGGTACTCAACTCTCTTGCGAAAGTCTGACAAATATGCAAGAGCATCAATTGTTTTGAGAAGCTTATCAAATTTTCTGTTCGTTTCGGCATTAAATTGTAGATCCTTTCCACTTTGAACATGTAAATATTTGTTTAAGGACCTTTGTTTGCCGTTACTGCCTAATATTTGCTCCGCTAAGGGTAGAGGCAAGTTGCCTGGTATGCGTCTATGTCAGCTTACTTTTTTCGAATGAAACAATTTTTGGGAGGTTAAAGTAAGATGTTTCGGCGGTCGTTTCTCGGCCTACTGGGAGCCCCGTAATTACCTACTGCGAGGTAGTTGTTGTAGGGGAGGTACTCATGAAGAGTCAGGGGATGTAGCCTGTCTGTAATTCGCATAACGGTTGCGATATTTTGAGAGTGACTAGTGCAGTCGCGTGCAGAAGAGCCTTTTGAGATGACTGTTTGAATCGAACCTCAAACTGCTCTTTATTCTCTTTGCAGGTAATTCCGAGTCGGGTGACTGATACCGTCGAGCCTCGCGCACGTTATTAATTTCCATGTGAAGGGGCGCCGGGAAGAGTCGGCCGCGCAGTCGAATTGTTGGTTGACAATTTTGCTTGAGGGGGTGATTGAAGCAGGTGCACCCCAAGTGCTACGCGCATCGCGGAGGGAATGCATCTTGTAGTAACTGTTTCAGTACGAACCACAAGCTTACGCTGGTCCGCGGGAAGGGAGCAGGGAGGGGTTCTTGCCACAGTCAAAAATCGGAGGTGTGTCCATCCTCAAGATTAGTTCAACCACTTGGATTTTGTGATGAATTTGCTGATCCAGAAAACACCTGTCTCGCTGAGATCGCTTAGATCTTCGAAGAAATAGTCGCCAAGAATTTGTGGCCTTGAATTGGGTAGTGCGGGGCATTTACACAGGAGGTGTGTGATGGATTCCCCCTCTCCTACACCTACAGAAGTCGTTTGAGGGTACTCCCATTCTGGTGGCGTGTCCGCCCAAACGACAGTAACCAGTGATTGCTCCGACTACCGAGCTGATATTTTTCTTGCTAGAGGAGTTTGGATGTTCTTTTGGCATCGTATTGGTTCTCAACAATAATTTGCACTTGGTTTTATCGAAATAGAATTGGTCATTACGTGTAGGCTTATAAACGTACAAGTATCGATACAAGTAAACATTTTGTAGGCGTAAGGGTCAGTAACATCTTTCTTTTGCCAAACGAACAAAAAAAAATAATTTATCACTTTCATGCCGAATTTATTTGGGCGGTGCTAAAATTTGTTTGAGGACATTTAGTTGTTGGTTAAGCCTTAAATATGCACTTATATCAAATTAAAAATTCAAAGTTCCCTGGTCTGACATCGGTTCATTGAGGTAAATTTGAATACCCGGCATATGTATATGGATATTTTTAATTCGTTTTATTACTTTTTCCATAAATTAAGTGTGATATGACACGAAGCAATGTATCTGTGGATAGAAGAATAAATATATTTAACATTAAGTGCACTTTGGGCACGGAAAACTATTGTGGCTTAACCTACCTTAACCCCAGTTGTGAGGCTTTTGGTTAGGTATTACACAATCATTACCTTTACAAGTTGTCATTAATTTGTTCATCAAGCTTTGTGGGGTAAGACCTCATTTTTTTAGTCGCCTTTTTCAATAAAAATTTGAATGGTTTCTTAAATGATAAAATAAATTTCAGGCTTTAATGGCCCATATAGGGCCTTAAACCTAGCTACTCTAAACATTTACGTGTGCGAAGTGGAGTGGACCTACAAGTTTACGCCGACTCAGAATGGCAAATTCGAGAAGCTTCTCTATGTATACTCTTGGATGTTTGTCAAACTTTCGAAAGAGGTGGGGCAGTGCATAAAAAATTAAGGCGTTACTGGGCCCGGCTGGTGGATGTGGACACGTGCAGGTTCTGTGGTGATCAAGCCGAGGAAGACATAACACACAAACTGTGTTAATGCGAGGGCATAGCACGGAATCGAAGGAGGTTTCTAGGGAATACTTCTTCGAGGAATTAGGGGAGCTGAGCGGCATAGACCATAGGAAGCTGGTTAGATTCTGCAGTTAGGTTTCTCACGAATTGTAGTCTTGGTTTTCAATTGGTTCCCTAGGGATGGCGATGGGCCCTTCTGGTGCCTAGTGTTGTATGCAAATTGCATACCCCTTTTTAACCTAACCTAACCTACTGGGCCCGGAGTCATTTGAAACTGAGGTCCCTAAATAGTCCTTGCCCAACGCACTAACCACTGAGCAGACGGTTTTTTTTTTTTTTTTTTTTTTTTTTTTTTTTTTTTTTTTTTTTTTTTTGTAATAAAAGGAAATCCAAATCAAAGAGCACTCAGACTAGGTAACGGTCCATTGTACTACCAGGCAGAAATCCTCTTTTTGGTGTAGAGGCAGAAGAATGGGTGGCGTATGCCCACGGTTTCTTAAATGACATTTTCCAAATTTACACTCTTCTTCATTGTCTACAGCGGAATCATTCCAACCGAAAACCATTTGTTTATTAGGCGCTACGCCCGAAAGAGCAAAATGAAATCAGGCCCGAAAGTTGTTTCTTATTTCATTATGAAATAATGCCCAGTCTTGTCTGTGAAAATTAAGCCCAAACAAATGTTTTTTTTTCACTTTTTATTTTGCAATATATTTTTTTACCTTTTCTTTTCATACAAATTTTTGCAAACAATCATTTTTTGCAAAGTAGCTAGAAACTGATCACTTCCAACGTTAATGTGTAGAAATTTACTTATTATGTATTCACAATATAAATATACCAATCTTTTGAGTTAGCAAAACAAATTAAAATTTCTGAATTTAAAGCTAAAACATACAAAGTTGCCTATAGGCAAAATCGCGCATGAAAGGGTTAAAGTATTTTTACACCCCCACAGGCATGAAGCCAGTTTTCCATATAATTTATTGATCATCAATTTTCTCTCTCTCCGTCCGCAAATATTTTTCCTCTTAACTTAAACAGTAGGTACAACAATGTGTGCTAATTATTCATCGTCACCTCATCGCCAACGGGCAAATAAAATTGAGTAAATTTATAACTGAAATCCTCTTTGAAGTCGTCCACAAATAGATTCCGCGAATACTCTTAAAGTAAACACAAATACCACATTGCGCGCGATTTATTGATTGTAATAAAGTCTATACACACAAAGTAGGGTGTAAACATTTACACAGAAAGCGTGCGATAACTGCGATTGCACTGTGATTGTAATAGCAATCACATCGTGGGCCTCTATAAAAATGGAGTATCTACATTGTGACAGATGAACTAACATATTTGCTCCTTCAACAAATTGCACACATTAAACTCATTGACCAAACAAATACACTTTATTGTAACTAGATGAATCAACTAAGCTTATGCTGTTTAAGAAGATATTGTATCAGTTTATAGGAATAAATATGAAATAGGTATAAACAAATAAATATGTTCGATGACAATAATCGCCCATTAAGCCCTATAAATGGCCGCGTTACAAGCCTAAAAGCATCGTCAATATCCGAAGGTAAATAAACGGAATTCAGTAGCACAAGATAAAGTGAAACATCAATATTCAGCGAATATTTATTTAGTTTTATTGCTTTTCGTGAGTGTCATTGCAACATCACACGCTCACTATTTGCATGCATTTCAATAATCATTCACGCAAGCGACTTAAAGTCACTTAAGCATGAACTGATAATCACTAGCAGCGGCACCGCCACCACAATTTTGGCATACGACATCATTATAAGTTTAATTATTCGTCGTTCTTTTGTGTTTAAACTGTATACAGGTAAATATTTAACAAAATAATAATTACAGGCATCCTCGCTCATACTAAAAAAAAAAATAAACTCATCAACGAATTTTTGACGCTTCATTGCTGCTTAGGGTATGCCGTTTGCCTAAACCACGATTAAGTCAGAGGTGGAAAGCACTAACTAAACACACAACAGCAACAACAACAGAAAAATGTATACAATAGTATCTACAAACACTAAAAAATCAGATAAAATATTTTTACAACAGAAGCGAAACTATAAAGTAACGAAAAATATTTAATTACTCTGCCGCCACTACCCACACGAAGTTGATGGCAGGAATAAAAGGGGGAACAAGTATCTATTCACGTGTGTTCGGCGTATTTACCTGTTTGGTAGAATTTGTGGCGCAGGGAATCAACATTCAGTCATGCATCGCAGAAATACTTTTCTGTTCAGCCATCAAATGGAAGATTGCTTGGTGGGGCATCGCTGAGGGAAAGACTTCCATATTCCATCTCTTTGTTATGGATGTATCCGTAGCTACCTAAGCATTGGTATCGTTGTGTATCTGGTTTGCCTGTTGTGGCGGCCAGCGATGCCGATTTGTAGAATCATAGCAATGTTTGTAGTTTTTGTTGTGTGACGATTGTTGGAAGTTTCTCACTACGGATACGGAGTTCGGAATACGGAGCTCATGGGGCCTCTTAAGCAATAATTAACGAGATTCCTGAGGTGTTTCTTTTTTTTATGTTGATGCAGCCATAAGGGGCGAGCGGCCATTTGGCTTGGGGGACTTTTAGCTTTAAACCTGATACTCGCATATACATATTAGACTGGCGTCAGGGATTTCGAACTGTGGGCCTTAACACAGAGTGAGACGTTGATCGGGATCGTCGATGGTTGGAAAAAGGTGGCGGTTGCGACAAACGCGAGAAGAGGTAATTAATGAATGTAATTGACATTATAACAAACATTTAGCGCTGTTTTAATTGCGAGGTACATGAAGCATTAACGTGTTGATTTGTACTTTTTAGACGTGCTAAAACCTAAGCACACAATTATGTGCGCAATCTAAATAATTTTCTCAGTAGCAATTTTTGATCGTATAATTTTTTTTTGATTTCATCGAGCAAAATATATATTATAAAAGGATAATACTCGTAGGTATATAATCTTCTAGACTACTGAAGTACATATATTAAGTAAGATGCGATACCATACAGTTTGCTCAGTTATCTAGCCACGAGAGTCATGAAACGTTAATATTAGATACATGTTTTTAAATGTATCTCGATTAAGATTGTTATGCAAATCAATGAGATAAATAAACCTCTCTAATAATCAACGGTTCATTAAGTCCGCAGTTTACTCTATGAAAAGGTTTAAAGAATCAAAAAATGAATCTTTTTTGGATCATTTCAATCCGATTCGAGTGTACATCATAGAATGGGTTCCATATTATACAGCAATATTCCAAAACTGGCCTACCAACGCCCTAAGGGTGTAAGGATTAGAAAGGATCGTTAGAGTTTCGCACGACGAATCCAAGAAAATATCTTGCTTCAGCCACAACGAAATCAATATGGAATGAAAAAATATGAAAAGAAAACTCCTAGGCATTTTTTTCTTTTCCAACTTGCAATGAACTACCATTTATTTTATATATAAAGATTATAAGGGATTAAAGGACGATTTCGGCGAAAGGATACAAAATTACATTTAGAGACAACTGGTTTAAGATACACCAATCAACGAAGCATCTAGGTCCATCTGGAGTACAGAACAATCGTTGTGGCATTTGATACATCGAATTATTCTTATGTCATTCGCGAACAGCTAGAATGTTTGATAGAATCAGAAGTGCCACTTATTAGAACCAGAAAAAGTTGAGGGGCACAAAAGGCTCGCTTGTGGTACCTACTCCCGAAGTGACAGCAATTTGATCAGATAATATACTATTAATACGCACATACTGGGCAGGGCACGTCATTTTTAATAAGACTCAAACCATCTTAAGTGTTTTTTATGAAAATCTAAAGCCCCAAATTTTTTAACTAAAATTCTGTGGTTTGCCATACACAAATCGGTATAAATGACATCCGCTCGATATCCATTTTTATACCCTATTCTAAGGGTATATTAATTTTGACGCATAGTTTGTAACATACCTGAATATTGCCCGTAGAACCCTAAAAGTTACTATATTTATGATCAGCATCGATAGTAATGTCGATCTAGCCATGTCCGTCCGTCGGCAAAAATTAGGCCTTTAAACTGGACCTAGAGAGCTGAAATTTTAACCAAATACTCTCTAGGGTCCCGAAATAATCAAGTTTACGAATTTTTGAAATCCGCCCACAGACACGCCCACAAACTCAAAAAAACACAATTTTGGAAATAATCGAATTTTGAGCTAGAAATCTGAAATTTTTTATATATGATCTATGACTCCTAAAACTGCTCGGGATAAAAAAATTTCAAAATCCGCCCACTGACACGCCCACAAATAAATAAAACAATTTTTTTAAAAATCCAAAGTTTGAGCTAGGGAGCTGAAATTTATATTATATACTCTATATAGGCCCTTTATGCTCATGTGTAAATATTTTCAAAATCCGCCTACTGACACGCCCACAATTAAATAAAACAATTTTATTGAAACACCCAAGTTTGAGCTAGGGAGCGTTTTTTTTGATAAAATCCTTTAAATGTTATATAAGAAAATATGTTCGCGTTCTTAACAATTCAACCATACCTAGACTTTTGTCACGCCCACTTATGAGGGATAGGAATAAGAATAGGGTATCCAACAGTTCGCCCAAGCGGACTGTAGCCCGTCCCTATGTTTAAATATGTAATAGATATCGTTACATAATCATGCTGATTTTGAAATTCGAATTCGAACGTAAGTTTGTCGAATTAGAAGAATTTGTATTTTGAGATTCGATCGAATAGAAAATTTAAAAAATAATAATAAAATAAGCATGAATATTAAAAGATTAGTGGCTGTCGTTCTTCCAAAAGTAATTCCATGTTCAGACGGGTAAATACATAAGTTCGTTAGCAAGCTTACTTTTCATAAAATAATTTTCGAATAATTTAGAGATCGTAGAGCAAGTTTACTTATGGGACAATTTGCTTTTGTCCGAATTTATAAATTGAAACATTTTAAGACATTGTCCAATCATTTAAAATGAGGTCCGTATCTAGAGATGCATTAAGGAATAGAGTTATTGGATCTGATAGAGCAGCTATACAACTTTTAAAGACAATTGGAGGGATACAATCAGGCCAGCTTGTTTATCCAATATAAGTTCACCTGTGGTGTCCAAAACGTCATGAATGCAAGTTTTTATTTTTATATTGCTGCGGACTACCAAGCTCGAAAAGTGGCAGAGTTTCAAGTTTACAAACACACACCTATGTCCGCAATTGAAATAATTAGCTTATTAGCATGATTGTCATTCTTAAAGCTGTTAGAGTGAGTATTTGGTACCACGGCCTTAATTGAGTCAGCATGCATAAAATACAAACGCCGACTTCTTATTCTTCTTCCTGGACTGTGAAGTTGTGATCAGAGCTAAAAGCACCATATCAGTTAACATCAGCAGGCCTCTCGGTTTCGAACTTTTTTACTAAGGCCATTCAAATGGTGGTGTTATTGCATTTGTGTGATCCAGGAGTTTTAAGATCCTTCCTCTTTTTACGAATTCGGCAATTTAAGCTCACAAGCGCACTTGTTTGCTCCAATATAGCATTTTTGGCATTCTGAAAACAATGAGGGTGGCGCTCTTTGTTTATCGTCACATAAAGCCTATACTCTGTCCGGAATTAATAGTCAGTGAAGATACGACGTTTGCTTCTCCTTCTGGCTATAATGCTTTACATAAACTTGTCGCTCTTTAAATATCTCTCAGGGTTGCCATATCTTCCAATATTGACTGTCACAAATCAAAGAGACCACCAAATGGTGGCATACTTAGAGAAAGTAGCAACCGTATTTCTCTCTCCCCATAAGCGCTGTACTAACTATTATTTCTTGGTGAAGTATAGTACCCTGATGCTCGCGCTAGAATTTAGTGACCCTAGTCTCCGATTATTCTCTCCACACCAAAGATAAATGCTCGCTAAATTGCTTATGCAGGACTTAAATGAGACAAAATGCCATTTGATTTGGGCTCATCACTTCCAATATATTAAAGTCAAAAAAATTAACTTAAAAATGGTTCTACAAAGCACTGAAAATAATTTAGTTACGAGTGCAGCAGCTAAAGTCATTGCTATTGTTTAAATTTCTTGCATTTTTTTCAGCTTTTTCGGATCTTAGAGGTACTCATCGAGATATTCCATTTCAATCGAAAAATCGCTTCTTGTTTCGGGATACTGTTTCCAAATGTCAAAAATTTAGCGCCGATTTAATGTTTTTGTTTTTCAAGAGTTTCTAATATTACTACCTTGTCATAGTAATATTAACGTTACTCTCTCAGCAAGCTTAGCGATCCTGGTTGAAAGCACGAGACTTGAAACCAGAACTAGGCTCGGACGAATAATAGGGGTAGGTGGAAAATTTTCTATTAGACACTATAAGGACCGGCCACGCGTGCTCATAGTAGTGTGATACTCTTACTCAATAAAAACCCCCCAGTATGAAACATTCATACTCCAACTAGGTAACTCCTATCTAGTGGTTTCGATTAAAAATTTTTGAAACGCGTTTGGCAGGCACTTCCCAGTGAAGGCACCTGTTGATACTACAAATAGCACGCGGTTACATCTTATTGCCCTAATTCAAATGGTTCTATGCTTTGTAATTAACGCACTTGATTAGTATCGTCTAGAATTTGTAGCGTGGTGGTATTGAAATGACCGTGAAGGCGTGTCCGTTGTTTGCGGCAACATTTTTTATTTCATCTTTGACAGTAGTCAGGCAGATATCAGTGTTTTTATACCCTATTCTAAGGTTATATTAATTTTAACTCATAGTTTGTAACATACCTTAACATTGCCGTAGACCCCTAAAAATTACTATAATCGTGATCAGCATCGGTAGTATTGTCGATCTAGCCTTGTCCGTCCGTCCGTCGACAAAAATCAGTCCCTTAAACTAGAGCTAGAAAGCTGAAATTTTAACCATAATATGCTCTCTAGGGGCCCGAAATAATCAAGTTAACGATTTTTTAAAATCCGCCCACTACCACGCCCAAAATCTCAAAACAACAAATTTATGGAAAAAATATTAAGCTAGGAAGCTGAAATTTATTATATATACCTACTCTTACTTAGTGACCCTTAATGCTCATATTTAAAGATTTTTAAAATCCGTCCGCTGACAAACCGTTATATTGAAAAATCAAAGTTTGAAGTAGGAAGCTGAAATTTGGAATATATATACTCTCTAGGGGCCCTTAATGCTAATAATTAAATATTTTAATACGACCGGCTGTATTGCAGCTGATATGTTTTTGATTTTTTGCTAAAAGGAAAGAATCATCATATAAACATCACAAATATCATCACAAATGTCGTAATTTTTTGGAGAATTGCGTACTACAAAAATCGTACAGTTCGTACAAATCGTAGCAAGTTTAGTTACGATCCGATACTATGATAAGGTTGATTGTTTATTGTATTTTCCATTCACTTAATGATTTTTGTAATCTATATTATTGTTTGATGTAATCTAGTAATCTAAAGTTTTTTTTTTATTATTAATATAATAAATAAATTGGTTATCGCACACGATATGTTCACTAAGACTTTATATTGCTCAAAAGTTTATGATTCATGGATTAGGGTATTTTTCCCATTGTATCAAATCCAATTTCTTTGTACATTTACACAATATTTTTCAAGGTCCATAACACTTATTGAAACATCCAATTTGCATCAATTATCGCATCGTTTTCGCAGTGCAATTATCATGCGAATACTTAATTTGTGTTTCCTTTTAAAGTTGATACTTCACGTTTGGATAAAATGTTTAGCCGTTAATATTTATCATTCTTGCAATAAGTTGTAAGCTACCTAAATCAAAATATTCATGTGACGTGTGTTGAATTAAAATGACTTGCGGTTGGAGTCTTTCTTTGCGATGACAATGAGCTACAAATTGACAAAAAAGGGAAGAAACAGGATGCTTTAATATACAAATTGAAACATTTGTGCTGGATATGCTAATATTGCTATCCACTATAACTATAAAAAACTATCCATAGCTATAAATATAGCTACATATAGTTAAGGCATCGTCCATAGCGACACACACAGTTACGAGCAGTGCAAGAGAGAAAGGAAAAGGAAAAATAACAATTTGCCAAATGCAAGCCAAATAGCCATTCTTATCTGCCACTTTAAGCAAACCAAAATCCACGACCATAGTACCAACGGACAACCATTGTTTTCCAACACTTTAGAGAGAGTTAGTGTTCCCCCCGTCCAGAGACTATCTCCTTTTTGTGTGTTTGTTAATGCAATTCAACTTGGGTAGTGGAAATCGTTTGCGTTAAGTCCATTCACTCTATCGCCTTCTAAAGTCTGCTTAGCACCCGACAGCTAACCCCGTTTACACCTCAAGTTCTAAGTTGATTCTGCCGGTCTGCGACACAGGTAATACCCCTCACCCAGCTAAGCGACGACGAGTGCCGAATTATCGCTTGGGAATATGTTTTGCTTTCACATTGCAATAGAGAGACAGACAAAGTGCAGATACTTCCAAGTGCATAGTCAGGGTTTTAGCATTATGCCAAAGAACTGACGGACAATTGCGCACCGCACATAAGAGGTTTCAATTTTCCTCCGGATTTATTTACATATATTTCACACATAGCGTCTATCCATCTATGTGTGTGTACGCGCACAAAAGAAAGGTATATGTTTCGAGTTTCAAGCCGGAGGCATATTTCTTCGTATATGCTTAGGAATTCCTCTTTGTTTGTTGAATCCCCTTGTTGTATTATGGTGTGTCGGTATATTTCGTTGCCCTCATGTTGTGTTGCCTAATGACATTCTAATGCCATGCTAATAGTGACATGAAAATGATCAGGTACGTGAACGACTTGTATCTTCCCTAATCGCCTTACACTTCAATGCGGCCAGGCGCGTGATTTTTTTATTTCAATTTGATACGTATCTCAAATTTATCTACATTCGTTTGGTTGTTATTGATTTGTTTTTTTTCTTTTGGCCTTACTTCGGCAATATGATTATAAAAGACCAAGTGGAGGTTCTTTTTTCTTTCACGAATCGGTTTTGGATATAATAACCGTAAATACATTTCGTTTAACATTGCGAGCATTCTACTTTGTCAGACGAGAGAAGGGACGCAATAAGCAGTTTAAAGTGTTAAAAGAATTCGATATAATAATGTTAAACTATGGACTATTGATTTTATATTATTATAAGCTTAGCACTGATTGTTTGGGGAGAAACAAAATGGTAAAATTTAACAAATGCGAACAGTAATAATTCGGTTAAACGAGGAAATTTGGTTGGCCAGGGTTTTTGGGATTTAATAGTTTAATGAAATGTGAGTCAAGTCAACATCAGTGTGCGTTTATGAACTTTGCATTCTGGCCCATGCAGAGTTTGAAAGTTGGTTCATTATAGGACAATAGACACACATCCCCCTAACTACTTTAGGAAGCCAGAATACTTCTGAGTGAATTAATCAACTGGCGAAAACATACAGAAGTGTGTTCATTGCTAGACAATGAAAATTAATTACTCGGTCCCAAGCTCCTGGGAAGCCAAACGTTCTCCTAAGCAAATTGGATGATTTGCGCACAAGTATGCGTTTGATTACAATGAATTCTGGCACGTTCCGGGCTCGTTACTTAAACCTTTAAGCCCAGTACCCTGCTGGCGATAAACTTGCAAACATTTGTACTAAGATAAAATTTAGCGAGATGGTTTAGCAAAGCAGTATCCTGCTCGCAAGTTCAATTATTACTTTTATGTAGATGGGCCGCACAAAAAGTCACTCGAGTATAACAAAATTATGTGTTATAGGTACGTGGTAACGAAAATTCCCCTATTTTTTATCTCGCAAATTTAATGTCCGGCACATTGAATCGATGCAAACAAGTGCGTTGGCTGCTTGGTAACAGTAATATCAATATTTTACAAACTTTTCAAAATAAAGTGCTTCGAAAAACATAGGGAAGGGCCACAGTCCGCTTGGGCGAACTGTTGGATACCCAATTCCTATCACTCAAAGTGGGCGTGGCAAAAAACTAAGTATTGGTGAATTGTTAAGAACGCTCTACATATTTTGTTCTACAACATTTAAGGGATTGTATCGAAAAAACAAAGTTTTTGTTTAAAAAAAACGACGTTTAAAAGTAGGCGTGACAAAAAACTTTGTGGAAAGGAATTGTTCAAAACAGCTTTACAGTCAAACCTCCCTAACTCGAATCACCACTATCCAAGGTAAAAGTTCGACTTATAGAGACTTCGACTTACAGAAATTATATTTTTTTATGGTTTTTAAATGAAACTGCAATTGTGTATACTTGTATATTTATTTTAAAATACGAAAACTTTTCACAAGTTACAGAGTATTAAAGAAATCAGAAATTAGTGACTGAAAATTTTCCTTTTTCTTGTTATTTTCAACAAAAAGAGATTCAAGTTTGTTCAAAGCCTTATAGTGGTCATCACTGGTAGTGTCACTCGTTTGTAAATATACATTCAATGTTTTGAAGGCGTTTTCTACATCGTTCTTGGAAGGATGATGAATAATTCCTTCCACCGAACACTTTTCATCACTTTCTGTTGCGCTTAAAATCGGTTCAATTTCAGAGCTATAATACTCAATAATGTCGTTATCTGTCGGAAACTGTGGTGTGGAAACCTCACTGTCCACATCAATATAATCCTGAAGGGTAGCATTGGATGTTATTTTATTTACTCTTAACCATGTTTCGTAATCATCTTCCATCAAGTTTCGTTCATCAACGCTATTTAAGAAAATTAATGGAATGTCGTCCTCTTCGTCCCACGTGGAACATTGACCGAATCCGGCTTATTTGAAACAGTTCGCAATCGTTTGATTTTTGACGTCAATATCCCAAGCTTTAGTTACATGAGTAATGCAATCCATAAGTGTAATGTCCTGTTTTTGGTTTGCCTCTATACGTTCCAGAGCTTCTTTAACGATTCGTCTGCCATAGTTGCACTTTAAATTTTGAATTACTCCCTGATCAAGCGGTTGCAATTTGAAAGTCATATTCGGTAAGAAAAATGCCAACTCAATGCACTTCAGTTTGACTTGTAAAGCGGATGTGCCGCACAATTATCAACAAACAATAAGATTTTTCGCATTGCGCGT
The DNA here is from genome assembly GCA_949715645.1 of Portevinia maculata. Classification (NCBI taxonomy): domain Eukaryota; kingdom Metazoa; phylum Arthropoda; class Insecta; order Diptera; family Syrphidae; genus Portevinia; species Portevinia maculata. Next base: position 274,798,984 of record OX454526.1, on the reverse strand, counting down.
AAAAACGACTTATATAACTTTAGAATGTTAAGTGTTGCATTCGCTCACCCCTTACTGGACACAACCATCATCATCTACGGAGGTGAATGCACTCATAGCATAGAACTGAAAACTTCGTCTCTTTCACACTCTTGTAACCTTTTGTTCTTTTTCTATACTTTTATTCAATAATAACTTTTCATAAACCACGTTGGTAGTTCTTTTCGTCTGGTTCCTAAATCGAATTTCCAGGAATACATCAGAAGCCATTCTTCAAAAAGTTGCCTAGTCATCCACGCCTTGGAGTTTGCTTTATATTCGACGGGTAACCACTTAACGCCACGAAAGCAGGTTTGAGGTTTATTACTTTTTCCAATCAATAGAATTTTTAGTTTCTCTGAACCATCCATATTAGCTGCCAACATTAATGTTACCCATTGTTTGCCATTTTTGCCTCCGTGGCACTGCTCGTTCTTGAAAGTCAATGTTTTGTCTGGTAGGCATTTAAAAAATAATCCTGTTTCATCAGCGTTTAAAATATCCCGGTCATTATAAAGGGTTTTTCAACAGGGACGCTACAAAAGTAGAGCGACAGGGACAGCAAACGACGACGAATTTCTTGCCGCTCTTTTGACATTTCTCTTCAGTAAGGTTTGCCATTTCATGATGGAAAGATATACGAGCCAACAACGAGTCGAAATTATTAAAATTTACTATCGAAATTCGGAGTTAGTTCAACGTTAAGAGCGCTACGTCCAATTTATGGTCGTCATAATCGTCCTAGCAAATCAACAATTGAGCGTCTAGTGGAAAAATTTTAATCCACAAGCACAGTACAAAATGTTCCCGTGCCAGTGAGACAAAGAAGTGCCCGTAGTGTCGAGAATATTGCTGCCGCTGAGGCTTCAGTTGAAGAAAGCCCAAATGTGTTTCTCACACGTCGTTCTCAAGCGTTGGGCATCTCTGTGACGTCATTGGGCATCTCTGTGATGTCGTTGTGGCCCCAATTGGATGATATGGACTTGGAGGACATGTGGTTCCAATAGGACGGCGCCACAAGCCACACAGCGAATGCCACAATCAATTTAGTTTGGAAACCGTGTTATCTCACGAAAAGGGTCAGTCGCTTGGCCGCCTCGGTCGTGCGATTTGACGCCGTTAGACTATTTCCTGTGGGGCTACGTCTAGTCTATGGTCTATGCCAACAAGCCAGCGACGATTGATGAACTTCGTACGAATATCGAACGTGAAATTGCAGCAGTATCAGCCGATTTATGCTTGAAAACCGTCGAAAATTGGGTTCAGCGTCTGGACTTCTGCAAGCGTGCCCGTGATGGCCATGCAAAAGAAATCGAGTTCCATACATAATGGCATCGAACGTACTTTCACAGGAATAAAGAATTTCATTGATATCCAAAACCGTTTTTGTTTTATTTAAAAAACTTTTGCAGCGCTCTTATTGAAAAACCCTTTACTTTTCGATTAAAAACGGCAAAACGTCAGTTTTCCATTTATCGCAGTCCTCATCGCGAGTGATAAACATTTTAACTCACGTTTTGACGCCATGGCATATAAACGTACATTGGCTTTACATTGATTATGCGCGACTGACGCAAAAGGATTAAAAACAAAAGGAGAACATACGAGTAAAACAATCATTTTCGGGATTTCCCCAAACAGTAAAATACTCAAAACAAGATAAAAAAATTGAAACAGAAACAAAAATAACCAAGCATAATCGGGGGTTTCCCCTAAAAATTCGACTTATGGAATGGTCGTGCCATAATTTTTATTCGAGTTATGGAGATATTCGAGTTATAGAAGTTCGAGTTACGGAAGCAGAATTGTATGCAATTTGCCACCTAAATGCTGTTGAAACTCGATTTAGTTTGAGTTATAGAAAATTCGAGTTTTAGAAGTTCGAGTTATGGAAGTTTGACTGTATATAAGGACTTTCATTTACTATGATAACTTTAATAAAACGTTTTTTTTAATAGTGGGCGTATGAGTGGGAGTATGAGTGGGCGGATTTTAAAAATATTTAATTTTAATCATTATAGCATTAAGGGCCCCTAGATAATATATATTCCAAATTTCAGATTTAGTATAGCTGTCGGCTTGCTGTTATCATTTTGACTCACTTTTAAACAAAAGGTGTCAGTCTGATATAATTACACTTTTTTACCTAAATCTTAATATTGTACTACTATGCGTGCCAAGGTTATCGGCGTTTATTATCCACGGCAGGTCAGGCGTCAATTAAAAATAAATTATAATTATTAAACACTATTACTGTCTTCTCTTCACATGCCAAATATCTCACTCGCACACATTACATTATTAGTTTATCGCCCCATAGAGGTAAAACTGCTTCAACTCACTCCGTCATTAATTTAATTTTAAATGCAGATTCGGTTAATTAATTACGTTGGCGTTGATTATACATAACAAAATTTTTAATAAATATTCCGATTTATATGACAGCATATCCTAATATACATACGTAATCCTTAATGAAATATCCATTTGTTTTCTTAATAATATTAATTAGGTCATTTAATATAGTTTTCAATTAAAAGGAAACATTCATTTAATTTTGCATTTAAAACCAATCAATTGTGAATTCATTATGGAAAATAAACAACCGAAAAGTATCTCAGCCCAGCAACAATGAGAAATTTATTCTCTTGTTGAAAATGAAATTCCAAGAACTTGATCGGTTTCATACATCCACATCCTATGCAGTGCCCAGTACCTCCCAGAGACCGTGTACAACTCTGGAGGATAAAAAAACAACAACAGACAAATATAAAAAAATGTATACATATAGATATACCCACTGTAAATGTTTGCTTAATGACGAGAAAGAAAATCTTCCACTTTTAGCCTGTATCTTCTTCATGCCTCTCTGCCGGTCGCCTGAAAAGATAGAAGCGCCTACTTCAAAGAATTCCCATCTCTACGCAAGGCAAGGCACAAACAGATACATAAAGTATAAAAATATAACGAAAGCAAAAAATACCAAGATAAACTTCGGGCAGACTCAAGTAGTGTGGATTTGCAGATACTTTTTTTTTGTTGGTTTGAATTGGAATAGCCCCCAGTGTCAATATTTGGTTAAGTATACTATAGATGCTGCGATTGAGAAACAGAAAAATATATATATATATACATATATGGAAGCAAAAACTCCAATTGTCGGCTAATATGAGACTTTATAAGCATAAAATATTAATGTGTATGCTTTGTAGTCATACAGTGTAGAGCAGATATTGTCAATTATGTGTACATAATTAAGATGGTGAGAAGATGAGGTGTATCCGTGAGGAGAAATTCATTAGGAAAATGTATCGCTTAAGTGGTTTGTTTTGTTTGTGTTTGTTTTTCATTGAAATTTAATTTAGAGAGATTGGAACGTACATAAATCGCTGCCAAAGTGATGTTAATGAATTGCATGACAAGTTGGGGGTTTTCAGGAACAATTATTTTATTGAAATAATTTCTGACGGCTTGGTGTTTGTTTATTTTGCAAATATGTATGTTTTATTTAAGCAATTTCTTACGTCTTTGTCATATCTTTATTTGGTAGATAGATAGATTTCTTGTTCGAGATACTGCATCAATCTTATACCTATGTATCGAAGAGCATTGTTCCCTTCTTCTCATAAACATAGCTTCGCACGTCCAATCGGTAAGAGAAGCTTGGTTTAAGTTTTAAATGATTGCTGCTCACGAATCTAAACAAAAATGATTGAATTTCGCCATGGGTATTATTTTGCTGGCAATTTCAAATGATGCGTATGGATATGTCAAGTCAAGCACGACCCGAATTGTAATATCTACCTACAGACTCTCGAAGAGAAAGTGAACCCAAATTCAGGCGCAAGTGTATGGAGGGCCTGTTTCGCGAGTTGGAAGAAATTTCTTCTTTGGTTGCGAACCACGCTATCCACAACGGCGACAAACAAGATTGCACATCGCCATAAGCATCTCCGAAATAGCCGCTCAAATAAAGGATAAATGTTCAGAAAACGCGTTTCCCAAAGTTTATAAGCTCAAGGCCAGCTTCTGGTGGATGACGTAGCCGACATTACGTGCTTGTGCGGCCTTCAGCTTTCCTACAAATTCTTTCCGTGGGAGCATGCTCCTTTTTGGCAAAACAGCTTCATTCACTTCAACACTCTTGTTGAATTCCAGTCCTTGCGTTTTTAGTTTTGTGATTGACCGGATGATCACAGCGAACTCGCAGACCAATTTCGATTTTTTTTTCGCGTAAGTCTAATAGCTCTTGCTCTCTTTCGATTGATGCAGCTTCGTAAAAAATTTATTTTCACTTTCAATTGCACTTGTTGAATATCTGTGTTGTCTTTTGGCTAAAAATGAGTATGCCAATTTCTTACCTTCATCCAAGCATTTAAAACACCATCAAAATCGGTAAAGCCATTTTTGAGAAAAGTGAAGCTATTGAAAATTTTACAAACTTGTATATGAATTAAAACTTTACAAAAAAATCTCTCAAGAATCTGAGTATGCAAATTTGTTGAAGTAGTGTTTTTTCTAATGTGCCGTTAAACGATTTATTTATAGCAATCAAAACTTTATAAAAAAAAATCGTTTGCGAAGTATCTGAGCATATCATATTCTTACATTGACTCACAAAGTATTGAAAACTCCACAAATAATCAACATCATTAGAGCCGCTTTTAAGAAAAGTGTTTTTTTTTCAAAATTTTAGCAACTGTTATAAGAAAAAGTTGTAAAAAAATATTTCGATAATATGAGTACGCCTTATTTCTTGCAAACGTTAAATCAGGTAATGTATACAATTTCTTGGAAATCACTTTACCGGTTGCTTGAATGTTATTGGTTTTTTTAAGTGCCGTCAATCGAGTCTTTTTGAAAAAAAATTAGTACGCGATCCCAAGTATTCAAAATATCAAAATCGTTAGATACTTTTTTGAGAAAAGTGACGGTTTCAAAAATTCAAAAAATTGTCATAAAATAGTAGTAGCAGTTGGTGTGCTAATTTTTATTGAAATATCTTGACTGTATTTATTTTATATAAGGAAATGATTCAACTAACATGATTTTAAGATATGAGCATTTTTGTAAAATACCGTTAGTCGACCATTTTTGCAAAATCTGAGTACATACTGCATTTTCTTACACTTAACTTAATTCTTTATGTTTTAAAAATCGTTAGAGCCGTTTTTCAGAAAATCGGTGTTGTAAAAACAATTGGTATGGTAGGTACCGTTATTTAAAATGATAGACTTAACAAAAAAGCGGCCAACTAGATCTCGTTCAAACCAATTTTCGGTGGAAGTTTGCATGGTAATGTACATCATAATTATATTGTTTTTAGTTTTATCATTCCCTTATTTTAGAAGTTAGAGAGGGACGTGTCTCTCGCGCAAACTATTTAGTTTAGAAAAAAAAGATATCAGAAACCTCAATATCATTTTTAAAGCTTTTTTTTTTTGTTTCAGTTCTAAGTTGGGGTTCCCCCCCAAAATTATTGTTTTTTTTTTTTTCTATTTTTGTGTGAAAATCTTAATGCGGCTCACAGAATACATCTACTTACCAAGTTTCAACAGTATAGCTCTTATAGTTTCGGAAAAAAGTGGCAGACAGACAGACATGACGAATCTATAAGAGTTCCGTTTTTTGCCATTTGGCTACGGAACCCTAAAAATTGACCGCGAGGTATAAGCGTATAAGTTTGCAGAATATCCGGAGCTTTATATCCTAGGATAGATCTAGAGCTTCGGCTACAGACGGACGGAAATGTGGGACACACTTTTTTGAACTCCTCTTTGGCCATATCAATCTCGTACTAAGTATGAGGTACATATATGTTTTAGCACGATTGCAATAATATTGCAAACATATTATGTTTGCCTTAACTATACAACAGTCACGAGAAAGTTTATAAACAAAGCGTTCAATTTGAAAGGCAACTGCGGCCCATACTTTTACTCTTTTTCATCAATGTAAAAATTCACGTGACGATTATTTGGCAAGTGATAGAGGGCAAACAACATAATAGATAACTCGCAGTTGCCCTGCAAATTTAACGTGCTAATTAATAAATATTCAATAGCCAATTAAAAACGAGTTTTGAATTCTATTCAATTGAAAATAAGCAACTTCGTTGTAGAGTTAAATTCAATTTCAACACGATATTCATTCAAACTCGGACACCTACATTTTTACTACCTAGTGGGAATTTTTCCCTTTTCACATAACTTTTTTTCTTACCAAAAGCAATGAAGAATCAAAAATAAATCACTACCTCATCACCAAAACTCGTTATTCTCCACATCATTGATGGTACGTACCAATGATTTAAAAAAAGACCAACTACTCTATCTCAACTCAAGAAAAGGGCAATAATCGCTATATAAATCTCTTTTCGAATTCTTTAGCACTTCCAAAATGTGTGCTTCCAAAAGTCTCATCTTTTTTTAAAGTTAAATATCTTTACACATTTTATGAGACATACAATAACAAAAACAGTACAAGCTGGTAATAAAAACATAGGGACGGGCTACAGTCCGCTTGGGCGAACTGTTGGATACCCTATTCTTATTCCTATCCCTCATAAGTGGGCGTGACAAAAGTCTAAGTATGGTTAAATTGTTAAGAACGCTCTACATATTTTGTTATATAACATTTAAAGGATTTTATCAAAAAAAACGCTCCCTAGCTCAAACTTGGGTGTTTCAATAAAATTGTTTTATTTAATTGTGGGCGTGTCAGTAGGCGGATTTAAAAAAAAATTAACACATGAGCATAAAGGGCCCCTAGAGAGTATATATTATAAATTTCAGCTCCCTAGCTCAAACTTTGGATTTTCAAAAAAATTGTTTTATTTATTTGTGGGCGTGTCAGTGGGCGGATTTTGAAAATATTTATACATGAGCTTAAAGGGCCCCTAGAGAGTATATATTATAAATTTCAGCTCCCTAGCTCAAACTTTGGATTTTCAAAAAAAAAAATTTATTTATTTGTGGGCGTGTCAGTGGGCGGATTTTGAAAATATTTATACATGAGCTTAAAGGGCCCCTAGAGAGTATATATTATAAATTTCAGCTCCCTAGCTCAAACTTTGGATTTTCAAAAAAATTGTTTTATTTTTTTGTGGGCGTGGCAGTGGGCGGATTTTGAAAATTTTATATCCCGAGCAGTTTTAGGAGTCATAGATCATATATAAAAAATTTCAGCTTCCTAGCTCAAAATTCGATTTTTTCCAAAATTTTGTTTTTTTGAGTTTGTGGGCGTGTCTGTGGGCGGATTTCAAAAATTCGTAAACTTGATTATTTCGGGACCCTAGAGAGTATATGGTTAAAATTTCAGCTCTCTAGGTCCAGTTTAAAGGCCTAATTTTTGCCGACGGACGGACGGACGGACGGACGGACGGACGGACGGACGGACATGGCTAGATCGACATTACTATCGATGCTGATCATAAATATAGTAACTTTTAGGGGTCTACGGGCAATATTAAGGTATGTTACAAACTATGCGTCAAAATTAATATACCCCTAGAATAGGGTATAAACAAGCACGCAATAATAATAAAAAAACTGCCATTATGCTTGAACAACTTGTGTGTGTGTGTGTGTTTTTTTTTTAATTTTCCCACCTACCCATAAAACATTTGTATACGTACAACATTAAAAGAGATTTTCAGAGATACATTGCGGTACGATTACCATTAATTCATCAAATATTGGATTTTTAAACACAAAATTTATATATATAAAAAAAAACAAATTCAGTCCGGTCCTCCTGTGTTGTGTACATACCTCTCAATTACGTTCATTGTTGGAATTTTATTATGACTACGAAGCATTTTTCTGTTCTCTTTCTCATATATTTGTTTTTTGCTCGTTCTATTTGTGTGGTTTTACATTTTTATGATGCGGTCTACAAGTATTATAACAAATTTTCAAGTACCTCGACAAACGTCGACCTAAACTATAAATTACGTGCAAATGGACATTCAGTGGATTTTTAACACTACTCCCTGCGGCGATTTTGTTTTCTTGCAGGAGACCGCTCGCACTTATGGATATGAAAAGATATGACGTACTGTGAAAGCAACTTCTTGTTGTAGAAACGAATTAACTATGAAAAATTGAAATCACGTGAAAGAGAATCTGGCAGATTGGCACTCCACATGTATTCATATCTTCTTCAGCCGATGAGAGATCTTTTTATTCTTCTATGAGTAAACGTGTGTGTGTGTGTTTCTTTTGTTTCCCTGTGATTAAAAGAAAGGACTTTAAAAGTCCTTGATATTTCAATCTTTTATCAGATCTGGAACATTGAGAGGGTAAACAACATCGAATACAAATCATTAAAAATAACCTTTTAGGTGAAAATTCAAAGCATTAAAACTTGAACGAAAACGATAGGGTAGAAGCCTTGACGAAGGAGGGAATGATAAAACGAACCTTGTATTTTTTCCTTGCCTCTTTCAATGCTATCATCATTCGCTACTAAAAATTAAAATAACTATGTCGTCGGATCTCCCCGCTTGTTAAGAGCCAACTTAAAAAAAAGGGACTTCGGCGTCGTCGTCGTCGTCGTCGTCGTCGTCATCATTGAGGGCAGCAGAAAAGACTCGAAAGACACGCTGCTTCTGCTGCTGCACATACCGGAATTTATATCACTGCGTATGGAGTCGCGAAGCGAAGGAGCGTGTTTTCATGCTTCTACTTCAATAATTCTTTTAGCTGGTATACCTAGTCCTTTGCTGCTGTTTTATTTTTGTTTACATGAGATACACCTTAACACACACACATATTCACATTCAATGATGGGTAGGTAAGGTACGTGATCGTGTTACAAAAGTTCACACTCTAGTTATTGGTAATAATGTGGCATCAGCAGGAGCAGCAGTAGAATATTTGCTCCGCGTCGCGGTTTCTTTTGTTTGGTTCGTTGGTTTTTTGATATTTTTTTTTGGTTTACGTTATAGTGCCTTAATGTTGATCGCCTTTTTTTTATTTTTACCCTCAAGTTCTTACATGCATATATTTATATATATTTTTACTTTTTTATTATTCGCCTCGTGGTTCGGGTGGATTTTTTTCTTTTTGTTGTTCTCAACCTGATCTTCGTGTAGGGCTCTTGTTTCGGTTTTAGTTTTATACTTTATTTTTGTAGCGAGCGATGAGCACTCCTTCGGGGCTAATTTTGTGCTATGTTGTTGTTTTTTCGTTGCCTTAATCATGGGAAAATTCGGTGGATATTAATTTTAATAAATTTGTTAACGCTGAACGTGGTTTTTAGATTCAATTAGCTCAGATGAGTTTGTACCTACTCAGTCCTTGAAAGTTACTGAAATTCAATTAGTTTTCTCAGGGACTGATGGGACGGATATGGTGGAGGACTATACACAGTTGCGCACTCATTCATGGTAGTACATACTGCAAGTTTTGCCTATTTAAACGACTTTAATTAAGAGATTTATGTATCTCTAAAAAAATAAACCTGCTTCCCAAACATAACCATTAAATTTTATGAATACTTTATCTGGAACAAAATAGTCTTTTGCACCGATAAAGAAGTAAATCTCATTCGAACAAAAGAATAAATTGTATAGCAGATGTCTCGGCTCTGGGGAGGGGAAAAATCCTTCGACCACTTCAAGTCCTTCAGTAGATACCTATCACAATAAAAAAATAGTCGACAAAATGTTCCATTCACAGGGTACTCCGAATAATACAAGAAGAAAGTGCCTGTATTCGACAGCAGCAGTTGGTTTTGGTAGCCTGTTTACAAGTAATTGCAGCCTTCGTTCCCTTTATTCGGTCTTCGTGCTGTTGTAGCTATAACAATGAATGTTGGGAATTTTATACTTGGCTGAGTACAGCGTCCTAGATAACAACGTCGAAAACAGCAGGCAGATATCCGAGACAAATGGACAAATTAGAGGTGTAGTGTACATGTTCGGTATTTACTTATTTCCTTCGATTCGATTCGGCTCATCAATAAGAACGAAAAATAATTGGTTTGAAGATGGATTATAGCTGAAATACAATAGCTAAGCGATTGACCCTTCGGAAGTTGTTATGAACAAGCTGTCTCTTTTGTTAAATGCACGTACGTATCACAAAATGGAATTCATGCATATGAAACGAAGGATCATTTAGACGGGAGTTGGTTGTTGTCACCATCAGTGCAATGACGCATGCGAGTGAAGTGGTAGGGTTAATTTTCGGTTTGTGGTATAATGGAAGGGAAGAAATGAGTGTATAAATAGGCTTATTACATGACATTTGAGTCTATAAAAACATGAGGAAAAAAATATAGTAATTTTAGCTTAGCCTAAGACTCGACAAGAGATTCGTTGTATTCTTAAGACTCGAGATGGCGCGTTCAATTTGCAAGGTAACTGCTAGTCCCTACTATTTTACCCTTCCACATTGATCGAATAACTCACGTCACCATTGGCAAGTGATAGATGTTTACCTACTAGGGAACTCGCAGTTGCCTTGGATTATGTATGTAATGTATATATAAATAACAAAAACAACAACAACAACGCCATATATGCAAAGATTTCAGTGTTATTGGGCGAACGGTTGATACCCTATCCATATTTACCCAAAGTATCTAGCCGTGGGATATATTATTTTTTTAACGCACACTAATATGGTTTTTTTTTGTACCCCTATAGTGTGGATATGTTTTAAGTTACATAGTGCGGGCGTTAAGGAAATGAGGATAGGATGTCAGAGGAGAAACCTAGTCGCGTTGGTTTTAAATGTTTGTAAACTATATTGGGTAGGAAAAAAGCGAGGAAGAGGAAGGTTACGATCACAATTAAATGGATCACAACCCTACTACATTATGGCATACTTACTGATCCGTTCGTCCGCCTGTGGGCGCAGTGGTAGGTACCTACCTATGTGGGATAACCACTCGAATGGTCTCATGTTCAAATCACGACAGGGCCTAGTAACACGCACATTTTTTTTTTTCACCGCCCACCTCAAGTCTTCTAAACATCCAAGCGTAGGCATCAAAAATTGATATGTCAAATTTGCAGTCGGTGTAAAATTTTAGGTCCCCCACCTCACATTCGCAAATGGTCGAAGAAGTCAGGTTTTGGGACCTGTATTGGACCGTTGTGATTAATAAGCTTTCTCGTATGCTTTAGTTTACCAAAGAGAATAAATACATAGATATTGCAATCGTGCTAAAATTTCAAACTCAAACTAAGTATGAGGTAGGATATAACGACTTTAGACAAGTTTAAAAAAGTGTGTCCCGAACTTTTGTCCGTCGGTCCCTGTCTGTCACCGAGGCCAGTTGTACGAATTTTCCTTTCCTTCTTGTTTGGGGTTTTTAAGCATATAACTCGCATCCATTTTTTCTATTCTATATTTTTAAATAACAGTACTCACCGCACAACTGGTTTTTACAACTCCGATTTTCTGAAAAGGGCTTTTACGATTTCGATCGTTTTTGAAACTCTGAACTCTGAACGTCTGAAACTGAAACTTGTGCTCAGTTTTTTTTTTGCCAAATTAGTCGATTAACGGTACTTTACAAAAGTGCTAAAACCGAAAACGGGTCAAGTTACTTCTAAACAAATTAACACCGACTACTTCTACAAGGTATTTAGAATAAATTTGTATATTCAAATTTTCGAAATACTTTTTTATAATTTTTTTTATGTAGTATTCATAATATTCAAAGATTCACTTTCTCAAAAACGGCTCTTACGATTTTGATAAATTTTGATCAATTTTGATGTCTTGAATACTTGGGTCGAGTGTCAGAAGATGGCTTATTCAGTTTTTTTCCCCCAAAAGACACAATTACCTTTACATCTAAAAGAAATGTAAAGGAATCTGTAGAAGATAACTGCATACTCGGATTTTTGTAAGATTTTTTTATAACAGTTTTAAATTTTTTTTTCTTTACAAGTTTCTTACTTTTTGAAAAACATCACTTTTCATTTTAATTTTTGATGTTCTTAATACTTGGAGTAAATGTTAGATGTCGCTGTGGCCCAGAGCTTACAGAGTGAGTCTACTTATTTTTAGGTCTCGAGTTAAAATCCCGCCGGGTCCAAAATTTCTTCCACTGCCCTACCTCTTGCGAACGTCTGACAGATATCTAATCTATCTCAGTTGGAATAAGAAGCTTCTCAAATTTGCTGTTCGGATTCGACTTTAAATTATAGGTCCCTTCCACTTTGCACAAGTAAATGCTTAAAGATGCTAGGCTATAGGCCCTATGGGTTGTTAATGCCTAATAATATTTTTTTTGTAAATTTAAGAACATTTTCGCAAAAAACTAGAATAAAAATAGGTAAAGTAATTTCAAAAAAAATAAGAAAATTGAGCTTGTTCTATTATTTTGAATAAATTTGCATACTAAGATTTTATAAAAATAATAATTATGAAGTATCTAATAATTCATACGAGTATAACAGTTGCTATTTTTTTTTAATTACACTTATCTTAAAAACTGCTTTAACGATATTGATCTGTGTTTGTGTTTTAAATACTTATAGGGAAGTTAAAAACATGTCATGCTCAGTTTTTACCACAGGACTAAAACAACGATACTTTCGAAACACGGTAATATCTTAAAAACGAATAAAGACATTTTAAAGAAGTTTTAGGCGTTCAAGTAATTTATCGTAGTCTTACCTAATGACGTTTTCGATTGGTCGTCCAGAAGAGCCCGGGGACTTTCCAGACGCTTCTTATTGTACCCGAATGGCAGTTCTTCTTCTGAATTTGAAGTCAGAATCAAAATTAAAAGCACTCACACATTCGTAAACTAATAACGCCGATAAATAAAATTTGTCACATTCTTACAAGATAAAGACATATTTTATTTGGTTAAATTTTCAAAATATTTTGGGTTAGCAAATTTTTCCTCACGAAGGTGATTTGTCCACTTTTCTCGCATCAAATATTAAAATTCTCCACATTTGTGTCAGACATATTGTCAAATTATTTTGGCAACTGCCCTTCACGTTTCAAAAATAAAAGGACACCTAATTTGAAAACGAAATAAGAAGCGTTTGATTGTTCCATTGGAATTCCGATCCCGCATCGGGGACTTTCTTCCGGACTAATCGAAAACAGTCTCCGAACACAGATAGAGCAGCTCGTTCTCTTAACCGGTAATGTTATACATTTTGTTGTTCTTGTCTCCAGTTGTGTTTTATCTGTCATAGGTGATAATTAAATCAAACAAATGTTTTTATTTTCTTTAATATCTTTTTTATTTTAATATTTTATTGTCAGAACTATTATTGTTATTTGTTATGGATTATTAACGCAACGCGTTTCGAAGCAGTAGCTTCATCATCGGGCGTAGATGAAGCTACTGCTTCGAAACGCGTAGCGTTAATAGTCCATAACAAATAACAATAATAGTTCTGACAATAAAATATTAAAATAAAAAAGATATTAAAGAAAATAAAAACATTTGTTTGATTTAATTATCACCTTTGACGGTAATGTTAACTTATTATTTTTTAATCGCGTATTGCTCGATAAATGATGTGTTAATTGCGCCCCTTATTTGTTCTTTTTTTCTCTTTTTTATCAATTTAAATTAGTTTTTTTATTTTTTTATTTTATCTTTCTTTAATTCTTATATTATTATAATTTAAATTAATTTTATTTATGATTAAGTTTTTTACCGATAGTATTTTGTTTTTATTTATTTTTTTGCTTTTCTTTATTTTTTTATAATGCTTATAATTGTTTTCCTTTCTACTAGGAGAACGCCAATTTGTTTAGATAATAAAATTGTTATGTGAAATTTATTTGCTCTTGATTTCTTTGCTTGCTTTTTCGCTTATAAATAGTTTCAATGACATAGCTAAGGTTTCAGTTCTCGTACAATACATACATATAAGGCCTCAACGGCCCATACAGGGCCTAGAACCGAGCTTCTCCAACCACTTTCATGCGAAGTTGAGGGGACAATCAGTTTTACGCTGAATCCGAACGGCAAATTTGAGAAGCTTCTCATGACAATTTGATACTCTTGCATGTTTGTCAGATGTTCGCAAGAGGTGCCAACAACACGCGGTATTCCCATCTAAGTACTAACCACGCCCTACTTCGTTTAATTACGGTGATCGAACGAGAACCGATTGATTCGACGTGGCAAGGTCGTCCAAGTGCCAGTAAGCTTTAATTGATAAAAAAAGGCTTTAATATTTTTATTGAAATAGTCAGGGTCAGTCAATAAACATGCTAAGTGAACTTGAAGACCGACTGTCCGTCCTATGGCGAGCTGTATTTGCTTTGCTTACAGCTTAATGTGAAAATTCTGTGCCCAAAAATAACTTTCTGTTGTTTATTATTAAAAAGTTTGGCAAAAGTTATCAAATAAATAAATTTGCTGCGTTATTGTTAAATTTTGTTCACTATCCTAAAAATCTTTTCTTTCTATTTTCAGGTAAGCTTTCAATTTTTAATTGAACATTTAATCGGCAGAGGTAAGTATCGAATTTTTAGACCGATATCTTGGCCTTTGGAAAAGAACAATTATGTGGGCACCGACCGGCTGCCAGATAATTTGTCAATTCGATACATACATTTTATTTAAAACGTATTCACTGATTGGATCACTTGTCAGGTCAAACATCGACTTGTATCCATAGCCCCATTTTACAATCATATGCCATTAATACGTTAACAGTCTACTAAGATCAGGTATGTTAAGAGTGTCCAGCGGAAAAATGTCAAGTTTAAAATGTAATTGCTCGTAAAATAACATGGTGAGGTAGGTGAGAGGGGAATCGTTCGACGCGCGTGATGTGTCAGTCGAGAGCGTGTTCGCGGCTGGGCAATCAATAAAGTGTGGTGATTCAATGGTTCGTACGCGTCGCACGTTCTGTACTCACTTCATTATTCGACTAGTACGTGATGGATCGAGCATACAACTTATCTTGTTGTGGGTTCAAAAGTTTAGACAAGAAGGGACAACGGTTAACCAAAATCTTCCGGGGCCATCAACGTCAGCAGCGACACCAAAAAATGTGGTGTGCAATTTCTACCCGAGGGATTGTTGGCCCTTATTTTTGTTTAGCCTGCGAGAGACAGGTCACTGCTGACATGCATTGCCGAATGATTGACTACTTTGTTAATTTAATTTAATTTTAATTTTAATTTAATTTTAGTGCGACCCCATTTATTCAGCTTAATACAAGCTATATGTCTTTAAACTACGAAACTAAGACTTATAGCTAGACTTAAAACTAATACTTACAAGCTAGAGAGAAACTTATAATAAGACTTAAAGCTAGGGTTTATGGAGAAGGAGGCTAAGTTTAATGGAGGGAGTGCTGCGGTTGAAATCAAAAAATTTAAATGTTTGAATTTACCTTCCGTAGCATACGGGAAATTGGTTCGTTGGAGCCGTAGAACGTGCGACGTGTTGGTAGATAGAAGAGACGGAGATGTCTTAAATTACGATGGTTAGTATTAAAGAAGATTAAGTTGTAAAAGGAGGGTCAATCGATAGAGCCTGAGAGGAGGCGATGAATGAAGAGAATGTCTGCTGCACCCCTGCGGTCTTCAAGGCTATTCAAGTTAATGAGTTTGAGGCGGTCTTGATAGGGAGGCAGAATTAGGGGATCGTTCCAAGAAAGTCCGCTGAGGGCAAATCGAAGAAAACGTCGTTGTATGTTTTCGATTCTGGTTACATGAACTTGCTGAAAGGGTGACCACGTTTGGCTGGCGTATTCGAGAAGGTGGCGGACAAAAGGAATGTAAAGAGATGTGGTCACGTAGGGATCAGAGAATTCCTTTGACCACGGTTTAATGAACCCCAGGGATGAATTTGCTTTACGAATTATTTCGTCAATGTGCCAACGGAAATTAAGCTCCCGGTCGTACAATATGCCAAGGTCACGAAGAGACTGTACGATGAGTATAGGTTGATCATTAAAAAGGTAAAGACGGGGAGGGGGACTTGTTGTATTTACATGATAAGGTTATAGATTGGCATTTCGCAACATTGATCTGTAGGCAGTTTTTGAGACACCGAATAGAAAAACTATCTAGATCTTGTTGTAGCAAGCAGGAGTCTTGTGATGAAGATATATGTTTGAAAAATTTGGTGTCATAGGCATAGAGAGAGATATACGAGTGTTTAATAACCCTTTACAGATCGTTTATAATTAAGATGAAGAGAAGGGGACCTAGGTGACTACCTTGTGGTACACCAGAGGTTGCCAGGAATGGGGCAGATAGGACGGACCTGAAGCTAACACTATAAAAACGGTTTGTTGACTAGTTTGTTGTACCATAACTGCAGCAGTTTCCCAGGTCCAACAACCGAACACGATTTCAGCTAGACACAGCTAGATTTTCAATGGAGAAGCTGAGGGTAATTTTCCCAACAAATTAATCAACAAGTGCGGAGACACTCCCTGGGTACCCCGGTCACCGAACCTAACACCGTGTGACTTTCTTTTTTTCTATCGGGATACCTTAAGTTGAGGGCTAACAGCAACAATCGCCGTTCAAGTCAGGCACTACAAGAAAATATCCGCCAGGAATTTTCTGTAGAAGAGAGTTTTGTTGACAAGAATGAATGATATTGTTTTTTAAATATGAAATCAGCATTGTTATTCTCCATTTTGTATAAATAAAATATGAGCATACCGATTTATAGTTAACTTAAGAATTCGGATGAATCATCAAAATTCTCGTCACTGTTTTGTTCAATGCTCTCATATATGGCCGAATTTCTAAATAAAAAAATAAAAGGGACTCACATTTATTTCACTTTGTCAAGTTGAAATAAGAATACATAATATTCAAACCCGACTTTATTTCGCTTTCACAAAGTAAAATAAAGTAATTTTAAATTCGATGTTATTTCACGGCACCGCTGTCACATTCTAAGGCTCAATCCTTGTTCCCCATCAATACCTACTGCTGAATTTCTAACGGCCTACGTCGTGAAGTTATTGCCAATGAACTAACGCTTTCCTCTCTCGTGTTCACAAATTTATGTGTCGCATTGCAAGAGTGTGCTGAGAGGAATGGAATCCCTAAGGGCCACAGTTCGATGCAACCTTCTATTAGTAAATACTATATTATTGGCATTACGTGGTAGTTACTCGTATAAACCATTTAACCGTTGAGTCAGTAATGACAGGGTTGACTGCACTACAAATTTGAACAAGGACTGTACCCTTTCACCTGCCATTGCGTTTTCACCATCATCGTATGTGTTAAAAAATATTATATACCTTTAATGACCCCAATTTTCGCTCCCAACATAAACAAAGGACATGCTCCTAAAAAAGGCAAGTTAACGAGGGACACAGAATATAAATACCCTTGACAGACCAAACATTATACCGAATTAGTTCTTGTGTTGTTGACCACCGATGAACCCCGCTTTCGAACCATTAAGGAAATACTGAATTGGAAAGCTTATGGTCCCGTTAATTCTGATCATAGTCTTGCCGTTACGAAAGAACAAGAAGATAAGCAAAGACCAAGACCAATAGCTTAATTTAATTAATTATTGAACAACTGGGTCTGACGTGGGGTATTCCAGCAATCTTCAATGCTACTGCTAAGCAATACATTTGTGTACAACTTCTTGAACCGGTTACAGGAGGCGTATGTTTTGTAACTGTGTGTGGTCTCACCAGGTGTGTTTATTCATTCAATCTTATATATCTTTTTCTTTAAGAGGTAGCGGATATCCGGTAAACAATTATCCTTTTCATGCGACCATTTGCCAGCAAACTATAGTGAACGAAAACAAGTTTTTCAGCAGTTCTGCTCTGTCTCGTAACTGGTTTCATTCCTCTCAAAAACTTTCTAAATACGATCAGAGAAAGAAGTCTGCACCTATAAAAGGGCTGCCGTCATTTGCTAGAATCAGGCATTTCTTCCATGAAGATGAGTTAATTGAGATACAGCTTGCTAGTCTCATTCATGCTATACTGGCATGAATAACAGTGAACCTTGATGTCTAAGTGATTGGTGGCCAATTTAAATAGATTATAATACTTGAACTCATAATTTTGTGTATGGAGATTGCATTAGAAAAGTCACAACGTAACATAACCATATTTTTCTACCAACGTTGCCGTGTATAAAACTGGCAGAGGGTTGAAAAATAATAAGTAACATCCCTGCGTCAACAGTGTTGGGACTTGGAAAATGAAAGGTTGTAGTATGTATTTAGCCTGAAAAAGATAGTAAAAAAACTCTTTCCATGGTAAATAATTCACTTTTTAAATACAACCAAATAAAAAAAAAAAAACAAGAACTTCAACAAAAAATGTTGGAATGAACGAACAGGGAAAAAATTAAATCGATACACACTACGGTCAAATAATAAGGTGGATGTTGTGTGAACTGTGTGAGTACAATAAATATACGGGTATTCATGCAACTTGATAAAACAGTTCTAAACGTGGAAAGTTTACGAAGTGGTAAATACAAAGGCCATACAAATGTTGGCAGCTATACTACGTTTACAAAGTTTTAGACGGTTGTACGCCATTGCATGAATGTTCTTAATGATACGAAAGTATAATCATTAGTAGGGTTCGGATTTTCATGCACTTAAAAACTGAAAATATGCGCTTAAAATTGCAAAATATGCATTTAAAATATGCACTTAAAACCAATTTAACTTAATTTCGATTTAATTTAAAAACAAATTTTCTTCAGTTAACTGTGTTAACTAAATTAACATTTAGTTAACACAGTTAACGTAAACATAAACATCTTCATTTGTTTAATTAAAATAAATAATTCAAAACAACATAAAATCATGTTTCTTTAATTGTTCTGATTTTGAAAAGTTTTGTTTGCATAGATCATAACATGTTTCTTAAGTATTCGAAATCAAAACGTTACCGATTCGTTCTTAAGAATGCCTTATACAACGAAAAAGATAGCTCCACGTCAACTGAAGTTAATTGAGTATTTTTTAAAGAACAAATCTCATCGACGGTAGAGTTCTTTTGGTAATTTTCATCATTGCAGTCCAATGTGAACGTCTTACTTGCATTTTGCATTATTGAAAATCCTTCATTTTTTGCCAGAACGCACTGAAGTTTTTTTTAATGACTTTTCCCATAACTATTTCAACCGCAATTATCTTTGCAACAACATCTTCAACTAAATCAATTTGATTTTTTAAGGTTGTCCTGCCTTCCAGCTTTGTGATGGTGTCACATAGGAAACTGAAGTTTGAACGTATAAATATTATTTGGCTTTTATTAGGCTGGTTCATTACTTCTTTTGCATTTTTTATCGTAACTGCATCGGAGTCATCGAACCCATTGGCAATGCTTTCAAACGCTTTCTAATGTTTTGCATAATACTCAACAGCCTTGAACCAAGTTCCTCACCTTGTAACAATAGGCTGAGGCGGAAGAGGAGTCAAAGAATATTTTTCTTCGACGCTTGATGGTGCTTTTAAAAATATTTTTTGCCGTTTGAAATTATTCCATCGACGTTTCGAAAATTACTCCTTATTTCTTCTGCAACTCGGTGCGTTGCTTAGCAAGTGAAGTGCAACAATTTTGGATAAAACAGTGCTAATCCACAAAATGCCTTTACCATATATGGCGCAGTGTCGGTCAAAAAAAGGAGTATTTTGCTTTTATCAATTTGAAGTGAATTCATGGATTCATCAAATACGCGACCGATGGTGCCATGGTGCGTTTTTTTTAATTGGACTTTATTAAAAATTTCTTTTTACTTTCTTCTTCATTTTGGTCTAACACACCAACAATTACGTTAGCAACAAAACGTCCTTGGATATCGGTGGTTTCATCAATAGAAACCCGCAAATACTTATCTTTTAGATCAATTTTCATTTGTTCAAATAGCGAAATATACATTTTTTCCATGTAATTTTTCCGCAAAGAGGAATCATCCGGTATAATTGCTTTTCCATATATTTTTTAAAAAGTTCTTAATTCAGGGTTAGTAAGCTTACTTAAAGGTATATCGGCTGAAACAAATGTCTCATATTAATACATTGAAAAGGTGTTAGATGCATTGGTAAAGGACATTAGTTGTTGAAATTTCTGGCAAACTTCAGATCTTCCTTCAAGTTCTAAGTGCTTAACACTTTTCAAATGCTCTTCCATTTAAATTTTTTTTCAAAACGCTTTTGTTACAAACTTTGCAGAAATATGAATTTACTATAAAAATATGCAAATGCAAAATATGCATTTATAGTAAAATATGCAAAAATATGCACTAACGATTGAATGTATTTGCATGGAAATCCGATCCCTAATCATTAGCAATTAGGTAACGGTTATAGAATTCGAGTTCAGGTTGGTAGGATTTTCGAAACTGCAAAGAGTGGTATAAATTACTCATAAGTGGTAGAAGTCCCATCTCTGTCAATTCGATAACACAATTGATTAAATATTATTCAAATTCAGCGGTCAAGACAAGATGTTGCAGTTCAGTTTATGGTGAAGATCACTGTATTTAAATCAGTGAGTCACCAACGCAAGCCTCTTCTCTCCGTGCAAAAAAATATAACTTCGCACTCAACAACGTTTGGACTGAACAGGAGAAAAGTCCCCACTTTATTTATTTCAAGACAACCAATGCATTTTATGAACAAATTTTTACTACGGACACTTTATAACTCTAGAGGCAACACACCAAGACCAGCAATTGAAAGGCTATCCTTTATTATATCCATAAATGATTTTGAATTTAACGAGTTATTTTCTCACGAGAACATTAAAACCAACCAACTACCTTCTATACAACAGTACCCCAGTTTCATGACACGAATTCCTAATTTTCCTTAACTTCCACTTCAATTTGTTGCTATCAACTTTTAAGAGAGATATTTCATTTATCAACTATCTCTTTCTGTCAATTGAATGAATTTATAACCCTATTAACATCGCATTGAAATTTAATGACTTTACACAGTCATTCGTATTTTGCCAAAGCCGACTTATCTCTGATTTATAGGTTTACCCTTTTATTTGACCCGCATCTTAAATCAGTCGTCACCTTCTGTATATTTGCGTTCACGCAATTTTAATGAGCAAATTTCTAAATTGAATGAAATATTTACTGCGCAGTAAAAAATAAAAAATAAAATAAACCAAAAATAATATATTTTTTGATCATAAAACCCACACAAGGCTGGGCTTTATGGCTATCAGCAAACGAACAAACCCCTTTGATGACTTTGTGTGTCATTTTACAATCTCACCAGCACTTTTTTAGAATAAAAAATGTTTACGACCTCGTAAGGGTTTTACCAACCACCCTTTGAAAATCTATGAGTTGGCTTTTGGCCAGGGGGAATTGCCATATTGAGTTACGAGTACGGCTTTTCCATCTTCAAAATTAGTCATTCCATCTTGAGAACCCGTCAAGTATGAAATTCTTAAAAAAGAGTTAGTGTAACTCTCCCTAGGGTTGGTTCTCCAATTTTACCCTTTCCTTGTGACAGCGCCGCCAGTGGATGTGTTTTTTGCTTAATAAAGGGTGCTCAATACGTTTCCTTACTTTTATTAGACACTCTGGCCCATGATGAAAGGAGCAAAATGCGCGCGTTAGTGCGTGCTAAAAACATCGTTAACAGACGCTGGCAGCGCACGGCACACATACCACGGAGTTTCCATCGAAAAACTAGGAAGAGAAATTAAAATTAATGATGCCGATCCGTCCCATCGTCGTCGTCGTTTTATGTTGGAAGAGATGGTTGAAGGCTCATCCACCTCACGGTCTTCCTTCTGATTAAAGATTTTTAGTATCGCAAAGCAGCTAGGGTTCGGTCATAACGACGACATGGATAACGATGAGACGTTGTATATAATACACTATAGCTATGTATCGGGTATTGTTCGGCAGTCAGTGTAACGATGCAGAAATAATTCTTCAGCAAGAGCCCCCTGTCAGTGTAATAAGCACACCATATGTCCGGCTAATATCCCTTCGTTGGTTGGTTACCTCTTTCCATTGTTTCCATCAGCGATAGAGTGTTCACGTCGTACATGACCGCCTAATGTTTCCATTGCTATTCCTGTTCCATTGAACAAAATTCTATTGCCTTCGGGGTAACTGGTCTTACGTTTCCCTCGACGGTGTCTGTGCATTATTGTTTCCAATTTGTGCCTCGTGTCCATTGTGTGTCTTACTGAGAGTAAACAGCTCAAAGCAGCACCGACATGGCATGGTACGTGTCCACTTTTGGGTTGCCATTCACGATTTTGTTTATTTCTATTTGAAAAACTAACCACGGTGACTGTCATGCAGGCTTTCATTTTCGGGGGTAATTTAGACATTTCTCCCTTTTTTTTGCGGCGAAAATTGATCTGGGAACACAATGACAATGGAGCCGGTCTCGCTGTCAGCTTGCAGCTGTTAAATGCCACCCAGATGTGTGCGTTCGGCGAAATATACCCTATGAACGGTGAAATTAGATCGGCTGAATGGTGGTGAATTATAAAAACTAATAGTGCTATACCGTCGTGGCAATTTTGTGGGTTAGTTTTATTACCACAAATCGACGACATCAATGCTGGCCGACATCGTCAAGGAACGGTGCGGCGAAACAGACATGAAAATGGTACCGATAACACTTAATTTAAGTACTGCTATGTACGCCGTACGCAGTGTTCATATGGGCATGTCAGAGCATAAATAATGGGACAAAGCATTGTTTTTGGCATGCATCACTTGAACCGTGTTTTCAATATATGTCACCGGACAGTAATTGCTTATTCATTTTGTGTGTAAAATGCGGAAAAATATGAATTTAATTGAAACGGCAATTGATGTGACAAATAAACATTGTTATCTGACATTTTTTAGAGAACATTAGATAGTTCGTATTTCATGTGAAAGTCCGAAATGTGATTTTGCAGTAAAATGGATTCAAAACCTTTGACATTTACGTCAAATTCGTAAATAGGTGGAATTTCTCAAAAAAATTAAGTCATATGCCCGCGAAATATTTGGCGAATAACTTGACCTTGGCTCTTTTTTTTTCATAAACAGGGTCTATCAAGAGCTTTCATTTTTAATCACAAAAAAAAGAGAATATTTTCCAAAGAGTACGGCATTTTTATACCCTATCGTAAGGGCAATAATAATTTTGGCTCATAGTTTGTAACATGCCTTTATATTTGAAGCCCCCAAATTAGAACTAGAAAGTTGAAACTCGGAACATATATACATATACTCTTTGGCTTAGGGTCTTGAAAGTGTAAAGATTTCTAAAATCTGCTCACTGACCCGTACTCTATTACAAATAAAACAGTTTCATCCACAAAGTCGGTGGAAATGAATGTCGTCGTGTTCTCTTCAAAGTATACTTCAACAATTCGCTATAAGTTTTCTGCCGCACCCCCTTTTTAATGTTTTTGACATAAACATTGTTCTGTTGATAAAATCCTTAAAAAACACAAAAACCTGTTCTTTTTATAAAGGAAAACCAAATCCCAGAGCACTCGGACTCGATAACGGTCCATTGTACTACAAGGCAGAAATCCATCCGTGCCATTCGTTTCTCCCCATTAATGGCTGTCCAATGTTGTTGTTCCTATGGGGGATGGGTACCTGCACCTTACGGATCACAAGTCAACACACTAACCTCTACGCTGTCGCCATCCTTCACACAAAAACAAAGAAAACAGAATAACTAAATATGTATGTAGACAATAGTTTCTTTACAATTCGCTCATATAAAGTTGTATGCCACGCTAACGTTTGAAGGACGTTTCACCAATTTTTGACTATTTTGTTAGTAGGTGCATAACCAATAAATGGTTAAGGACTTTCAACCCAATGCCACGCCCACTTCAGGGTGCCCAAGCGCGTGTTTGTTATAAAAAAAAAAAAAACATATTTAGGAGGTATGACCAGTATATAAGCAAAATTATGTGTAGTCTCAGTAACGGCACAGAACATCGGCGTATTGATTCCGGTCAATACTTATCCTTATCCTACAAAACCCAACCGTCAACGAGGGCAAGACCATGTAAAGGCTGTCCCAAAAAGTACGCAACATTTTTGTTAAATAGAAAACACAGTTTTTTTAGATTGATATTTTTTTATTGAATCATAAAGCACACAGGATAGGGTTAGGTATGGAATAGGACATCGTACAAATGGTCTTAATTCAAATCTTGCGTACATTTTGGGACACCCTCTATATGCTTTTAACAAACAAACACATCTCCACCGACAAAAGCAAATCTTAGATGCCTATGTCAGCTAACATTTTTGGATGAAACGGTTGGGTTAGGGGGATTTAGTCCTTTTCTCCCCAGGTTCAACCCATCACTCACGCAACTTCGAAGGTTAGGTGCAGTTGTCTGGCAGGCACCTATTTCAGCTTAATTTTTCGAATTTAACAGTGTTTGGGTGGTAACAAATATTCAAAACTTTTCCCGCATGGCTTGGCCCGCTCACATCAATTCCACGAATGATACCTTAGTAGAGTTACTTCGGATACGGTTGCTACTTCGGTTTTGGGAGACACATTTGAATTCAAAACTCCTAACCCGGAAGACCAGCAGTAAGCTCTAAAAAAAACACTGCTACGAGCACTGCCTATTTTGCTCTATGGCGACGAGTGCTGGGCGATAAGCAGGTAAGTAGAGCTTATATTGGGTTCTTTCGAAATAAAAAATAGTTCGTCGAATGTTTGGTCTTGTGTGCAAGGACGGTGAATAGAAGAGAAGATATAACTCTATGAACGGTGCCAATATGTGGATGCAGTCCGAAAAGCTCAAGACGTCGACTACATTTACTCAACCACATCGAGCGAATGGACACTAATGCTGCACCGAAGAGGATATTCGACTCCCTGCGTTTTTAACAGCAACCAACTGCGGATGATGTTGCGCTTGGTCTGGACAACTGAAAGCAGCGTGTCCGGGATCGCTGAAAATGGATAGCATAGCATAGAACGGTATCTGGCAGATGCTCTAAACGGGTCGGCAACTCGTTAAGTAAGTTAGTTCACTAAGGGTCTGTCTCACAATGACAACGTAAAGTTCTGAGTAGTAACAAAACACTTAATTTACTCTCAAGTTAAATCCCTCCATTCGAGAATAGTGCGTTTCACATTCATCCTTCTCATAAATCAATGTCTTAGGTAACTATCCATCAGTTAATCCAGTTTTCCAGTAGTATAGATATTGATATTAACAAAAAAAAAATGGAATTAAAAAAAAAAACTATCGCTTTCTTATTGTGATTACTCTTTTTTTGCTAAAATTCTTTAAGGAATTGTTGAAAGAAAATTTAAATAACAATGTCAAGAAAAGAGAAGGAAGTTAGCTTTTTTCTAGGACCAAGACCAATCACTTATAAGGAGATCTGTTTTGTTTTGCCTTAACACAGGTGTCATGCTCAGAGGAGCTATCCAAATATTTATTTATTCCTAAAGCAAAAACAAAACCAAATAATGCCACCATCACGGTGGACCAAACCGTTTGACATGTACCGATGAATATGTTTAGCGACTCTTTGATTAAACTGAAAGTTAATACACATATTTAACGGCCTCTACTAAACGGGTTGGCCTACAGCGATGATATAATATATGCCCAGATTGTAATTTCAATTATCTAAAAAGTGGCATTAATTGTTTTTTATATATTGAAATTCAAAAAGAAAAAAACACTGCCACGAAAAACCAAAATGAAAATTATCCTTAGCTTCTAGTGTGTTTTTAGATGAATGCAAATCTTCATTCATAACACCCATATTAAAAGCCGGACCCCGACAGAAAATTAAAAACTATCGTGGAATATCTAAGCTCTCAGCTATTCCGAAACTTTTTGTTACAAAAAAACTTTATTTTACAATTAAGGAACAAATATCACTGCAACAGTATGGATTTCTATCCGGTAGATCCACATTAACCAACTTGACACTGTTTACAAAATATCTTTTTTATTCTGTAGAGTTGGGATTGATGTAATTTTTACTGATTTCAAGAAAGCTTTTGATACGATATGTCATAGCATTCTTATAAACAAACTAAGATCATTTGGCATTCATTCGATGCTACTTAAGTGGTTAACAGGTTACCTCTTGAACAGAAAACGGTATGTAAAGATTGGTTCTTCTCAATCTAGACTAATTGAGGTCTCATCTGGTGTCCCCCAAGGTAGCCACCTAGGGCCTTTACTTTTTAATATTTTTTTTTAATGAGATTCCTTCATTGCTAAATCATGCTAACTGCTTGATGTATGCCGATGACCTAAAGATATTTATGCGTATAAAAAATATTTTTGATTGTGAAAATCTCCAAAATGATTTAAACACAATAGTTCCTTGGTGTGACTTTAATCGACTTACCTTGAACATAAATAAATGTCATCCTTTTTCTGTGTACCATACATTAGTGCCTGTACATAATGACTATACAATTTCCGGGGCCAGCCTTTCTCGAAAAATCGAATTTAAAGACCTTGGAGTGATTTTTGACTCGAAACTTGCATTTTTGTTTCACATTGATTATGTTGTCAACAAAGCAAATACGATGTTTGGATTTCTTAACCGAACATGTGCTAAATTTTCGAACACATATGCTCTAAAGTCTGTCTATATATCTTTAGTACGACCTTTTCTTCAATATTGCTGTCCAAAATATGCAAATTGTATAGTAGAAAGGGTACAAAAGTCCTTGTATGATTAGATACCTTAGAAAAAAGGCGAAATGTTCATTGTATGCTGTTTTTTCATGATGTTTTTTCTTATCGTATAGTATGTCCTGATGTACGAGGGCGGGTCAATAAGTCCGTGACTTTTGGAATAAAACACAGATTTTTTGATAAAAAAAAAATTTTATTTTTCAACGTAGTCTCCCTTGAGCTCTATAAACTTTGTCCAACGCTTCTCCAATTTTTTTATCCCTTCCAAAAAAAATGATTTGTCGAGGTCCTCAAAATAGGCCTTTATTTGCGAGATGACTTCATCATTGGAGTCAAATCTTTTTCCACCAAGCCATTTCTTCAGGTTTGGGAACAAGAAGTAGTCGCTCGGAGCCAAATCTGGAGAATAGGGTGGATGAGGGAGCAATTCATAGCCCAATTCATGGTTTTTTGCCATGGCAACTGCACATGTGTGCACCCTAGCATTGTCTTGGTGGAAAAGAACTTTTTTCTTGTCCAAATGAGGGCGGTTTTTTTTCAAATCGTCATTGAATCGGTCCAATAAGTTGGCATAATATTCCCCATTGATTGTTCTTCCCTTTTGAAGGTAGTCAATGTGGATTATCCCGCGTGCATCCCAAAAAACAGTCGCCATAACTTTATTGGCTGACAAACCCACCTTGGCCTTCTTTGGCGCCGATTCACCCTTAGAAACCCACTGTTTTGACTGTTGTTTGGTCTCTGGTGTGTTCTGATGGATCCATGTTTCGTCCACGGTTACAAAACGGGGCAAAAACTCCTCCATATTGCGATTAAACAACGCCAAACCTTCCTGTGAAGTTGTTACACGATTGCGTTTGTGGTCGACTGTGAGCAAACGCGGCACCCATCTTGCGGAAAGCTTTCTCATGCCCAAGTGATCATTCAAAATTGAAACCACTGAGCCATGCGAGATCCCTACGGCTTCCACAATCTCTCGCACTTTCAATCTTCGGTCGGCCAGCACCATATCGTGAATTTTTTCGATTGTTTCGGGTGTAGAGACCTCAACTGGGCGTCCAGGACGTTCGGCATCTTCAGTGCTTGTACGGCCACAACGAAATTCAGTAAACCACTTTTTTACCATTGAAATCGATGGTGCAGAGTCCCCATAGTATTTTTCAAGCTTAGCCTTGGTCTCGGTAATGGTTTTTTTTTCGCAAGAAATAATGCTTAATAAGCACACGAAATTCACTTTTTTCCATTTTCTCCTCAAATTAGTGAGTAGTCTGACAAAAATAGCTGTCAAACACAAACTAACTGACGCAGCAAGTTTAAATTTTGACAGGAGTCAACTGACAGATGCCTGTTGACAGGAGCAGTGTTGCCGTTTCAGTAAAGAGGTCAGAAATTCAAAAAGTCACGGACTTATTGACCCGCCCTCGTATTTCAATGTTTTATGCGCCAAGAAACACATTTTTTTGGAGCCCTAAACATTCTTTCAATTATGGACTTAATGAGCCAATAACGAAATGTATTAAAACAAAATTTAATTCTATTTGTACTGAAATAGATTTCTATATATATCTATATATATATATAAATATAAAAATCAATCCATATTTGAGTTTGTTGCCGGTGTTTGGCCAAACGCGTTAACCGATTCCAATGAAATTTTTTTCCATGAAAGGTGACGTCTGTACAAAGGATGTTTTCTATGTGCGATGTCTGTATCTGCATCGTTGTGTGAATTATGGGCATTTGAGTGCGAGTACACATGCATATGTGCGTATGCGTGTAAATTCTGATGCAGATACAGAGACCGCACATATAAAAACCATCGTACAGACGTCACCTATTTTGTTATCCGAACGCGCATATGAAAGAGGGAGATCACACGAACATTTCAACCCTATTGTGGTGTTTGTGCGTACTTTTATTCTTGAGATATCGTTTGTTCAAAGTTTTATTCAAATAACTCTTATTGCATTTTTTTGCATTTTTTTTTGTGAATCGGAGAAATCGGAAAGTGGCTTTTCCCACATTGATAACAATCGGTGTGAAAGTGAATGAAAAGTGATTCTATAGAAGTTTTTTACTTTCGCTTTTTTGTTTGATTCGCACAAGTAAGCTGACATAGGCGCCTGCCAGACAACAAGCACCTACCCCAAGCGGAACAACGAAGGTGTGTGAGCGGCCTAAGCCATGCGGAGAAAAACGTGCAGTCCCTTTTACCGGTTGAGCTCAAATCAGGCAATCTTCGGTATTGGCCTGAGAGTGTTTCCGTTAAATTTGGCCAAAATCGGTCTTCTTTTTTTAGGCGCAGCAACATACGCCAACATATATAGACAATAATAAGGAGGTCTACTCGAACATATTGGCCAATAGAATTCTCGGGCACGGGCAAAGCCGGGCGTGTGCAGCTAGTTGAATATAAATATGTCCTAAATGATAACACTACTGAATATTTTATATAATTTATGTTGAACTGTTAAAATATTTAATCCTAGTCTGTTAGAGTTAAGCCCGGTATATATATAGTGCTCCAACAAAATAGCCAGTTCCATTCCACTCCTTCAACATTTCAACCGCAATACCCGCCATGCAATGAATGCTTATCAGTTCACCCTAAAGCCTGTACATATTAGGACGTACAATGAAGTTCAAAGAATCTTTCCTCAACCGTACAACTCGAATGTGGAATACTCTTCCACGCACTGTTTTTCCTTTACATTATAACCTACAAACATTCAAAAGCAACGTGCATCGGTATCTCTCCTTTTCTTATCATCCTAATTTCCTTAAAACCCGCGCTGTGTAGCTATTACATGATAAAGGTATTAATAAATCCCTTTAGTTGCGAGTACATTATAAAAAAATGTGGATGTTATAAAAAAACATAAAATATTAGGCATTAACGGCGCATACAGGGCCTAAAACATAGCTTCTTCAACCATTTGCTTATGCGAAGTGGAAGGTACCTACAATTTAAAGCCGAATCCGAACGGCAAATTTGAGAACCTTTATATGACAATTGATACTTTTCGATGTTTGTCAGACGTTCGCAAGAGGTGGGGCAGTGGAAAAAAACGTTTTAGGATTTACTTAGCCCCGGCGGGACTTGAACCTGAGACTTTCGAAAAGTAGTTCAACTCACTAACCTCTGCGCCACTGCGCTAGAAATGTGGATGTTATATGCTGATTAAGTTGAAAGTAGCTTAACTCTGACTTTACTTTTACTTTGAGAGACAATTTCTAAATGTTTTTAAAATCGCAGAACAGTCTTTTTTTGAATTTTCCTAAAAATTTCAGTAAAATATCGTCACGCTTTTTATGTCTTGAGCTTTAGTAAGCTAATGATAACGGTGCTTGATTTATTCTTAATTTTCAACTTAAAAGATTCAAACTTTTATTGTGAATCGGGAGATTTAAAGAATATTTAAAGATAAACGTGATCAGGTACTAAAATCCCATTAAGGGCTTTAACCCTAATTGTGTTATATTTTTGGTACGAATGGAAGGGATCTACAATGTTCCACCGTTTCCCAATAGCAAATTTAAAAATTGGTCATGACAAATTATACTCTTGGATGGCGGTCAGACTTTTGCAAGACGTGGTTCAGTGAAAAAACTTCGAGAGATACTGGGTGAGACCTTAATCGTCGACCCGTCGGTCAGTAGTTCAACGCACGAACCAATGAACTCCTATATCCGCAGAAGACTTAGTGAAGCTTAACTTTATTCTCGGTTAACTGCTCAAACGTAGCATTACTGCCACCATGTAATTGGAAGCAATTACACTTTATACGTCTAACTCTCCCAGCAGAAAATGTCGTTGTCTAAAAAAGAAATTTGCTGAAAAGAAAACTCAATTCGAATTACAATCAGCGCCAAATAACAAGCAAAGGTCACTGTAGAATACAAAAATATCACTACCATCACAAACAGTTGCAATAGAATATCCAATTTCTAAGCGCAGATACTTATTGGCAAATCACGCTGTATCTACCCAATGTAATGACTTTCTATCCTTTGACTCCTCCAAAGTAATTACCTAATTTCCCATGGGTTTCCGTGGAAAACAACTCCCAGCAATAATCTAAAACCTTGTTGCTGTTCCCTTGAGAGATTTCTGTTTCTGTTTTGTTTTTTCTTCTCCTTATCGTGGCGTAAGTTTTCAATCTATTCTCCCGTCTGCTGACTGAGTGAATGGATAAAAAGAAATCTAAAAAAGAAAAAGAAAACACTACTCGAGGAGTCAAGTTAACTTTTTCAGCGTCATCTTTCCCTTCCATCTCAGTAACATCAGTCACCACTCACCACTCACCACACCATATGGGGATCCTATTTTGATGGTGCACTACACTAATCGAGTAGCTGACCTCAGAGATTGGCTTTTAATGACCGGAAATAGAAATTGTTCAAGTTAAGTCTCTCCACATCACACACAATAACCGCGGAACGAAGCCCACTCTTGCTGGATAGTGAGCGCAGCGATTATCACAGACAATCAACGTTCTCATGCGAATTAAATTGTGCACACATTTCGGCCACTGTATGCGGTACGAGTTCGTTACATGGTCTTTGTCGTCGCGTTGGCGGTTGACGTTTGCTGTCTTTTTGTTTTTAAGAAACATAAAAGACACAAATATCTCCGTGTCAACACCCACATAATGTCGAGAGTCGGCGTTTCATGCCCCCACAATAACGTCCCTCCAAAATTATTGTTATCGTCGTTATGTCAGTCTGTTATTCTGTCACACAATATGTTGCGACAACGCTTTTGTGAACCGTGTAGTAATATGCCAAACGACGAATCGGTATTTTATTGTTTACCCAGTGGGCGTTCTAGAAATCGGTAGGAATAGGTGTTTTCAAGGGGTTGGTTGAACTATATCAAACTAGTCTTAACACCGTCCCTATTGTCACTCGATGTCATTTAAGTTGACTTTGGGGGGTCGAAGGCACACTAAACGTCGCGTCAGTCCCAGAGAAGTCCACAACTTCATGCAGCTTGACTGTGAAA
Source organism: Portevinia maculata (assembly GCA_949715645.1). Classification (NCBI taxonomy): domain Eukaryota; kingdom Metazoa; phylum Arthropoda; class Insecta; order Diptera; family Syrphidae; genus Portevinia; species Portevinia maculata. The sequence continues at coordinate 274,767,359 of OX454526.1, read as the reverse complement.
TCGATTTTTCCACATCTAGGCAATGTTTCCATTGTTAAAGTTGTGGTTAAGCAATTCATTTAAAAATAAAGCAATTAGTTGACAGTTTGAAACTACACCATGTTGTTGAAAATGTTAATGATTTTTTTTTGTATACTTAAATTGAAGTTTCAACGTTGAAAGTGTCTTACTTTTAGACAGGTGACACTCTTGTATTAGTTGCGGATCGTGTGGGTTTTTTTCTATTGATTAATTGATATGTGTGTTGGAACAATTTTTGTGAATCGAGACTGTGAAATTTAAATTACATTGACCTTTAGCCGGCGATCTCTTGATTGGAAATTGAATACACGCATTATTTTTTGTTGTTGTGTGTATCTGAATAGTATCTGATGGTAGCAAGGGCAGCGACCCAAGATATTTAACATTGAACTGTGATGATTTAAAGAAATTGGAAACTGTTTAGCATTTTAGCAAAGAATGATAAATTGATAGATTGTACCCGTACATTTGCAGCCGTCAAAATCTAAGCGTCGCTGATGAATGAATATTTGTATAACTTCAAATTGAATGAGATCTTTTCTAGAGTGTGAAGGAAAGGAACTTGCCAATAGATTAAGGGTGTGCCATAAAGACTGGGGAATAGCATGAACCGACTAACAACTTTACTCACAAAAGTGTAGAAATAATATAAACAAATATTGGCTCTAGACGGATTTATTGTGGGGCTCTATAAATTTATTTGAAAAGGATTTGGTGTAACTTAGCGATTATTATAAAATAAAATTTGTTTGAAGCATATTCCTTGCTCTCAGATGACATAACACACCTGGGAGTATTTGTCTCTGACGACCCTGGTGGTATGACATATATTGTTTGCTGTTAATGCATCAAGGAAAATCTTTCCATAAATCCCACTAAAGCCGTCATCGTTCCTTTCACCAAAAGAAGGAAATTAGACCTAGATATAATCACAATTAACGACACGGTCGTAGAGTATTCCGAAGAAGTCAAGTATCTTGGAGTAATCATAGACAAGAGACTTAACTGGAACTCCCACATCAACAACAAAATCACTAAAGCTAATAGAGCTTTATGGGCCTGTCGCCGCACAAATGGCAGAACCGTTGGAATCTCTCCAAGGATCGTCCACTGGATCTACACAGTGATGATAAGACCCATTATAACATACGCTACCAAAGTATGGTGGACTAGGTTAGGTTAGGTTAGGTTATGTTGACGTGGCTGTCAGCAAAAGGCCAACACACTTAGACTAATGTAAGGTCTAATGCGGTACCACACAGATCTGGGTATTTCCCTCACTGCTCGTTGAACCAGTAGGAGCTTTTTATGGAGCGCGATAGACTTCTAACGCCAGTGTTGGCTAAGTCACTTATATCATTGAACAAGAAGTCCCCTAGAAAGAGATTTCTTTTATGGGAGAGCGCAGGACAAGTGCAGAGAAGGTAAATTATAGTCTCCTCCTCCTCCTCGTCCATGCAACTTCTGCAGAAGTCGTTTGAGTACACGCCAAGTCTAGATGCGCGCCTGCCTATTAAGCAGTGCCCTGTAATGACACCTATAGTGGAGCTAATGATCTGGAAGGGATGGTGATTTGGAAGCTTTTTCCGAACTGCAAACGGGGTATGGTGTAGTCTATGTTTCTAGGTAGAGACTTAAAGGAGTCCAGAATGATGGAGTGCCCAATATTCTTTTGGAACAGGCCGCTGTTTGCATGCTAAAGATGTCAAGTGGTATCAGGTTTAGCAGAATGTCAAGTGCTGCGTTGGGGGTTGTATGGTGGACTAAATCCACATAAAAGATCGCAAAAGAGAAACTCAAAAAGGTACAACGGCTTGCGTGCCTAGGTATCTCCAGAGCCATGCGAACCTGTAAAACTGACATAGAGGCAATAACAGGACTAACACCTCTCCACATATATATTCAAGAAGTGGTGATCCGCAGTGCAACAAGTCTAACACAGTTAAACGAGATAAGGCTTAGCGACCATCCGGAACTTAAAACCCTTCTTGAGGAACTGCCAGAACTTAACATGAACTGCGCGGTCACAGACCGCATTCAAAAAACACTATGCTTCAACAAACGTTTCTCCACGGAGATCCCCAAGAGAGAAGCATGGGTTAGCAATAACCCACCAAACGTCCACAACGGCATAAATTGGTATACGGATGGCTCTGAAATGGAAACGGGGGTAGGAGCGGGAATATACGGACCAAATAAACGCTTTACGATACCCATTGGAAAAAGTCCCAGCGTATTTCAAGCAGAGCTCCACGCCATTCAAGAATGCGCCAGCCGCATTTATTCATCTGGCATAAAATGTGCAATCATCCATATATTCACGGATAGTCAAGCACCTATAAACGCCCTTAGCTCGCATACCATTGACTCCAAATCAGTCATGTACTGCTTCAATACCCTTCAAACAATCGGATTAACAAGACCAAATTCTGGTGGGTTCCGGGTCATGTCGGGGTAGAAGGTAACGAAAAGGCCGACGAACTGGCCAGAAAAGGTTCAGAAACACCTTTCATAGGTCACGAACCTTTCTGCTGCACTCCTAGATCAGCAGCAACGGCAGCAATAAAAAGCTGGGAACAAAGAAATTGTATCTATCTTTGGGAAAGCAAATCAGGTCTAAGACAGCCCAAACGAGCCATTCGGCGCTTCAATCAAAATGCCAGCAAATGTCTAAACCTAAGCAAGCATGATATGAAAAACTTAGTAGGGTACCTTACTGGTCACCATGGTTTAAGATATCATCTAATCAGAATGAGAATAACAGACTCTCCTGAGTGCCGATTTTGTTTTGAAGAGGAGGAGTCAGCTGAACACATTTTATGTGAATGTCCAGCCCTTATGGAATTAGAAAGAAGATCTTTTTCAAGAAACAAATGATCCCCAAGGACATAAAGAATTCTTCTACTGGTAAAATTGTCCGCTTTACACGGAAAGTACAAATTCTACTAGTTTAAACTAGTTTTTTGGCCCATACGGTACAAATGATCTTTTAGTTAATAAATCGCCTTGACGAGCCAGAAGTTTGAAAAAAAAATTGGTGTCAATATTTCCGTAAAGCTTAGGGCCCTATTTATTGACTCTCCAGCTTTAGCTTTAGCGAAATATCCATTACCCACTTTTCGGTAATGGATATTTCGCTAAAGCCTCCTCTAAGCCCCCTCTATTGGTCGCATTAACTACACTCAATTAAGTTTTCGTTTTATTCACTCTCCATTAGTTTAATGGTCCGCTTTTAATAGCGCTTTAAATTTGAATGAGTTTTAAAAAAGTCCCAGCGATTTTTACATCATTGTGACTGAAAATATTCACTAAATATGCTTTACGACGAATTTCATTCCGATTTTATTTTTCAGAATCTATTTTTCTTTTTGTAGAATTTTATGAATTGGTGTTAATGGATTTTACGACTAAGGAGTTTCCACTTACAGGAAGTGCAATTTCTTGAAACATTTCGGTCTTAGGAGGGAATGCGAAGAGAAGAATGAAATGAAAATTCGTATATTGCGCTTCATATTTACAATATAATTTCAATAAATAAAGGTAAACATTTTTAGGTTGCGGTTTTAAGTTGCTTGGTTTCTGCATCTGCAGCAAATATTTAATTATCAACTTATATATTTATTGACCCAAGTTGGTAATCAATTATTGGAAAATACTATTTGTTTCATTGTTTTCATATGAGTGCACATGGGGTGGGTTTTTACAAAACCGCATTGAGTTGTTGCAAATTTTATAAGATTCGCTTCGTCAAAAGCACCAGATGGATTTATGACTATGTCATAAATGCTTTGTTCTAGGTATAAGGGTTCTTTACACCATAACATAGGGTTAAGGTCGTAAAACAATCATAAACAGACAGTTTGATTCGAGAATTGAGTTAGGCAATTTGAAAATAGCGAATTTAGAAAGACAAACATTCTGAAACAGAAGCAGATTCTAAATAGTCAAGATTTATTTTTTTGCTTTAGTTTTTGGGATAAAAAAAATGTGAACTTGATTTTTATTATTTTTGTTTTACAGAGTACGTACTAAAGTAATTGAATAAGAGATCACGGGCAGTATTTCTATCAGTTCTATCATTTGTGTTTGCAGCTTTTTGTCAAATATGTACATACTTCCAAATCTCTTGGTGGTACATTTTCCCTTAATCTTAACCAACGACCATACCACGTCGAGTTAATCGGTTCTCGTCAGATCACCGTAATTAAACGACGTTGGGCGCGGTTAGTACGTATATGGGGGACCGTTTAAGAACAACCGCGTGTCGTTGGCCTGTCCCATCTACAGAGTTGAGGTAGATAATATACGTGGAATCACAATGGATGGACCTAAATTGGTCTAAGTGTGGTGGCTTCTGCCGACAGCCACATAAACCTAACCTAACCTAATCTACATTTTCCCTTGCATCGACTGCAATATAATGCATCACAGCATATTTATTATGCAGTACATATTTATTCTTTCTGCAATTTTGTATTGTCCACGTTCGACAGCAATCGTATTTTCGTCGTCATCACTCAAATCCATAAAATACTCAAGATAATTGTCCATAACCCACTATCGCACACATACATATTAGGCCTTAACGGCCCATACAGGGCCTGAACCTAGCTTCTCCAATCACTTTCATGCGAAGTGGAGGAGACCTACAGTGTTACGCCGAATCCGAACGGAAATTTTGAGAAGCTTTCTCATGACAATTTGATACTCTTGGATGTTTGTCAGACGTTCGCAAGAGGTGCCAACAACACGCGGCATTTCCAAGTGGTCCTCCATCTAATTACCAATCACGCCCTACGTCGTTTAATTGCGGTGATCGAACGAGAACCGATTGATTCGACGTGGCAAGGTCGTTGGCATAACGCACTATCACATGCAGATAAAAAGAGAAAACTTGCTGTCAACGCAAATGTAGAGTGAATAAATTGAAATGATCTATAAAACCTCCATTAGCGCTAACAATCCCTCTTGAAAGGTGGATTTTGACCTTGGCGGTTTTAAATTTAGTGCACCATTAGTTAATGGAGGCAGCCTCCTTTTAAATCGCTAATGAAGAGTAATTAAATTGAATTTCTAAAAATCTATAAATTTTCTTGTTAACATTTTTATGGCGATTTTAAATTTTATGGAGAGTCAATAAGTTGGGCCTATGTAAGTGATCTCTAAGGAGTTGCATTAGCGTTACGTATAGGGTGACGAAGACTAGTGGACCTTGTTCTAAAGAAATTACTATCGTGTTTGGTATTCTGAATTATTCAGTATTTTCTTACGCTCCTAAACCGCTGACCACAACGTAAGGTTTCAATTAAAAACTAGTCGGCCTTTTTCCTTTGTTCAAGAATAGGCTCTGATTTTACAAGAGGCTATAACTTTGACAATCGAGCTGATTCTATCAGCCGTATTTGTCACTTCTTGTTATAACCTTATAGCTGCACCTTTTCCAATGGTATATGTATTTCTATAAATTTACCGGCCATGTCCAATCTTTTTTATTGAAAACCCAAACTTACCTAATTTAATCTAAAGATTAGATTACATTTGATTAGCTTACTTGATTTATTAGTTCATAAAAAATAGTATTTACAAAAGTTAATTTTAAACTTAAATCTTTTGAGGCATGGCCGGTGGGGCCGTCAGCCAAATGATAGCATTTATTAATAGGTTTTCAAATTTTGTAAATTAATGGTGCTTTGGTAACAGATTAAATTAAAAGGTTTCTCTTATTATTCGCTTTCTATATGTAGGTGCTATTTTTATATATTGCGATAACTTTTGCCAATCTGTTCCATATAACATTGCTTTAGGGTTCGTTTGTTCCAAATAATTCCGTTTCCATATTTGTCGCCGTATCTCAGCTAGAATTGGACCCCTTGCGATGAAATGCTGTACGTTTTCCCTTTCGTTGATGTACTCGTAGCATAGTAGAAGTAGAAGTTCGCCTCTTGCTCGGAATATCAATGATATCGTTTCACTGTCAAGGTTGTCGTTGAAGTAGTTGGCTTCTCCTAGATCGTACTGGAATTCGGTATAGAATTGCCTATGTAGTGAAGCTCGCTCTATACTTCCTTCTCTTGTTTAGGAATGGAGCTTTTCAAGCATGTTATAAAGGACTGGCCTCTATTCGGCCAAACACTCCAAACTAAAATTGAAAGAGATTTCACGAAAGTCAGCTAGATTTTTCCATTCCTCAAATCATGAGCTTTGCGACCTTATAATCGAGACTGTAACCTTTCTTGCAACTTTATCATCGTGACTGTACACGAGTTTGATAATGTAATTAAAGTGGAGTCGTCTTAGAGATATAAGATACAGTGGTGATAATCCAGTTTCGATGAGTAACTTGTAGTTAGGTGTTGTGGCAAACGGCACACACAGGGGCTAAAACCTAGCTTCTCCAACCGCTTTCTTGTGCGAAGTGGAAGCTACCTACAATTTTAAGCCGAATCCGAACGGCAAATTTGAGAAGCCTTTCATGACAATTGACCATCTTGGATGTTTGTCAGACGTTCTCAAGAGGTGTGGCAGTGGAAAAAAAACTCAAGATATTACTTGACCCCGGCAGGAATTGATTGAGTGAGACCTTTCGATTAGTATTCCGTCACACTAACTACCGAGCCACTGTGCCCGACTAGGTGTTGTGTCTGGTAGTTGAAACTACCGCTTTAGAAAGAACCACAAGAGTTTTTCGGTGGTTTCAGACCGATTCCAGCAACATGATTCCGCAGCATAAAGGATTGTTGATCTGGACGTTGCCAGAAAAAACTTTGTATTTTGCACTTAATGATAGGTCTTTATTTCCTAAAATATTTTTCCATACCGTCCCCGATAGCATTTTTGGAAGAAGTAAGTTTTTTGACTAGGTGCTTCTCTAGGTTTAAGTTGCTTGTCACAGTGTAACCGAAATATTGGTATTCCTTCACCGTTTCGATTGACTCTACTCCATAATAACATTTTTCGTTTGCAGCCAATCGTCCTGTTCCTCTCTGAAATACCATTGTTTTTGATTTGTTAACGATAACAGTTAGGTTCCACTTCCAATAGTAATCGGGTAATTTGTGTATAATTAGCTGAAGGGACTCGGGTGATTCAGCTTTAAGGACTAGATCGTCTGCGTACATAAGTATTTTAATCAGAAAATCTAAATCTAAAGAAGTGTGTAAGAAGTGGGAGACCGACAGAATCCTGTAAATCCAAAATCTAGAAAGCTCTAAAGCCCGAAAATCTTAAATCACAAAACCCAAAATTCTGAAAACTCATAATTCCCAAAAACCTAAAGTGAGGAAAGCCCAAAATCCCGAAAGTGAAACAGAAAATGTTATTGTTGGAAAATAAGGGCAGACAAAAATATGAAATAAATTAAACATATTAGCAGAACTAAAATAAAGTAAACTTATCTAACAACTAAAAACAAAATCTTGAAAAATAATTCCTTATTTTTCTGTGACTTCAACTAGTTATAGAGTTAGCTCGAAGTTGGCCGCATAAACGAAAAAAAAAAAATACATGTGAACCTTGATTTCTTCATTTGATGACTGGCTAACAGATTTTCGTTCTGCAAAAGGTTGATATAAGGTTAAAAAACAGCCTAGCTACATAACTTGTTAAAAGTTTTTTAATAATTTGTAGTTTGAACCTAATTTTACTGAAAATTGTTAAAAAGTGCAATCTTAAGTAAAATTACTTAAAGTAAAATTTACTCTTGAACACTCTGATCGAACTAAACTGTGATTTAAATTTTAAACGAACTCATAAAAACATACACCTGTCAGAACAGAAGTGAGATAACCTTTTTCCCTAATGTCGAATTATTTTCCTTTTCTATTTTATTTTTGATTTAATTTAATTTAATTTAGTTTACTTTACTGCAAAGTATGTGAATAAAACGGCATCGAGTTCCGTGGTGCCTTCTAATGACATAGTGTAAACTGTTCCACTGCCTGATACCATTTACAAAAGATTGCCGTTCCAAATTTCTACAAGTAAATCTTGGTTGCAACGACGTAAAGTACCGAGAGAAGAGTTTGGGAACTGCATTTTTTTCAAAAGGATTTGATGGCTGTTTGGCGATAAAGATTTAATTCAGTATTTTAAGACAAAAATATTTGAAATATGTGAAAAGATCACAAACAATAATGGTGATTGTATATTTTTAAACATGCTCAAATCGCTGGAGATTGTAAACTTAACCAGTCACATTATTGAGCGCAACTGGCAAGTTTTTGCTCTTTTCTGAGTTATGGGTTTCAACAAGTTGGTAGCCCTAATTTATAATAGGAAGGAGTGTGGGCTAAGCGTACCGGTATGTTCTGAAGAGTAAATTGCTAGGAGATTTTCGAAACCAAACACATTTTGTTTGATCTAATTTTTTCAAAATTTATTTTTAGTATCAGTTACTTTACAGCAAAACGTTTTTCTGATATTTATTTGTTAACTAACCTGTAGGTGTTAAACTGGTATCACTGCGCCGTGAAGGGGTGACTTTGGATTTGTGGAAGTTGAGTTTGACATGTGGCATGCCATCCATGGTAACCCATAGAAGGGTCATTAATTTCTTGGAAAGGGCAAGATTTAGTCGGTTTTCAGTTTTAGGACTGTCGATATGATTTTTTTTTCTTTTATTTAATGCAATCGAGTTAATTTTGTTCACTTTAGTCCAGATCCCTGGATTTCACTAATATAAACATTAAATTTAATACAATTAGAGAAAAGGTATGTAGGTACATGGTTTTTTTTTGATAGAGGCATACAATTTTGTTTAAAAATAAAAAAACAACAAATTTAATAGAATGACCAAATTTTGGCTTTATTAGCTCACGAATTTCATGAAATTTAATTTTTAAAAGTAATTTCTGGCGTATGGCCTCCGCGACTGCGCCTTATGAACGCCATCCTGTCTGTCCAATTTTGCACCACTTTTTCGAGCATACCAGGTCTTATTTTATCAAAAGTGCGTCGAATGTGTGTGTAATGCTGGCACCGGATTTAAAGACCGATGACGCCTTTGGCATGTAAACCACACCAAACAGTGATTGTTTCGGGATGTAATGGAGTCTCAAGAGTCTCATAAGGATTGTGCTCACTCCATAAACGAAAATTCTGCTTGTCTACAAACCCGTGAAGCCAAAAATGAGCCTCATCGCTGAAGATGATTTGACGATAAAAATCTGGATATTAATAACAATATTTAATAAAACTTGTTAATACTTTTTAGTTTTAAGTTTTGTATATTATCACGAAATAAATAAAGAAATAAATAAAAAAAAGAGACCGAGTTAAGAACGGCGTTGGATCGATAAATTCAGGACCTGTCTCACACTCACGTCTGCAGCGACTATGGCTTTTTCTGTACGCACTGTACGGCCTCGATTTGGATGAATATTATCACAAAGACTAAATGTGGTCATAAATCGATCCATAGTATTACGTATTAGCTGCTCAGATGAACGATTATGCGCGCCATAAACTTGACGAAGTGCTCTATAAGTTTGCCGAACAGATTGCGAATTTTGGAAATAAATTTCCACGATTAGTTAACGTTGTTCTGGTGTAAGTCTTTCCATGGTGATTTGCCAAAGCATACTGAAAAAAAAGTCTAACAAACTTTATTAATATGACAGCTAGTTTGACATTCCTATCAGAAGTTTTATAGCCCTATAAAAACATAGGGACGGGCTACAGTCCGCTTGGGCGAACTGTTGGATACCCTATTCTTATTCCTATCCCTCATAAGTGGGCGTGACAAAAGTCTAAGTATGGTTAAATTGTTAAGAACGCTCTACATATTTTGTTATATAACATTTAAAGGATTTTATCAAAAAAAAACGCTCCCTAGCTCAAACTTGGGTGTTTCAATAAAATTGTTTTATTTAATTGTGGGCGTGTCAGTAGGCGGATTTAAAAAAAAATTAACACATGAGCATAAAGGGCCCCTAGAGAGTATATATTATAAATTTCAGCTCCCTAGCTCAAACTTTGGATTTTCAAAAAAATTGTTTTATTTATTTGTGGGCGTGTCAGTGGGCGGATTTTGAAAATATTTATACATGAGCTTAAAGGGCCCCTAGAGAGTATATATTATAAATTTCAGCTCCCTAGCTCAAATTTTGGTTTTTCAATAAAATTGTTTTATTTTTTTGTGGGCGTGGCAGTGGGCGGATTTTGAAAATTTTATATCCCGAGCAGTTTTAGGAGTCATAGATCATATATAAAAAATTTCAGCTTCCTAGCTCAAAATTCGATTTTTTCCAAAATTTTGTTTTTTTGAGTTTGTGGGCGTGTCTGTGGGCGGATTTCAAAAATTCGTAAACTTGATTATTTAGGGACCCTAGAGAGTATATGGTTAAAATTTCAGCTCTCTAGGTCCAGTTTAAAGGCCTAATTTTTGCCGACGGACGGACGGACGGACGGACGGACGGACGGACGGACATGGCTAGATCGACATTACTATCGATGCTGATCATAAATATAGTAACTTTTAGGGGTCTACGGGCAATATTAAGGTATGTTACAAACTATGCGTCAAAATTAATATACCCCTAGAATAGGGTATAAAAACACCCTATACATGGTTAGGTTATGTCAGTTACCTGACACTTAGGTCATTGTAAAACCTTTTTGATACCCTAGGGGTTATGGTTCCCATACTGTAGAACCTATGACATGCTCAAATTGAAGGGCTAAGAATATCTCTGCAGCGCCCTGTAGATACAGCGCTTGTCGTAAGAGACGACTAGGGGGGAAAATCACATCCAGGCAATTCTAACATCCAGGTGATCCAGCAACACATTTAATATCTTTAAGCTCTCCCGCAAGTGTGCATGCAATTCCGTGGGTTGACGCAACTGGACATCACCAGTGTCGTAAAAGGTCGATCAAACAATTATCAATAATGGAAGCATGCATGTGTCGAAATCGTCAAAAAGAGGCAGGCCACTCCTGGACCACCAGCATTTCAATGGCCTCAGTGATGAAATTATCCGAAACCAGGAAGCCTGCTGATTTTTATAGAGGTGGAATGCCACAGCGAACCAGTAGGGATGTAGTAAAGTGGGAGGATTATAATCGCCTAAATCCTGGTCATGTGTGCGAGGAGGGCGAATGGAGGCGAAAATATAACCGCAAACTCTATTTTCTGTACCGAGATGTGGATGTAGTACACAGAGCGGATGGACAATAATGCTCCAGCTTCCCAAGACGTAAACAGAATTGCCAGTAAGTTCTTCTAAATCCTGATAGAAATGTCTTCCAAGGATGATATTTATAATGTGGCAGACTGCAGAGCAGTAAAAAATGCGAAGCTATCATTGCAACCTGTTTAGCAACTGCTTTCACTTCTAGGACCATAGCTTGGAAACCGCAGCTGTAATCGGGGAGTCTGATTGAGCCAAAGACGCCAATTTTCATCTTGGATACACCCGTATGGATGGTAATCGTTGATGTGTGGACTAGTAGTTGACACTCGTGCCTTCTTTACAGGGAAAAAGGCTTTTTGACAGTCTCTCTCTGGACACTGTAAAGGCTTCTTCAATACCCAGAAACGCTGCAAGAGTATATACTTTATCATTTAGTGTCTTTTCTACGGTGCTGTCGACACTATGGAAAGAATAAGTACATGAAATGCAATGAAATAAACTAAATGGCAATGCTATGTTCACTATCTTTCTTAAAAATCCCAGTTTCATTGGCAGTAGTTTATTGAAAGAATAACAACCGCAATCGTCATTTCAAAGACCATAACGAACCAGCGATTTCCACTAATTGACCATAAAAATAATAATCGTCCGGTAGTGTTTACTTCGCGATACCTAATCTGGAAGCTAATAACCAGTTCACGATAAATCGGAACTCATTTAAATGCCATAAAATGTTAGATACAAAACTGCATACACACCCTAAAGGAATCATCGCCTTCTTACCTTACAACTTTACAGTGATTTGTGGCAACTAACAAACCTGTCCACAGTCCTCCATTGAACTAGAATCATCACCATCCGCATGCACACGGTTGGCGGTAGTCATTTGCTCAGCTCAATTAAATAGAATTTGCAAATGCAAATGAGCAACTACAACGGAACCAGTCATCCACTTAATTCTACTCATTCCACTGCACGGTGTACATCTACTGCGCGCATTTACATGACAAGCGTTGGCTTGGACATTAAGTGAATTATATTGCACGCCTTTGTTTGCAAAAAAAAGTAGCATAACATAAAGTAACTCGCGCGCGGACTAATGCGAATGCAAAACTGCGTGCAACCAATATTAATGCATATACACCCGACATCATCCCCATCAATCTTGCTGCGAATTGTTCGATTTACGGTTTTGCAAGGCAGCATGAGTTGTACATTTGCCCATGCAAAAACATACAGCAATTGACCACCGCAAATGATTGGGTACACGCGCGTTCAAATGCGGGAGACGACAGCAGCGCACAAGCTGATTGAAACGCGAATACTAGTCGAGATGCATTTACTTTGGGATTTCGTATTGTCCAACGAATTTCTGTCATAAGAGAGAGTTTAAGCCGCTGCATTAATTGAATGTGTGTGCGAATTTTTGTCGCAGATACAACTATGAAATAAAATTGAAGCGAACCAATCCCCCGGGGATACGTCAAGCCGCCGCCGTCGAAAAGTACACACGTATGCAGCCACTGTGCGCTACTATTATTATGGTGATTGGCTTTCGGGGGTACTTCGACAAATTATCGATCCGAGTCACTCGACCGAAAAAGCGGCCGACGCGACTTACGTCTAGCGTGCCTATCTTTCGACTTCGACTACCGTACGTGGTATCTGTGCATCTATTCATGTCTGCTTTAGTCTGACGATTGCACAAATTAATCGAATGTATTGTTGTAGGACTAGCGCTGCCAGTAGCGGTGTCTAGCAGCAGCTATCTGTTATTCTACGACTTATGTAATGCTTCTGCTTGTATGCCATGTCGATTTGGATCACTGTCACCAAAGGGTGGGCGACGGGGGTTTGCTTTTTTTAAGTTTTCTTGCTCATTCTATTTGTTGGTCTGCTGCTAGCTACTACGCTTGAAAAATTGTCCAAAGGCGAGCTCTAACACACCAAAGAGTGACAATTTGCATAAAACTGAATGTTGTACGAACGGCAAAAAGCAGTGATTGTTTGGCTTGGACTGAGGACTTTTTTGAAGGTTGTATAGGTACCTACGGTTGTTGCAAAAGAAAGGGGTATTTTTTTATGGATAGTTGGAAATGGGTTGAGAAATTGATCCCCTTTACTGATATGGAAGCCCGCAATGCAGTTTACACATCCTGACAAATGGGGTTGTAGATTTCCGCCCAAGAACACACACTCATCGCCACTTGAATAGGACACCCTGTACACTCTATTTGCAATTGCTCATAACTCGAAAGCGGAATGATAAACTAATAATATTATGCCCGTTATCTTTGTTCAACTCTTCTTCTTTCTCTGTGACCAAATTGCAAGTTCTGGAAAAGAACCATTATATGTTTTTTCCACTTTATGTTAACATTCGTTGGAATTAAAGCAACATTTTTGCGCCACTTGAATAGAACATGCATTTAGTTTGATCGTTATCTTTGGCCCGCGGACTCATATTCTGTGTTGATCGATTTTTGTTGTTAATTTCCACTAATTAATTTAAAAAAAACCTAAAAGGGGTCCAGGAAAACCATTAACCGAGGCGGAAAAAGGACAAATCAAAGCTTACAAAGACGCTGACTTATCTATTGGCAAAATAGCTAAACAAAATCGAGAGGAGCCGACACGTTTTATCCTTATTTTTAAGTAATGAGTATGAATATGGAATAAACATGAAAGGCCGGACACACAGCGTGCTTACTAATGCGGAAAGGCGACTTACTTTAAGAAAAGCGTCGAATTCTCACAACTCTTTTAGCCCTATTATGGCTATCAAATATCAATTATTTTATACTTGATAACATCTATCATCGATAATTTGGTATTATGAGTATCAATCGATAATTTTTACCCCATTGTGAATGCTAATCAAAATATCATTGAGAATGGGTTCTGTTTTGAAGTCTGACGTTTCTAATTTGAAACTAAACAATTCACTAAGAACAACCGACACCGTTGGTTGTGCCATGCCAATGCGAAAGTCCTTTCCAACGCTCAGTTGGTAGCTCCCTTGAGCAAAGAATTTTAAAACTGCTGCTAGTCTTAGTGTATTTGGGATGTCTTGCTGATTTTTTATCGGTTCGAGTTTATCCTCAATACCGTTCAACACTTCTACGAAGGCTTCTTTCGAAAGTCGGAAGTTCTGTACGAATCTGGAACCGAATCAAGTGAAAAAAAAATTGCTATTAACTGCTTACATATGTTCGTCCAAATCCATTGGGTTCGACGCATCCCTTAAAGTCCTGCGTATGATAACTTGTTCGCGAACACGTACTTCATCATAATCCCCTTCAAAAAATAACTCTACCAATGACATTTCGGTCTAAAGTGGTTTTTTTTAATCAATAAAAACAAGGAAATAAATTTTATGATTTGATGTTAATAGACATTTTTAACCGCGCGAATATTTGATACGTATCTACAAGAAATTTGTGGTTGATAGAAAATTTGATGAATATCAAAGTTTTTGACAACCGTAATACCAAGTTTATCGATAAAACTATTCACAATAGTGTCAATAGATCATAAATCTAATATAATTCACATTTGGTTGATAACCATAATACCGATTCATTAATTTTTTTTTATACGTATCAATTATTATCAAATATCGTGTTGATATTTGATAGCCATAATACGGCTGTTTGACAAAAAGCAAAGATAAATGCGGTGTCAAGGCAAGTCTTACAACTATGCGTCGTGTTATTTCGAAAGCTAAACATCTAAAAAGACTGAAAATCAAGAAGAAGCCACCTCAACCCGGTTCGAAAAGAGCAACGCCTCATTTTTTGTTGCGCACATTTGACCTGGACTTCGTAGTGGCATAGAATAGTCTTCTCCGATAAAAAAATAATAATTTGGAAGGCCCCGATGGCTATAGCTACTATTTTCATGACCCCAGCAAAGAAACACATTATTTGAACCGGCTGCATAGCCGAGTTGGAGGTGTGATGGCGGGCAGGGGGGGGGGGGGGGGGGGGGGGAACGGGGCATTTCCTATTATGGAACCTGCCAATTACAATTTATGTCAACCACAACGAATGCGTTGTGGCATATTGAAAAAGGCCTTTCCATACTTTCATACCCTTTTTGGAACTCTGCCGTGGATTTATCAACATGATAATGCGCCAATACATACAGCACGGGTAGTTAAGACCTATATACAGAGCCAAAATGTGGAGCTATTAAGCTGGCCAACCTATTCTCCGGATTTAAATATCATTGAAAATGTTTGGGGATGGTTGATACGTCAAGAATACGGATCAGGAGAACAATATTCGATTATACCCGAACAAACCCAAGCCATCAAATAAGCTTGGAGCTCGATTTCACGGAATTATTTTGCTAATTTGTATACATCCCTTCCAAACCGGATGTGTGAAGTTTTGGAACAGAAAGGTGGCTCAACACACCATTAACATTTTTTTTCTGAATGTAAAATACTCCAATTATCTTAAATTTGAGTTATTTTTGTAATAAAAAGAATCAGAAATCTCTAAAATGTTTTTTTTATTAAAGTTGTTGCAAATTTTCGACCCCGCATTTTGACGGTTTTTGGTTGATAATATTTTGTTAAAACTTAAAGCTTTAGCATTGAATCTTCCTTTTGATCAATTAAATTAAATTAACTTTAATTTAAAAAAAAAAAAGTCTCTAGCATGCTTGGTTTGGGAGCAATGGAGGATAGCAAACAGACGTAAGGAGTGTCCTATTCAACCTCACCATGCATTTTATTATTAAGCAATATGAATATGCAAAAAAAACTCTTATTTATTAAGAAAATACAAATCTTATATAATGTACGATCGCGCTACTTATTCCGACTCCCTCCCGGCATAAAAATGTTAAACAAACTAAATTTTTATCACCGGTTTTTATTTGTTGATTTTTGTGTTGAAAATATTTAATTTTCGATCATAATTTGGGTTAAAAAGAAACAACAACATTTATGAAAAAAGCCAAACAATGAATATACCTAGAGCACAACCAGAAATCAAAAAGCATTTTGTTAATTTAAAACTAAAACTATCAAAGAAAATCGAACAAGCATAGGAAAGGAATGATGATGAGGAATGTTTATGTGTTTTTTTTTTCAATCAATAAAGTATTGGAACCACAGCGCTAATGATGCCCCATAGACGTGTTCATTGGAAGTATTAGCATTTTAGATTAATGAATGAATAATATAAGTAAGAATTAATTGACTCATAAATTTTGATTTAAATTATCATTTGTGGGAGTTTTGGTTGATTTAAAATTCTGAAAGTATTTTTTTTTGTTTTTTTTTCTTTGAATCACTTGTTTTTGTAATTTTAAAGATTATAATATTTGATGGAAGTGTTTTTGGCTACTTGAATTAAGCATCTTATTTTAACTCGGACATTTCATGACAAAAGAAGGGCAGAAGACGTACGATCTTTTACAAAAATACACGATTGAGACAAGCTCATGTGTAAGCTGACTAACTCAAAAATTAATGACACAATTCGTGAAGTCATTTAATGCCTGGTGAAGGTTGTGACTGTTTTCAATAAATGATCATCGATGGCGTTCGAAAATCGAAATAAACATGAACAGCAAACATTTAGCGATACACTATGGCGGAAATTACGCCCAAAATATAAACCTTCGGGATTTGAGTCATTGAACAAAATTTCGATTAGTCTATCATGTTTATTAGTATGATCAAAGATGTTATCGTTTTTATAGATCATTTTGCAGGTTTAACTCTTGATTTGATTTTTTGTAAAATGGTGAATTTGAAAATGTGGTTTCTCCTTTAAACATGACTGAGCTAATTTAGCTCAGACGGTCGAGGTCTGTTTTATCTGATATATATTCTTTGACTTGAAGCTTTCTCGGATCTTTTAACTTCTTATTCGATCAAGCCTGCTGTCATGCAAAGCATCTTCATCCCAGCTACCGTTAATCTGCCCTCATAGTTTTTGTACGCTGTTCAACATTGTGAAATGCATGTGAGTCCTGGACACACAACTGCGGTGTAGATGCTTCCATTTCGCTCACTTCATGCGTCCTACGGCTATACGTGATAATGTCGTCATCACAGGTTACTTGGCTTTTGATAATAGATCCAACATATAACTTTTTTCACTTGGGAATCACTTTTCGATTCATAAAAATGCCTGTGAAATACATCGGAGTTGATCAAGGAAAGGGCAACACAGGTTTTCTGCTTTTTGTGCTGCCTTTTGAAGAATATGTAATACAATACCTATTGCCTTACAAAACATCCACCCTTACATCAAGTGCAGAGACTTTTGATTCTCTCTTATGCTGTTTCGGCACCAAAGAATAACTCATGTCCTTTGGAGTCAATCCGTCACTTTTCCTTCAGCAGATAAATATCAAACAAAGCTTCCCTGGTGTAATCCTACTTTGCCTATGAACAGCTGGGTGACTCCTGCAGGGTATTTCACATTTGTTATTCCTCCCTCATGAATGCCCATGATCAGATGTATGTATGTATCTTTCTGGAACTCCTCGTAGTGTTAGCACCATCCATCATCTAGTTCATATCAACCTTAAGACTTTGATTGAACCTAGGTGCTCTTCTAAATATACATTTCTCTAAAAGACTGATGTTCATGTTGTATAAATCATATTCGAAGACTGACAAGCTGTAGAAATAACTTCCTCCTTTTTATACCCTATTCTAAGGGTATATTAATTTTGACGCATAGTTTGTAACATACCTTAATATTGCCCGTAGACCCCTAAAAGTTACTATATTTATGATCAGCATCGATAGTAATGTCGATCTAGCCATGTCCGTCCGTCCGTCCGTCCGTCCGTCTGTAGCCAAAAATTAGGCCTTTAAACTGGACCTAGAGAGCTGAAATTTTAACCATATACTCTCTAGGGTCCCGAAATAATCAAGTTTACGAATTTTTGAAATCCGCCCACAGACACGCCCACAAACTCAAAAAAACCAAATTTTGGAAAAAATCGAATTTTGAGCTAGAAAGCTGAAATTTTTTATATATGATCTATGACTCCTAAAACTGCTCGGGATAAAAAATTTTCAAAATCCGCCCACTGACACGCCCACAAATAAATAAAATAATTTTTTTATACCCTATTCTAAGGGTATATTAATTTTTGAAAATCCAAAGTTTCAGCTAGGGAGCTGAAATTTATAGTATATACTCTCTATGGGCCCTTTATGCTCATGTGTAAATATTTTCAAAATCCGCCCACTGACACGCCCACAATTAATTTTTTTTTTTGAAAATTCAAAGTTTGAGCTAGGGAGCTGAAATTTATAATATATACTCTCTAGGGGCCCTTTATTCTCATGTGTTAATTTTTTTTTAAATCCGCCTACTGACACGCCCACAATTAAATAAAACAATTTTATTGAAACACCCAAGTTTGAGCTAGGGAGCGTTTTTTTTTTGATAAAATCCTTTAAATGTTATATAACAAAATATGTAGAGCGTTCTTAACAATTCAACCATACTTAGACTTTTGTCACACCCACTTATGAGGGATAGGAATAAGAATAGGGTATCCAACAGTTCGCCCAAGCGGACTGTAGCCCGTCCCTATGTTTCTTCTTACTTTACTGCATCCCTACTGGTCCGTCTGTAGGGTTCGCTGGTACGAACTCACGAAACATCGACAGGCTTCTCGGTTTCAGATCACTTTTTTACTGACGGCAATTACTTCTTCCAATGGTCTCAAATCAATATTTCGATAAGTAAGCAAAGGTCATCGGGAAAAGGGCTAAAGGAGAAAGTCTTTAACGAACATCTACATATTTTCGTAATTCTCACAGAGAAAATATGTTTTTCCCGTGAGTCTAAAGAAAGCTCCGAATCCAGGCTTAGGACTTGGCCACGCATTGAGCGGCATATCGACAAGTTCAAGCAACAACTGGCCATTTATTGAGCAACAGCAACTACTCTTGAGCGGCTAGTTGTGGGCCCGGCCTTTGGCAACTGGTGTTAGCCATCGAGCTAGAAGAAAGTCGTCTTCATATAACAAGAATCGCACTGCACTTGAGAAAAAGAAAAGATTTGCACGGTTATCGTGAATAAATTCCGAGGGAACTATTTCCCTTGTCAGCAATGTTAATCAAATTGCTGAATAAGAACAGTTCCGCGGGACTATGTATTCGCAATAGGCCAGAAAAGAAGTGCAATTCAAACGTGTTTATGGTAACATTCAATTCACAACAAACCTCAGTTTTTTTTTATTTATTTAAAAAAAAAAAATTATTATCATCCCCTATCGTGGAATCCGTCGGGGGGAACGATCCGCTAATAGTGAACAATTTGCATCGTGCAATCCGCAGACGTGAACCATCCACATGTCGGTAACGTGAATTATTTTATTTTATTTTCACTGAATTTAATTTTTACAAAACAAATGTGTTTGAAATGAGCTGTCACAATTGAATTTTGAATAGTAATCGATAGCAATTTTCTGTTCACGTGAATCGACTAAGTGAAGTGAATCTCAGATCCGACGGATTCCACGATAGGGGTGTATGTATAATGTTTATCTGTATTTGGCAATAACGGTCCATACAGGCCCTAGCTTCTCCAACCATTGGCCTATGCGAAGTGGAAGCGACCTACAATTTTAAGCCACTCCGAGCTGCAAATTTAAGGTGCTTCTCATGGCAATTGATACTCTTGGGTTTTTGTCAGACTTTCGTAGGAGATGCACATGGTGTCAGATCGTACGATCTTAAGGTTCCATTGGATGCAATTCTGTGCGAACACCATGTCACCAAACTGCAAATTAATTTTGATTGAAATGAAGGTAATATTCTTCCGAAGGTTTCAAAATAATGTACACTTGGCTAATACAAAGTTTTTCGTCATGCCCACTTTGTGGGGGCGTTTTTGACATGAATATTATTTTTGAGATAATTCCTTAAAAAATAAAAAAATATGCAGACAATGACCTTATTAAGAACTCGCCCATACAAAGTTTTGTCCGCCCGCCTTTTTTGGCAATTTCAAACCAAATAATCAATTTTCAGGATTTCGATAGGAAATCAAAAAAAAATATTTATTTAAAAACCTGTCAACCTAATGTTACGATCTCTGTGGGAAAGTAATACAGATGGGGTATCAAACAGTACGCCCTAGTGGACTGTAGACTTTCCATATATGTTGTTGACCTTACTGTTAGGATTTAATTCTATTATTTCGAAGCCTTGCAATTAAGACGATGTTACTTTCCTCCATACAAAACAATTTTCGCATCAGCTGAAACATTTTTCTTCGTGTATAATAGGCGTGTTTTCTTGGTAAAGTTTATAGGCAATAATGAACATGCAATTCCAAAGACAAATAATCCTGTATAGATTTCTTTTATCAAAATATCCATCCAGGCTTTATGTGGATAAAAACTGTTCTATCAAAGTAATTTCTTTGGATTGTTATCAGAAAAGTCAAAAATTACATGTAGGTATGTAGGGGAGAGGGGGGTACCTTTGAACATTGCTAATAAAATCTTATTAAACAAATGCATATATCAAAGTGTTAATAAAATTTAAATTTGGCAATACCGTCTTCTCTAATAGCTAACTTTAATAATTACTAGTAAAAATTATTACATATTTTGTGTTAGTTAAATACGTAAATTTTATTGAGACAAAAAAAAATTAACAAATGCTTTTTGAATGGCAGTATTTAATACTGCTGTTAAAAAGTGTCTCGGCCTAGTTCAAAACTGCCTCACCTGGGGCGTACCTTTGAACATTACAACCTGCTTCGTTTTTAAATGAAAATAAAATAAAAACTTTTATTAAATCCACGCAATTAGTTTAAATCAATGTTTATTACCATTTCTCAAAAGAAAGTCTTTTACAGCCCAATAATTCAAATACAGTCAACTCTCGATTATCCGGCAAACCTATTAACCGGGAAATTTATTTTCAAATATTTAGATATTTCCAAATCGATTATCCGGGATTCACTCTATCATCCGTGATACATACTTTAAAAGAAACCCGGGGCGATAAGCCATTTTAACTATGTATGTATGTATATGTATTTTTTTTTTTAAGTTTTTGTGTTCGTTGACTGACAAAGTTATGTATTTTATTGCAAATAAGTGGAAACTCATTGTACGAAGTGCGTTTCTTTTCTTAAAATATGATTTTCGATTATCCGGGATTTTAGATTTTCCGGCATGAGCTCGGTCCCGAGCACCCCGGTTAATCGAGAGTTGACTGTACATCGAATTTTATGAGAGTCGAAAGCAATAAAGTTTCTAGGGTGCCCTCCCCTCCCCTGCATTATTAGCTACAGTAGTGCTGCAACAACATGTGCTGTTGAAATATCAATTGACATGCCAAATCACAGACGGGCGTTTTCTTCCCCATTTTAGTATTAATCTATACAGAATATAAATTGTGTCCAAATTTAATTAAAAATAAAAGGCCTTAATTATTTCGACATTATGTTTTTCAACTTCTAACTCCTTAATTTATGTCTTCTCATTTCAGGTAAGCAGAGTTAACTATCCTCTACGTGGTCGCTGGCAAGTATGTATTAACAATTAAAAATTATGTTTGCTATTCATGTTTTCAAATTGCACACACATTCTTGCTACAGTATCTTTCTCAAACTGAAATAGCAAATATTTTTTATTCTTCCTCAACATCGGGATTAAAGGGACTAGAACCATAGGTAATACTCTACTGCTTTCCTCTTGGAGTTCGCCGGTTTGACCTCAATAAACATTGGCAGGCCTCTCGTTTTCGGATCATATTTTTACTGAGGCCAATTAAGTGTTGTGTATTATTGCATTTATGTGATCCAGGAGTTTATAGGCCTTCCTCTTTTTACGATGATTTCGACACGTGTACGCTCCTGTTATTGATTATTGTTTGCTTGTGATTTTACGGCGCCGGTGATCTCTCCAGTTCATTTATTTGTATGTACAGAGTTTTAATATGTCACTAGGCTCACCTGAATGTTAAAATTGGCTAAAAGTGACTTCTCACCTAAGTCGCCTTTCACGACAAGCGCTGTGTTTGGGGGGCGCTGTCAAATATTTAACTTAACTAAACATCACCCATCGACGAATGCAATCTCATGTTTTAACCTTTCTGCAAGATATGTTTGGAATAAGTAAATCTTTTCAGTCGAGGAAATTATAACGGGTGCGCCATCTTTTATGCCGGTATGTCAATATTGAATAATTTAAAAAAAAAAAACCATTTCCATATATGAGGTATTTTTATTTAATTTTGTCCTTTACAATTTATTTGGTTTTTGAATACAACATCAATCAAGTGGCCGCCTTTATTGTCTAAAGCAAAATGGGCCCTCTTTGCTGTGTTTCCGTCACTTTTTCGAGCATCTCGGGCGGTATAGCGATGATTTCGGCACGAATGCTTGTCTTGAGCTCGTTAATGTTTTGTGGCTTGCTGTCATACACTTTGCTGTCTATAAATAACCCCACAAAAAGAAGTCCGGATTTTCGTTGAGAAACTGCATTGTTTGATTTGCAGTGAGGAATGGCGTACCGTCTTATTGAAACCAGTAAACGTCGGGACCTTTTTCACACATTTGTGGGCAAACATTACGAGTGAACATCCACCGATATCGATTCCCATAGACTGTTTCGTCTTCTCTGAAGAAAAATGGTCCAATTCTGGTTTTTGGAGCAAAAAGTCACTTGTTGGTCATGCAGTTTTGTTTCATGGATCTCGTATATATCTCTGCTCTCTAAATGTCGCAATTTTGCTTATTATTGGCGCCAGAGAGTGTGAAATGGGCCCCATCGGACATCAACATTTTCTTGCAAAAATCAGGTTAAGTGTCAACCATTCGAACGACTCTTAGGCCGACTTCCAACCGACATGGGTCAATTACACTGTAGCTGGAGGTGCTTGCCTACACACTTCGGCTTGTAGTGACGAACTTACAGTGGAGAGCTTTAAGGAACAGAAGGAACGGCTCACGGTCCTGGTTTGTTTATATACTCATAAATGTAAGTTGCCGGTTATTGGCAATAGTGCCCGCACCTATTAACCCAACAAAAGAACCTGGGTTATTCAGCAACTTTTTCTGAAATGATTTCGAAATCTCTTTGTCCCAGAATCACAATAGAGACTCCAAGATTTTGTTACTTTTGGACAACTGCGTTCACTGCCACTGGCCTACTATTCACCCATCCAGAAGAGAATGATTTCAAAACCTAAAATATCATAGCGAGATACCTTCCACCAAATTGCACATGCACATCTCTGATTCAGCTAATGGGCCAGGGTGTGATTCGAAATCTCAAGTGCTGTTACCGCAAAGAGATCATTCGAAATCTGTCAAGTCACATAACATTAAGACTCTTGACATTCACGAAAGAGCGAATGTTGAATTGGTAGCAAATAGAACTCTAAAACTCACACTAACACGTTCAAAACAAGATGCAGTTTCGCTGACAATCCGCTTGTAAACCAACTAAATACATAATATTGTTAAAATATGTTAAATTTCTCCTCATGGCTGTTTTTTCCTAGTTTATCGTTGGTCTTGAGCATAGCTTATATTAATGATGTACCAATTTAAATTCATACCATTTTTATTTGTTATTTATTTGTCTATTCGTTATTCTGTTTATATAATTATTGGATTATTTGTTTATTTACATATATACTAACTTATTTATTAACTTATTTATTTAGTTGTTTACCTTCCTTTTTATATATTCACCTATTTATTTATTTATTTATTTTTTTATCTATTTATTAACTTATCTTTTTATTTGTTTGCCTATTTATTTATTTATTTATCTATTTACCTATTTATTCATTTGCTATATTTTTTTGTTTTAAGATAACTATTTAATTTATTAATATGTAGGCACTACTCATATAATTTTTTTTATTTTTTTTTATATTGAAGGTTTGTTTTCTTCGTTTTTCCCTTAACCGATTCTTCCTGTATGTATTCTTAAACCAAATTGAAAATAATGTTTCAGTAGAAAGATAAAATTTATTATCAAATCCCTGTAAACTGTGCAATAACAAAATTCTGTAAAAACATTTATTTAAGAAATAAAACTTCTATCTATCTATAACATTAAGACTACTTTATGGGCATTTCTAAGTCTTGCAATTTTGATACTGCCGATGTTTAAAACAATGTTTGACAAAATTTACTTTGTCCAGAAACTGAAGAAGAAGATAAGCTTTGCCAAAAGTCGAAAGTTTTATGTTGTACAACATCGATATTTTTTGGTTTCCAAAAAACCAGATGCCGATGAATTTTTACAATAATGGATTTTTCAGATTATTCCGATGTTATCGATGTATTCGATGTTACGAAATGAAAAATTAACTGGACTTATATTCGAATGCTAAACCATTTGCTGTTTTATCAGATGAAGACATTCTTAAAATGATAAATAACCACACAATGACAACAATGATTCTGAAGCTTTTTCTGATGAGGCAGACGATGTCGAAATTGCAAGAATTCCAATTGATCAGACAATAAAATCCATTAAAACCCTTCGAGTTTTTTTTTTTAGAAGACTCTTAACTGTTTTGGAGTAACACACGACACGAGGATATAATGCAAGTTAACCGCATTAACGATCATTTGATGGCAGATAAAAACAGAGTTAAATTCCTTCAGAAAACCGCAATGCAAGAATTTGTTTAACTTATAAATATCTACATAAATGGAACTTTCTCTAAATTTCTTTTATTTTTAGTTTGCTCGTTTTATAAATTGTTAACTTGCCGGAAAAATTTCATATTTATTTTACTTTTCTAAGATAAAAAATAAAAAAAATAACAATTGTACCTACAAAGAAATAAATATTAACCGGGATTTTCAATTATCTGTAATGAGCTTGGTCATAGCCATCCCGGTTAATCGAGAGTTTCGATTCTATTCGTTATATATATATTTGTTACCAATCAACAGTGATTCCCACATAGGTTTTAATAGAGTGTAAGTTATTATATCGCTTTGTCTCATGACACTGTAATTAAAAGCCTCAATCAATGACATCTAGCGTCATCAGTTTAAAACTCATTTTATAGGCATGGGAATTGCAGTAGGTACGGCATAAATGAGGTTTTAATAGGTGAAACGTGGACTCTTGAAACTTAATTGTTCTTAGTGGAACTCTTGACACCTGTCTGTTCTTCACTACCCTATAAATCATAATTTAATGATGACAACAACCGACGAAAACAGCGATTGCATGCATGCAAGTGAATTAATCAATTAAAATGAAATGAGGTCAACCTCCACCCGCCGCACCCCAATTGCTTTGCAAGACTGAATGACTATATAGTGCTAAAAGTTGGGTTGCCTAAAGAGCCACCCACTTTGAATAACCGACTATTATCGAATACATTTCACCCTCTCCGTGCTATACGACTTATAGAGCTGTATTCCGTGCAGCCGTGTAAAGTAGTACACTGCTAGTTTGTATATGTACTTCATATTTAAAGGCGAAATGTTTATGAGTTTCGTCTCATTATGGATGGCTTTGGTCTCCTGCCACTTCGTCGGGCTGCATTTGCATGCATCTAGGACTGTTTAAAAGCTGTTGTTGTATGCAGACAACGTTTAGCCCTCCACTGGTGTGCCTGCAATGTACTCGTATGTACATGTACATATTCGTTGGGTATATCTATGAAAGATACATCATCCGATTGTGGCATAATACTGCACTACGAGTCTTTTCTACTTTCATTCCAAAGGTTGAGAGAAGTCATTAAAAGAAATGTATTGCCCACTTGGGAAATTGTTTCTGGTCTTGTTTTAGAATTGGAAATTGGCTTTCCATTTCGATAGCCGCGCTTATTTATGAATTTTTGTCGAGGGGGTGGATGACAGTAGCGGAAATGTGCAAATATTTGCATAGTTCGGCAATAGTTGGGGGCTAAGGGCGGCTCTGCTTTATTCTCTCCTTTCTGTTGTGAATGGGTTCTCTGTTTTTATGTAAACAATGCCGAAACGTATTGTGAATATTGTAAACGAATAATTGGAATTTAAATTATTTTATTGGTTTCGGAGGTAGAATTATTTTGTGAGGAACATGAAGCGATTATATTCAATATTTACAATTGAGGATGATTGTTTTGTTTAGGGGGCGGCAGGCAAGCCTGGAATATTTTATGAAGAGCGTTGATGGTTCAAATGTAAGCAATTTTGTGTTATTAATAAATTACTGGATGCAGTATTTTTGGTTTAGAGAATGGATTACTTTGTTTTAATAGCCAAATGCAATATACATTAACTACTTACCGCAAGAACTTAGGTAAATTATTTAATTGAAGCTCAGAAAACGCTTGATTTTGCTTCTATTGTTCATAATAACTATGAAGCAGCAACAAATTCGAAGAAAATGTAGAACCTTGGGATACTTTTGCTTCTATAGCAAAGATATTCGAAGCCACTCCATCAATCATAAAAAAAAAATTGATCCGACAGGTGCCTACTTCATAGCTTGTTATGAAGTTTGCGAGGAATAACTGCTACTATTCTGGTGTAGGGTCCTGTAGTCTAGCTTTTCCAGACGTTCGCGTCCGCAAAATATAATTTTGGTAGGATATGCCGACTCCGAAGACACTTCTTCTTAAACAATGTAGTGCCAGACATTCACAGAGAATGTGTTCGGCAGATCCTTCTTCCCCCAGAAAAAACCTACTTTCTGTCTCTTAGCATAGGTTCAATTTGTTCAGATGATACCCCAAGCCGCAATATCCTGGCAGAAAGGAAGCCCACCAGAGTCCTTATGTCTTATCTAGAATAATACATACCTTGAGTAAGGCTTACTAACTTTTTGTATACCTCATAGACACCAATGCGGTGAACGAAGCCAACCATCGTTGGCACCAACTCGACCAGTGCAACACCGCAAGGCTACTCTGGCCGACATTAAACAAATCCAGGTCCATCGGACTTCTGAGGCATAAGAGAGGAACATTAATATCCTTTTGCAGCGTGACTTCGATCAAATTAAGCGATATTGCGACGACTGGAAGTTGAAAATCAACTTTCAGAAGACGGAAACAATCTTGTTCAGAACTCCATTGGCTGGGGCCTCTAGGGATACCAGAAAAAACTGGACAAAATTGGCCATTATTGGACAAAATGGGCAGCCATTGGCGGTGAGAAGCGCAGTTAGATATCTAGGTATCTGGCTTGACCAGTATCTATATTTCGATAGACATATAGTTGCTTGTCTTGCTGGGGCCAAGAAGGCTTATGCTCTGACAAGGAGACTGTTTCATAGCAGTCAACTTGACTCCAGAGTGAAGGTCATTTGCTACGTGGCCCTTATAAGGCCGATCATCGCTTATGGTTGTCCATTATGGTTTAATATAGCGCCTAGCTATATGGAAAAAAATTGGGTTTTGGAGAGACAATGTCTTAGGACCTGTCTCCGGTTGTTCCGAACGCCTGAATCCAACTATATAAAATACTATCCCAACAAGGTCCTATACGATGGGGCTCAGTTGAATAGGATTGACAATTTCCTCATTAAGGTGACTCGAAGGCACGTTGCAAGGGCAATGGCCAGCGACAATAGTCTGATCTTTGGGGCTTACTACCCCAATGAAATGTACATAGAGAGTACACTCCGGTCTGGCTTTATCCCGCCAGAGGCATTTATCCATATTGATGCAAAAGGGCTGGTACAGACGAGGGATGGTATCCCGGTATTATACCACCGCTACCGCAGTGCGAGAGATAAGCGGCTCATCCGCGGCGAGGACGTCGCCAATGCTCATGAGTTCCTCCGTTTTAGTACCGTAATAGCGGAGAGGGATAAGTTCGATACAGAAAAGCAATTAGCCGAATTTTGGTGGCTTTTTGAGGGTGGAGGGTTCAACATGCCCTCCCAAGACGGTGCGTTACTCTAGGTAACATCCTCTTAGTTTGTAAGATAGACTAAGTTAGCTAGGGCGTTTCTGGGACGGGCCGGGCTCGCCAACTTGTGGTGGTGCTTCCGGGAGGTGATTGATTCTGTAAGGCATCAGTCAGCTCACGACGGCGCGTGTGCACGTTGACGACTGCCAGGCGCTCGGAAAGTAATTGGGATTTTGACCACTTGTTTCGTAATGCAACAAGTGCTCAGAATCCTAATTATAGTTAGAATATGTTAATTAGGTTAAGTAAGTAGAGTAGGTAGTTTGTAATTTGTTTTTTTTATATAAAAATATAAAATTTGATAAAGATGCCGAGTTTTCTTAAAAATTTTCTCGATGAAAACATAATATGTAAGATTAGTTCGTAAAATAGTTTTTAGGCCGAAAGGTAATAATTATAAGATAGAGTTAAGTTTAGGGCGTCCGCATAAGGATCAATATTCTAGAATAAGTATCCTGTTAATTTTAAGTTAGATTTAATCATTTTTGTCTAGTATGTAAGTTGATATAAGCTAATAATTAATAAAAATGAATTTAAAAGTAAAAGTAAAAAGCATAAGAGAGGAACTCTCTCGAAATTAGTAAACGCCCTCACCGCGCACTGTGCTATAGGAAGACATGCCCAAAGGTTGGGCATCCCCTACAATGACTTCTGCAGAAGCTGTAGGGACGAGGAAGAAGAGGAGACCATCAGTCACTTCCTTTGCACGTGTCCTGCACTCGCCAACACTAGGAAGGCTACATTGGGTGAATACCTTTTCAATGATCTAAACGATCTTAACAACGCCTGCACAGCAAGGATTAGCTCCTTTATTCAGAGGAGCAAATGGTTCCCTGAGTAAGAGGGTGACCCACCCACCTTACACATCGGCAGCACAATGGACCTACTTCTGGTCTAAGTGCATCCTCATCGAGGGCCGGTTTTCAACCAACCAACCAACCAACTTTTTGTATTGTATGAGCCCGGGAACATTTTCCCCAATGGGCTAGACGAAGTTGGTGTTCCCAATTATTAATAAGTCCTAGAGCGGTAGTCCAGTTGACACTGTAGATTTGTTGCCTGCAATTTCTCGGTGGTCAGGTGGCATTTTTTTAAATACATAAATTTTACTAACATGCAAGTAAATCACATGATCATTTAGATTATAGATTCTACTCATGCGACTAATAGGCTCATGCCTCCCATAATTTGTTCTATGATGGGGGCTAAACAATAAATCAACACTACATAAATTATGGACACCCCCACGAAAATTAAAGCCAATAGACGACAGCAAGTCAGGTGTAAAAAAATGATATCGCTATTAAGCCTTCGTTGAGAAAGGGGTAATATTTGAAGACGCTTGATACGTTGACTGTAAGCAGGGAGATTAAATGGATCATCCCATGGGAGTCCTCGAAGTGCAAATCGAATAAATTTACGATTGAATGGCCTCTATTCGATTTGAATGAATGTTGTAGAAGGGTGTCCAAACTTGTGAGGCACACTCTAGAATCGGACGGACACAACAATTGTACAATGACATAGAAACGTATGGGTCATTTAATTCTTTCGCCCACCTTCTTACGAAGCCCAGCATAGAATTAGATTTATTAACAATAAAATCGATATGCTTAGCAAAAACCAGTTTGGGATCGAAATAAACCCCAAGATCCTTAAAATTATCAACATTACAAAGAATATGTTGAGACAAAGAATATTGAAAGGTGGAAGGGATATTTTTTCTAGAGAATGTCATATGTTGACATTTAGTAGGGTTCAGGGATAAACGGTTTTTATCACACCAATTGGCTAAGCTATTAATGTCAGATTGAAAAAAAATTCTATCTTGCTGACTATGATAGATTTATATATTTTCATATCATCAGCGTAGATCAGGATATTACTGTGATTTATACATGCCTTAACATTATTAATGGCAAGTATAAATAGAATTGGTCCGAGGTGACTTCTTTGGGGAACTCTAGACTGAGTTGTGAAAGATACAGATTGCGATCCTCTAAATTTCACTTGATAAGCCCTTGATCTAAGGTATGAATTAACCCCGAACCCAAACCCAAAAGTCCCTTAGAGAAGTCAGTGTATATGCAATCCATTTCGTCCTTATTCTCCAAGGCACTAGAACAATCATGCAAGAAACTTAATAGATTACTGACAGTGGATCTGTTTCTTACAAATCCATGCTGTTCATTACAAATTATATTGCGACAAAGAAATATTAACTTTTCACAAACAATTTGTTCAAAAAGCTTAGGGATACACGAAAGCTTTGAAATTGGGTTGTAATTAGTGATATCACCACGTTCGCCTTTTTTGAATACAGGTGTGATAAAAGCACTTTTCCATAGATTAGGGAATTTACCAGTACTAATGGCCAATTCAAACAGAAACTTAAGATATGGAGCAATTGCATGACTACATTTTTTAAGAACAATCAGTGCAATGCCATCAGGACCTGATGAATAGTCATTCTTCAGAGAAGAAATACATTTTAAAATTGTTTCCAAATCGATTGAGATACTACTAAACCTTATTTGGGAACAGCTAGTTAGATAACTAAAATATTGGTCATCTATGTGAAGAGGGGTCTCCCTAAACGACTTACTGAAATGTTCTGCAAACATATTGCTTGCATCTAGCGATTCAGCAGTTGTAGAACTATTGTAAGGAAGCTTCGATGGGTAACCATCGGTTTTTTTCTTAGAATTGACGAATCCCCAAAAAAGTTTGGGGTCCAATTTTAAAGAGCATTCCATTTTACTTATATAGTCAATATATAAGTTGCAGACTAAATATTTGAATTCATTGAACAAAGTGAAATAGAGTTCAAGATCTGAATGGCGGAGACGTTTTAAATAGTTCTTCGAAGCCCTGTTACGTCTGGGAAAAAAGTGAATTTCGTGTGCTTATTAAGCATTATTTCTTGCGAAAAAAAACCATTACCGAGACCAAGGCTAAGCTTGAAAAATACTGTGGGGACTCTGCACCATCGATTTCAATGGTAAAAAAGTGGTTTACTGAATTTCGTTGTGGCCGTACAAGCACTGAAGATGCCGAACGTCCTGGACGCCCAGTTGAGGTCTCTACACCCGAAACAATCGAAAAAATTCACGATATGGTGTTGGCCGACCGAAGATTGAAAGTGCGAGAGATTGTGGAAGCCGTAGGGATCTCGCATGGCTCAGTGGTTTCAATTTTGAATGATCACTTGGGCATGAGAAAGCTTTCCGCAAGATGGGTGCCGCGTTTGCTCACAGTCGACCACACACGCAATCGTGTAACAACTTCACAGGAAGGTTTGGCGTTGTTTAATCGCAATATGGAGGAGTTTTTGCGCCGTTTTGTAACCGTGGACGAAACATGGATCCATCACAACACACCAGAGACCAAACAACAGTCAAAACAGTGGGTTTCTAAGGGTGAATCGGCGCCAAAGAAGGCCAAGGTGGGTTTGTCAGCCAATAAAGTTATGGCGACTGTTTTTTGGAATGCACGCGGGTTAATCCACATTGACTACCTTCAAAAGGGAAGAACAATCAATGGGGAATATTATGCCAACTTATTGGACCGATTCAATGACGATTTGAAAAAAAAAACCGACCTCATTTGGCCAAGAAAAAAGTTCTTTTCCGCCAAGACAATGCAAGGGTGCACACATGTGCAGTTGCCATGGCAAAAAACCATGAATTGGGCTATGAATTGCTCCCTCATCCACCCTATTCTCCAGATTTGGCTCCAAGCGACTACTTCTTGTTCCCAAACCTGAAGAAATGGCTTGGTGGAAAAAGATTTGACTCCAATGATGAAGTCATCTCGCAAATAAAGGCCTATTTTGAGGACCTCGACAAATCATTTTTTTTGGAAGGGATAAAAAAATTGGAGAAACGTTGGACAAAGTTTATAGAGCTCAAGGGAGAATACGTTGAAAAATAAAATTTTTTTTTTATCAAAAAATCTGTGTTTTATTCCAAAAGTCACGGACTTATTGACCCGCCCTCGTACCTATTGATTCGGCGAAATTCTCCTGTGTCTTAAAAACCATAAACAGCCTAGCCTGGACTATTGTACCCGTACCTACCTACTTATTTTAATTAATTTATTTATTTATTGAAATAATTTACAAAATTAATTTATAAACTATTTTGAAAAATGCAGCGGGGCAGCCGGGCCATATGATGTCATCTTTAAATTGATGAAGAAAGAAAAATATTACAAACTACAATGCACATTATTAAGATGTTTTTTGTGGATGCAAATTACGTATTAATATTGGTAACAAAAAGAAAAATAAATTATATTTCCTTAAATTTATGGTGGCGGATGTGGCATCTTTTATTTGTTGCAGGGATTTAATGTCTGATGGGCTTAGGATTTCGGCTGGATAGATAGATAGATATTTATTTATCGCTTTATAGGTAAATATTTACATTTGTTGGTTGGCACAGTTTGCACAGAGATATGATACTTGATGTCTTACTACTGAAAGATACAATTTAGTTTTAAATGCGGTAAGTATTAAGAAATAATTTTGGAGGAAAAACTATGGAAAAAAAACTACATGGGAAGAAACTAGATTTTGTAATTTTTTGAAGAAATTATAAACTACATATATCACAGGCACAGGGCAAAAAACACGATAAAAGTTATAAATAAATAAATGTATAAAATAGTGATATATATAAATAAGTGAATAGATGAATAAATAAATAATTTTCATTTTCTGGATATATATATAAAGACTAAAACAAATAGCTATACGGCAAGGCTTGTTTTTTCGGGATGTTGTCTGATGAATTTTCAGTTTGACGAGAAAGAGGGCATTCAACAATGATATGCCAGACGGAAAGAACCGTTCGACAATTTGTGCACTCCTCTGGAGGTCCACCGTTATAATAATGTTGGCAATTAAAGGTGGCTTTTCCAACCCTGATTCGCAGAAGCTTTATGCAGTCTTCTCTGTTGAGTGTTGGATTGTACGGGATTTGGGTGTAGGTAGGGCGATGGCTTCGCTGAAATGTTTGCGATTTTTCCCAAGCTTCAGTAAGTCTCAACAATAAGTGGATAGTTGATTACAGTTTTTGCAGCTAGGTCTGCGGCAACATTACCAATGATTCCACAGTGTCCAGGTATCCATGCAAGTATGATTTTTTATATCTATACAAACCACTTTTAATAAAGAAGGACATTTATTTCTTTAATTTTTAGACCCTAAAGAATGCCCAAGTTATACGTTAGGATTAAAGATTGGCCAGTGTGCTCCTTAGCAACGGAAATGCCTTTGTAAATTGCCGCTAGTTCAGCAATACTGCTGCCAGCAGATTGAGGCAAAAGTCCTTATTGAATGATGGATGTCTGTTGGTTTCCTTGCAATTGAATAACTGGGTATGAACAGAAGCCATTTTCCTTATATGAAAGATCTGTATAGAATATTCTATCGGCATTGATGTTAGAGATCATTTCTTTATCAAGCGTTCGAAAAGTCTTATCCAGAATATTTTCTTTTTTAAAATCTGCGAGCTTCGTGTTTATGGGAAGTATATTTCGTCTCCAAGCAGGTGGAATTTGTGCTATCAAAGGGATATCCAACGAAAAAGTTCTTTGAAGAGAAAGTAGTAATACTATCTTACTAAGTGCTGAAACAGAAATCTTCTTTGCTTTCTTCATTGAAAGTGCTTCTCTGTCAGCCTTGAATAGCGGGTGTGTTGCATATGTCACTGCCTTGCTGGCAAGGTTAGCTGCTCTTCTTTTGCCTAAATTTTCAAAGGATTCACACCCTGCTTCCAGTCAAAGAGCTTCAACTTTAAGGCTCCTGACGCTATAAGAAAGCATTCGTTGATGACTGAATCGATGTTGTTTATATTTTTTGCTTGCTCACAAAAATATAGTCAAACTATGTTGTAGTGTACCTTCTACCAGTATTTTTGCTATTTGTAGTGCAGTTTCAATATGTTTTCCCTTTCTCTTTGAGCAAATCATTTTTAACGCGTTGTTGAGTCGTTTTAATTGATTCATTCAATTTTTGATGTGGGTGTCCCACTTCATATTGCCGTAAAAGGATGATCCTAGAATTTTAACATCTTTTTTCAGAGGAATGGTTGTGCTTTGAAGAGTAAGTGGGTTGCAGGTGCATTTTTATTTCCCGCAAAGATGCAGCGCTTCTGTTTTCGATGTTTTGATGCAAAATTTTCCTGAGCCCAGTTATAGATTGTCAAATCAGCTTTTTCTAAAATATCTTGTACTCGGATCGGATCCCCAGAGGATACAACATAGATGCTATCAGCGTACACTCCAACGAAATCAAGTTTGTGTATCGGTTGCGTGAGTTCAACTATAAGAGAATCAATATACGCATTGTATAAAATAAATGAAAGGGGAGACCATTGGGGCGCTAAATTATACAAACTTAATGTTGATGAGTTATATCCGTCAACATTAACTCGGAAGGTTCTGCCAGTCATAAAGGACATACTCACTCTAAGCATTGCTTTGGGAACACCCCATTTATGCAGCTGCTTTATTACAGGCACCATCACAACTCCGTCAAATGCCTTTTCCAGGTCGGATGACATGACTACGCCGTGTTTGATTTTTGATAGATTTTCAGCCCGTTTATGTTCTAAAAGGTGTATAAGCGTTGCAACTCCTCTATTAGGTCTGGACAAGCTTTTTTCCATTCGCCAACCTATTCGTCTCGCTATAATTGTTTCCTACTTATTTCTTTCCAACTGAAAACCAAACAAAAATTTAAACGTCTTCTAATTTAGTCATCACTTTTCAAATGCAAACGAAAATAATATCACTATAGTTAAAATGCGATTTCCTAACCCCCTTCCAACCTTCTCATAATACCCGTTGGCCTTTTGTATAGAGTACATGTGTCCCCAACTCCAAATGGTAATCACAATACTTTAACAAATACGAAAAACAACTATTACCAGCACTACTGCTGGGGCTAATGTCTCTTCAAAGTAATAAATCAAAAACTCGCAACACTTGGTTTGGTAATCTTCAGAAAAAAGCGGCAGCCCCCCAGACGGCCAGGCAAAATCCAAAGCCGCACCGCATCGTCTCTTAATAACGCTTAAAGTTAACTAAAAGTGACTCTCATCGCGCGCATGCATTACCTAGATATGCATCAATACAACAACACATCATCGTCCAATGTATCTATCTGCTAGATAGCTATTCTTTCCCTGTAAGATACATTAAGATATCTATCTGACATACTTCATTGTGTAGTATCTCTTGTTACTCCTCGTGCGCGAGTGCGCGACACAAAAATATGACAATGATAGATAGCCAATTAGTTGTTCGCTAGTTTTGTTTTTCCCATTGTGTAGATTATTCCAACATTTAGTGTGAGATTTTAATAGTATCTAATTATAATACGTTTTGACAGACTACTTGTACACATCTCTTGCGGTGAACATTAAAAAAAAACTTAATACACCAAAACAATGTTCGCCAAGTGCTTCCAATTGCCAACTGAGTGTGTCGCATGTAGTGAGTATCTTCATAACCTCTATCTCGCTGTAGATGCGGGCTTAAATGCCAAAAGATACAGCATCTACAGATATCCGATTTATGATACTCCACTCCTGTCGAGTGTACGTATATTATATGTTGTTCGCTTAACTGCCTTGCCACTTAGATAGCAGAATTTCGGAAAGGAGAGAGGCACACAAATGTATTTAATAATCCATATTTATTCTGTTAGCGAGTTAGTTGGTGTTTGTTAGAATTGGTCACTCTTCGTTGGGCTACTTAGAGGATGAGGAGTTGACAGCCTTTACAGCGGAGGGTTGTGGTGGATCAAATGGTAATAGTGAAATTAAGTTTCCGTTGTGCCTTTTTTAACTTTCTCTTATACTTAAGAGAAAGATATTGCAATCGTGCTATAATGTCGGCTCCTACTAAGAACGAGGTATAATATAACGAGTCCACATTTTAAACAACGGTACCATCCATGCATTTGGTTTTAACAGATTTTCTAAAAAATGGCTCTAACGATTCAAATCAGTTTTGCTGTTTTGAATAATTAGGGCGACGGGAGAAGATGGCTTACTCAGTTTTTCCAAAAAGACTCGATTAACGGTAGTTTAGAAAACCGTAAATATCTCAAACACGGGTGAAGTCAAATTTGACATTTAAGCTAATACTTGTGCTGCCCATTATCTGACCCACTCCGGTCTATTCCAGACATAAATACATACAAGGTGTGGCAAGAGGAATGTCATAGGGTAGGTAGGTAGAAGTGGCGGTTCGGCTTGAACCCAATTAGCACTTGTTGTGCCTTTTTGTTACCACGACTCGTGTGACCTATGTTGTAGTGGTTGTGGAAGATTTGATGTGTGGCTATATCCAACCTGTGGAGAAAACGGATAAGATCTTGTATCCCTTTGCTCGATATAGCGCTAAGGTCGTCCAGCGAATATCACTGATGTCGCAGAGGACGTCCGAGAGAGTCCACAAACATCGACGAGACAACGATGCAGACAATTTGGCGTCAGTCTGCTGATCGTCTGCATTTCGTTGCGTCTAGTTTTGGTGAAAGACCTAAGGATATAAGCACAATGACATTTGACGCCATTTGCTAAAATTATGGCACATTCACATTATGGCATTGCCTTGCCCCAACTTCTATGAATGGAAAAGTGACTCCCAAGTGCCGAATTTTAATTATCTGCGATCAATGATTAAAAGCGGAGCAATCTGTCATGACGACGTTAAGCATCGCGTAAGCGTTGGGTGGATGAAATGGTGGGAATTGTCAGTCTTCTTCTGTGGCACAAAAATGCCCCTAAGCCGACGGTATGACTCTACACCGCAGTTGTGCACCCGGTGCTCACATATGGTTCACAATGTTGGACAGGGCAAATTGCCGGCAGCTAAGATGAAAATGCTTTGCATAGCAGCAGGAACGAAAGAGTTCCTCATAGAATCCGAGGAAGCCTTCATGCCAAAGGACCTACATATCTCGAAAAAAATGAAGCGCAATCGGCTCCTTTTTCAAAGGCGACATCCAAACGCAATATCCATCGGTGTTCCCATAAAATCGCGAAAGCGAGGCATGCCAAAAAACTCCTGGATCACATAAATGCCGCAACACCAGCATTTGATTGACATTTGAGTGACAATGTCGAAATCGGGAGGCCTGCCAATAATTCGTTGAATTCGAAACGGCGAACCACACAAGCGAACCACCAGTAAATGGGAGAATTTTCATCCCTTTAATCCTGATCATAGCCTCATCGCCATTACCGTCTTTAAAAAGCTCGTTCACAGTCTACCTTGTTAATAAAGCGAGAAAGTTTGGTACGACCTAGTCGTGTACTTTATTTTTGTTGTGGCGCAATGAACCTATTATATGCATACATACTCGTACATAGATTGATGGATTTATATATATTCTCTTGGGAATTTTCATTTAATTTTGTTTCTGTTTAAATATTTTTTTGTTCTATTTCGAGAACAGTCGAATTTTTCGGGTGATTGATTTTTATTTCGAAAATCCTCACTTTCATTTTTTTTTTTTTAATAACACTTGTTAATTGCATGACATGTTAATATGCAAGGCCATTGTTCAGATCTTGTGTAAAGCGTTCTCAGTTGTTCAATAATATCCTTCCCAGTGGAGAAGCCTCATATTGTTCAAGTCGTTCATGAACGACTAACTTTTACAAGAAGTTATCTCAATTTGTGCGTTCTTTAAACTATATACAACATATATATACTCTTCTTCCCATTGCTGTAATTTTTCCTATTTCAACTCGTGAATTTCCTATTTGAACATTTTCACACAGAAGTGAACCACCTACCAACCAACCGTAGCTTTTTTCCAACTCTTCTTTCCAACTCGTTCAAACGATTCTGCAACGAAATGATACAATTAAAAGTTAGGAACGCACAAGCAAAAGGAAATCCTGTTTTGTATCGACCATTTCCCTTTTGCACGAGAAGGGTTTTTTTTGTGCTTGAAGTTTGTCGCGTGCAGAGTATATCCATATAGTAAGTAGGGCTCGACGTTTTCTTTATCAGTTCTTATCAGCAGGTACGTCTGTGTCACAGAATTTAAGTAAATTAATGAAGGTGGGTACTTATCAATTGCTTGTTTATTAAAACGTAATTTATGTTGTTTTTTTAAGTGATGAAGAATTGGTTTTTATTTTATAAATAAAATCTAAATGTAAAAACACATTTTGTTCCTTTAGTCTAAAAAAATCGAATTGTTAAATAAACTTGCTTAACCCTAGAAAGATAAACTGCGCCTCGGAGGCGCCCGCGAAATATATATATGGCTTTCTTCTTTTAACCGACGCTCGAACAACCTTGTTTTTTTGAGCCAACTCAGTCGTCGATTTATACTTGAGATTGACGGTCGTTCCGGTTCGGTAAGTACCACCGTTTTTCAGTTATGGTAATGCAGTTATGGTAATGCGCTATTATCAGCATATGAAAATTAAATACCGAAGATCTCTAATTTTTTGTTCCTTTTTGTTATGGATTTATAAAATCCTACTTCTCTTTAAAAAACAGAAAAATTAATAATATATGTTTATGTTTTACTTTATTGCTAATAATGTAACAATAAAATGAAACAATAAAAAAAATATTTATTTAATTTTGTAAAAAAAACGTTTTTTAATTGTGCGCCTCCCAGGCGCATGTTTATCTTTTCAGTACTAAAAAATAAGATTATCTTTCTAGGGTTAAGACGATGTAAAAGTTATTTTAATTTCAAAATTTCTTTTTACTGGTAAAAATGATCTTAACAGCTATAGCAATTAAGACTTCACTGAACGAGTACACATTTTTGGCACGCGTCGCTACTGATCCTTCGATTCATCTCTGCACTAATGTCGTTTTGATAATCGATTTTGAAGCTCAGGGCCCTTTTTGCACCAACCAATTTTTACTTTGCAACTTTTCAAGCGAATAATTTCCTCCGAAATGCACGCTTTGTGAAAGTGACATAATACCAAATGCTAGAATTTGGCCTCATGTCACTTTCACAAAGCGACATAAGGCCAAATTTCGAGATTTGGCCTTATGACGCTTGGGGTTATGTCACGGCACCGACTACACTTCACCTTCTTTGTAGATATCTCCCATAAAAGAAATCTCTATCTAGGAGCCTTCTTGTTTAATGATCTTAGTGACTTATCCATCACAGACGTTAGAAGTTAAATGGGTTAGCGGGTAGAGGGAGAAACTCCCCTAGATCCACGTGGCATCACAATGGACCTTACGTTGATCTAAATGTGTTGGCTATAGATAACAACCACCTTAACCTAACCTAACCATATGTCTTCAATGGGTTAAAGAAAACTGAGAGACGCTTATTGCGTATTATTGCTTCGACTGAAGAAAAAACTGTGCGACAAGTTGACAAAAACCTTAAATTTGAAAGTTAAAAGATTTTTTTTTAATTTCTGGCCTGAGATCTGTTGTAACATAGGAACCAGCAAATA
The DNA here is from genome assembly GCA_949715645.1 of Portevinia maculata. Taxonomy (NCBI): domain Eukaryota; kingdom Metazoa; phylum Arthropoda; class Insecta; order Diptera; family Syrphidae; genus Portevinia; species Portevinia maculata. The sequence continues at coordinate 274,727,843 of OX454526.1, read as the reverse complement.
ATTAGGCTAGTAGAGTTTCTACTTTCCGTATAAAGCAGACCAGCAAAAGAATTCTTTATATCTTCGGAACTCAGGTGTTCCTGAAAAAGATTTTCTTTCTAGATTCCATTGAGGGCTGGACATTCACATAATATGTGTTCATCTGTTTCGTCTTTTTTAAGACATAGTCGTCGATCAGGAGAGTCTACTATTTTCATTTTGTTAAGATGATAACCTAACCACGCTCACCTGTAAGATTTTTTTTTCATATTTTTATTTTATTTTCAAGATCCAAAAACATATGTTATTATTGACCTGCGATTTAATTCTAACAAAAGGTTACTTACTATCTATGTAAGAATTTATAAGTGTCTTATTGCAACTAATTTTTTATTTTTTTGTTACATATTAGATAATAATTAATTTAAATTCATATTTAAATTATTAAATTTAAATTATATTTGAAGAAGTTTATTTAATTTGCGTTTAAAATTAAGTTATAGCTTCTAAAAAAAATAGTTTTAATCTTTGTTTCCTGACATTAATTTGGTTGATGTTTCTCAAGTGTTGAGGAAGGTTATTTAGTACATTCGGCACGGTATACATCACCCTTCTTCTGCCATACTCATTTATTATCGATGGGAGTTGATACATTCCTTCACCTTGCCTTCTTGTACCAAACTGATGACTTATCGGAGTGCAGAATCCTGCATCGTCATAGTACTCCAGTGCCACGCTCATATTAAATATCTGCCTAATTTTTAGTACCTTAATGCGAGATCCATTTCCTCTTGACATCAATTTAATCGCACTGTGTTGGATGTTTTGCAGTTTTTCGATGTGTGTTTGCGCTGCACCTCCCCATGCTAGTACACCGTAACGTAGCGTCGATTCTATAAGTGCGCGATACACTTGTTTTTGTACACTAATCGAGGCTTTGTATTGTAGACAAGCAAGCGCAAACAGGGACCCTCTCAGCTTCTTTCGTAGATGATTTGTGTGTGGCTCCCAGCGAAAGTGGCAGTCAATGATAATACCAAGGTATTTGTATGTATCTACGACTTCAATTTGCACAGTCAGACACACTATCACATTTAAAAGTTTTAAGGACGATTTGTGACGCTGGATACATCGGGCTTCGAATGTGCATAAGTTTAGTTTTTTTTTTTTAGTACAAGCCCGTTATCGTGACACCATTTCGAAACTTCGTCGAACTCCTCCTGCATCAACGTTGTAGCGTCTTCCAATGACTTGCGACACACAACGATAGCCGTATCATCAGCATATGCGAAAGGTACACTTTTTTTTTAAGCATTTAAGCATTTCATTTGTGTGCAAAATGAATAGTAGAGGGCCAAGCTTCGAGCCTTGCGGTACTCCATATTTAGCTTTATGTGCAACAATACAGCAATTCATGAGTTTGACTATGAAGGTTCTGTCTGCAAGGTAGTTAGTTAACCAATCCGTCAGCTTTCCTCTAATTCCTACTCTGTATAAAGCGTTGATGAGTTTAGTGTGGTCGAGCGTATCAAATGCCTTGCTGAAATCCAAAAATAGCACGAGGACATGTTGTCTCATGCTGAGGGCCGTATTGACTACATTCGCGAAGTCACCAAGCAGTTTGTTTGAGCTTTTTCTTTTTTGGAATCCGTATTGGCTTTTGCAGATCAAATTATAAGATTGTAATTGTCCTATAGTTTATAAGTTGCTTTTTAATCCGTTCTTTATATATTGGTCGTACCACTGCCTCTTTAAGTTTTTAAGGAATTTTTCGCGTATTAAAGCTTAGGTTAATTAGTTTGGTTAAAATGTGGACAAAGATATCGGTATTAAGTTTAATATCAGATACTCTAATACCGTCTACCCCGGGTGCTTTCTGTATGTTTAGACGGTGTACCTTCTACCTCTGCATAATCTGTTTCCCCAAAATATATATATAGTGACATAATCTCGTATTTTGATGACTGGATGTTTCTACATTGTACTTGTGTATTATAGACTCTGGCTGTTTTGCGAAAAGCATTCCAAATTCCTCTGCCAACGCAGTCATGTTCTTGTCGGATGGAAAATGTCTACTTATAGTGTCATCCAAGGAAAGTTTTCGTCGTCCTAACATTTCATTTATTATCTCCCATGTTTTTTTTTGGATCACCTCTTGTTTGTTAAAATTTTTCTTTATAATGTAGATTCCTGGTCTGAGATATTTTTTTGTTTACTTGGTTGCGAAACTGTTTGTACTCGATTTCATAGGATAAGTTGCTACGGTTATTTTTCCACCTTCGGTACAATCGATCTCGTTGCTTACAACTCTCTATAATGTCCGTGTTGATCCATGAATGACTTTTCCGACGACTTCTTTCTTTGCCTACAGCTTTTGAATTGGCGTAGATAGTATCCATCTTCTTAATTAGCGACATCAACAGACTTTCTGGATTAGTTTCTTCCAATAAGGATGTCCAATCAGCAGCTCGAATTAATTCATTAACTCTCGTCGGAATTATGAAGGACTTAAGGGGTGTATTATTTTCGAAAAGATGTTCCTCGTAGATTCCATATAGTGTAATGTAATGGTCTGATATCTCATTTTCTATTACAGCTAAAAACATTCCAGCCTCTTGTATACTGACTAAAATATGATCGATAAGTGTGCGGCTGCCAATATTTAAGTCCACTCTGGTATACCCTTTGATGGCATTGAAAAGTCCCCTCGATGCCAGCAAATCCTGATAATTAAGAGCCAATGCATTTAAATCATCTTTTGTATTTATATTAATGTCGCCCAGAATTATTGTTCCACAATTTCCTTCTTTCGAGTTAATTATCTTCACCAAGTCATCGAAGAATACAACTGGGTTTTGCTTCAAACTAACTAACTAACATACTAACTTTTTGATGTCATGCGTTCTTAGATCTGCTGACATTATTATTGAAGGGTCGAATGGCTCGTTTGGCTTGTGTTAGACCTGGGATGTTCTCTCAGTATAAGACACATTTTGTATGTTTCCACCTTTTTATTGCTGTGATTGCTGCCGATCTAGGAGTTCAGGAGAATGGTTCAGGACCTGTTAATGGTGTTTCTGAACCCTTTCTGGCCAATTCATCAGCCTTTTCACTGTTGCAAGTTCGGTAAAAAAATATTACTTTGACTGTTAAGCTTCAGCTTATTTCCAATTTTTGCCAAAACAATTTCAATATTAGTCTTTGTTGAACAGAAAATTTAAAATTCGTTCTCAGTTTTGAGACTCCTTGTCCACCATTAGCATCCCCTTCAAGATTTTTTTGAATTATTCTAACGAACTTTTTACTTAGATGCTCAACGAAGTTTTTGGTTTGCAAATTATTGACGGTCTTTATAATGATTTGAATACAAAGTGCAAAGCTTATTTGATTGGTGGAACGAAATAATTGAATTTGTTTTTGTAAACCAAAAACAAACTTTACGCTTTGCAAAAACATACTTGTCACTTTTTAAATTTGTGTTTGGTCAAATGAATTTTGCAAGCAAGAAACATTTTCAACATTTCCAACGAATAATTTCGTATTGGCAAATTTACGTTTGGTGAAACGGAATTTGCAATATCAGGTGGTGGGGTCGTGAGCGCCGATTCGTCGTCTTTTCCGGCGAGGAAAAATTAGTTTGGATGGATCAGAGAAGGATGAAGTAACCGTGGGCAGAAGATACAGCAAGGGAGGTAGAGTAATGGTAGTAATGGTTTCAATTAGCTTTTGCGGGGCAGTAGAACTGCATTTTCAAAAGTCAAGAACGACCGCGAATGCCTATAAATCTGTACAGGAAGAACTTTTCCTCCTTTTTGCAAACTGTTTGGTGGACAACGATAATTTTTTCAGCTGAGTAAAACGCTCACTCCAATAATGCAAGGACAACAAAATCCTGGATTCTTACCAAAATGGAAAACGTGTGGAGATAGCTTTCAACGAAAGTCTACGAAATGGTACTGAATGTTTTTGGTGGGTTTAATCTTATTCATCAGCACACGGCGATGCGAAATGGCGTGTAAGCCATTACAAAAACAATTCATCTTCATCTTCCCTCATCACATTCTGTCAATAGCATTTCCTACTTCACAGCAAAGTCCACCCAATTTCAAAAGATTTTCAACACAAAAAAATATAAAAAGTAATCAATAAAGTTAATTAGCAATTTTAATTATCTATCATTCTCTTCCTTCCTCAAGAAAGACCAACCGACGAAAAATCAGCTGTGTGTATAATTTGCAATCATGTCACGAATTATGAGAACAGCTCTGGCAAAAGAAAACGATTACTTTTACGATTACGTCCTTTTTGCGCTGCTGCCCTGGGCGAAAATTAAACAAAAAAGGAAAAAAAAACCGCTGCCTTATGCATTTTTATCGTCGCACACAGCGAAAAAAAAATATATTATTTTACGTTAGCGGTTGTGGCTTATATTTGATGGCATGTCATAAATCATTGTCGTAAAGTATCTCGTGGCATTTTTTTTTTATCCATACCTATTTGTTTTTATTACTTTCTACAAGCAGCAACTTAGTTGTGATTTTTATGACAGCTTGTATGATATATTCCAGAACGTTATAAGACTTTATTTTATTTAATAATGGTACTGCTTGATGTTAGAAAAATATAAGTTAAGGAAAAATGTGTAGTTTATATGAGCGATTTAACGGGGATGTTAAATTTTTATTTAACGATCGATTACATTACAACAAAATACCAAAGTGAATAAAAACATCAAGTGAATGGAAAATTATGTCATAATAAATAGAGGTATGTTTGTAGGTTTGTTGTAGCACTTGGGTTTTGGTAATATCAAATATTAGGGACATTTTATGGCACACCATTAACTTATGCTGCCATCATCGCCTAACGATTAATTTTGAAAGCTAGAGTAGGGAACTTCGTTAAATACTGTCATCTGACACTTTGAACGGGAGTAAAGAATTGTAATGGATTCAAAGTGAATAATAACATCTCCATCCTCCACATTTTGAATCTTTACGCGTTACTACGTAGTCGAGCACGAAATTGAATTTACAAATTTCCGTGGAATTTGCCACAACACAAAACACGAATTCTGCAAAATGTTTATTTCGTAAGTAGGTCACATTTATAACGATTTCCGTAAGAGCTAGCTTAATGAACGTGCTTTGCTACAGACATAATGTTTTTTTTTTAAAGCGGAAACTTTCGATGGTCTTTGAAATGTGAAGTCACCCGTGGCTTCACTCATTATGTGTTTCTTTTTTTTTTACCGCCTCATTTTACCGTCATATCGCTAGGGATAATTATTAATTTTCATCCCTAGCGTTTCTACTTTCACATAAATATTTTTCATCAGTGTTTTCTCTTAGTAGGAAGCAGTTGCTACTCAAAAAATGCACCCCTCTATTTCATGATGTGAGGCGCTTTCCCTGCAGGGCCTTCTTAAGAAACTTTGAAAACGTTGGCAAATATTTCCGTACTTGTGTCGGGGCCCTTTTAGCTGTACAGGGGCCGAAAAAAAAGAATCCAAATGTACATAAAGGATCTTTCATTAAGGACTTGACTTTTTTTTTTAAATAAAATGCAAACTACTTGAGATATCTCCAAAAAAATCGGCTTGAATAACTTGAATAACTATCAAAACTTATGAATGGAATTCGACTTCGTTGATATGTCCACCACGGGAACGTATGCAGCGGTCGATACGTTGAACTCAATTTTGGATGACTCGGCCGCACATTTCGACCGATACGGTCGCTATTCAATATTGGCTCTGAGCTCCTCTAACGTCGCAAGCTTGTTTTCATAGACCAATGATTTAATGTAGCCCCACAAAAAAAAATCTAGAGGCGGCCAATAGGCTGGTCCGTTTCTCGAGAGAACTGAGACTTTGATTGTTGCACCCACTGTGTGGCTTGTGGCACTTGGAACCACATAAAACTGATGTCCAATACATGCAATTGCTCAAAGAAATAACATTTCAAGATGTCTCTGTAGCGATTACCATTTACCGTAACGTGTCGGTCATTTTTATCGACGAAAAAAACGGCCCAATGACGCCACCGGCATGAAAACCGCACCAAACAGTGACTTTTTGCGGATGAAGTGCTGTTTCATGAAGCACATGAGAGTTCTCACCTGTCTCACCCGTTTAACCTGCGCTCAGCGATGGCTGAAGATGATTTTCCGATGAGAGCCCAATTCGAGAACGTCGAGAGCGTCGCTTCATATGATCAAGTGGCTTTAGTTCTTGAGTCAGCTTGATCTTGTAAGGGTGTAGGCAAAGATCCTTACGCAAAATTCGCCATAATGTGGAGAGGGCCAATTCTTGAGAACGCTGTGAAATTTACTGATTTGGCTGGTTTGGACGTACGTGCATGGCAACATCAAGTAGCGAATATTCTAACTGAAATTTTTTAAATAGACTATGAATTACTTGTCTCTGTGTACTTTACGATAATGAAAATAGTTTTTTACTGAATATTTTTACATTGACAGTTCAGTAATTGGTTTAAAGGTGCGTTCACACTGAAAGTTTGAAGATGTCAAGTCGCTAATGAAAGACCCTTTATATATATATGTAGTAGGTTTTGTTTCTGATACAATTTATTGAAAGGTTCAAGAATAATGCTATTTTCAAAATGGTTACCTCTACAGTTTCAAATTCACTGAAATACGTATTTCTATTCTATTTTATTTCTATTTTATTTCTATTTTATTTTAGGAAAGAGCATAATTTGCCAATTTGCCTGAGCAAAAAATAATCATTGTCAATAACAGGAGCATGCTCGTGTCGAAATCGTGAAGATGCCTGCGGAGTATTATGCAGGTCAAACCGGCGAAATGCGGCTACGTTAGGAACGAAAAAGACATATTTTGTTCCTCCGAAAAAGCACACCCCAGTAGGGAATTTACACATTACCCCAGGTATTATATTATGCGTTCCATGTTAAACATTGCTCCCTCTAGGCCATACTACCTGCCTGATTTCAGCACGGTTATGCCATAGTAAGCATGCGTTTGCCATCTCACTTTCTTTTGCAGACCTTCTTTAAGGGGAATAGTAAGGCCAGTATATTACATTGGTAGAACAAAAATCAAAAGCTCAAACAATTTTTGTGTGAAGTTTCTTAGAATGAAATAATGAAAATCTTTGGATGGTCTGCAGTGATTTTAACCTGGAATCCTTCGATTAGTAGTCCAAAATTATGCTTTAAAAATAAATTTGTCAATTAATCAAATCCAGTTACGTAAGTGAAACCGTTTAAACATGGTCAGTGTCCTTGTTTTACAAACGAAATTTGGCATTTTATGGACTTACGCAATCAGACTTATAACGAAAGGAAGCGGTACAGATTAGGCTTTCATCTCTTCCTCTATTGTACCCGGCGGAATCAGAAGTCATTAAAGTAAAGCCTGCTAAGAATAAATTCTACAAAACCAAACTAAATCAATCGATAAAAGGTCGACAGCTTTGGAAAAATATACGTGCACTACGAATAAGCAAAAATAGCTTTAGTTTAGATGATAATTTAGATTTAAACCCTTTCCAACTAAAACTTCGTTACACCTCCTTTCCTCGAACTTAACGAAGTTCTTTCAAGTCTATCAGTCTCCCCCAGTTCATTAGTTGACACTTTCTAATTTTCTTGTGTTGCGGCGAGTATTGACGTTGTTGCTAGCTAGTTGTCAGTTAAGCCAAATGCAGTTGGTCTGGATGGAATACATCCAAAATTTGTTAGTATCATCCTTCCTCTAATTCTACCTGGACTAGTTCATGTTTTCAACCTTATTTTAACTAACGGTGTTAATCACTTCAATTGAAAAATGCGAAGAATGTACCTATCTCCAAAGGTACAAACAGTAATGATTACCGTCCTATTTCCAGTCTTCCTTATTTTTCGAAGGTATTTGAGAAGATAAATCAAAAGCAAGTTAACTGCCACATTCACTAAAATAGCTTACTTTCACCGATGTAATCTGGTTTTAGAAAAAGTCACAGCTGAATAACTTCGGTCAGTAACGTTGTTGAAGAGATTAGACAGTTTCTGTACGAGGGCAAAGTAACCTTTTTAACATTTTTGAACTTTGCTAAAAGATTTGACACTGTCGATTAATGTATAAAGCTCTCTATGTTGTTCGGTTTCTCACCTTCAGTGGTTTCAATAATATCGGCATACCTTAGGCTCAGGAAGCAAGCTATTTCGGTAGGACATTACTCATCTGGTGCGGGTGGCATTGGTGCGACGGTATTCACTAACTGATTGGCAGGTCGTGCGTTCGATTCTCGGCCAGGGCCATGTTTTAAAATTGAATATTCACGTAAATACTGATATCCCTAAGCAATTTAGGCGCCACCAGTGGAGAAAAAAACCTACAACGGCACTAAAATTCTTTCCTATCCTTCAATTCCTTCGGTTAGTAAGTAACCTTCATTGATAGGTGCTGCTTGCTGTTCAACAAAAAAGGCCTGCGCTGTGTTCCAACACTATGAGGATCTGTACATATACAGACAAACAAAACCCCTTCAACGTAAGCAAATTATATATAAAAACAAAAATCCCACTTCCTTTTCACGAATTATGGGGTTCTACAAGGTTCGATTTTAGGTCCTCTATTATTTCTCCTTTATGTTAAAAAGATTCCAACTTTAATATCCATACTGATGATATGCTGATGAACAGCTTGTACGTTTCGAAGTTACTCTCCTGGTATGATTGAAGACTGTGCTAGTACGATCAATATTGATTTGTAGATTATATCTGATTGATGTAAGGGGAATGGCCTGTTTCTAAACCCTCGTAAAACTAAATGTATTGTTATTAGTAAAATGTCCATGGGCATTTCTTATTTTCCAGATATAATGCTAAATGGCACCAGAATAGAGTATGTCGATTCGGTCAGAAATGTGGGTATGATATTAAATAGGACACTTACATGGGATACTAATAATAATGCAGCCGTTGGCAAAGTATATTATGTACTGTTTTACGGGATTTATAGATCTTACAATATTTTATTCCTCAAAAAACACATATGATGTTAGCAAGAACACTAACTGTTCCAATTCTTAGCTATGGTTGCGAAATTTTCTCTAACGGTTATGCTACCAGCAGGAGGAAGCTCAACGTCGCATTATAAACACTGCGCGTTATGTTTACGACTTGAATCGTTTTGACAGTGTTTCAAACTATTCTAAGTCACTTTTTAAAATGTCACTTGAAAATTAACTTCGCTTTCGTTCACCTATTTTGTTATGTAACGTGGTTTCGACACATCAGTCAAGCTATCTTTTTTTTATAAATTCTGCTTTGGTTCTTCAAACAGATCCCAAGAACTAAGTCACCTTCAAGTCACGTGTCTAACATCGAAACGACAGTTTTTTTATACAACTCCGTCCGGATGTGGAATTCCTTGCCTCAGTGTGTGCGAATGTTAGGCGGCACTGGGCAGTTTCGGACTGAACTCAAATGAAATAAAAATGAAGTAAGTGGTGATATGGCAAGGCCTTGTGAAATCGCCAAAGACTCCCTACTTGGATGTGTCGGGTTTACCACGATATCTAGAAAGCAATAATACAGAACACAAAAATTTCGAGAGTAAAAATCTCGAAAAAAATCTAGAAAGCATACCTTATCTCGAAATACAAAAATCTAGAAAAAAAAATCTCGTATGCAAAAATCTCGAATGAATATTTTTTTTGTTAATATATTGATTTTTTGTTGTTAATTTACCGAAAAAAATAAATTGCTGAATAAACTAAATATGTAATGCGTTTCCTTTAAGTTTAAACTCTTTAAATAGGTAAGAAAAAAATCTCGAATTAACTTTTTTTTTCGAGATTTTTTTCGAGATATCGTCTTTTGAGATTTTTGTCCATTCGAGATTCTTGTGCATTCGAGACTTTCGCATTCTAGATTAAAAATTTGTTTTTTCGAGATTTTTTGCATTCGAGATTTTTGTCATTCGAGATTACGTCATGATCCCGGGTGTGTCTCATAATTCAATATTACTACCAATTCGCGAGATAACGTGTTTTTGCGGCTGGATCACAATCCCGAAATCGAAATTCCAGAAAATCCCAAATAATTGGGTCCACGATATCTGGAAAAATATCCTTGAATCTGGAATGAACAAAATTTAATTAAATATGGAAACGAGTGGCGAGACCCTTGCAGGGACGGGCTAAGAATCTCACTGCAGCCTCCCCAAAAAACAGCGCTTCTCGTAAAAGTCGACAAGGGGAGAAATCAGTTATAGGCAATGTTATCATTTATATAAGCCTAGCGACACATTTAACATCTTGAAACTCTCTCGCAAGTGTGCATACAAATCGAAGAGTTGACACGACTGTAGACTAGACCATGGGTGGCGCAATTGGAAGATCAAACAAAATCAATATTGCTAAATCCTTTCTCGCCTTGCCGAAAACGTATAAAAGGGCGAGCCTAACAACTCCTGGAGCACACAAATGCAGCGACACCGGCGTTTAATTGGCCTGAGTTGTGAAGTGATCCGAAACCGGAAGACCTGCTAATATTTATTGAGGTCGAACAGGCTGAACGTAAGAGTGGCAGTTAAGTTAAAGTGTTACGATCCTTTAATAGCCTCGACTTTAAGAAGGAAACAAGATAAAATTAAATAACTATAGGCAGATCTTCGACTTAAGATCTGCAAGGAATACCCGGGCCATGCAGTCTTATCTCTTCAACTGGGTATATTCACAATAAAATTAAGGGACCTCGAATTTTCATTTGAAGTTATGTTTAATAATTTTTTTCTGAACTTTTTTTCCTGGCCCTTCATTTTCTGTTTCACTTTCGAGATCTTGTGTTTTCGAAATTTTTGAATTTCGGGATTTTGAATTTTCGGGATTGTAGATCTTCGGAATTATTTCAAGTTTTCTAGATTTGGAATTTTTGGCATTTAGGGCTTTCAGGATACTGTCCGCTTATGTTTTTTTCACAAGTAATTGATCTTTTAAATGTGCGGGCGCAGTGGCGCAGAGATAAGTGAGTTGGACGACGCCGAGCCGAGAAGCATCTAGAGGTTTTTCCACTGTCCCATCTCTTGCGAACGGCTGACAAACATCCAAGAGTATCAATAAAATCTTCTCAAATTTGTCGTTAGGATTCGGCTAAAAATTGTAGGTCCCTTCCAATTTGCACAAGCAACTGGTTGGAGAAGCTTAAAGTTACTGCCTAATATTTATTTATTTTATTTTGATCTTTAAAATGGAGGTTCATTCTTTCTTACCGTCTTGTACCTGGGGCTTGGAGTCGAAGATCTTCTTGGGTGAGAACTATTTCAAATCTCGATGTGGACAATCCAATGATCTCGACGTGCTTTGGCTTGTTAGAGTTCACTGTTGTAACTTTTCATCCATTCATCCTCCTCTTACTCAGTATCAAATATTCGATGAAGCATTTTTCTTTTAAAGGAGCCCAATATAAAGTCTTCCTTCCTGCTTCAGCCAGCACTCAACGCCACAAAGCAGAACTTTTAGGATTGAGGTTCGGTAGAGCACGCATTTTGTCCTTCGAGTCAAGAGTTTTGAACCAAACCGAAGTTGCAGCGATTTCCTAGGACAATTCTCCGTCGATTGTTAACTCCGAGTGTGATAAACTCCCAAACTCAAAGCTACTGCTATCAACAGTGACGTGTTGCTCTTGGGTGCTCATAGATGTTTGTTTGTTGAAAGCATGTACTTGGTCGTATCCTCATTATTTTCAAGACCAACTAATTTCACCTGTTATTCCATCTTCGTTAAATCCTTTACCACGGCACGCTTGGAACGGCCGATCATTTTTATATCGTTCGCATTCGCCAGTTGGGGACGGATCTGTTGAGGATCGTGCTTTTGGTTTTGATTTAGGCCGATTTTATTCACTCCAAGTTGAACGCAACTTGAGGATTTTTATTGGCAAGTTGAGAAATTGCTTTTGTTCACTCAAAGTTGACTCTCTGAACTTGCAGTATTCAAAAGTTGAGAAAATCCAAAGTTTTTCAACTTGTGATTTCTCAACTCCCCGAAATAGTAGAAGTTATCCGAGAAAACTTGGGATTTTGTTCAATTTCTGTTTATTAACTCTAGTTGTTGTCTGCGATCCCCACGTTTGTAAGGCCTGCCTAAGAGGCAATAGACTAGCCTAATGGAAAGTAGAGCAAATAACCTTTTTCAACTGTCGACAAGGGTATGTTGTCCCTTGGGAAAATTTCCGAAGACCTCATTGAAATTATGCCCGGCTGATCGGCAATAGACCAACTCTGCATACTGAGTCAAATGAAGACCCACCATCTTTTCGTCAATTTCGAAGCCGCATATGATAGCATTAGGAAGGGTTGCATACACAATTGCGTAAGTATCACCCTGAGGAAAAGGATGTGATAGCAATAATCCTCAGGAGCTCTACGTGGCGATGGGCGAATTCGGGATCCCCGCTAACATAATGCAGTTGTGCGGCGTGACGCTGGACTACGGCAAACAGTTGCGCGACCAGGTAACTTCTTCAATCTTGTTCTGGAGCAGATAGTGCGCAGGGCATGTGTCAATACGGAAGGCACAGACAACAGCTCCGTTCAACTTTTTGGAAACGCGGGCGATATCGACATTATCGGCCGATCTCAGAGTGCTGCGTTACGTTCCTTTCACGGTGATTGAAGAACAGGCTAACTAGTTGGCCTTTAAGTTAACGAGGAAATTGCTTTCAACAAACTTTTTTTTCTCGCTGTTGTTTTCGTTTTCGACGTTTGCTGAGTTCAGCGTTGGACTTCTTTAAAATTAAAATTAGTTTTCGAAGTACGTGCTTGTGAGGTGAAGTGCTCAATTTGCTTAAAAAGGCTTAAAACGGGAAGAGGCATGACAAACACGCGGCACCATGTAAAAATTTAATATTTTTGATTTATAACGCAAGAAAAAAAAGTTTGTTGCTCTAAAAACCCGAAAACGGAGCGGTTAAAAGCAAATCCAAAGTTGTCATCTGTCACAATTATCCCAGGGAATTTTTTGAAACACCAAGTTGGCCAACTTGCGAATGTCAACTTCCAAACCGAAAGTTGTATCTAATAGTGAAAAAAAACATTTTTCAACTTGCAGTTCAACTCTCGAGTTGATATCAACTCCGAAGTTAGCAAACTTGGGAGTTATCAGCAAGTTGAACAATAGTGAATAAAACGGACCTTAGTAGCTGTTAAAAATGCTGCTTAACACTTCTTCTATTCCCTGTGCTTAAGTGACTAGGTTTCCGTCGCTGCTTTGAGAGGCAACCAGTTGCTTGGCTTTCTTATAAAATCTCCGTATATGCTCTTTCGACCAGAAGACTTTGTCATGAACTGGAGTCCCTCTTCTTTCAACTCAGGGTGATGTCACGATGTCGGTTTCACAAGTGCTGGCGATTGTAGGTGGTGAGTTCACAAAAAAGAGTTTCTTGCTCAAACACGCACTCAATACACATCAATAAAAAATAAATAATATAAGAAACGTGCCATTAAAACATGAAATTCTTTGAACTCTGCAAACAAAAGATGTCATAAAAGAAACAAAAAGAAAATAAACGTCCCCGATAATATTACGTCACGTAAAAATACGTATTTTATGGGTGTAATTCGTATAATTAATTGTAAAAGGTGTGAACTTTCAACACTCTGCGAACTTGCACATCAGCTGTCTCACCTGATTCATTTCGGTATATTATTTGCAAATTAAACTCGAGGTGCCAATTGATTGCCAACAAAATAAGCTTTAATTACCACGATTCGATTGGTGGCTATTGTCTCAAATTATTTTACAGATACTTGTCTTGTACTTCGAATTGATAATACCACATACCTACAATCTGTTCAGATGTCCGATCACATAAATTACTTTTATCATGTGTCAATAAGTTTTAGTTTTCTGTTTTATTTGCAAAATGAGGTTACGGGGACAGGTATAAACTTTTTAACGACTTTCCGAAGAAATAGGGTAAAGTTATCACGAGTCAGAAACACTTTGCTTTTAGGCCGCAAAAGGGTGTGTGAAATGTGAAATCTCAGTTTTATTTTATTCTACGAAATTAATCGTCTTTCCCCCCACGATTTGGCTTAAGAGTTAAATTTATGGCCGGTTCCACTCCCATATGCGGATGACAGTTTTATTTTTTACTTTGCTCAAAGAAACCCGAAATGAAAATATAAGAATCATTTTGGGTATTTGAAACTTTTTGATGGTCCTCCGCGCGCCGCCAATTTCGACGCGATGTGGTTGGCTTTTATAAGTGCTTCTTCTTTACGGTTGAGTGGATTCGGTTTGACAAATTACGACAGTTTAACGATATCAAATATTATGCTTTATTAATGTCTGAATGGATGTTATGGTTGGGTAGCTAGATTCAGCTCTGTGGGGAATATTTTCTTAGAAGTCAGATATTTTGCGGTTTTAAAATTGATTACGCGTTGCCTGCCATTCAATTTGATTCACCAGTTTGGTGTGTATTTATTTTTATTTGACTTAATTTGTACGGTCGCCGTCGCTTCTACAAAAAGAAGGGGCAGAGAGTGAAATCATTGCGAAATGTATAAAGTAATTTATTTTGATTGATTTGTTATGGCATGTGTTGAGGCCAGGGTCAGGCGCGCATTGTTAACTATTTAAGTAGTTGAGTGGAATTGGAGGATAAATATACTTTGTGTTGAATGTCGGGAGTAGGCACTAGTACTATATTAAATGAAATCGTGAATGGAAGATGTATTTAAAATTTATTTTGAAATCAATAGAAGTGCAGCCACTAAAGATGGTTTTGTGCATGTGTAATTTTGTATGGGGATTCGATGTTGATAAACCAAAACAATGATTTGGTAATACAAATGCAAAAACAGAGGCAACAGCTTGAGTAACTGTAGTAAATGTGGAAGGCACTCGGAACAAGTAACAAGACCAAGCTATGGTGGGTTCCGGGTCATGTCGGGGTGGAAGGTAACGAAAAGGCCGACGAACTGGCCAGAAAAGGTTCGGAAACACCCTTCATAGGTCCCGAACCCTTCTGCTGCACTCCTAGATCAGCAGCAACGGCAGCAATAAAAAGCTGAGAATACAGAAAATGTATCCATCTATGGGAAAGCATCCCAGGTTTAAGACAGACCAAACAAGCCGTTCAGCCTTTCAATAAAAATGCCAGCAAATGCCTTAACCTAAGCAGGCATGATATCAAAAACTTAGTAGGTTACCTTACTGGCCACCATGGTTTAAGATATCATCTACACAAAATGAAAATAGTAGACTCTCCTGAGTGCCGACTCTGTCTTGAAGAGGACGAGTCAGCTGAACACATTTTATGTGAATATCCGGCCCTAAACGGAATTAGAAAGAAGATCTTTTTCAGGGAACAAATGTGCCCTGAGGACATAAAGAATTCTTCTACTAGTAGGATTGTCCGCTTTACACGGAAAGTGGAAACTCTACTTTTCTGGCCCACACGGCACAAAAGATCTTTTTAGGTCGAAGTGCCCCATATTTAATCGCCTTGGCGAGCCAGAACTTAAAAAAAAAAAAAAAAAAAAAAGTAAATGTGGAGTGAGTAACTAGACTTTAAGTTATAATGTAGAAAAAAGATTAACGCCGCCAAAGTCGGAGAGTTTGCCATTGAAACAACAGAATACATACTACATACAAAATATACCGAAAAACGACTTAACCCCATAAAGTTTTGGCTCATGGTTTAAATATTATAGAGCATCATCGTGTCATTCCCATGTGGAGAAGTTTAAGAAGAAGGTCTACTTACTCGATTACGAGAAATATAGATTGCAAAATAAGTGGGATTGTGAGGCAGCTATTTTCGCTGACGATACTGCAATATTCTCTTCTCATGAATTCGCTATTGACATTGAGAGGAATCTAAACAATGCGATGGAAATACTACAACGGTATTACAATAAATGGAAAGTAAAATTAAATGAGGAGAAAATAAAAGCTATATTTTTCACTCGAAAGAGAAAAGCTTGCTTTCTCCCCAGTGGCCGCTTACAACTAAATGGGAAAAACATTAGTTGGGAGTATGCTGTAAAATATTTAGGAGTATATTTAGATACCACGTTGATATTTAGTTCTCATATTACAAATACCCTCAAAAAAATTGCGATAGGGATTAAAATGTTGTAAACTCTTATCAAAAGAAAGTCACTGCTCTCAAATGAAAATAAAATAATTATTCATAAGATAATTTTTCAGGCAATTCTGTTATATGGATGGGGAAATTGTGCAATGTGCCATATTAAAAAACTACAGACATCTCAAAATAAGTTGTTGAAAATGTTGCTTAATTTACCGTGGTACCACTCAACGTTGGACATTCACGATAAAGCGAATGTTGACTTGATCTTAGATAGAATTCAAGGACTTAACTAACGTTTCCTAGACCGCTGTGAATTTGCTGACAATCCTCTTGTAAATAGTTTAAATACCTTTTAGTGGATATGTACGCTATTATTTCTTCCTTTTTGTGTTTATCCATTGCTTGTATAACTATATTAACTCATTTGTATAATAAATCATTAATTATTGATTTATTTATTTGTTTATACTATTTATTTATTATTTTTTCTTTTTATTTATTTATTTATTTATAATATTGATTTACTTATCTATTTGTTAATTTTAATTTATTTATATCTGTGATAATTTTTTTCTTTATTTATTAACTGATTCAATTATTTATTTACTTATTTATTTACATATTTATTTTTTCATTTATTAGTATATTGATTTACTTATTTATTTATTTATCTATTTATATTTATTTATATCTGTGATAATTTTAATAATAAGTTTTTAATTAGTACCTGATTTCTCGTCTTTCCTTAGACAAAAATACATTGCTTCATAAATTTATTAAATATCAATATCTATTATGTATTACATTTTTTGTTTCTTTTTTTTCTCTTTTAATTGGAGGTTTTTTCGTACTTTCCTTCAGTATTGTATAATTTTTGTTTTTCCAATTTAAATCACTAATGTTATATAGATAATATTTCAGAAGAAAGATACAAATTATCATATCTCTGTATACTGTAAAATGTGTGGTAACCATACCTTTGTAAATTTATATGCGAAATAAATCTATCTATCTATCTATCTTTAAGAGCATAAAGGGATAAATACGAGTACATTCGGCAAAAAAGTAAAAAAGTTTACCAAGTAAAAAAAAAACGAGTTGTTTCCTTTTCCATCGCATACAATAACTTGTATCACTCAAAAAGCCATTGACAGTAAGTGGGGCTTACAACCTCGCATTACTCACTGGCTATGTTTCTCGGCCAACAAAAATATTCTTATATATGGCGTGGTTGTCTGATGGACTGCCTTAGATAAAGCGGCCAAAAACCGCGATAAGCTTAGCAGAATCTAACGATCAGCATTTCTATGCAATAGTGGGGTACTCCTGCTGCACTCGACATTCTGTTTCATCTGACTCCCCTCCACATTTTTAGCAGACAAACGGCTGCTAATGCGGCTGTTCAACTCAAAGCCTATCACATCACAGTGGACCAATAAAGACATGGGCCACGCTACTATCCTGAACAAATTCAGTATCCTTGCAAGAAACATAAGCCGTGTTTCTTTGCACGCAGATATAGGGATAATTTTCAATTTGCATGTAAAATACAACAACTTATCCTATATACGCTAACTTTAGCGGGGATAGCTATCGCCGCTAAGTCATTTAGCGGGGATAAACAGTGCTTCCAAAACCCATTTTCTTCGTTTTTGATGAATCGAAGCGATGAATTTTTCAGGAAATGTCAAAGTTTGACAGCCCGCCGACCACTAACACATCCCGCAGAATATTTTGTTCGGGATTTTATTATTATTTTTTTTCAAAATTTAGTAAATCTGTGAATGCAAAACTGTTTTTTATAATTTTAGAATATGTTTGACATTAATTTCAACTGTGGGAAATTAATATTTTTGAATTTCACGATTTTCAATACAAATTTCTTAATTCAACTTACAGCTGTTTCACCAATAAACGTCATAGGTGCATGTGTGCTGCCAAGTTTTTTTTGATGAATTCTTAAGCGGCGATGGTCGTTTTCTGATGCCATCCCTATATCCGCGTGCAAAGAAACACGGCTATAGACTACAACACACCTTGGCTACAAAGTGGTAATAATTTCCAAGTAACCATCCCCTCTTAGGCTGAAAATACACCGGATAAAGCAAAACGTTTTTGATTCGATAGGCAAAAAAACATTTTTTATTTCAACACACACCAAGCGAAACAGAATGTAACAAAACAAACAAACAAAACAAAACGTTTTGTTTTCTTGTTTCGTTTGGTGTGCGTTGAAATAAAACAAAATTGAATTCGCGACTTGCTTTTAGTGTTGTTCAACATGTGGTCGGACTCAGACGATGAAGTTGTGCCAATCTTACATACAATTTTTGAAGCAATTGAGGAAAAGGAAGCAAACAGCAGAGAGTTATGGGTGCATCCATATAATCTAAAACGAAATGCTGAGGATGTGATTTTAAACTTAATAGTAGAGTTAAGAACTTATCCTGGAAAATTTAATAATTTCACCAGAACGCGGATGCATAATATGATTAGGGAACGCGAAGGCTTGCTTCAGGAAATATGTGTTAAGCGTGAAGCTATGGAATACGTACCTCAATCAGAAACACATGAAAAAATTGAAAGAGCAGGACCATCAAATGCTGCACGTAACATACGCAATCAGTATATTCAATACTTTAACTCCTCTACTCGAGCAGTTCCTTGGCAATACAAGTATGCCATCTTATTTTGGTTTCATGATTTTTAAATACAGTATAATCAAGTATTTAAAGTAATACTGTATTGTATATATATTCATACACAAAAATAATCAGAGAAACCAGCCATAAACCATTTTAAGAATTAAATCAGATACCCCTGCCGTTAGTAAAAAGTTATACACAACGAGGATCAAGTCGATGCGCTTTTAAAAAAGCTAAGAAAACCCGCACAATCATTCGTCTTACGAAGGAATCAAAATTTTGTTTTGCAAAAAACAACAGGTCAGCTATCGGCAACGAACCACGTTTTTTTGTTTTGCTTTTGTTTTTGTGTTAAGTTTCATTTGGTGTGTGTTGCGCCATAAGAAAGTAGGCAATTATCATCAACGACGCTGGGTCAAAACAGTTTTGTTGCATTCGGTGTGTGTTGCTCGTATACAATGGCATGTATTTTCGACAACCACCACCGAAACACTTCGAAACACAAACGTTTGTTTTCTTTCGTTTTCTTTGGTGTGTGTACTCTCATAAGAAACAATGTTCTCTTGTTTCACGAAACAAAAAAACACGTTTTGCTTTATCCGGTGTGTGTTCAGCCTTAGTCACTGCAGCATTTTCCAAGCGGAAATTATGGCAATTAAAGAAGTCTTATCTTGGCTTAAAGAAAACGTGATATCAGCTTAACGCTAAAGATAAGCTAACGAAACTGCACATAACGTCCGTGGAATCAATCCTTATAAACTCTATCGTAGCCCTAGACTGACGAACGTCGTTTAAGGAGATGGCATAACAGCCCAATATTCACCTTTTTCGGGTGCAGGGGCATAGAGTCATTCCATGGAACTGTACGGCTGATGAACTCGTTAAACAAGGAACTACTCTACATTTGCTACCTTAAATACGTTTCATTGGTATACCAATCGCTGCATGCGAACTCATATTAAAGCCAGATGCAATCGAGAGAACAAAGTTCAGGTCGACAAGTGGTAACACATGTTCAGGAGACTGGAGGAAGAAACCAGGGCCAAAATCTTTCTCAACCTCCAAGGTCTGAGACAAGCGTAGGAAACTACAACCTTAAGACTTTCAAAGCTTGTTTCAGCCTTAACAAAAATAACCTACGAATCCTAACCTAACGGGGCACTGCAGAATCAAGGAGCATCTGAGAAAAATGTGCGTATCAGAGGACGGACCTTGCAGATTCTGCAGTGCAAACGTTGACACTCCAGACCACATACTGAAATCCTATGGGGCATTGGCCCACAAGAGGATAAGATGTTTACACATACATACATATTAGGCTTTAATGGCCTAAACAGGGCGTGAACCTAGCTTCTCCAACCACTTTTATGCGAAGTGGAGTGGACCTACAGTTTTACGACGAATTCGAACGGCAAATTTGGGAAGCTTCTAAGACAATTTGATACTCTTGGATGTTTGTCAGACGTTCGCAAGAGGTGCCAACAACACGCGGTATTCCCACGTGTTTTTCCATCTAAGTACTAACAACGCCTCGTTTATTTGCGGTGATCAAACGAGAACCGATTGATTAGACGTGGCAAGGTCGATGGCGTAAGATGTTTGGGCAGGCACCAAATAACAGACAAGGACATACAAACCATGGACCAACAGCTTATTCTCAGATTCATCAAGGAAACTGGACTAGACGCTGTGCTCTAAGGAGTGGGACCTGCCAAGGATAAATCAGAACAAGACCCTGGTACGCCTCTGAAAAGGGCACCAACGTCTCCGAGGTATAAACAGGGGACACAATAGACCAAAAGGCCGCAGTGTACTACACCCTGGCTATTATTTTTATGATTAACACATGCCTAGCGACAAATCAGATCTGGCCAAAGCTAGACCTGCAACGCTCTAGGAATGGACACGGCCTTATAGGCAGGCATGCAACAAGGCTTGGCGTATATTCCATTTTGGTATTTTCTTCTACATCGATCTTAACGATATAACTTACACTGACACTAGAATACTCCTACGCTTCATACGAAGCTCAATGTAGTTTAACGAGTCGGAGGAAAAACCATTCAATGATCCGAATGTTACCACAACGGACCTCGTTATGGTTTAAATGATTCGGCCTTAGCTGACAGCCACCTAACTTTTTCTGATGGCCCTTATTGGATATATTACCCCTGAAATGAAGGCGCAGGGACATATGTCGAAACTTTTTCTTTTGGGACTTATGACAAACACCATCGGGAGATAAGTTCCAAAATATTTTGTCGAAGATGGGAAATAAGTCCCAAATTTTCGCAGAGATCTCTTATCTCAGCAGAAGATAGGTTTATTGAATTCCATTTCGAAGGCTCCGACAACCGATTTGGAGGTTGTAAAGGAAGCGGGACGAAACTGGAACATTGTTTACACTCGTTTGTCTAATGAATGTATCAAGCACATTAACTTGATACTTCTGTATTGTAGTGAAACAAGCACTTAAACCTGTTCACTGAATCTCTTTGTTGTAGTCAAACAAGCACTTAAACTTGTTCACTGTTGGAGGCTGAAAACTGAATTGTTTGTTAATAATAAAAGAGTGAATTCCAATAAAACACTGATCAATTATCACTTTATTGAGTCTTTTTATACTTATAATTAGCTTACTCTATGACTTAAAAATAGGACAAGAATAACAAATGCATGCTATGCATTGTCAGCACTTTAGTTTGTTGTTATGCCTGTATGACCCAGATGTGGGTTGCTGCCGTCTCAGCATGTTGCGTGCGTTGACTTGACCTAGGTGTTGTTGTGGTAGGAACAGCTGAGTCGGTAGATTTAATTTAGTTTTGGTTTCAACAAACATGTTTGCTTCAATAAATTGAAACATGTGTACATATTTCCTCCGACTCATTAGTGGTGCCGTGAAATACCGCTAAACTTAATAAGACCATATTTAGAAATATGGCGTCATTTCACTTTGCAGTAGTGAAATAAAGCCATATTTTAATGTATGACCTTTTTTCGCTTTTTGAAAGTGAAATAAGGCCATACAAATTCATTTACCCAAAGTGCAATAAGGCCAAGTGCTAAAATAAATATAGATAGATACTCGTAGATAGATTTATTTCGCATAATAATGATTTAGATTCGGTACGGTACCACATATTTTACATAAATACAGAGATATGATATTTTTGTATCTTGCTACTAAACAATATATTTAACAAATCTGAAGAGAATTATGAATAGCAAATAACAATCTTTTTGAAGGAAAGTGCTAGAAGAACCTCCAATTTAACAAAAAAAAAAATAAGTAAATAAATAATAAAAAATAGAAAAAAAATAAATAAAAAATAAATAAATAATAAATAGAAAAGTAAATAAATAAAAAAATAAATAAATAGATAAATAAACAAACAAATAAATAAATAAATAAATAAATAAACGAATAAATAAATAAATAAAACTTATAAATAAATAAATTAATAAATAATTAATTGATTAAAAAATAAGTTAAAAGACATAAATAAATAAACGAATAAATAGATTATATATATAAGCACATAAGTAAGTGTATAAACAGGAACAACATAAGATGGAATTTAAAGACTTGATAAGGGGATTTTCTGAAAAGTTGTTTTTAATTCTGTTAAGTTATCGGTTAATGCTAAAATAAAACCTCGCACCTACTCCAAATCAAACAGTGAAAAGAAAAATTTGGGACTTATGTCCTTGCGCCGAAATGAACATAAGTAAACTCTACAACCAATTTTTGTTGCTTCATGACACCAAAGCAACACCAAATCAAAAGCAAGTAAAATTTCGTACGACTGTTTCTTGAGATTTCCATAAGCGAACATTTGTCCATTTTCCGACAATATCAAATCCGTACTACCACACATTTAATGAATTTTTGCGGTTAATAATAAAAAGAATTATCCGCACTCTTTCGGTCGCCGCAGAAACCATAAGATTGAGCTAACTCTCTGTCAGTCACTTTGTGTTGTTAGGGCTCGGTAAATATTCATTAACATTTATTTCCATGAAACGAATATCGTCAAATCGATGACCCCATTCCATAAAATGTCAAGAAAAATAAAACCTTATCCCCACAACAAACCCAAGTTAATTAAAATGAAGGGAAATCTGTCACTGCCATTGTTCCAACATAAAATCTAAATAAATACCCTCTTTTGTTTTACAACGTTCCAACCCTCAATTACGCAGGGCCAGAGTCCTGTCCTTTATTTCTAAAGAATTGCTCAAAAATTCCTTACATATACACAAGTGTAATCCTCTAGCTTTCGGCAACGCTGCTGCTGCTCCTGCTGCTCACTGACCTTCCACTGACATTTATTCCAAAAGACACTTCGCGCTGTAAATATACCTACATTAAGCATTTATACCATCTGTGTAATAAATCTAACGTTCGCTCTGTATACACAATATTCCACGAACGCCAACAACACCAAAGGGAAGTACCACGCTTGGGGGAGAGTATCCTTATGCGGCGGCTACGTGTGTGTGCGCTTCGAATTAAAACGAAATCCTGACAAAACTAAAGCCTTCGATGTTAGCTTAAATCCACCGTCAGGCACCAAATCGTTCTGCTTCTTCCCAACTGCTCGGCCGAAAGCCATTCCTGCTTCCTTGTCAAAACCACCCTTTTTGCCCACAAATTGTATGAAATTCGCTCCTTTCTTTGTGTCGTCCGGATTTATATTTGAACAGCAGAAGGGAAAGAAGTGCCACAAAAAAAAACTACACACACACATACACAAAGGAAAAAAGCGGCAAATTTTTCTGCTTCCTTTTGTGCCTTTCATCACGAAAAGTTTATTTTTCCACCCATCTGTATACTTATCTCCCCACACGTAACGTTTTCCAAGCATCATTTTACTTGCAGAGATAGAGATAGAAATTCTCTGTTGCGTCACCCACCAACCACCCATCCACCCATCCACCCCTGTAACTCACAGAGTGGGACTGTGTGAGGACCGGAATGGGAAAGCGGCAAAATAGCTGCTTCGAAGAGGAGAATACATTGAAATTGTTGCCGTCCTTTTTATTTTTTGCTTGTTTTTCTCGTTTCTTTTGGTTGTTGAAAAGCAAAATGGCGTCAAGGAGCGAGATTTAGCTTTTATGTAACATCTTTTCAGTGTTTTCCAAAGTTTTCTGTGTTTTTTTTTCCTGTGTACTTTATTCTCCTTCTTTCTCTTAACGGTTCTATGGATGTGTTTCTGTGTATAAAAGAAGAATGTAGCATTTTAGCTACATGTCACGTTTCTAGATTGTGTCCTGTTAATGTTTTAGTTTTACCCTTCTTTAGTGAGTTATTTGTGCGATGTTTTAGTTCTATGGTTAAAAGGAAAAGTTAAACAAGACTTTTATAGGCATTCACATACTTTTACACACACTGTGACATTTAGTTGAGACCCCATAGCAGCGTACCGATTACAAAAAAAAGGACAATTCTCTAGGTGAGGGTGAAATAAAGTTCATTTCTAAGTTGTTGCAAAACCTGACTTTCTACACTCTTGAATATACAGAGGAGAGGTTTCTGAATTGTTTGTTAGTTAGTTGAAGTTTGCTGTTATTGAATCAAACGCAGAGAACGGGTTTTGTTCTTGAAGGATATGATGCATTTAATTTGGCTTCCCCCCGTCATCGTATTGCACTTGAGTTCAGAAGTTTTCAATTCCTTTTTTTTATATTATATTTTTTTATATTTTATATAGTTCTTAGTGTAGAAATTCGCATTTTTGATTTATGATTTTTTCCCATTTCTTGTCAGTTTACTCACGATGGTGTCATAACAAAGACAGACGGAAAAGTGAAAGAAATTAAGTGGAATAAAACTAAAATCAAACCGAAGTTCTGGGAAAACTCTTTCGAAGAAAGTAAAGTCTTGGGAATGTTTTTTTATTCGGTAGAAGCTAGGAAAACTAACATATAAGTATACAAGTAATGTAAGGGCAAGCGACTTGAAATGTTTATTAAATCAAAACAAGTTGACATTACATATATATATACATATATTTTGTGTTGGGTGCAGCATTTTGCATTATTCCTTTTAAAAACAAAAAATAATATGGGGCATTAACAGGGAATTAAACCTACCTACTTTAACCCTTGTGCGTGTGTCAAGTCATATTTTTGGCACGAAAGTTAGGGACCTACATTGGAGTAGCTGTTCATCAAAATTGATACTCTTAGATTTTTGTCAGCCACGTTTACCCCTAACGCAGTAGTCTAACGGATAACCTCTGAGCTACAACATGCATCCGAGTAAAATTATCATATACAGTACAAACTCGATTTACGCAACTAATAGAAATTAAGGCAGTTCCAATAACTGTGTTGCACTTGTCGGGTTACATTTTTTAAAATAAAGAATTATAGTTAAAATGGCTACGTTTTTGTAGAGATAATAACTACAGTACGAACTCGGTTAACGCTTCGCGCAACTCCTCGATTTTCGTAACACTAAAGTCGTCGCACTTCTAGACTCTATAAGTGCAACTTTTTAACACATTTACCTAGATAAGTGCAACTTCTTGCGTTTATTCATCTATTTTTTATTTGCATGTTCTCTTTTTGGTTCGTTATTTTTGCGGTTATTTCACAGTTATATAGTTTTGTTTGGACCTGGACCAATTTCTTTATAAATACAATGTGGCGCAAAAGTTGTCACCCGGCTGTAATTTTTTTTAATGAAAAACTTCGATTCTGCTTTTGGAGTCTGTTTATTGATGTCTTAAATTTTAGATAGGCTTATGACTTTTGCCCCTCCTAGTACATCCACGTCATTATGTCTGCAGAAACATAGTAAAATGGCTATGTGATAATTTTTTATATAAAAAAATGCAACCCGGTAAGTGCAACAACCTCGGCTATTGCAACTGCTTCAATTTGTATTAGTTCCGTAAATCGAGTTTGTACTTTGTGTTATAAAAAAACATTTTTCAGACCAAAACAAATCACTAGTGCTGAACACATTTTTTTTTAAACAGAACACGAAAGGTTCGGTAACATACAAAAATTAATGTTTGTATGTATGAACATAATATGTGTGTACCAATAAGTGCAAATAAAAGACAGATGAATAAACAGGAGAAGTTGCACTAATCGAGGTTACTTTTTGAAAAGTTGCACTTATAGAGTCAAGAAGTGCGACGGCTTTAGTGTTGCGAAAATCGAGGAGTTGTGCGAATCGAGGGTTGCGTTAACCGAGTTCGTACTGTACGTATAATTTGCCATGCAGGAAAGCAGACAGTACACTCAGGTGCTGGAAAATAAATTTACGCAATAACTTCACAGCGGCAATAAGTTCACCTCGAGTGGGAATTAATTTCTCTTCGCATTTTATGATAATCTATGAATCGTCACAAAATTGTCCAAAAGGAATGCAAAATAACCCCAAATTTTTGACACGAAATCATAACAAAATAAAAAATTACCCCAAAAATTAAAAATGTCGCTAAAATAATGCATGGCAAACAACAAAAACTATTATCGAATTGGAGCGTATTTTCATTTGTTTTTTTGTCATTTTGCATATTTTTGCGGCCCTTTTTCATTTTCTTAGTTTGGTATCAAAAAAAAAAAAAAAAAAAATACGAGAGAAAACGCGAAGAATATTGTTTTTACAACGGCGTCACTGGTTTCAAGCGCTAGATAACTCATTGAGTATCGAGTTTGTCTGTACAAATGGAAACCGAATTCCGGCCGCTGCATAACTCTGAAATGCCCAGAGTTGTAAACCCTTTTTTTTTTTTTACTTTTAAATTAATTTTTATTAATTATTAGCTTATATCAACTTAAATACTAGACAAAAATGATTAAATCTAACTTAAAATTAACAGGATACTTATTCTAGATTATTGATCCTTATGCGGACGCCCTAAACTTAATTCTATCTTATAATTATTGCCTTTCGGCCTAAAAACTATTTTACGAACTAATCTTACATAATTCTGTTTTCATCGAGAAAATTGTTAAGAAAACTCGGAATCTTTATCAAATTTTATATTTTTATATAAAAAAACAAATTACAAACTACCTACTCTACTTACTTAAACTACTTAGCATATTCTAACTATAATTAGGATTCTGAGCACTCGTTGCCTGGCGCAACAAGTGGTCAAAATCCCAATTGCTTTCCGAGCGCCTGGCAGTCGTCAACGTGCACACGCGCCGCCGTGAGCCGACTGAAGCCTTACAGCGTCAGTCAACTCCCGGAAGCACCACCACACGTTGGCGAGCCCGGCCTCTCCCAAAAACGCCCTAGCTGACTTAATTTAACTTATAAGCTAAGAGGATGTTACCTAGAGTAACGCACCGTCCTGGGAGGGCATGTTGACCCCTCCCCCCTCAACAAGCCACCAAAATTCGGCGAATTGCTTTTCCGTGTCGAATATATCCCTCTCCGATATTGCGGTACTAAAACGGAGGAGCTCATGAGCATTGGCGACGTCCCCGTCATGGCGGAGCCGCTTATCTCTCGCGCTGCGGTAGCGATGGTATAAGACCGGGATACCATCCCTCGTCTGTACCAGCCCTTTTGAATCAATATGGATAAATGCCTCTGGCGGGATAAAGCCAGACCGGAGCGCACTCTCTATGTACATTTCATTGGGGTAGTAAGCCCCAAATATCAGACTATTGTCGCTGGCCATCGCCCTTGCAACGTGCCTTCGAGTGACCTTAATGAGGAAATTGTCAATCCTATTCAACTGAGCCCCATCGTATAGGACCTTGTTGGGATAGTATTTTATATAGTTGGATTCGGGCGTTCGGAACAACCGGAGACAGGTCCTAAGACATTGTCTCTCCAAAACCCGAATCTTTTCCATATAACTAGGCGCTATATTAAACCACAATGGCCAACCATAAGCGATGATCGGCCTTATAAGGGCCACGTAGCAAATGACCTTCACTCTAGAGTCAAGTTGACTGTTATGAAACAGTCTCCTTGTCAGAGCATAAGCCTTCTTGGCCCCAGCAAGACAAGCAACTATATGTCTATCGAAATACAGATACTGGTCAAGCCAGATACCCAGATATCTAACTACGCTTCTCACCGCCAATGGCTGCCCATTTTGTCCAATAATGGCCAATTTCTTCCAGTTTTTTCTGGTATCCCTAGAGGCCCCAGCCAATGGAGTTCTGAACAAGATTGTTTCCGTCTTCTGAAAGTTGATTTTCAACTTCCAGTCGTCGCAATATCGCTTAATTTGATCGAAGGAGTTGTAAACCCTTTTACCAGCGAAGTGGGCAGCCCAGGTTATGTCATCTGTAGAACTATTTCATAACTTATGAGATTTGAAACACGCCGAACGCCCTGAATACCTGCATGTGGTGCCGAAGTTCGGTCGGTGTCGAAGAGATGTCCAGAGTCTTAAACCCTTTTCCCCGTGAAGCGGGCAACCCAGGTACTGCTATCTGTTAAACTATTTCATACCTTATGAGCATTGCAATTCAAATTCTTAACGTTTATTTTTAGACTGGCGTTGCAAAGAATCGCCCAACAACTTTTGGGCGTTTGTTCATTATAAGTTTACATATGTCCAAATGGATATATCCAATCATTATCAATATTTATGAAAAAAATTTCAAATTGTAGGTGAGAAATACCTACAGTTTGCAATAAAAAAAAAGCGAAATTAATTCCCACTCTAGGTGGAGCTATTGCCCGAGAAGTTATTTCCGCACCGTAAAGTCACACTTGAAAATAATAATCTTTGACCAACACAAAGGCTGATGATGATGGACTTATTGGTACGATTGTTTGCTTTGTCGCAGGCATTCAATGTCCTCCATCTGACAGTGCAATGCGAGCTCTAAAGATTCCTGAGAAGTTTTGAAATTCCCTTTTCAGAAAACAAGCCGTTGCGAGTAATTTATTTGCCTCGCCTCTAAGGATAGAGGTAACATTAGAAACACTGCAGAACCTCTTACATTCGTATAGAAATATACGTAAAGATGCTTCGTGAAGTCATCTATAGGCGTATCCTATCGATTTTTCGTAAAGTCATCTACAAAGATAAAAAAATATAAGGCATTAACGGCCCATACAGTGCCTAAACCCAGCTTCTCCACCCATTTGCTTGTGCGAAGTGGATGAGACCTACAATTTAAAGCCGAACCCGAACGGCAAATTTGAGAAACTACTCATGACAATTGATAAGATTTGATGTTTGTCAGACGTTCGCAAGAGGTGGGACAGTGGAAAAAAAACTGTTTGGGCGGGACATGAACCTGAGACCTTTAGATTAGTAGTCCAATACACTAACCCCTGCGTCACCGCACCCACGACTGATACTTTAGTTACTGAGTAGGTATACTTTATTTTTGGGGTTCGATACCGATACTGAGTATGTACTCGATACTATAAGCCGATACTTTGAGTAGTATCGTCGTAAAGTACCAAGTATTCCGCACTTTTGTGTATAAACTAAATTGTCTGTGTTGTAATTTTTTGTGATCCCTGCTCGCAAATCATTTGTAATAATTTGCAAGCATTTGCGAACAGCCCAAACCATTGCGAGCAATTCTTCTTTTTATTGTGCCATTTAATAGTTCTGAGAGCTCTACAGAGAAATATTTTCTATTGTATTCTTGATTTTATTGATTTGAAGGCAACTCCTCTTTTCACTCATGACAATTTTGAAGGTTAAGAAAACTTACATATGTTTTTCGTGTGATTCTGTTTTCCCGGAAAGATCTCTTTCAGACGGTTAAAGTGTGTTTTTCGGGTGTACTTTTTTGCAATTATCTTCCACAACTTTTTTTTAAATAACCCTTATAGTAACAAATGATACAATGATGCCGATAACAAAACTGGTGCAAAATGACGTATTTTCTGGTCTTCATCGACAGTTTTGACATCATTATTGTTGGCACTGATAGGGCCAGCAGAAAGATTATTTTCTAAAGCCGGTGCTATAGCTACTCAGGCCAGGAAGCGCTTGAAGCCAAAAGTATTAAATGAATTACCTTTCTAAACCGGTCACACTAAAGAACATAAGTTGTTACTTATAAAATGTTTATAACATTTTGTATCTGATTGATTTGATATTTTGTTAAGTAAAAATCATTTCATTTGGATTTTTTCTAATTTGGAGAAGTATTGATACCAGTTCGATACGTTTTAGATATCGATAAATACTCGGTATCGATACCCGGGCGGATACTTCGAACCCTAGTCGTAGGTGCCACTGGGTTGTCATTTTATTCCTGAATTTATGTTATCATACCCAAATTGAAATCATTTCAAAAAGCCAAACATTATTTCACCATTATTTATTCCATGAAATGAGCATACTGCGCTTTTTTTTATTGCTCCTTGAGACTATAAAGCAATATCGAATAAGATTAAAAAGGTTTGGGTTAAAGTCAATCCATTTAAAGTAAAATTTGAATTTTATGGACATTTTTGATTGTATGGGTACCCCAAGATAGATTTCAGATCGGAAATTAAGCTGTGCAAGTTTTATTATCGTCGGCAGATCTATACAGAGTCAGTCATATATTACTTAACGGCTTATATTACTAAAGAAGCAAGTCTTGGCTGACAGACTAAGTAATTACAGAACCGAAATCGCTAGGTCTATAACTATTAAAGTATTTTTAAAATTTTAAACACTTACGGTTAATAGGGGTGTCAAAGTTTGTAGTTGGAAAGCCTTACAAGTAGAAATAAAAAAACAACAACAGTGCGAAATCACCTTCTGCAAACCCCCAATTAACATCGATCTTCTTTTTTCTTTCTTATTAACGGCAAGGTTATGACCTGGTCTAAAAGGATCATAACCGTCCCACTTGACTGCATGCATCCCTACTGGTTTGCCTGTGGGATTCGTCGGTTAAAATCTTGTCACCATGTTTTACATATTCTGAACAAATCATCAAAAACATACCATGAACGTGATAAATAAAAAAAACAGGATCAGGGTCCTTCGCCCTTTGTCGTCCATAGACAGAGAATGAAAAAAAACATTGAACCACCCCAAAACGGAGGAAGAAAACTTACACGCAAAAGCGCATTAAACCAAATCCATACCTTATGTAGCAGTTTATGCAGTTTAGAGATATCCTAATAACAAAAAAGGAGAGGAAAGGTAAATCCAACTTGGAGAACATAAAAAAAGGATTTTCTTCAAGCAGAAAGGATTTTTTCTACTCATTTTAGCGCGCAACTGAATTTTTTATTTTTTTTGAGGAACATCAATTGAGAGAAGGATACAACCGCTCAAATGATCAAAAAAAACTTGGCAGCACACATGCACCTATGACATGCACCGTGACACAGCTGTAAGTTGTAGTTCAGAAATTTGTATTGCAAATCCTGAAATTGAAAAATATTTACTTCCGCCAATTGAAATTGATGCCAAGCATATTCTAAAATTATGAAAAACAATTTCACATTAACAGATTTGCTGAATTCAATTACTTAAAATGAAGTTTGAAAAATAATAATAATAAAATCACGAATAAAATATTCGCCGGGATGTGTGAGTGATCGGTGGGTTGTCAAACTTTGACATTTCCTGAAAAATTCATCGGAAGGATTCATCAGAAACGAAGAAAATGGATTTTGGAAGCACTGTTTATCCCCGCTAAATGACTTAGCGGCGATAGCTATCCCCGCTAAAGTTAGCGTATATAGGATAAGTTGTTGTTGTATTTTACATGCAAATTTCAAATTATCCCTATATCCGCGTGCAAAGAAACACGGCTAATATGTAGTTTTATTTTCCGTCATTAAAATAAATTTCTGAGAATGATATGGTTGCGGTACACTGTGAAGTTAAGAGTGGTTAACTTATTACGTAATACGAGCAGAAGTGAAATGATGGAACAATCCAGTAGGCAGGATTCCAGAACAGTTTAGTTTGCAATAAAAATCTATTAAGTTAAGTTAAGCTTTCATATTATGTAAATTTGCAATTGGAAATGGTGTTCTGAGTGAAATGATATAAACGTATTAGCAATGATTTCCTGTACGTCCTCCCTAACATCGCCATCGGTGAAAACAATGCTTCCCATTGTTAAGGTTTGATTTGTTATTCTATAACGACATTCTCAATTGAGTATTTTAATTTTCGCTATTGTAAACAAAAGATTTAGATTGATTTTAGCCAATCGCAGTTTATTCGCAGTTCAAGTTCCAAGGCAACACAAGTCGCCTGCAAGTTAACTTCCGACTAGTTATTTGACCGAGTTGCTTGGCATCTGTTATTACGGCCAAGTTCACAGATGTAGTAAAACTAATGCCCTTTGCACACGGGCGGCTCATTAAACACATACAAGGTTTGCCCTACATGGAAGATTCCTCTTTGGCTAATAAGTGACAAACGAATTCCTCTCCGCCTAAAAATCAACAAACGAATCTTGTAATGTTTTCCTACATATCAACTGATTTTTTAATGCAAGCGTATACCTTCCGTACATTGCGAGACGCTCGTGTACAGCAGTCCTTAGAATACTGCGAACACTGATGTTCGAGGAATAAGGGTTGATTTCATTCACTTGCTCGAAGGCGAAATTTCCATTGATATTCACATGTGCTATTCATCCAATCACAGAGGCTTGCGTAGTTGCCTTGCAAATTGAACGCGCCCAATAATCAATCAATCATTTGTATTAAAAAGAATGCCTTATACTAATAGACGAGTGACCTCCCTAGTGGAGGCCACTACTTCTTTACTGGCTGAGCTTCTTAGCTCCACCGTTGAAGAGATGCTTTGTGAAAGATTCGTCGTCTCAGCCAATGGAGTGCCGCGGGCATTCACAGAGAATGTGTTCAGAGGTTTCTTCATCCTTCATACAGAACCTGCAGTCGGTCGCATCTAGCAGCCGTCTTCCTAATGAAGATTTGTAAAGGCGAGAGCCCAATAATGGCTTCAAGTGCTATCGTTGGGCAGGTGCGCATCGCATCTGTAATAGTGCAATACCGAGAGAGGCAATACGCTGTAGCTTCTTGAGGCTATTTGCCGTTGTCCGTTCCAGTACTTTCGGAGTACACCACCAATTAATAAATCTAAAAAGTTTGTGCCGTCGCAAATAGATTATACTACTTTGGCGTGTCTACTATAGCTTCAGGTAATTGCTATGAAATCAAATCAGATAGTGGTGATGTGTGTGGCTTTCTCCTTTTTTCTCACATTAAACTAATAAAATCCACGATCGGTAACACAGTTTTTACGGTTTTTTCTACGATACATATGCAACGTGATGCGAATCTCAGAATCGTCGTTTTCTGCGATTTCTTTACTGCAAACAAATAAAGCACACGCGTTTGGAGTATTAGTCCACTGTTTTAATTGGACGGCCCCGCTCCACCCGAATGATTATTCAGCTATTATCTTATTATTTTTCAATTCACCACATTCGCGAGCTGCTTATATTTATTTTCTTGAAAAATACTCTCGTTACTATCAATTGTGAACAAAGTTGTACGTAAACTAATTCTCAACAACGCGATTACTATGAAATGCTAGCGAATCAAAAATATGTACATCATTGGCCTATCAATAGAACCCTGTGGTACCCCAAATTGTACGTCTGTCGTTTGCAGTACGTTCTGCATAACCGTTTTCTCTTGCTTGAGTTGAACTACTTCACACATCTTGCTGCTCTCAACTTTTATTTCAATTCAACTTAATTCAATTCAATCAGCATCATTATTGTTGCCTGAATTGAATTGAATTGTAGGTATCTAAAGTCAAATATTTCTAACAATATTCAACTAAAGTTTTGAGCTCAACCCCTTCCGCCTTCCCATGTCAGGTAAATGACTTGATAATGTGAACGCACATGTAAGGATATATATTACGAAGGATATAATACATACTCGTATTTGTGTAGAAAAAAACCAGTCGCATCAGAAAGAGACAGAGGAATTCATTAGCATGACAAAGTTTTTTTTTCATTTCGACAGATGGCACTGAATTCCTTTTGTAATGTATTTTTTCTTTCTTCGATAATTTTAGTAATTATCTGGATGAAAAACTCATAGGGATTGAATTGAACAAATCTCATGGGAAAAGTAACAGCCCACCACCCTTTGCAGCAGGTGAATTTATAATAATTGTAGAAAAAAGAAAAAGAAAATTATCCTGAAACTTCCAACTGAACTTCAATTAAAGGAGCGACATTGGGTTGGGGAAGGAAAAAAACAAAACGGAAATAATGAGAAAATATTTCCAGTTGGGGGGATGTCGTAATTAATTTTCTTTTCTCCTCGCGTGCTTTCGTTCGACAAATTAAAGCGGACTCATATCGACTTGGCAGGAAATTTTATTTTTTGTAAATGAGTTCCAATTCCAATTATAAAAAAAAAGGAAAAAACAAAGTTCGGAAACGGGACTTATGTCCCTGCAACCGACGGTTTAAAATGTCTGCTTGTTCGCCGAAATAGGAATAAATTTATGATGAATATATTAAATGTATCTTGTCCGTTCAGTTGGCCAAGCCGCTATCAAAGTTGTTGAGGAGCCATCGCTAAGCTGATAAGGTTGGGAAGGTGTAATTCTGTAAAGTTGACCTGGGTTTATTGGCCCACAGGTATCCAGGATAATGAAAGTCCTAGGAAAGGCTTATCGTCACTCTTCATTGACCAACTGCCAAACTTAGGATGCTGCTCGTCTGATCACAAACCTGGTATGACTGAGGCTGTAAGTCTACACCATACCGGCTATTGGCGTGAACTTACAGCATAGGTACAGCCATTCGAAAAAGCTGATCGTTGATTTCCAAAATTAGCAGAGCCAAGTACCTATCTGCTCGGAATAAATAGGAAATTCTTGAGGCCCTTATTTGGTGTCGTCACTGGTAGAAGCTCTAGCCTATGTGACAGCTGCCTGGAGGCACTCAAAACGACAATTGTTTTTGCCAGTAACGGGTTGGATATCCAACACCTTCTTTGCATATGATTAAAGGTCACTAGTCTCCTTCGGGTCGCCAAAGCTACTGGCACATTTTTCTATACTAACTGTAATGCTAATCACTGGTTAATAACTAGCGGGTAGCTGGTCTGAAGGACTAAGGTCCATTAGGTCTAGGTGTTTGTTGTCTTTCCATGACACCAACTCAAATACTTATACAATGCAATACGCTTTCAACTAACTTTGACGTTACGTTTCTAAGTCTCTTCGTGCGAAAGAGCAGTTTTTGAAATTTTGTTTGCGCTCCCTTTTGGTGTTGAGCTGAGTGTTAATTTTACTGCTGTACATAACCAAGCATTGGACTATCTGGAGGTGGTCTTAAAAATACTCATTCAAATGCCTTTTTATCAGTATATTTAACATTTGTTTTTTTATGAATTTTTAAACACTGCCTAATCGTCTTTTTTTTTATTTTTTCTTTTCAGGTAATGAACTCCTGCATGTTTTTGGACCAAACCTACATCCTCTGTCACTGTTACTGTCGAAGGTTAAAGCACAGGCTTAAATAAGCTACACATTTAGGTCGAACTTCCCAGCAGTCTTCGATCGAATTGACTTTGCTCAAGATACAGTCTTTAATTATCGTAGAGACTCTCAGTAAACCTCTAGAAAATACTCCCTCGCCCTATTTTAAAAGGTAAAAAAGATCCCAAAAGCAACTTCACAATCTTAATATGCCCTGTTCATTGACTATTCAATAGTTTTGCCTCCTTTTACACCAATCCATCTGCCGGATAGGATTTTTATCCCCCCGCAACAAACCCTTAATTTGTTCTGCGTTATTAAAAAAAAAAATGCCAGAAGCAACCAACACGTAATGTAATTCCCTGCTGAATGCATTTCAATCCCGTCACCATTCACAAAAAAAAAAAACATTCGCAACACAGCACATTTTGTGTTGCAGGCTTCACTGAATACCACCGTCACCGAAGCGATTTATGGCTGCTCGCCACGCGACATGCAAAAGGACAACAACATTGCGACAATACCCAGAAGAACTTACCAGTATCCCCCGCACCAATCAGACTACCATTTTGCATTTCACCCAGGTTCCGATCCCTGTGGATCTGGGAGCTTGCACTCGGCATCGACAGTTCGGCCGTTCATTTTCTTGTTCCATCCACTCTTAACATTCGTGCATAAAATGATGATACAGAGGGATAAAGCTAAAAAAAATAAATAAATAAAATTAATTTATGGGCATTTCCCATTCTCTGAACAGCCCTCCTGTGCGGACCCTCATACAAAAAAGGAAGGCATTACCATTACGAATGCGAAGGCTATATGTTAAGTTAATGATGATGATGATGGCTGAACACAGGGAATACAAAAAAACACAACGAAGGTGCAACCAGCGCGCACAGGCACACCATAGTAACAAAAATGATAAAGCAACCCAAAAAGACACCGCACTGTAGCGGTAGGGTGCGGACGACGATATTTGATTCCCTTCATGGCAACAACGCGACGGGGGCGAACGGCTCGCCCGGACCAACGCTATGTTCGAAACACACAAAAGTGTGAGTTGAGGACACCCAAAGGCTACGCCATGCCAGGGTAATTATGGGTCCCTTGTAATGTGTATAATTTCCCAAAGTGGAAAATTTCAGGTGAACACACAACTGCTGGAGTAGGAGCACAACAACACAATGGCACAGAACAAGTGAAATTACATTTTTATCACCCCAAACAGAAACAGCAACAAATGCGAAGAAAAATTGCGAAACGCAGACGCAGGAGGGCAAACATGGGAAGTTGCATGTCCGATGGCTGTTGACCATGGAACATGCAATCCTCGCATGATATCCAATTGCTGAATGTGTTAAGATAAATGGCTTAAATGAGCGAGTGTGGAATAAAATGACACCTAAGTGCTGCTTTGTAGCTGGTTGATCTGGTTACATTTTTCTCCTCCTTTCTCTGCCCCGGTTGCTGTATTTTTCTCTTTCACTTCGTATGTGTGTAAAATTAATTAGTACATTATTTGAATGATAGCTTGAGCCGGAAATTGCCATTTATCATTAATCAACATATTTATTTACTTGTACTTGGACTCGTACTGCCCACGAGTGGAGAGAAATGAGAAAATTGATTTGTTTTACCTGATTAATGCCAGATTGACAGTTTTTTTCTCAGCTAGTATGTACGGGTATATGTGTACCTACATCAAAGAAATTGACGTGTTAATTGGATGGTGTATCACTTTAATTGTAATGTTATTAAACCCTATTATGGTGATAGAATTAGATACATTGCTATTCGAATTATTGTGAATGTCAGCTAATACCTTAAATTAGCTGACATTCAAAACCGTCATTAATGCCCTTTTTGAGGGTGCATAAAACTCGTTCCTACCCTGAGTTATTTTTGAATTTGGGCAGCTTTAATACAAATTATAGACCGATCAATAACTAATTTAAAATGACGCTCAAAAATATCACCACATCAAAATCAAACATATCATTAAGCTAGCATTACACGATCAACGGAAATTGTCACCGCATTAATTGTCTGACGTCACGATGACATCAAAATTATACGCCTTGACGACTTTGGGCTAAATTCTAATATCATCCACACGTAAGGTTCACCCCACTGACCATTTTCGTTGAACGCGTAAGTCTAGCTTTACATAAATAAGGCCCTTATAGAACCTTCAACTAGTGATGTGCGATGTTGGTAAAACATCGATATTGGCATCGATTTTAAAGAATGAATTTATAGAAAGCCGACGAATGGCGTAAAAAATCAGCATACTAAATACTTGCATAGAGGTTAGGTTAGGTACGGTGGCTGCTAGGGCGTGAGCCAAGGCACACTTAGACCGCAATTTCGGTCGATCGGCCTACTGGGATCCCTGTAATTTCCGCCTATGAGGTAGTGGTTGTAGGGGGGACATACTCCTGCGGGGGTCTTACTTAAAAAATGTTACTTTTGGAAAATCCTTTTCCGTTCTTATGGCTGAGTTCCGATGGCTGAGTTTTCCCACCACTTCATCCACCCTAAGTTTACCTGATTGGAGTCACTTTTCCACTCAAATTTCTATTGAATATGTCAGAGTGGATCAGAGAACAAGCCGCACAGGTATTCTTTTTCTAATTAGTTCGAAACAAAACATCCACCACCACCCATACATCCAGGGGCTGCGAAATTATGTCCCAGGAAATATCACCCTAAAGGATAAAATTAAGTAAGGCCCAAAATGGGGTATTTTTCCATAAAGAAAGTATACCCCAATATTAAAATGGACATAAGGCCCCAAAAATTAAGAGCAAAGGCCCATTTTCGAGCCATTTTGACTTTCGTATTTCCGGGACTTATTTCATTTTTAGTTTGGGAATATTGGTCATTATGAAAAAATGTTACCCGCGACTAGCTTCAACTTTTTTTTTCTCTATTACTACTTACTTGCTTTAACGACGTTGGGCGCGGTTAGTACGTAGATAAGGGACCGTTTGAGAACAACCGCGTGTCGTTGGCCAGTCCAATCTACGAGTTGAAGTAGATATACATACGTGATATCACAATGGACCTAAATTGGTCTTAGTGCGTCGGTTTCTATAGAAACCCAAAAAAGGCAGACTGGGATAAATACATAGATTTCATTAATCTACGTTGAGTACCCAGCCGATCACCGGCGAAAATATGGTGGACTTAGATAGGGCAGTAGAAGCCGTGAGCAGAACCCTAAACACAGCGTTCGAAAAGGCATGCCCGGCAAACAAAAAGCCAAAAAGGGCTCAACCGAAGTGGTGAATAAGGAAATTGGCCTTAAAAGAAGGGAGGTAAGAAAACTTTATAATAGGGCAAAACTCATTAAAAACGATACCACATGGGATGAGTATAGCGAAAGCAAGAGGGAATTTAAATGCTTAGTGAGAAAATCCAAAAGATCTTCATGGAAAAAGTTCTGTGAATCTATTGAGTTAACTGAAGAGGCGCCGAGACTGCGTAAAATGCTCTCAAAGGAGGCTAGCGTACCTAGCTACCTAAAAAATAACAACGGGACATGGGCCGTGAGTAGTCAGGAGGTTCTTGCAACCCTGGTGGAAACCCATTTCCCCGGTTCCACAACCCCAACGGACCTAGGCCTACAAGGATAGGAGGAAGTCGACTGTCCCTCTTTCGAGTGGGATAAGAAATTGACAATATCATCAACCGAAAAAAGTTACGGTGTTCCATGCATACATTCAAACCGTATAAATCTCCAGGGCCGGATGGTATTCTACCGATCATGCTCCAAAAAGCGCCAGAGCATGCAAAACAAAAGATTTTGGATATACTGAGATTCAGTCTAA
Source organism: Portevinia maculata (assembly GCA_949715645.1). Taxonomy (NCBI): domain Eukaryota; kingdom Metazoa; phylum Arthropoda; class Insecta; order Diptera; family Syrphidae; genus Portevinia; species Portevinia maculata. Next base: position 274,688,922 of record OX454526.1, on the reverse strand, counting down.
GAACAGGGCATATTCCACGTGCCTGGAGAGAAGTCCGGGTTGTTTTTATACCCAAAGCCGGCAAGCAGGGTCAGACGACGGCGAAAGACTTCAGACCAATCAGTTTTTTCTCCTTTTTGCTCAAAACCCTTGAGCGTCTGGTGGAAGCCCACATTCGAAATAAATGTAGCAATGATTTTTTATGCAAGTCACAGCACGCATACTTAAAGGGTAGATCAGTAGAAACTGCTCTACACAACGTAATGGGTAAAATTGAAAATAGTCTACACTGCGGCGAATTTGCTTTGGCCTCTTTTCTCGATATAGAAGGAGCCTTCAATAACGTTGAGTGTACAGCTATAAAAAGCGCCTTAACAGGCGCTAACATAGAACAGGGAATCATAAATTGGGTATGCAACATGCTCGCCAACAGGATCATAAACTCCGTCCTTGGTCAAAGCTCCATAAGGATGTTTGCAACCAGAGGAACCCCGCAGGGGGAGTCATATCGCCACTGCTGTGGGTACTGGTCATTGACCATGTCCTAAAGGAAATTGAGTCAATGGGTATAAGTGCCACAGCGTATGCGGACGATGTGGTCATAGTAGTGCAGGGAAAATATTTGAATACTTTAAGTGAGATCACAGAGACCGCCTTAAAGAAAATTAGTAATTGGGCCAAGGGCTGCGGACTAAATGTCAATCCCTCGAAAACGGAGTTAGTCCTGTTCACGAGAAGACACAAAATACCGCACTTCAATCTCCCGAAACTTGACGGAGAGGAACTGTTCCTCACGGACAGTGCGAAGTATCTGGGCGTAATCCTAAATAGAAAATTAAATTGGAATCTTAACATAAGGGAACGAATGAAGAAAGCGTATAATGCCCTCTTTATTTGTAAGAGAACAATAGGCAAAACATGGGGCCTGAAACCCGCCATGGTACACTGGATATATACAGTAGTGGTGATACCCATACTTACATATGGCTCACTTGTCTGGTGGAGGGCAACAAATAAAATAACCATAATTGGAAAACTAGTAACGGTGCAGAGAACGGCAAGCATAGCCATCACTGGTGGAATCCGTAGTACTCCTTCGGCAGCACTGGACGCCTTCCTGCACTTTATCCCGCTAGATTTAAAAATAAAGCAACTTGCTGGCAACAGCGCTTTGCGCCTCAAAAATTTAGGCCAGTTTAAGGACTGTAGTTTTGGGCACTGCACGATCTTAACTGATGTGCTACCCGGAAATCCTATACGGACTGATGAGATTTGCCCCTTGGTCGACCATGACATCCCCCATGAGGTGTCATATCCGCGAAGGGAGGAGTGGCAAAGAGATGCAGTCATAATAGCAAACGAGGTTGCTATCTACACTGACGGCTCTAAGACGGGCGAGAGAACGGGTTCTGGCATTTTTTCTGCTGATCCAGACCTGAGAGAGTCTATACGACTCCCGGACACAAGCAGTGTCTTCCAATCAGAAGTTCTGGTTGTTCTGAGGGCGGCAGAGATAGTGCAGATGAGATCATTGTCGGGAAGAGACATTGCCATCTATATTGACAGTCAGGCCACACTTATGGCACTTGAATCTGCTAACATTAACTCTGAGATAGTCAGAAACTGTCGCACAATGCTAAAAGCAGTATGTAGACGGAATCGAGTAAGACTGTGCTGGGTACCGGGACACAGTGGTATAGAGGGAAATAAGCAAGCCGATGAGCTAGCAAGAAAGGGAGGGGAGCTGGAAAATAGCGGAGGTGTGAACATTAAACCACCCTTGGGCGTCTTTAAGGGAAAAATCAATGAAAAGATCTTAAAAATGGCTGACCTCAGATGGCAGAACATAGAGGGACATAGGGTGTCTAGAGCCCTTTGGCCCCATTTGGATAAGAAAAGATCTAAGGAAATTCTAAAATTGAGCAGGGAACAGCTTAGAATAGTAATTGGGATTATGTCAGGGCACTGTCTTCTAAGAAAGCATGCTAGGCGACTTGGTCTGGTGGATGTGGACACGTGCAGGTTCTGTCGTGATCTACAAGCCGAGGAAGACATAACACATATATTGTGTGAATGCGAGGGCATAGCACGGAATCGTAGGAGGATTCTAGGTGAATACTTCTTCGAGGAACTAGAGGAGCTGAGCGGCATAGACCATAGGAAGCTGGTTAAGTTCTGCAGGAAGATTGGGCTCTGTCTAGGAAAAGTTTTTTAGGTTTTTAGGTTTTTCTCCAATTGAAGTTTTTCAAGTGGTTCCCTAGGGATCGCGATGGGCCCTTCTCGTGCCTAGTGCTGTATGCGAATTGCATACCCCTTTTTAACCTATGACCTATGACCTAGTGCGTCGGCTTCTACCGACAGCCACCTAACCTAACCTAACCTAACCTACTTACTTTAGGGGCTCCCGACCCGTAAAGGGATACTAGTCACGCTGCGTCCAGTGTATCTGCGATGGCTTGATCTTTAACGCGGAAATTGGGTCTTCCTTGCCTTCTCGACCCTGGGGAAGTCGCAGATCTTCTTGACTATAGCATTATTGTCCATTCGCTCAAAATGGCCGAGCCAATGTAGTCGACGTGATTGAAATTTTTGGACTACATCCACATCTTGGTACAACTCTTAAAATTCGCTGTTGTATCTTCTCCTCCATTCAACCTCTTCGCACACAGGACCAAATATCCGATGGAGTATTTTCCTTTCAAAAGAACCCAAAGGAGCTCATTTCGAACTGCACATTACACCGCTCGTTTTCAAGTGTCACCCGACACAGCTGGATCCGTTTTGTCGGGATCCCATTTTCGGCCTTCGCCATGTAGAGCTGTAGAGGGTGAGTTTCGACTTGAAATTCATTGGTCTTTTCCAGGATTTGACTCAGTGGAAAATTTCGTCTATTGTCGCTCTGCCGGGCCGGAAGCCACACTGGTTCTTGCCGATTAGTGTGTTACAGAACGGGTTGAGACGTTCACCTAGTACGTTTGATAGGATACGATCCTAAAAGCGATATCTTTTTCATGGATAGTTCAGTGAAACCCATAGACGGTCAATCAGGTATGCACTGAAGTGGTCGCTGTAGTCCAGATCATAACCTCTTGGCTAAAGAAAAAGAAGATATTGTGGCCATTTTCACCTTCGTAAAGTGGACTTATTTGCCATTTGGACTGTTCTTAATTCGCATGTGAGGCTTACTTACCTGCATCAGTCAGAGCATCCAATTCGTTTGTTAATTTCTATTTTTAATGAATTTATGAAACCAGCAAGACAAATGGAATTTACCTCCCAAAAAACATATCTATTGTACATGGGATGGAATTTTGTAAACTGATAGCAGATGAGCGCTTTTGATTTGCTCTCTGTAAATTGATCACAAAATGTTTGCCATTTATATTTGGTGGATTAATCCAGGGGTCTTAGGTTCAAATCACGACAGGACCCAGTAACACTTCATGTTTTTGGTCTGCCCCACCCCTTGCCCGATCTCTTGGAGAACTAGGTCTTATGACCTATATGGGCTGTTAATGCCTAATATATTTTATATTTGGCAAGTCTCGTTGTCATTCCCAATACTTCTGTTACTTACTTGGTAAGCCATCAATATGTTATTTTTGTTTATTAAAATTAGATTTTTTTCCATCTAACGATAGACGAGGAAATGGACTTAAATATTGCATAAATCCAGTGATCGATGGGCATTTTTTGGGCTGCAACTGCTTTTGACTCGAAAGGTGATATTGGCTATAGGAACTCGGCTGGAGTAGAATAGTCAAAGAGAGAATAATCATCTTTATGTCATAGGTCATCTTTTTAAAATGTTAAATATGTGTAATACTTCCGTATTGCTTGTTTCTAAAATAGGTACAACAGTCGAAGCACCACTAGAACCTCTAAAGCAAAATTTTTAATCCCATTAACCCCCTAATAATCAATCATTGAGAGCAACAAAAATGTCATCATGGCCAAACAGTAACACTGCTTATCTGTCTTCGCAAAAAAATAAAAACCAAAGACAAAGTAAGTCGCATTAACAATTGTGTGCGCCCCAATAGTACATCTCAATGCAAATTGGCTTCAATTTGAAAAAAAGTAGCAATTTGTTTTTTTTTCACTCGCTTTATAGGAACGATACGATTGAGCGTAGCGCCCGTAAATTTCCCAGCAGCGAGCGCAGCGCACTAGCCAATTTAGTTACATATATTTTCACAGACAGCGTTGTTGTTTGTATTGTTTGGATATTATTGTTGGCACAATAAAAACGACAACTTAGCAGTGTCAGAATCAGACAATGAGTGCGAATGTGAATGGCTCGAGTACAACAGAGGCAATGCACCCTGTGCAGTACCTAACTGAGCATATAAAATATGCTAATTTTAGTATTTAGAGTGTTTTCAGTTCGTAGGGCGTATCTATACCTACATATAGTTATGAATATCGTGAATTTTGTTTGGGTAAAAATAAAATGCATTGTTTTGTATCTTGTATCTTGGAGTAGGGGTACGATCTACGACGAGTAACAAAAAATCACAACGTAATACTCGTATATTGTTTGTAACATCTGCTTGACGATGGGAAGGGTGGTGTTGCACATTTGTAAAGATTTATCCACGTACGTATGTAGGTTAATGCGTACGAACGAGTAAAGTATCTGTTTTCTATGGGCGGCGAATATTTTGCTTTTAACATTTTTATTTAAGTTGTTCAATTAGTTGAAGGATTTGTTTTTTGTTGCCATGCTTTTTGCTTGGGAATAATATACGAGCGTGTGTAAAAATTTAGATGTTTGAAATTTTTATTCTTCAGAATTTTAATTTATTTCAGCTCAAATGGGTAGTGTTTGGACATGCAGCGGTTCGAATCGCTAAGTTTATACCCCGAGCATCTATTTTATTGGCTGCGCCACATAAGACCCCTAAAAAGTTTACACAAATCAAGAAAAGCAACCGAAATTTTTAAAAGTGTTTCGGTTTTCTTCCATCTTTTTTATCGGGGATTGATTTCTACAAAAAAAAACAGACCTGGCTCCAGTTGTAGTCGAATGCCAGCATGCCGGCAATGTTATCCGGACTAATGACGCCGATACTCACTTAGACTCACCTGGGTCCCAGGTCCGATCTCCGATGAACTTGCAAGACAGCGCTCAGAGGATGACTTCTCAGGACCGACGTTATGTCCACCTGCGTCCACGGTCAGGGTTTCCATGACTCTCCAGGGTGCAGACAGGCTAAACGAATTCTCTACGTCGTCTGCAAAAAAATCTTCGTCATTCTTGTTGTCTCTCAACAGAAAACTGGTGTTCTTACGGGCCATTACTCTTCTGCCAAGAATCTTAAGTTGCTGGGCTTAAGCGATGCAATGACACTGCAATGACACTGCGGAACATTTAATCTGTGATTGTCCTGCTTTTGCTCGTATCAGATGGCAGGTATTTGGTGCTGATGTGGTGAGTGCTGTAAACCTAAGCTCTTTATCATTGAAGCGCTTACCCGCATTTCTTAGAAAAACAAGGAAATTCAAACAGTAAAAGTGGTGTGTCTTCCTGGTAGTACAATACACCAGTTTTGAGTCTGATTGCTCCAGTGTATTTCCCAATTAGGTTGGTTTGAATTGCCATGTGGATTTATTTCCCGTGGACTAACTTCCCCTCACCGCTTGGCCTATGTGCATGTGCAATTCCGACCTTAGTATATTTTAATGCATTTTATATCAAACGACCTTTTCACATGAAGAAAATCGTTCCATCTCTAAATAAATTAGGACATTCTGTACACGACAGGCTTCCCAAGATCACATTGAAATATTCATATGCAAATTGTATATATGATCGCATCACCTATGCGACATTCTTATCATCGCATCACATGTAAGTAATCAAATAAATTTGTTAAGCTTGCATGTGGCTATGGTAAATAGTATCTTTTCATCTATTCCATAGGTATGTGTGTGCGTCTCATCATTGCACGTAAACATGAAGAAATCATGTTAAATTAACATTTTACCATTTGAAATTGCTTACTGGCACTGGAACATGGCTGACTGCATGAACACCGAAAGCATTTCAATCAGATTAACTCGTGTCGAGCACATGCAAATTTACAACACTTCATACATACAAAAGTATGTGTGCAGAGATACTTTGGGTTCAAAGATTTCTAGGACCACTACTCGAAAGTTCTGCAGGTTGTTGTAGCTATAACTATTTTCATTTCCCGCGACAGTGTGCCTGTGCAACACTCACATACAGTTCGACTTGAAGAGAAAAAAAAAAATTTAAAGCCATATCAAGAGTCGGTCAGTGCATAGCAAAGTGCACCGCACAGAAGTTTGCTCTGAGGGACCACACTGTGGTGCCTTGTTGCACCACACAACAACGAGTTAAATATCTTTTGATAAATGATGTAATGAAAAATTGTGTTGTGATTACATCGGTTGTTTTCTGCTGAATAGGGGAATAATAATTGTTTTGTTTCTATAGTCGAGTGTTATTTGACCAACTAAGTGCCGCACACGCATTAGCACGCCGCATTCCACTTTTTTTTCCTTTAACAGTGGTGGAGGATTGTTTTTATTTCTTTTTATACGATATTAACTAATACGCTTCGGTGCGGCGGCTGCAGAAGGAGCTACTTGGATGTAATAATTGCAAGAGATTAGATATCTTAGATTTAGACAAATGAACAAATAATGCGAACGTTTTGAAATGTATTTAAGCGAATGCAGGTGGTAATTGGATTGTTGCAAGGCGAGTTTTGGGTTTGAAACAAGTGTTATAAATATTGTTGGAATTCCGTGGTTGTACCTTTGCCCGAAAAGTGACAGACCTTTTTTCAAATAAAACAATAGATACATGGGGGAAATGGTAGCTTTGTAGGCTTAGTGGTTGAGAGTTTTAATTATTGATCGAAGCTTTCGAGTACCTCCCGAAAGTCTGAATATTTCCGTTGTCGAATTTGCCATTCGAATTCAGCATGGCCCTTTTCAAATCGTGGTAAAAGTAAAATTCATCATGTATGGGAAGCGGTTGGAGAAGTAAGGCCCTCAACCGGGAATCTATTCATGTTCATCTTTATTTATCTTATTAATTCTGGAGACCAGAAATGTAGATTCTTGTCGGGCGCAGTGGCTCAATGGTTAGTGTGTCTGCCTACCCTGTTAAAGTGGGTCGAGGACAATAACATAATTCCGGACAACCAGTTTGGTTTCAGGGCGAGGCATGACACTATTCATGCCGCGTCGAAACTGGTTTCCGACATTCAGTGGAATAAATGCAAGAACCAATGCACGGGTGCTTGTCTGGTTGATTTTGAGAAGGCTTTCGACACCGTATGGTTAGAGGGACTTTTCTACAAGTTGACCAGGCGGGAGATACACAAACCTTTGCTATATGTAATTTATAATATGCTTATGGGAAAGAAGTTCGTTGTCAAATGTGGCAACGTGACTTCGAGCAGAGTCTTTGAAATTAAAAACGGTTTACAGCAGATGGCGGTCAATTCTCCGATCCTGTTTAACATTTACACGAGTGATCTGGTAGGTTCACTCAGACATGCTATAGCGTATGCCGATGATTTAGTGACATACAGATCAGGTCCTAAAATCGAGGTCATTAATATCCTTTTGCAGCGTGACTTCGATCAAATTAAGCGATATTGCGACGACTGGAAGTTGAAAATCAACTTTCAGAAGACGGAAACAATCTTGTTCAGAACTCCGTTGGCTGGGGCCTCTAGGGATACCAGAAAAAACTGGAAGAAATTGGCCATTATTGGACACAATGGGCAGCCATTGGCGGTGAGAAGCGTAGTTAGGTATCTAGGTATCTGGCTTGACCAGTATCTATATTTCGATAGACATATAGTTGCTTGTCAGCGACAATAGTCTGATCTTTGGGGCTTACTACCCCAATGAAATGTACATAGAGAGTACACTCCGGTCTGGCTTTATCCCGCCGGAGGCATTTATCCATATTGATGCAAAAGGGCTGGTACAGACGAGGGATGGTATCCCGGTATTATACCACCGCTTCCGCAGCGCGAGAGATAAGCGGCTCATCCGCGGCGAGGACGTCGCCAATGCTCATGAGCTCATCCGTTTTAGTACCGCAATAGCGGAGAGGGATAAATTCGATACAGAAAAACAATTTGCCGAATTTTGGTGGCTTTTTGAGGGGGGAGGGGTCAACATGCCCTCCCAAGACGGTGCGTTACTCTAGGTAACATCCTCTTAGTTTATAAGTTAGACTAAGTTAGCTAGGGCCTTTCTGGGAGAGGCCGGGCTCGTCAACTTGTGGTAGTGCTTCCGGGAGAAGATTGACGCTGTAAGGCTTCAGTTAGCTCAGGGTAGGGCGTGTGCACGTTGACGACTGCCAGGCGCTCGGAAAGCAATTGGGATCTTGACCACTTGTTGCGCAAGGCAACGAGTGCTCAGAATCCTAATTATAGTTAGAATATGTTAGGTAGTTTAAGTAAGTAGAATAGGTAGTTTGTAGTTTGTTTTATATAAAAAATATAAAATCTTAATAATGATACAGAGTTTTATTTGATTTTCTCGACGAATACATATGTAAGATTAGTTCGTAAATAGTTTTTAGGCCGAAAGGCAATAATTATAAGATATAGTTAAGTTTAGGGCGTCCGCATAAGGACCAATAAATAAGAATAAGTATCCTGTTAATTTTAAGTTAGATTTAATCATTTTTGTCTAGTACGTAAGTTGATATTCAGTAACAATTAAAAAAAATGAATTTAAAAAAAAAAAAAAAAGTGTGTCTGCCTACTAATCGAAAGGTCCCCGGTTCAATTCCGGGGCCAAATAACACCTTGAGTTTTTTTCCAATGCCCCACCTCTTGCGAACGTCTGACAAACATCCAAGAGTATCAATGTTTGTCATGAGAAGCTTCTCAAATTTGCCGTTCGGATTCGGCTTAAAATTGTAGGTCCCTTCCACTTCGCAAAGAAAGTGGTTGGAGAAGCTCGGTTTTAGGCCCTCTATGGGCCGTTAATGCCTAATATTTTTATATTTTTTTAGAAATGTAGATTCGTTGAACCCCCTTTTATCATTGCAAACTTGAATGAACTTGCGTGGAGACTTCTCCTTTAACAACGAGGTTTTAATCTGAACTACAGAGATCATAAACCACCATACATACTGCTGCCGCGTCGTAGGTACACACAATGACCGGCACCAATACCAAATTTAGTGTAAATTTATAGTCCCTCATCTATGCGAAAGGAAGTTTTACATAACTCCACATAGAATTTGTTATTGATAATGCCCAATCTATTTATGTAAATAAAGTGTAATGTTCGTATCTGTGTGCCCCATAGGCTTCAAAACTATTGGACCGATCGGTGAAAATGCGACAGTCTGTTCTTATTAGTGCCAGTAGAGTTAGAGAGTGGTCCGATAGAGAGCGCTACGGAATTGAAATTTTATACCTGTTTGACATTTTATACCCAGAAACTTTTACTACCTGCGACCAGGTACATATTTTCCCAACAGTAAGTCATAAAATTAAATGGTGAATAAGAAACGACGGCTGGAATTTCCCAAGATCAAATAATGAACTACTTGAAAAGCGTATAAAAAGATGCGACACTAGGATGAGGCCACATGCAAAATCTTTGAAAGAAAGAAAAAATTAATAAATAAATGTTTTCATTTTATTGTTTTAAAACATTTATTTATTATGTTTTTCTACATTAATAATGAGTATGCCCGCAATTTTTCGATATCACCTGTATAAAACGGTTTGGAATAGAATCATACAGGCATTACGAATAGCTTCGATTAAAGTGTAATTGTCTTCAAATTGTCTGCCGCCTTCATACCTGTCGCCCTAGTGACACAAGAACGTAACTACATTTTTTACGATTTTGGACTGGGTATGACACCTTTCTTCATATATCATTCTATATATTGTGGCAAAAAATTCTACCTCTAGGTGAAGTAGTTTAGAAGTTAGCGCATGCTGTATCAACATTTTTTTCGAAAAATAGTAGGAAAAATAGTAAAAAAAATCACAAAATCGTCTCTCCTGAAAACTAGCAAATATTGGCATACGTTTTTGTGTCACTAAGGCGACGATACATTCACGAGATAACCATGCCCAAACATTTTCGATTATATTTAAGTCCGGTGAATAGGGCCATGGTAAAAGTTTCACGTCTTCTGATTGAATCCAACTTCTAACAACCCTGGAAGTGTTGAAAGGGGCATCGTCTTGTTGCAATATCCAAGACAGGGGTCCGAAAATGTTTTTCACTTTTGGAAATGGCCGTTCAGCAAACATTTTTAGTTGTTTTCGTTCATTGTTGTGGACAAAAACTCCAACTCGATTGTGCCATAGTGGGTAACAGCTCCCCACAACATTACACCTGATGTACGGCTGTGATGTCTTGCGCAAAATAAGCTCCTCCTTTCTTAGATCATGGAAATACAAGTTGGAACCATCATGGTTAAACTTTTTTTCATCCGAAAAGACAACGCGTTTCCATTCACTGCTTCAAGCGACATGTTCTCTTGCAAAATTCATTCGATGCTCCTTGTGTACTTGCCTCAAAACAGGTTTCTTTTTAAGTTTTCTTCTCTGTATAGTACCACTTTTTCGTATTATCCCTCGGAACGTTGCTATGCTGGCTGATACTCCGCTGTTGGCCTTATTTTAGTCACTGGTACAGTAGAACTTGAGGCAAGACGTACAATAACCCGCTTTTCTCGCATAGTTGTTGCTTCTGCCTGAGTCCTTTTTGATTTTTGAAATAGTGCTGTGGATCCGCAAGATAACTGTTTGCAACAGTCTTATTTCTATTTAGCCTCCTTGCAATTTCTCGGCCTGAGAGTCCTAACTCCTTGAAAGCATTTATTTTTCCTTTTTCTGTCGCTGTCAAAGTCTTTCCGGAACCAATTTTTTTAACTAAATAAAAACAGTTCTTTTCAATGCCCAATTATGGCCCACGCTGAACAACCAGTCTGTTCCCCCACTTTATCTGATGGGGGTGAAGGTCAGATGATCACTTCGCGACCTTATTAGTGTGACACAGAGCTTAATTAAATCGAACTCACTGCTTGGTTTTGTCAAACGGTGGTCCCGAGAAATCTCTATATATATTCTTGCATCAGAAAAGGGGAACAACGCCCTAGACGATTTAAAAAAAAGTGACCGAAATTTCTATTTTTGAAAAAGTGTAGGAACAAAGCATATTCGAGAATAAGCGAGTTATTGTAATGTCAATATAACCCTTTTTATATTCTATCATCGCCGATGGTAGGTAGCAAAACTTTGTAAATACTCACCTGCAACTTTGATGCAAATGTCATATGAAGGCTTCAAACAAATTATCGATGCGTAGTTTGCTCAAGTGATGCGCAATCAATCACTATTGCAATGCATTTAGAAACTTGCAACTTTGTCATCATTATTGCCGAAATTCAACTTTTGGTTTCAGATTAGAAGACTGACAGCTTTTAAGTAATATGGAAAGCTAACAGTACGTTGGATAACCTATGCACGTTCCTATCAACCAAAGGTTGACCTGACACATTGGATTGCAAGTCTTTGTTCGTTTTGCAACTATCTATTGTTTTCGGTTTTCTAATAAAATGATCATAAATTGAATATTTGGGTCAAAACACCTCCAAAAAAGTAGGTTAAAAATGTTGGCATGCGTAAGTAAAGTGAAGAAAGATCAAATTGTTTTGGCCACTGTGGAAAACATGGCTTTTTGAAGCAGAAACACAAATAACTTTTTAATTTTCTATTTTGTAAACCTTATTTATTTCTATTAAAAAACAAATTTTACGAATAAACAGATTTTATAAAAATAAAAATTTCGTACAGCTAAAATGGCTTAAACCGTTTTTGGCATACTTTGAATGCAAACAATTATTTTTCATGTTTTCGCTCATACGCCATACTTCAAGGAAACGATCGATCATCAGCTTCTAAAGATTTTCTTTAGGGTTGAGGTCTGGAGAGTTTTGCCGGACATTGCAGAACGTCGACATTTTTTTGCTTTGTGACAAGGTGCGGTCATGCATTAATAATAAAATTGCTGGAAATCACTCTTGCACTTGTGGCAACATTTTTTTCGTTGTTAATAATTCAAAGTACTGATCTTGGTGCATTGTTCCATCAACAACGTATAAACGTCCAGTTCCTTGTCGGCTCATGATAGACTAGACCATGATGCTCAGCGGATGTTTCGCCAGCTGTCATATCGAAAATAATTATTCCTGGCCCCTGAATCAAGATTGTGAAAATTCAACGCTTTTTCGGTTTTGAATACAGATTTCCTTAGTTTTGCGTTCATCTCGTGGCGTTCTGATGCATTTTCTTCCAGATCTTCCAGATCTTCCAACTCTAATAGGCATAAGGGCGACATTTTCATTAATTTGTACGTATGGTTAAACATTCATATTGCCTTAGACTATTTTATATAATTGTTATTTTAAGTTTTTTTTTGGGCTTTAAGTGATTAAAAAAAAGTATTTTAAGATACGCTACTTTTCATTTCAATGCGACTTTCTGTTATGATGGAATACGAATTACAATTTGTAGCTCTATCGATGTATCTATCGAAGCTAGCAATTAAAAAACAATTCCTCTATGTCATCTCGCATGTGACAAGCTAATCTAGTAAGCTTTAATTTGTCACAATATCTTGAATCCAGTATTTTTCGGAAATTTTATTTAAAACTTGCGAGCATCTATCTATCAAGGAGTATTTTAAAAAAGATCTAAAATAAGTCTGATTTTGTTAAGCTTTATGGCAAGTCGTATGTGCAGCGGAAAAACCACCCATCTAAGATGGTAAACGTCTAACAAAAATCTGCAAATATACCTGCTTTTTGCAGCACCCTCAAAAGTGCAGACTTAAAATTTCTTCAAAATGTTAAAGCTGCTCAAATATTTTTTTAAATGAACTATGTCGTATCAACATACCCCGCTTTCCTCTCGTAGTGCAGTCCTGTCTGAAATTTACTGCAAAACTTTTGAATCAGAAATGTTTTTTTCGATGAAACGATTTTAAATAAAGAATCATTGGAATGAATAACCGCTGATCCATTGATTTGTTTCATCATTTTATCTGATCCTACTGGTCCGCCTGTGGGGTTCGCCTAATTATGCATTTATATGTTTCGATGAATACGACCAACACAGTCGATATATATTAACTAAGTGCATATCACTCCACGTTATTATCACACTGTTTAACTTCAAAAAACATTTATCTCTATTAAGCGTAAATTGTTGATAAGGTTTATTAAATACATGCCACAGATAAAAAATAAACCCTCATCAATCATAGTGAGATTTAAATTGAACTCATAAAAGTCCCCACAAATCAACTGCACTACTGCTGGCACAGAATAAGTTTATTTATTTCTTTTTTTTTTTCGATAATAAAGCATATTGACATGACAACAGGGTGTCCGCACAAACAATAAAAATAAATAAAAAAGAATAGCGTGTAAATACCCATCTATAGCGTGACAATGAATAAACAAAACGTATCTACATTTTTTCAATTTGTTCGACTTAAAAAGTATTTTAATTTGTTTCTATTTGCGTCTTGGTAAACCCAGACAGAGAAAATGCTCTTTGATTGTTTCCATGCCTCCTCAACATCGATCATAGGAATTCAGAACTGTGCCAGAGAAAAGTAGGATACCATTGATTATTTAATGGTTTGGTTTACCTCTTCTCTTGGGTCATTGCCAGCGCAAAGATAGAACAAAAAATATATCTCAGCGATTCTTTTTTAATGCATCAAAAATATAATTAAAAATAGCAAAATAGCAGCAAACTAAAATTAAATCGTCAGAAATTTAGAAACTTTTCCGAATATAATTTTTCAAAGCTAGTCTAATGAATAATGAACTCAACGAAAGATACATAATTGGCTTTGAGAATAGCCGACGTGTGAGATATGAATCGCACTGGGAATTTTCATCGTAATAAGTTGCGGAATAAAATGATATTTGTTTTTTTTTATTTATATGTAGGTACGATAGGAAAAGTCGACAAAATGTATGGGAACTGCGGCACGTGTAGAAAAATGATTGGATTTGATAGCTGATTTCATTGTTTCGCGGTTTCTAAATTTTATGAAGAACTTTTTGCTTGAAAATAATTAACTCATCTGGAAGACTATTGTATGGAGACAAATCTATGTTTTATTTATAAAAAGAATTTTTAAAACGAAAGGGTGAAGCAGTAACTCGTACAATTTAAATTCAAGTTCATTGGAATAATGGAAAGAGTGGGACCAAGTTCCGATCTGTGTGGGTCTTCATATTTAATTTCTCTATTCTATTATCAACGGTTCTTAGTGATTGGGCGTACTGGTGTCACAATGACGGGTTAGTCCATGTCGGATTTAAGCAACAATGAGGTTTTGTTTAAGCGTTAAATCAGCTTATTTTGCCTCATTTTAAAATGGTCCTTGACCTTTAATGGCACATGTATGTATGTATGTATTACACCTCTAATATTGGATGTACCTACATCTCTTTTAAAAAAATTCACCCACATTTTTGGGGGGCGTTTGGGCCAGAAAATAGTTTTTTTTTGATTATTATTTGAAGAAACCATTTTTTTTTTTTTTTGTTTAAGAAAAAATTTATTGCGATCCTTGCCATCGTCCAATGTAAATTATCTTAGTGGCGGTGGGTGTACGTAACCTTGCACGCCAAACAGCGCTGTCGAATTGTCCGTGCGGACGGAATCAAGAATCAACGTGGTGTTCTGAGATCACTATATACAGGAAATCAACAATGTTAAAGGGTGATGAGGATGACATGAATTTAAACTCGTTGCATAACATTTTAATTCTATTAGGCTCCTTTTGGTATCGCTTCACCGTAGGTGAGTGTGAATTATAATTTCACAGCAATTTATTTACGAATTTGTGTTGTCTGTCATCGCATGTTCGTTGCTGCGGTGTTATGTCATGACGATGTTAAAATGTTAACAAAGGTGGAGTGAAATAACACCAAACGAAATAAGGCCAAATTTTAACGTTTGGCTTTATTTCAATTTGTGAAAGTGAAATAAGGGAAATTTGGCATTATTTCACTTTCCATTGGTGCTATTTTCTACAATATGCCCTTGCACCTACTACAAATCAAGCAGTGCCCACAAGCAAGGGGCTGCATGTTCCCCCATCGGCATTGCACTGTTTATGAGATGAGTTGCGAAATCACAAGTAGATCCCATAAACAGTGAAATGCATAAGCGCGGGGGGAGGGGCATGCTGTCCCCCTGCATGAGGTCACTGTTTGATTTGCACCGCTATTGCGAGTGTCAATCGACAATTGATAATTCCGAAGGATTCTGTCAATCGCAGTCAATTTAATAAATGTGATTGACAAGAATATCAATGAAAATGATATGTTCACAATTATAGCACACATTGAAAACAGTCAATTATCAATTGGCGATTGACACTCGCAATAGGAGTGTTGGACTAGGTGCGAGGTTTTATTCTAGAATTTAGACTTATTGCAATTTGAGTAAGTGAATTCGTTATTTCACTTTCACAAAGCGAATATTCACTCCACCGTTAATAAAAACCTCAATGACTAATGACAAACAAAGAAAAAATTAGTACTCTGCGAAAAATGGGTCGGGGAAACTAACTCATCTCGCATATGACCCACAATTTTTAAAAGCAAACAAGGAACAAAATAAAACATTTATATTGTTATATAAATATATTATACCTATATCGATTTGAGGATCTGATCTGTATGCCACCAAATCGTCGTATACGTTGTAGCGTGTCTGAGTGAACCTTTCAGACCGATCGTGTAGATGTTAAACTGGATCGGAGACTTGTTGTACACTGTTTTTCTTGTCTTGATTCTGCTTGATGTCGCGTCGTCACATTTGACAACGAACTTCTTTCCTATATGCATATTATATAAAACATATAAACGGTGTTTGTGTATGCCTATCCTCAACTTGTTGAAAAGTCCCTCCAAGCGTACGCTGTCGTAGGCCTTCTCAAAGTCAACCAGGCATATACCCGTGCATTAGTTCTTGCATTTGTTCCATTGTATGTCGGATACCAATCAAACTGGTTTTCCAAAATTACTTTATTGTCCTCAACCAACTTCAATAGGGCCCTATTGACGACTTCGAAGACCTTACTTACATTCCGAAGTTTACTAGTTGACCGGAGATTAGCAGAGCTATTATTTACTGCTTTTCGGGATATGGTGTACCCCAGCTGTCTTCCAATGCGCCGGATTATATGCATTATCCATCGCATTGTTAATAAAAAAAGAACCAGCCTCTAGGGGAAGTTGTCTCAATACGATGTTTGGGATACCATCCACTACCGCCAACTTTTTATTCGTCAGTGACTCAAAGATGCACAGAAGATCTTCTTTCGACACGACCAAGTAAGGTGTGTACCGACGTTAACATGGCATTCACACTACCATCGCCGCCGAAGCCACAAGTTCAGCTCTGCCTGTATGGGGTTTGATTGTTCTCATTGGGGGAAAAGGTTTTTCGAGAGTAGCAATCCGGTTTTCTTGTTGTTAGTCAGCAATTCAATGTCAAATGAAGACTGGCTGCCAAACTGCACGTGTGTTACCACTAGAGCTCATAAAAATCTACGAAATTATCAGATAATTACGAGATGTGTTCTGGGATGAAAAAACCAGCGACAATGAGTATGTCCGAAAACTCTCTCCGGCAGAGGTTGGTTCAACTATTCGCCAGCGACTTCGAACGTTGATTTTCTACAAACTAGCTGTTCTTCAGTGAATGGCCCAAATCATTTTTATTCGAAAACCTTGAAAAACATATGGTTGTTATTTGCATTCGTTCACTTGTGTTGGTAGAAGAACAATGAGAATAAACATGAAGCATATTTTGCTATTTCTTGTAGCATAATTCCAAACATATTTCGTCTATTTTTCGTTCAGATTTGCAAGCGTTTTTCGAGATTTGTTAAGCAGATTTTTACGAGCTCTAGTTAACACGAAAAACACCATTGAATTAAGCCATATATAGTTTTCAAATGGTGTGTGGAAATAATAACAGTATGTCATAAAAAACAGAGTGCTGAAATTGAATCTACGTTGCACCTCAAAGGAGCTATAATGATGCCCATTATGTGAAATGGAAAATGCGATATTTTGAGTGGGTTTCTTTATTAAAGCAACCGTTTATTTTGTAAGTCTCTTTTCGAATGTAACTTGAACTGGATGGAGTAGCGATTCTCTACACGTCGCGCCCTAAAGTTAACAACAGCAGCATTTATCTAATTTTTTGCGCTACTTCATAGTTCCTTTTTTTTGCAAGTAGCTATATACCTACTAGTTAAGTTCTCCCTGATTTTTTTTTCTATTCATCGAATTATGTCTATATGTATATAAATGACTGGTTTTTTGTGTGTTTGTCCTTTATAGACTCACAAACCGGTCAACGGATTTTGATGATATTTTGTGAGTGTGTTGTTTAAGGTGTCTGGATTAATCTTATCGAAGTCAGGTTTATTTACGACTGACAGTGGTATTCAAAATTAACAAAATCTGAAAAAGAACATTTTAGTGATAAAAGTAAGCAATAAAAAAAAACTTATACTGTCAAAAAATTAATGATTTGAATTATGTAAGAATCAAATTTGGTCGGGCTCAGTGGTAAGTGTGTCGGACGATTAATCGAAAGCTCCCCGGTTCAAATCCCGCCGGGGCCAATTAACATGTAGAGTTTTGTCCACTGCTCCACCTCTTGCGAATGTCTGACAAACATCGAAGAGTATCAACTGTCATTAGAAGATTCTCAAATTTGCGGTTCGGATTCGGCTTAAAATTGTAGGTCCCTTTCACTTCGCACAAGCAAGTGGTTGGAGAAGCTAGGTTTTAGACCTGTATGGGCTATGTTAACACCTAATATTTATTTTTATTTTAGAATCAAATCTATATATTAATACGGAGTTGCCTATAACGTGTTTCCACCCATTTTTGCTATTATACGTCACATAGATATGCCAACACTATATATATTTGAGTAGGGGACAATACATAGAAGTGCACAATACAAAAATTATCCACACATTATGAATTACAGCGGGTAAAATGAAGTGAATTGGATGAAATTACAACAACAACAACATTGCTGTGTGAGGCAATAATCTGCCAATTGGAACGGAAAAATTTTATATCATGAAGTTACTTGAAAATGCTGAAGTTACTTTAAAATGCTTAAAGTTACTTGAAAATGCTTGAAGTTACTTGAAAATGCTTGAAAATACTTGAAGTTACTTGAAGTTACCTACAACAACATTGCTGTGCATGTTATGCATTTGATAATGCTTGAACATACTTGAAGTTACTTGGACATGCTTGGAGTTACTTGGAAAATGCTTGAAGTTACTTGAAGTTACTTGAAAATGCTTGAAGTTACTTGAAAATGCTTGAAAATACTTGAAGTTACTTGAAAATGCTTAAAGTTACTTTAAGTTACTTGAAAATGCTTGAATATACTTGAAGTTACTTGAAAATGCTTGAAGTTACTTGAAAATGCATGAAGTTACTTCAAGTTACTTGAAAATGCTTGAAAACTTACTTAAAATGCCGAAAAAATTTTATATCAAGTGAAATCAGGGAATGCAATGTCGAAAATTTAATTTTCCGATTAATATGTGTAACAGTCGACTTTGTTTTTTTTCAACTTATAGAATAAATTGGTTGAATTTCGACCATGGGGCGACCCCTAGTTTAATATTAATAAAATCTAAGCCAAGTACAGACGGGTATAATAATTAAATTTAAGGCAAAAAAATAACATTTAAAAATATTAAATAGCATTGGAATCAGCCTGAAAACCAATGTCATCAAAAAGAATTGGTCTTAGCCGTGCGAAACCAAACGCAAAAGAACTTAAAGAAGAGCGGAAAACGATGAGCAGCGCACCGAAAACGTAGCTTGATTCCAAAAAGTAAGATGACAGGCACCTGTCAGACAACAAGTACCTACCCTTAGCGAACATTGTGTGAGCGGGCTTAACCATACCGGTAAAAGGGTTAAATCCTTTTTACACGTAAAGCATCCCAAACCCGTTTGATTGAAAAAATCAAGACATAGGCGCCTGCCAGATAACGAAACAGGAGGTTGCCGAGTTCTGCTAATTGTACATAGTTGTGAAATGGAACTTTTCGTAGTAAGAATATTTAACCTTTCAATAACATTAAAAATAGACACAATTTCCTCATATATGCGATAAAATCCAATTTATTTCTCTTTAGTGTAATACCTGGATATGTGTTCCCTCGGATAGGTAACTTAAGTGCCTAAATAAATCAAAAACTCTCTCTCAAGGTATTCGGAGAGTTGTGTAATTTCAGGTAAACCCAAAATCAATTTGGTTTTCCTAATTTAAAAATACAATCGGTAAGATTGTAACTACGAATTTAATGGTTTGTATCCCTGCCGAGGTTATCCAAACCAACTTGACTGATAAATCAAAATGTACTAAATTCAAAATATTTTCGTCCCACCAAATGGAATTAAAATAATTTTACCCATCGTAAGCCTCAACCAAATTGCCTCATTCGAAAAGACTAACTTTTAATTAACTACATTCTAATTTCGTAATTCCGTGCTTTCATCTATTAATCCGGAGCCATTCTACTCGTAACTCGCGCCCCTCTACCTTATTAGATCAGGAAAACCATTTTAAAGAATATATAACGTTTCCACGAGTGATAATTTCATTTCAATTAGTTTAAATAAACGAAAGCTGTTAGTCTTTTTTTGCATTCAACTAAGTACTGCTGCAAACGAAGGCAGACAAAAATCAATCAAAAGTTTTGTTTTTTTAATTAATAAAGTAAAGAAGAAAATGTACATATATAAAACTGAGGCGAACTAGCTGGTTGATGATGGTATTATCCTTGACTGGATGAAGGCTACCCCCTACCCCCATTCCCTCTCGTTTTCGTTCGTTTGCTACAATGAATTTAATTTTAATTGGGGCAAATGCTTTGATGTTATAATTTTTTGTTCGGGGCAGGATGGGGGGAACGCGAAGGCCTATGGATGGACGATGGAGAAGAAATATGTTTTTTTTTTTTTTAATTTTAAAAATTTCTTTTTTCTTTCATTTCTCCCCACGAAAGTATCTTGGTTTATTTGCCTTTAAAATGTTGTTTCCTTTGCATACAAAAAGAGGATTGCGATTAGGGGATCAATTTAAATTGAATTTTAAAAGTCTCTACTGAGTGATTGAGGCCAAATCAACATCCACAATGTTGCATAATGTGATTTTTGTTTAAGGATATTTCGAATGGAATCGTTAAAACTAGTAAAATGCAATAAAACAAACAGAGGTGAAATAATAAATAAATCATCATATTTGTTTAACACATTTTTTGCATTTTAATTCATCTCTCTGCTTTTATTTGTTTTCATTTATTTTACTATTCGGGGAGAATAATTATGCCTTTTTTTTGCGGTTGGAAAATATTTCCGCATTAAAAAATATAAACACCGATTGTATGTATGTATTTTAAATGGTTTTTTTTTTTTTTTTTTTTGGACCGCGATACTATTTAATTATTCAACCGACTTTATTATGTTAATTTTAAATCTATGTGACTTAAAAACTATATATCAAAAGTATATTCTAAAATATGTACATAGATAATAGCGCACATTTTAAAAATAATAAATACAGATCTTGTATGAGAATAGAATATCTATGTAGTTAATATCTGTCATCAAATAAGCAATTAAAGTTAATTTTATTACTTTTTGATGCTGTGGGTTTGAGTAGGTATTTGTTAATAGTAAATTAAGTTTTAGTGATTGATTAAACAAATTTACTCAAGCGTTCATTATTATTTCATTTAATTGAGTTCGAGCAGAAAGTATTAAATCGTGGGGAAAGTAATAAATTTAATTTGAAACGAAATAAAATTAGCGGTGGAAAAATGTATTTTTATGCCTTTTCTAATTGGATATTAAGATGATGCCAAACAGCCTGTGAGACATAGAGAAATATTGCGGTCGTAGACCTCCAAGTGAAATACATAAAGCTGATCAGTGTGGGACATAATGTCGCTTTATCCATCCATGGCCATGACTAATTAAATGAGTAATATACGCTTTAGACGCAGCCACAATAAGTTGATGGATATGAAAATAGTTGTGTTCCTAAAAAAATTAAACTTTGGCTTGTTCACATTTCTACTTACTTACTTAACGGGCTACCGACCCGTAGAGTCTCTGGCTGAGAAAATGCACCGTTCTATCCTCCGCGATCCCGGGCACGCTGTTTCCAGTTGTCGAGACCAATCGATCTGACATCCGTGATGAGTTAGTCTTTAAAACGGAGGGTCCATCTTCCTTGTCGTCTCAAATCTGAGGGCTGGGAGTCGGAGATTCTATTCGATGCAGCCAATGTAGTCAAATAAATAATAAAATTAATAAAAAATACTTAATTTGCCTCTAATTCACAAACTAACTACAATGTGGAATGAAAGTTAATTCAAGGCTCATTAATTAAAAATCACGTCCATGTAATAGCGGATTGTTGTTAAGTAATAAGTGGTATGGAAATTGGGAATCGTTAAGTAATAAATTGTATGGAGATTCGCTGTCAGTTGTCAAAAATGCTGTCAGTTATGTTTTAACTTAATTACTCGTTAATTCACCTACTTCGGTGAATTAGCTGATTGCAT
This sequence comes from Portevinia maculata, assembly GCA_949715645.1. NCBI lineage: Eukaryota > Metazoa > Arthropoda > Insecta > Diptera > Syrphidae > Portevinia > Portevinia maculata. The sequence continues at coordinate 274,667,250 of OX454526.1, read as the reverse complement.
GTTTATCAACGGCAATTAACTTTGAAGAAAGTTTCTTATTAATATCTCTCATTTAATTCATTGATTAAAGATAATTCACCCTTAATTTGGGTTTATTAATTCGGCTAAAAGTGTTTAAGCTTTTCGGACTACATCCACATCTTGGTACAGTTCATAGCGTTCGCGATTGTATCCTTTGCTCTCAGGACAAAATATCCGACGGATTATTTGTCTTTCGAAAGAACCCAATATTAAACAGTGTTTTATAGACCACTTGGTCGTCCGGGTTCGGTTTTCTTAAACGTTTGCACTGCTCGTTGTTGAGTTTTAACTCCATTTTTTTCACAGAATAGCATAAATTCCCAAGTTGCAATAAGTTGCCCGTTATCCGTAAAGCTAGTATAAGTAACTAATATCCATACATTTTTAATACGCATCTATGAACACTTAAATATTATATCTAGTGATGGGCATAATCGAATGATTTAAAGAATCGAGATATTAGTATTCGAATGATTTAAAGAATCGAATGATCATTCGAAACAATTTTTTTCACCCGGTTTCATTTTAAATCACTGCCGTTTACACAAAATATCTAACATAAATCACAGTAAACTACTGATTATATTTTAATTTACCTACCTTTATTGCTTTCTAAAAAATAAAACAGGCAAAACATTTACAAATTACTCGTATCGTACCTTCTTCTTCAAACTTTAGCACAGAACAGTTGATAAAAATAAATGAACAAAAATCCCAAACAAAAAAAATCATAACATATCGATTCCTGCTTCTCGCTTTTCGTTTGCAATTCAATATTCAACTTCAACCCTCAACGATGCATCGATTACGAAAATGAATATAATAAAATCAACCCAAAGTCGTGAATACACAAATAAGTTAGTTATTTGATATCGAGTTCTCGATTTTGTGTGTTTTCTTCTTTTTTATTCTTTCGTTCAATATTCTCTTCTCGGTCTCGAATCGGCTTTCGAGTATCGAGTTCTCATTTCGCAAAGAATAAGTAGATGTGAGAAATCATTCGAATGATTTAAGTGAAGAATCGAAATATCTCGAAATGTTATCTGAATCGATTATAATCGATTATATCATTCGAATGCGCCCATCACTAATTATATCCCCCAAAGTAACAAACACCTAAATGGATCCACTCGAATGGAACATGTACATCGGGCCAAGCGTTGATATCAGATGATTTGATTTTCTTTTTCTGTCATAGCACAAATCTCACATCCTCTGACATATTCCTCTATATCGGAATCCATACGTATCCACCACACATAGCAATGCTTTCATTCTAGCCATGCCTATGTGGCCTTCATGCAGATATTTTAACATAGGTGCCTTAAACATGCTGGCACCACTATTCTCTCTTAATAATTTTTTTTTATTTCGGATGCGCCTGGAGGTGGAGGAATCTTCCAAAGATACCAATGCCCCGTACCATCTGCTATGCCCGATTCATAAACATGATCCTGACAAGTCAGCCGATATAAATGCCTACGTGCTAAACCTCACCCCTCAGAGAGGCACTATGAGAACCAGCCGCGTGTGTTCATTGTAGTAATATTGATATATTGCTTGGAGGTTTCAGCACTTGCTTACAGCGCCAGCGTTGCCGCAAAAAAAAAGCGTTTTCAGTTAGCCCGATTTCAAAAATGTTTCTTATTTCGACAAAAAGAATATCTTTCTCGTACTGAAATTCTTATTTAGAATGACGCATCCAGTTCTGTTGATTAACTACAAGGTGGCGCAAAAGTTGTCAGGTGGCGCAAAAGTTGTCACCCGATGTTCTTTCGCTGTTATTTTTTTTTATGAATGAAAAACTTTGGTTCTGCTTTTGGATTATGTTCATTGGTGTCTTAAGTTTTTTCTGTATCAGTTAACTTCACATATATCAAAGTAGAATTTACATTTGCCGCCATTTGCAAAAATTATAGCTTCTTCCGATAGGATGATGACTTTTGCGCCACCTTGTAGAAGCGTCCATTTCATTTGGTGAATATTGACACAGTTTTGTGTTAACACTATGACTTGAAGCTTAGGTTACATAATTAAACTAAAAAAACGTGCTATATGAAATTGTTCGTGCCACATCGGCAACGCTGATTGCTTAGATAAAACCAATTTGTTGTATATGATTAGCTTTGAAAATCTTATGATAAGCCAATACATCTTTTTGAGCCTGATTTCGAGCTCGTCGCGCTTCTTTTTAACGTGTGACTTCCACTTTACTTTTGCGTGAAGAGTCTTTCCCAGATATATTGACATGAGTTGACTTGGTCTTATTAAGAACGATTCGCCAGCTTTGTCCACTCGCATACTTTGTCCAAAGCTCGTTGGAGTTTTCCGGTTGATTCAACAGTTTTACCTGTTGCGAGAATACTCGTATCGTCCGCGAACGTGGCTACGGCTCTTTCGTCTTGAGGTAAAGCACGAATAGAATTGAACTGAGAACGGTGCCTTGTGGTACACCGGCTGGAATTTATCCGAACTCTGAGTAGGTACTCAGTTCCGTATTTAACACAAAACATCTTGTTTTCTATGTGGGATTCCAATATTCTTAAAAATTCATGTAAATTCTTACTTATTGCATTGCTTAAATCCATACTAATATTATAAATGCGAAAGTAACTCTGTCTGTCTGTCTGTCTGTCTCGATTTAACGCCAAAACTACTGAATCGATTTAAATGAAATTTGGTACACAGATAGTCTAGAGCCTGAGAATTTACATAGGCTATTTCTTACCGCGGGAAAATGCTTCATCCGCTGTCCAGAAGCGGAGATCTAAGCTGATATCTAAGAAAAGTTGTAACTCTCGAATGCTTTCTAGCTCCTAGCTTTGGAATGACTCCTCCAAATGAAATAGGATTTTTTTTTAATATAAAGTTCAATTATGTACAAAGATTTTAAGATATAAATCTTTGTAGGTTATCCTGAAGTTGAACAATAAGCATTAAACTATAAATTTTATACAATTCAAAAAAGTGAAATGTTTGATTGAAGCTAGATCGTTGGATTTTCCCAGCGTTGAGTGGAGGAAAATTTGTGTGTGTGTGCGGCACAAATCTGTTTCTCTACCTGTACCTTTTGTGCAATGTGCTTTTTTTTTCTTTTTTGTATGCACCTTTTGCAGTTTGTGTTGTTTTTTTTTATGGCGCATGACCATGGGATTGAGAAAGATAGGGTATGAAATGTAAATGAGATTGAGAGGGAGTCACACTCAGAGTATATCCATATAATGAGTAGGGACACTCTCGACGTTTTCTTTATCAGTTCTTATCAGCAAGTATTTTGTTTTAAATTTGAGAAGTGGCAGGCTGGCGAAGCAGCGAGCACGGGACAGCTAGTCTAGAATATGCCAAAAAAATCAAAGATCACTTTAAACCTTCAGCCTTTAAGGTTTTTTTTTTTTTTTTTTTTTTGTCGGGGTGTGTGAGACTCTCTGCACTGGAGAACTCAGACTCAATACTGGTCCATTGTACTACCAGGCAGACACACCACATTTTACTGTGGGAATTTACTCGTTTTTCTAAGAAAAACGAGAAGGCGCTTCAATGATAAGGAGCTTAGGTTTACAGCACTCACCATATCCGCACCATACCTGCCACCTGATACGAGCAAAAGCAGGACAATCACAGAGGAAATGTTCCGCAGTGTCGTCGCTCTCTCCACAGGCTTCGCAGTTGGTGGTGTCGCTTAGGCCTAGCACCTTAAGGTGTTTGGCAAAAGCGTAGTGTCCCGTAAGAACGCCAGTAGTCTGTCTGCAGTCTTTTCTGTTGAGAGACAACAAGAATGCCGCGGATTTCCCACAGACGTCGGGGAGCATTTGCTTAGTCTGTCTGCACCCTGGAGAGTCATGCCAACTGCGATTGTGTTCATAGGAAACCCAACCGTCAATGGAAGCCCTGACCGAGGACGCAGGCAGACAGATCGCTGGTTCAGGTCCTGAAAAGTCCCCCTCTGAGCCTTGTCTAGCAAGTTCATCGGAGATCTCATTTCCCGTGATCCCGTTATGACCCGGGACCCAGACAAGTTAAAGTGAATTCAGCCTTCCGACCGAATTCAAAGATATCTTGTATTCACGTACTATTTTGGAGGTAGTTAAGGGTTTGAGTAAGGCCTTAAGCGCAGCCTGACTGTCGCTACAGACGCAGATACTTCGCCCCCTCCACCTGTTCCTCGTAACATAGTCCATGGCCATTAGGATAGTATAAGTCTCTGTTTGGAAGACTGGCGCATATTTGCCTAACGGAAAGAAAAGTCTAGCGTTATCGCTCTCCACGAAGACACCAGCACCAGATCCTTGATCGGTTTTAGAGCCATCCGTGAAGATTCGACTGCATTCCCTTCCAGGTTCAGAGTCCGGCCAGAGCCAGTCATGGACACGACGAAAGTCGACCTCGTATTTGCGCTTTAGCCGAAGTTCCGGTGTCATCGCATCAGACGGCATATCCATAAGACAGGAGTCGAAGGACAACCGTTGCGCAAGTTCATCAAAACTCCAGTGCGAGTTATACCAAAAGCCACCTCTTCTAAGACGTGAGATAGCCTTGATTGTACAGCCCATGATGTAAACATCAAGGGGCGGAAGGTTCAATAGTGCATCTAGGCCGGAGCCAGGCGTGCTGGGGAAGGCCCCCGTGCAGCCGAGACATACCTGCCTTTGGAGTTTGGCAAAAGCAGCAGTGACGTATTTACGTGAAAGCTTATTCCACCAAACAACCGATGCGTATGCTATAAATGGTCTTATCATAGCCGTATAAATCCATAGGACTCTTTTCGGTGATAAACCCCATGACTTGCCGAAAATGCCTTTCCACTGCCAGAAAACAGACAGCGCCTTGGCAGTCTTCAGCTCAACATGTTTGGACCAAAGAAGTTTGCTATCCAGGATGACTCCCAGATACTTTGCTTCATTGGAGAGTTGGATTGTGATGCCTTTTAGCACTGGCTGAGTCAACCCGACCAGCTTCCTCCTTCTCGTAAAGAGAACAACCTCAGTTTTAAGAGGATTGACCGAGAGCCCATTCCTAGTGCACCATTCGTCGATCACGTCAAGGGCCGCCTGCGCCTTGGCGCATACAGTCGCTAGGCATGATCCAACAGAAAGCACGGCAACATCATCCGCGTACGCCTGAGCGTAAATATTAGAACTGTTGAGTGCGTTGAACAGAGAGTCGACCAGCATACACCACAGCAGTGGAGACAGGACGCCGCCTTGCGGGCAGCCTCTGTTTACCCCCGCCATAACATAGCGGCCACAATCCGCATCCGCAACCAACGTTCTATTCATTAGCATTGCTTTAATCCACAACACCAATGGTTCGTCTACGCCGTGTTGTCTGGCGGAGCTGCACATGCTATCAAAAGTCGCATTGTCAAAAGCACCCTCAATATCGATGAAAATGCCCATCGCGTACTCTTTTCTGTCAAGCGCACCCTCAATTCTACCAACTAGATTTTGGAGCGCAGTCTGGCAAGATTTTCCGGGTTGATAGGCATGTTGCATCTGAGATTTAGGATATAGTAGTCAGTCTCTCCATTTATTCAATCCCTCATCAGTTGCAACATCATACCAGTCTGAGTGCACAATTAAGCTCTCCATTTTCCATATGCACGCACACCAAAACTAACGAGCGACAAATTATGTAAATAATCTCCTCCTAAACTTGAATTTATTATACTTTAAATCTCAGCACCAATCAATAGACGTAAATAGTGCTGTCAAACGCATTGTCTACCATAGCAATGAATGTAAATAATGTTCACTGAACAAACAGCTTTCGTCCCGTCCAACCTACCGATCATGGCGCTTTGCTCAATTCCAAGTAATTAACATTTTAATTAATTATTCAACAAAACTGGTAAGCATTCGCAAAGATATACACAAATACACTTTGATCTAAATTCTAATCCAATAATTCCTGCGCCAGCTCATTATTCCCCAGTGCAGTGCCACACCGCCCCCTACAATTATTGCTCAGATGATGAAATTAATTACACAGGTAGGCATATTTAACATGCTAGATAATTCGAGTGAATGAACCCCGTATAGTCGACCCCTAACGCTTCCCCAACTAACTGTGTACATTGCAAATGTGCCCACCACTGTATATGGGGAGGGAAATAACGACAAGGACATCGAATGAACCTCTGAGCCACCTCTGCATCCAATCCACAACGTCTATAATGTGTATATGTATAAATTGGGTAGGAGACGAGGTAAACACAATTACCTACATCAGCCGGTCGCTGGGGTGCATATTATAATCATAGAGTGGTCGCATTGGCATAAGGACTACGACTATGAGTGCGAGGACTTATATCTATGTGCTGTGCATGACATCTGAAATAGCTCCACATTGGGCATCGATCCATAAGGTGTAGAGTATTTCATCAAAAGCAATTTTCCATCATCTATCATCAGGACTAGGAGTCTAGGACATGCATGGGATTCTGTATATATGTGGTAGCATGACAAATTCTACATTAACATTTCTACACATACATACGAATATACAGACGTGAAGAGCATAATGAATTAAAAACTGGTTGCTAGTCTTTGGATCTATGCGGGGCAGGTCGGTCGACTGTACTCGGTTTGTGCTCATTTCAATAGGAAACGATGTCAGTCTTCTTGCCGCGCCTTGTTTTGGCAAGCGACGTGGCGAACACACTCCGTCATATTCCATGATGAGGTAGGCGTTATAGTACGAATAGAGTTTGCCAACTTCCTCGAATGAGGAACACTAAAATGACAGCAACAAGAGCATTTTAAATTTTCAAGGAAGGAAAAAGGATTCGAAATTGAGTGCATTGTCTTTGTGCCAAATGGACTCTTGCCGACGAGAAAAGTTGGACGAAAGACAGCATTTCAGTGACAATAAACAAGAGGAAATTAAGTTTTAGATTCCATTTCTGGTTATTTGTGTGTATGACAGCACAAGGAGTCTTAGTTTAAGGGCTCTTTGTTTCCAGTTGTTTCTGTTGGGGAAATTAATTCATTCGAAAGTGGGAGCATTTTTAGATTGTGATTTTAAAAGATTTTCGTGTGCATAATGGCACAAGCAATTACGGACTCAGCCTTTGACTCTGTTGCTTTTGCGAAATGAGCCTTTTCACTCAAATCAGCTTAGCATTGAATGGGATCTATGCATCCACAGATTTTTCATATTTTCTTATATGAATTGCTAAAAAAAGAAGTCGTATCCATATGATATTTTTTGTAAATTTTGTAAAATGACGAAATGATAAAGCTGCCAGCTCTGCTGTGGTACAAATTTGTATCCCTACGATGTGTGTGAGTTTATATGTACAGCAATAGGATTACGTAACGCTACCGATACCGGGCATCGCATTGGTTTGCAAGCTCCTTAACTGTGTGAATTGAAATAGTTTTTTTTTTCTTTTGATATGAATCAATAGAAAAACGTGTCACACAAATAAATAATGTAGGTATGTAGGTATACAAACGTATATTCAATATATGAACTTTTCGATTCTATGAACTGGTTCTGCAATCCAATATAGACAAATATAGACAAATAAACAATTTTTAAAACATTGATGATGAAATAAAGTCAATAACTACTACTACTACTACTACTACTACTACTAATAATAATAATAATAATACTACTTTTTTGTGCATGAAAAATTTGTTTTAAACAGATTTTAACAGTAAAATAAATACGTTTATTCAAAGAAAGTTTTCGGACAAAGAAACAAAAGATAATTAATGTACATAATTGAAAATGAAATCTGTATTGCAAAACACAAGATATAGTTACAGTTGCGTAAACAAAATTAAAATTTTAGTTTCTGTCATTTTTTTCAACGGTTTTCTTAACGATTGAATTTTTTAAATTATACAATTGTTCGATTTGCGATACTGGAAAATCATTTTCTACTTGATAATCCACTAGCTGATTCACAAATTGACGAGCACTGCCACTGTTGATAGTTGTTTTGGGTTCATGTATGGTTTCAATTTCGCTGTCAGAGTCAGTTATATTTTCGCCGTCCAAATTTTCAATTGCTCCATCTTCTACCCAGTCTCGAACTTCTGCGTTTTCAAATTCGGACTAGAAGACAAGTCAATGCAAATTCTTCATCGCTCTCTTGACGAAGCTGTTGAATTACAGTTAAAAGGGGTAAATCATCGTCTTCAACCCATTCCGATTCTCGAGGCAACATTTTTCTATACTCTTCGACGCTATTTGACTCCTCACAGAAGCCAGCAAGTGCAAAGCATCTCTTAAACCGAACACTTTGCGATGTCGGTTTCTTCTGAAGCTATTATGGCTTCAAGTAGAGGCTTTTTGTATGATATTTTATCGGATGAGTGCTGTTACATTGGGGGAAAATACATGCACACAAAAGCGCCATCCATACTTTGCAATCCTTTTGATGGCATGAAGCATTATCCAGTAACAATAATGCTTTCGGCGGGAGATTATTTTTTGTCAAATATTGTTTTACCTGAAAAAAGATTTGCATAACATCATATGAAAAGGTAAATAACGAAGATCTTAACTTACGCAGGAACTCTCAAAGATTTCTGTTGTCATACATTTTTAGAAGACTTGTATATCAGCGGATTGTTGAATTTCTTAAACACTCTTGGGTTTGTTGACTTTCCAATTACCAATGTGACCTTGTGATCCCCTGACCTATTCCAGCAGGCTAAAAACGTTACACTTTCCTTGCTAACCTTTCTTCGAGGAGCACTTTTTTCGGACGAAGTTACTATTGTCTTGTCATGAAGGAAGCGCCAATACAATCGAGTTTCATCCGCATTGTAGATCTGCCCTTTTGTAAGGCCCTTGCCATTTATTTTTCGATGAAACTCCTGAATAAAAGGTGCGACTTGATCGGCAGCGCTAGAAAGTTTTTCGCCAGCTATTTTTAAGATCCTCACTCCATGTCGCTTTCGAAATTTTTGAATGCATCCCCTGCTGGAGTTAAAATTTGGGCACTCCTTGTAAATTCCGTTAAGCTGCCTAGCCTTTTGCGACAGTATGGCAGCGGATATCGGCGCATGTCGTTTCCATTGTCTGCGAAACCATTCGAACAGGACCTTCTCCATTTTGGGAATTTCTTTCATTTTCAACGTTTTACGCCTTTCAGTTCCCGACTCAGTTGGAGTTGAATATGCCAAATATTTCTTGGAAACTGCCAGGTCATCAATACTACATGAGGGCTAACCGGAAGATATATCTTTACTGAAGAAAACAATTAAAGAATATAAGCAACACTCGTCTGTGAAGCAAGCTGTGACGAAGCATTAAGCATCACGTAAGCGTAGAACGGATGAAGTGGCTGAGTTTTCCAGCCGTCCTCTGTCATCGAAAAGTGTACCCTAAGCTGTAAAGGAAGGCTCACAGTGTTGCTCAGCGTACAAAAAGTATGATAGCAAATTAACGGCAACTGAGATGAAGATGACAGCAGTGGTAACAAGGATTAATCGAATAAGGAGTTCCAAGATCCGTGGAAGCCTTCACGTCGAAGAAAATATCTGGAAGAAAATGTAGCGCGACCGGCTCAGTTGGTACTGTCATGTTCCCTGTCAAAAAGGCAATATCAATTACCGGTCCCAAACAAACGCGAAAGAGAGTCAGGCCTAGAAACTGATGGATCACACAAATGCAGCAACACAAGCATTTGATTGGCCTCAGTGACGAAGTGATTCAACATAATGAGGCCTGCCGTTTTTTTTTTCAAACTGACGAAACCCACAGGCGGACCTTTAGGGATGCAATTTAGTGGGAGGGTTATGCTGCCCTTAATCCTGTCCTGATCATAGCCTCAACGCCATTAAAGGAACAAGCAGAAGAAGCAACACTTATCTGAAAGCACCTCGAGGCGTTAGTTTAGGCCTATAGGTTCACCTTTCCTAAGAAGGAATAAAAGAAATTAAAAATTAAATCAAAACGTTTGACTTTTTAATTCAAGTCGGTGGAGGACGCTGGTCCTTAAGGGTTGATGTCTAATATCCAAATCTCAATACAATCAGTTTTTATTGAAACGTGAATGGCTCTTGATCCAGTTTTTTTTTTATAATTGCTAACGCTTAAGGGGTTTTTTCAAACATTGCTGTTTAACAGCAAGCAGCACCTAACATTTTCGGAACTACTTCCCATAAGAAAGAATAGAGAAATAGGAAATAAGTGTTTTGGTGCACTGGGAGGTTTTTCTCCACGTCAAAGTTGCTAGTCATGGATCATGGATCATGTTTTCATGTATTCAACTTTAAGTAATTAAATTTGCCGGGATTTGAACGATCGACCTTCCCAGTAAGGCAATACACCCGCGAAGCAACGGTGCAGTGGTATTATTAATTTTATTAGTGTGGTGTTATTAGCCCTGTTTTATTGGGAAACATAGTAGAGTAGGTATTCTCCCGCAAATCATCCGCAACAGCGTTGTTAGGGTTCCGTAGCCAATGGCAAAAAACGGAACCCTTATAGATTCCTCATGTCTGTCTGTCTGTCCGTCCGTATGTCACAGCCACTTTTTTCCGAAACTATAAGAACTATACTGTTGAAACTTGGTAAGTAGATGTATTCTGTGAACCGCATTAAGATTTTCACATAAAAATAGAAAAAAAACAATAAATGTTGGGGGTTCCCCATACATATGTACAAGGTGGCGCAAAAATAACCTTCCGATGTTTTTTGGCTGTAATTTAAAAAAAAAATTAAAAACTTTGATTCTTCTTGTGGATTATTTTTATTTGGTCTTTTAATTTTTTTTACATCAAGTCGAGAATATGATGTCATGTAAATGGCCGTCGCCACAGTTGATTGTCATTTGAGCCCTTTTTATGGCATTTTCCATCACTTTGGCCAAAACTTCCGGCGATAGGTCCTCACATTGTTGACGGATATTGTCTTTAACAGCTGCAAGAGTCTGAGGCTTGTTGACATAAACCCGCGACTTCAAAAAGTCCCACAAAAAGAAGTCTGGAGCGGTCAAATCAGGCGATCTTGCTGGCCAGTGCAAATCGCCAAAACGGGAGATTAGGCGCCCGGGAAATGCATCCTTCAGCATATCGGTTGTGGCACGTGCAGTGTGTGCCGTTGCACCGTCCTGTTGGAACCACATGTTTTCCAATCCCAATTCATCAAATTGCGGCAAAAAGAACTCGTTGATCATTGCTCTGTAGCGCTCACCATTCACAGTAACCGTTTGGCCCGCGACGTCTTCGAAGAAAAAAGGTCCGATGACTCCTCCAGCGAAAACAGCACACCATACAGTGACTTTGAGCGGGTGTAATGGCTCTTCGTGGGTTACACGCGGATTTTCAGTGCCCCAGAAGCGTAAATTTTGCTTATTTACGTACCCGCTAAGATGGAAATGGGCCTCATCACTCATGATTATTTTTGATGAAAAATCATCTTCCTCTTGGTGGTGATTAAGGATGGCTTGAGCGTATGTTAGACGCGATTGGCGGTCAGCAGCTAACAGCTGATGCACCGTCTGGACTTTGTACGGAAACATCTTCAAATCTTATACCAAAATTCGCTGTAAAGACCGTCGACTGATACCCATTTGCGTGGCACGTCGTCTGGTCGATGTCGACGGCGCTTCCATGACATCTTCGGCTACAGCAGCAATATTCTCTGCAGAACGGCTACTCCGGGGTCTGCCACGCCTGGCAGCATCTCGTGTTGTGCCAGTCTCTTCAAGGCGAGCGGCTAAACGTCGCAGTGTTTCACCAGTAGGCGTTGGACGGGTAGGAAATCTGCGACAAAATTCACGTTGTGCCAAAGTCACCGACCGATTATTGCTCAAATAAATAGTCACCAATATTCCGCGTTCTGGAGCAGTGTAGCGTAACATTGTTTATTAACGTGTATTTCGCATGTGTTTACTACACAAATGTCAAAACAGAACTTACATTAGGGGCCAATCGCAAAATTTATAGCATTTTCTGATAGGAGGATTACTTTTGCGCCACCTTGTACTTAGAACTGAAACTAAAAAAAAAATCAAAATCATTAAACCCATACTTGTGGGGTATCTATGGATAGGTATTTAAAATTGATAATGAGGTTTCTAATATCAGTTTTTCTAAAGTGAATAGTTTGCGCGAGAGACACTTCCAAAGTGGTAAAATGTGTCCCCCCCCCCCTGTAACTTCTAAAATAAGGGAATGGTAAAGCTAAAAAAAATATATGATGTACATTACCATGCAAACTTCCACCGAAAATTGGTTTGAACGAGATCTAGTAAGTAGTTTTTTTTTAATAAGTCATAAATCGTAAACCGCAATTTACCTTTCATTCAATCAACTCAAATATAAAAAAAAAACATTTAATTTCATAAACATAAACCTTATGTGTAAACCGTGAACCATTATTTTCTAATAATAAATCTGTAATAGGTGCCTAAGTAAATAATAATTATAATTCGCGTTGAGCCCTTCATGGGCGAGTCCGACTCGCACTTGGCCGCTTTTTAATTTATACAAGGTGGCGCAAAAGTTGTCACCCGATGTTCTTTCGCTGTAATTTTTTTTATGAATGAAAAACTTTGGTTCGGCTTTTGGATTATGTTAATTGGTGTCTTAAGTTTTTTTCTGTATCAGTTAACTTCACAAATATCAAAGTAGAATTTACATTTGCCGCCATTTGCAAAAATTATGCTTCTTCCGATAGGAAGATGACTTTTGCGCCACCTTGTATATTTAAAATTTGGTACTCTAACTCTTACTTCGGGAACAGCTGGGAGCTGTCAGAATAATTTGCAGAAAAATTCAACAATTGAAAAGAGTTGATCCGTGAAAATCCAAAAGGAGCAAGAATTTATAATCGTATGACATTTCCACGCTACTCTACGAGCGGAGCGAAGCATAAAATATATCATTCGTACCATCATCTAATCCCAAAGTATTGGATACTGATAAGCAGCGATTTTAGAAAGTGCATTTGACGATTCAACCAAAGTTCGATACTTGAATAAAAGTCAAAAATCTATCCGCAGCAGGATTTCACTTCTGCTTTTATCGGCAATGGTCCGAAGTGGAATATTGTATTTGTAATACGTGTTAAATCCTGTTTTCGCAATAAAACAGGGCTATTTGCTGGAAGGACACACATACGAAATGTATCACCGTTTTTTTTTCTTTATTTTGAAATAAGTTTTTTTTTAATGTCCTGAACATGGACGTAAAATAAAACATTGCATTAATGATCTTTTCAAACATCCAAAGCTAAGCTTCCTGGGTTTATTTGGTATAACAAAGGAGTATTTCCCGAGTAGGTACGAGTATCTACACGTGATCGAATGATTGACTATTTTTTTTAAAGGAATACAAGTTATGCTCGGACAAGGTATCTCTTTACCGCGAGGAGTAAGTGACTTTTATTAACTCACTTAAATCCATTGACTTTATGTTGTGCGGTACAATTCTCAATTTCCCAAAAGAGTCATTTTTATATTCCTCCATAAAACTCATCAGTTCCACAAAATAAAATTTTATATCGCAGTTTCTGTAGCATGAATTTAGAATTTAATTTAGTATTCAACATTTCTGTGCGTTTGGATTGCGGCGCCAATTGGCACTTGCATAGATTTCAAATTAAATCGATTCACACGAACAGCATCAAATTCTAATAATTGATTGATAATTTGTTGGAATTAGAAGAGATTATGTGGTCCAAACCTAATTTTAAATATTACACACTCCTAGAATACTATTTGAGTGCGAGTTGTGGTTAGTTGAAATATTCGCGGTTATTCTGTCGGGGAATTATTTAAATCGGGTTTTTTTAATACTATGAGCTACTCGTATTTTTTCGGATTATAAACAAAATTGTTTGGATTTCCTAAGAAATACATATGCACATGTGTGTCGTTAAAACTGGTAATTTTTGTTTCTTTGAGACTTATTTGCAAACCACAAATTGGCCGTCATAAACTCAACCTTTTTTTCAACTACAAAAGCAAACTAATCCCACGTATAATAAATTCTTTGAAAATAAAACATACACAATTTCTAAACACTATTTGGATTTTATAGCTCGAGTTGGATATTGCCAATGGCGGCTGGCATATTCGAATATAAACAAAAAAAAAGCAATTCATCGACGTTGCTTGAGATAATAAAAACTTTCGCCGCCGCAACCCGTGCCTGGATTAAAGTCAGAAAAATGAATTTTATTTTTACTGCTTCCTTCATAGATTCGTTTTTGTTTACACATTTTGCATCCATGTGCTGAGATGGAACGATGAACCCTTGCGATTTCAGTGAAATTAATTAAAATCACTTTTTACTAAGTAAATCGCACTCCTTTTTGATTATTAAACAATTGTCTGAGTGAGGGGGGTATACAAGCGTATTATATGTATGTGGGGTGTTCGAAAACACAGCATAAAGAAGTGTACGAACAACCGATACACAACAGAAATCTGTGGAGATACTTAGGTGTCCTACATTTTATCGAATGGATGTGGCATTAAACAGCCTTCTCTGGTAAAGCTGAAAAGCTTTTTATAACATCCCCTTGGCTTCTCTGTTTATAGTGCATCAGTGTGTGTGTATCTGTGTTTTCACAAAACAAAGGACTAAACTGACAAACGATAGAGTGAGTTACACAAGATACCGGGCGAATGAGACGAAACGACATTTTTTTTGTTATTATAGCGGTTTCCCAAATGGATGCGAGGCAAACATAAAAAGTTAATTCAAATTGGTTTTTGTCACGTAAATTGTTTTGTTATCCTCTTCCACTTCCTCTTCAGTTTGTGTCCTGTGGTGTTCGTGTTCGTTATAAGCATAGGACAAAACACTACCGGCGAGCAAAAACAACACACACCGGTATGGGAGGGGTTGACATCACTCTATATAAGAATATGTAGCTAAATTTGTGTATCTGCAATCTGCCTGTGTGAACACAGTAAGGTTATTTGCACGTAATCCCATCAAATGCGAACACACAATTGATGGAAATCGTATTAACGTCAGCAATAGGATTTATACAAGAATAATTTGTTTTGTGATTAACTGTCGACATTGCGAGTTTATGGAAATATTTCAATCTCGAATGAGGGATTGTTGTTTGTTTACGATTTTTTGATGTAGCAATATGTGTGGATATGTTATTGTTTGATTGAAATCTAATTTGGGTTACGAAATTTGTTTATGAATGAAGAAGATTTCATTCAGATGTGCTTTTTTTAAACCCTTAAGAAAATTTGTGTATTCACTTTTGATTTGCTATTCCGGAGAGTCCTTGATTTATTAAAAGGTTTTTGATGGATCGTGACCTAAAATTTAAATTAAATTATTTGATTTGTAAACAAATTATGTTTGTATTCATTCAAAACAACACACCAAAGACAAAGTTAGAGGTCTGCATGAATGTATTCATTTGATTAGGTTTACGCTACTTCAGCATACTCAATCCGTAATGCATATTTGAGCAAGACAAGTATGCTTGAAGTGATCTAATAAAAAAAGGCAAACATGGTATTTACTCATTGTTGAAAAAATAAGCGGGTGTTGTGCTTGTATTTTTTTTCTCTTTCGTGGGTGCTTAACAAATTAGTCTATTGAAGCGAATAAAACAGGAAAATTCATAGTGTGCTTGTTTTAATTGCGAGTGCTGTGATAATCATCTTATTGGTTTTGTTTTACAGGACTTCGGACTTTGGAGTGACATAGATTCCAAGTTATTAATGGATATTTAATTTACATATACCTAATGTTCCTAGAAATAAATCGTCTAAACCCGGAAATAGGATATTTTTTTGCCAAAATGCCCCTTGAAATCGCGCAGTGATTGTCTGTTCAAGCTTAATTTACCAAGATATCCTTAAAACCCGAAAACAATTTGTAGGAAGAGCTTATAAGTCTTAAAATGAATCTACCAAAGGCAAAAACCAAACGAAATTATTACTGACTGATGGTTTCCTCATTTTTAGCGCATAAAGCTGATGCGGTGAGTTAATGTACCTAAAGTGTGTTTCCTCATTTTGCTTACTTCAAATCGTTTTACTTATTTATAATCTCCTGTTTACGAAATTTAAATACAAATATGTAATACTAAGAATCGGGCGCAGTAGCTCGGTGGTTAGTGTGTCTGACTACAAATCTAAAGGTCACCGGTTCAATTCTCGCCGGGGCCAAGTAACATCTAGAGGTTTTTCCACTGCCCCATGTCTTGCGAACTCTAAAACTGTCTTAAAAAGTAAAAAAAAATCTTTTCAAACATAAACCTTTTGACAGCCAGCGTTCGTTAATATAAAGGAGTAATCGAGCTCTGAAAGGAAAACATTTATTTTTTGTTAATTAGATCCTTCAATATATCTATCTACGATATGTTAATTAATTTATTTGAACAATGCCAATATTTCGGCCGCGGCCTGCTTAGGTGAGGCTACGTTAAATAGAGGTATGAGAACTCATGCAACACTAGACACCAGGCTGGTCATATCGCGCTCCCTGTAGAATCCAAAAATCAAACGAATTACAAAACTGAAACGCTTTCCCTTGGAAAACAGTCAATTTCCCTGCAGAATCTGATCAGCCCTCTAAAGTGTATGAGGCCTTTTTCTTCCAACTGCTCAAAGAAGTACCTTCCTAGGAACCTCCTTCAGTTTCACGCTACTCCCTCGCATTCACACAGTTAGTGTGTTATGTCCTCCTCTGCTTGCAGATCGCTACAGTATCTGCATGCGCCCATATCTGTCGGTCTGAGTCGCTTCGCATGCTTCCTTAAAAGACAGTGTCCAGGCAGGATACTTTTCCAGTGTCCTGAGCTGCCATCTGTTTAATTTAAGGATTTCTCCAGATTTGTTGTGGTCAAAATGTGACAGTAATGCCTTGGATACTCTGTGCCCATGTAGGCTTGCAGCCTTTGTTATTTGCTCTCTTATCATGCCCTTTACTATGCCCAAAGGTGGCATCTGCCTCACTGCTATCTAAATCCCCTCCTGTTGTTGTCAGCTCATCGGCTAGCTCGTTTTCTATACCGCAGTGACCTGGTACCCAACACAGCTTCACTCGGTTCTGTCTACATAACGTCTTGAGCATTGTGCGGCAGCTCCTGACTATTTCGGAATTGATGTTGACTGATTCCAGTGCATTGAAGGCACCCTGACAATCGATGTAGATGGCGATATCCCAACCGATTATTGATATCATACGCATTAGTTCCACCGCCCTAAAAACAGCTATACCGGCCAATTGGAAAACACTGATTGTATGCGGAAGTCTTATAGACACTCTCAGGTCTGGATCGGCAGGGGAAATGCCAAAGCCAGTTCCTTCTGCCGGTTTAGAACAGTCTGAGTATATTGCAATTTCATTTGGTTTTTGTTTATTGTATTCATTCCTTTCCGGATATGAAACATCATCCGGACTGTTAAAGTAGATATATCATCAGTTATTATTGAATTGCCTTGCAGAAGCTTTGCCAATATTGAGAAATGTCCAATATTGCAACCCTTAAACTATCCCAGGTTAGTGAGCCGTAAGGCACTGTTGCCAGCAAGTTGTTCGATCTGTAAATCAAGCGGTATTAGATGCAAAATGTGTCCAGCGCTGCCGTATGGGTGGTACGGTCGCACGAGTGATGGTTATGCTTGCAGTTTTTTGTACCACCGCTAATTTTCCGTGTATCATTTTCTTCCTTGCCGCCTTTCACCACACAAATGAGTGTGGTTCTCACCACAACCGTATATATCCAATGCACCATTGTGGGTTTCAGGCCCCAACTTTTACCAATTGATCTTTCCTTAATATAGAGATTCCAATTCTGTTTTCTGTCCAAAACTACGTCCAGATACTTCGCGATGCCTGGAAACCAGTTGGTGTACTAGCTTCATCTCCAGTTTTCGCCTTGATTTTACTTACTGTAAGTCTTGAATTTGAAGCACATCAGTATCGCCCGTCGATCCTGACTTGTTGTTACTTTGCTTACCCATCCTTCCAAGTTTTTGCATAGTTCTCAGGGTCCTTAAGATAGCTATGAACAACGTTTGGTCCTCTTCCAATCTTACCGGATACAAAACGGATAGATTTGCCTTGTTCTTGGTAAGCTCGAAGTTGGCCTATTTCCTCCTTAGTTAATGAATTTGTATACCCATAGTTGTTGTTTCTATGAAATTATGTTTTGAACTAAAGTCCCTGGTACTCTTAATGCCTTTATATTTGATTTAAAATATGATAACAGGTTACTGTTCGTAATCAAGTGAAAATACATAAATACAAATTTTTAGCCTTTTTAGGGTTCCGTAGCCAAATGGCAAAAAACGGAACCCTTATAGATTCGTCATGTCTGTTTGTCTGTCTGTCTGTCTGTCCGGGAATGTCACTTTATTCCGAAACTATAAGAGCTATACTGTTGAAACTTGGTAAGTAGATGTATTCTGTGAACCGCATTAAGATTTTCACATAAACAGAAAAAACAGCAAATTTTGGGGGTTCCCCATACTTAGAACTGAAACTCAAATTTTTTTTAAATCCATACGCGTGGGGTATCTAAAGGCGGGGTATCTAGGGACGGGCTACAGTCCGCTTGGGCGAACTGTTGGATACCCTATTCTTATTCCTATCCCTAATAAGTGGGCGTGACAAAAGTCTAAGTATGGTTGAATTGTTAAGAACGCTCTACATGTTTTGTTATATAACATTTAAAGGATTTTATCAAAAAAAAAACGCTCCCTAGCTCAAACGGCGGATTTGGAAAAATTTTTATCCCGAGCAGTTGTAGGAGTCATAGATCATATATAAAAAATTTCAGCTTTTTAGCTCAAAATTCGATTTTTTCCAAAATTTTGTTTTTTCGAGTTTGTGGGCGGATTTCAAAAATTCGTAAACTTGATTATTTCGGGACCCTAGAGAGTATATGGTTCAAATTTCAGCTCTCTAGGTCCAGTTTAAAGGCCTAATTTTTGCCGACGGACGGACGGACGGACATGGCTAGATCGACATTACTATCGATGGTGATCATAAATATATAGTAACTTTTAGGGGTCTACGGGCAATATTAAGGTATGTTACAAACTATGCGTCAAAATTAATATACCCCTAGAATAGGGTATACATATGATGTACATTACCATACCGTGAACCATTTTTTTCTAACAATAAATCTGTGCCGAAGTAAATAAGAATTATAATTCGCGCGGAACCCTTCATGGGCGAGTGCGACTCTCACTTGGCCGTTTTTTTTTCATATTGCATTTGGTTTTTCCCAGATTATCGAGGGATTTAAAAAAAGTCGTAAAAGGAGTGTGTGTATCCATACGTTATATGCTCACAACATTAAACACTAAATTGTTTATACATAATTAAAAATAATATGTTGCCTCGATATTCAAACAGATAATTAATCCTAAGAGCAAGTGTTCAGGGATGGCGACGGTGTAGAGGTTACTGTGTTGGCTTGTGACCAGTGCTGTGCAGGTTCAATCCCGATGGGGAACAACGACATACGCCACTCATTCTCCAGCCTCTACATCAAAAGGACGATTTCTGCCTGGTATGTTCTAGGCCCTATATGGGCCGTTAAGGCCTAATATGTATGTATGTAGGACCGTTACCGAGTCTGAGTGCTCTGGGATTTAAATTTGCTTCTTTTTTTTTTTAAAAAAAAACACATAATTTGCGATCAAACAATAATTTTCTCTTAAAACTGTACAGAAATAAAAAATATTTTATTCTATAAAGGATAGATACCAAAATGTGATATGTTGAAAGTTTTTTATAAATGTAAAAATTGTAAAAACTAATTGCATAATTTGATCTATATTTTTAATAATGTTTGTAATGTAGTATTTAACACTAAAATAACATTATTCAATTCAATAGAAGACTTCAAATTTACTTAGAGTGGGAGTGAGTTTCCGCTATCCTGTATATCGTTTTGACATTTTAAGCAGGCAAGTGCGGTTGTTCGCCTTAAAAGTACTTCACTGTGGATCAATTAGAAAACCGACTTTGATTTGGAACTGCTCGGTAACTGCAGCGGAGCATCTCACCATTGTCTTTGTTCCCTCAAACATATCCATGATCATCTGTACGTAGGTTCCTGGAAATCCTTTGTATCCAAGCGCCACCCAAAACAGAACGGAAGCTTTCTAACATAGTCTCTACAAATATGCGATTTAGGTGTATAGATCACCTAGTTATTCCAGGGCCAATTTTTTCGCAATGTTTGATAATTTACTAGAAAACGTAATTGTTGATAGGGATTTCATTATTGTTGGTGATTTTAATATCGACTGGTTGAGTGACGGGACTTGTAAAAACAGAATAAAGTCTATGTGTGTTGACAATAACTTTTCTGTTATCAACGATCAACCAACGAGGATAACTGACAGTTATTCTACACTCATAGACTATGTAATATCAAATGCTAGACAAATTAATGCAAAAACTGACACTAAATTGAAAATAAGTGATCACGAGACCATTCGATTTAATGTTCCTTTGAAAAACAAGGCGCAACCACCTAGTGACACAAAATATAAAGTACTTAATTATTATAAAGAAACATTTTTCTCAAAACTCTTAGAAAGTAAACTTGTTGGAGTGGATGTGGTTAATAACAATGTAGATGACTTTGCAGATTTGTTATGCGATGAATTGAATGAAATTGTTGAATGTATGGTTATTGAAAGAAGCGTGAAATTAAATAAGTGTGAGTGGTTTAATAGAAAACTTGCAAAGTTAAGAAACACAAAAATTTTAAAGTATGAACAATATAAATTTGGTACCCTGAGATCAGAGTGGAATGAGTATATTGCAGCTAGAAACGTATATAAAAAAGAACTTCGATCAGCAAAAGATAATTTCGTACAAAAAAAAATTGACTTATCATCAAACCCCCAAAAATTATGGAAAAATATTTAAAAAATCGTCTTAAATACTCAACACAGTGAAATAAAACACGTGTCATTCAACGGAGATATGATATCTTGCAGTAAAGAAATAGCAAGTGGATTTAATAAGTACTTTATAAAAAGTGTGAAAGATATTATCGCAGATATCCCTAAAATAAGTTATTATGACAGAATACATAATACTAGCACGGTGTTCACTTTTAAAGCTATTTGCTCTAAGGATATAATTGAAGTTTTAAAATCGATGGGTAAAAAGAAAGACTACAAATTTTTGAGTGCGGATATGTTCTTGGACGGTTTTGAGATTCTTGGTCTGTTGTTAAAGGCAATTTTTAATAAATCGATGTTAACGGGTTGTTTTCCAAGCAAATGGAAAGAGTCAATGGTAGTACGAATTCAAAAAGTTCAAAATACTAAATTATGTGAAGAGTACAGACCGGTCAATATGCTTCCTACTTATGAAAAGGTGTTCGAAAAACTTATAGAAAAACAATTTAGGTGTTATATGGAAGAAAACAATTTGATAATGGAACAACAATCCGGTTTCCGAAAGGGATACTCGTGTGAAACCGCGTTGAATTGGGTGATTGAAGGATGGAAAAATGAAATGGACGATAAAAATATAACTATTGCGGTTTTTCTGGATTTCAAAAGGGCGTTTGAAACTGTTGATCGAGAAATACTTTTAAAAAAGCTTTCAAAATATGGAATACAAAATAATGAATTGAAGTGGTTTAAATCATACTTAAATTCTCGTACTCAACGTACCTCAGTGAACAATGAAGTTACAGATCAACAGAAGTTAACACCGGCGTCCCACAAGGGTCGGTGTTGGGTGTGTTTTTGTTTTTGTTGTACATTAATGATATTAATTTGGCTGTTAAGTACTGCAAACTGTGTATGTTTGCTGATGATGCCCTCCTGTTTATATCGGGAAAGGATATTAAAGATTGTAATGCGAAAATAAATGTGGACCTACAATCAATAAGTGAGTGGCTGGTAGTTAATAAACTAAAGTTAAATATAAAGAAAACCAAGTATATGTGTATCAATGGTATGGATGATAGTGTGGTGCAAATTGATGGAGAGAGTATTGAGCTTGTGAATCAATTTAGGTATTTGGGTGTTGTGATTGATAATAAAATAAGCTTAAAAGCTTATACAGATTTTGTGTGTATGAAAGTGTCAAAAAAAATATTCTTTCTTGGACGAATTAGGAAAAAAGCTGTAGCTATCAAGGTGTATAACGCGATTATCAAGCCTCATTTTCAATACTGCTCTACCATTTTATTCCTATCATCTAAAGGTGATATAACTCGGCTCCAGAGGCTCCAGAATAGGGCAATGCGAATTATATTAAAATGTGATCGCTTAACTTATATAAAAGACATGTTAAATAGACTTAGTTGGCTAAACATATCGCAACAAATTAAACTGAACGTTCTGTTGTTCGTCTTTAAATGAAAAATAAAATGCTTCCAGAATATCTACACAAAAACTTAAAATATATCAGTGATACTCAACCCTATTACTTAAGAAGTGGTCAAAACTTTAGGTTAGACTATAAATTAACGACGCGAGCACAAAATACAAGAATGTACAGAGGTCTTGCACTGTATAATAATCTTCCTAACGAAATTAAAAACTTAAACAATCTGTAAATTTAAAAAAGAAGTTATTAGCCAAATAAACAGCTCCTAAATTCTTAGGTTTAAATTTGTTTTTCTCTTTCTGCCTAATTTATTTTTTCTCTTAATAATCAAATATATAAATAAATAGAAAATATTAAAGGTACTCCCCGCGCGCCGGTTGGGAGGGGTAAGGAGGCGGGGCATAATAATAATAATAATAATAATTTGCAACTTGTGTGATGACATCCTTTTTTTAAAAGTGTCTTAAATCCATGGACCTCAGAGCGTAAAATGATTGTCTTCACATTTAAGGCTTATTACCAAATTAAAGTAATATTGAGAGACAGATAGTGAAACTGTCCCTAAAAGTACGGAATTCACAGTCCTTTTATTTATAGAAGTTTTTAATGCACATCATCTGTCAGTTCACATGTCAACTGCGAGTCTTGTCAATAATTTCATGTCTGTGCACGCCATTTCCGGGAGCGATCCGCAGTTGCGAAATGGGTTTTATCATTTAGATTCTTGCGGTTGTCAGATGTAGTATTATATAGCTTACCTTCATTTTTAAATGGAACTGTGCAACCGTGAAATGAGTAATTTCTGTTTTAAGTCGAAATTGCTAAAATCAATTCGAGAATAAAATTTCAAACACGTCCGTCGCAGACAAAATAATACACTATTCCATATTATACCCGTGCAGACTGTGTCACTGTAAAGGATCTCTGGGAAAATAAATAGGAATACACAAAACAAAGTCAATGAATATACCCTATTGGTTTTTTATGGCTTTCCGCTTTGTACACAGCTCCTGCCCTCCCCCACCTCCGCAAACTGTGCCTGTGTGTGTGATAACTTTTTCATTCGTGCCGAACAATAGGCAAAATGAGAAGAAGGAAGATTTGGATATTTGCATTTTCCTTTCTAGAAACACGTTTCAAATGCAGGACTAATAGAATTTCACGAAACTGAATAATAATGAGGCCAAGGAGAAAATCAAAAGAGAAATACCTATATAAATAGAAAATTGAATAAAATAAGGATAATGTATGCTATCTGAGTGGGGGAGGGCGACCCTATCAGTAGACATCTTCTTTCGGATCGATATTGTATTTTCCAAAGTTCAAAGAAAATAAATATATGAAAGTAGGATACTTTGTTTTACAATCCATGTATGCTCTGTATTTGTACCCCTGCTAAAAAAGCAGGTTTACCAAAAGTGCACAAGGAGGAGAAAGGTCCTTTTAAAGAGTAAGTTCAATATTGTTTTCTTTTTATTTGTATTTTTGGGATATTGCCATACAAATAAGAGGATTTTTTATTTGTATCTGGTCTGTTTTGCGTATCTTAATATCCATTTATCTGAAGCCCCGGGGGCGTAATGGATGGTTCATGTTTTATTAGGTGATCTGGCAATTGTCTGAGTTAAACGTCGAACGATTTATACGAATTCCAAGAGGGAAATTTATTACATTTTAATGAAGTGAAACGTTTTATCTTCTTGTTTTTTTTTTTTTTTGAATAAGAATAAGCTTTGCTGTGAATGTAGATTCCAGTGGGGTTACATGTTTGTGAAAAAGAAGGCGCACAACTGTTTCCATTTTTGTTGCTTAATCGTAGGCGACTGGAGCGTTTCCGCAAATATTTTTAAAATTGCGATATTGACCAATTGAATTGCTTTATGTTACTTTGCAGCACTGTTTTCACATATGGACGTGTATGCAATAACAATTTTCAAGTCTAACTGGTTTTTTTTTGACAAGCTACATTTTGCCTATCCTGGAGGACATTTTAGAAAATTGTGTCTCAGTTATTACGAAGGAATTTTAAAACAACCAATGAACGAAAGTGGAAGGTAAGAGAATTTGTTAAGAAGGACATTGTCTACATATTTTGCTTAAGTTTTGAGATATGACAATACCGTTGTGATACCACAAATCATCTCAGCCAAAAAATGTATTTAAAAAGTGAACATTTTCGTGTGATGATTTGTTATGATTTTCGACGTGGATTAACAATTCACAACAGTGTGCCGATCAATTCGACATTAGGTGTGAAAGCATCCTCCCGGCCACCGTGTTGTACTGGTCTTCCGAACTCAATTGTGGTCCTGGTTTGCTCCAGGATGAATTTTGTAAAGCTCGTCAAAAATCAGTTATCGTCATGTGACTTATTCTGAAATCGAGCCATGCTTGGGCATTAGTTCCACTCGAAAACATTGAATATTGCATTAACATTTGAAAGTCAATAAAATTTCGTCGCGTCGCATTCCGCATAATTTGACAATCGCTCAAAAATGGTCAATTGACATAATGATTGTTCCAAAGAAAAGTTGAAAAACTTCGAATGCAGTGCTTCAAAAGACATATATAAGATCGTGATAGGCGACGTATCAAAGATCTATGCACATGAGCCCGAAACTAAACAGCAGTCGACTATAAGGGACTTTTAAGACAACCCCAAACCAACAAAAGTTGTTTGCGTTCGAACACTTCATTTCTTCGAAAAAACAGCAACAGCGTGGTTATTACTTAGTTGGGGGAGTATCAAATTGTCATGAGAAAGCTTCTCAAATTTGCCGTTCGGGTTCGGCATAAAACTGTAGACCCCCTACACTTCGCATGAAAGTGGTTGGAGAAGGCCCTGTATGGACCGCTAAGTCCTAATATGTATGCATGTGTAGAATGGCATCTACACTACCCCTTATTCGCCAAACATCTTTGGAGAAATAACCAAAAGCAACCGCTGAACTATTTTGGTTTTTTTTTCTTAAAACTTAAAAAGCAACTCCCGAAACGTTATTGCCAAAAACACCCTCAAAAAGTGGCCATGTCAAGTAACTATATATGGACGAATTGTTAATAAAGATATTGCCTGCATAATTTTTTATCAATGTGTAAGTTTTATCGTAACGAAAAAATGTTTTTGTCAAAAACGCCCCCAAAGAGTATGCCCGGCAACACCTTTGTATGGGCGAATTGATAGGAAAGACTTTATCTACATACTGTACATGTTTTTTTTCAAATAGTGGGCGTGTCAGAGGGCGAATTTTAAAATCATTAGGTACACTTGATCATTTCGGGCCCATATATAGTATTATGTGTTGAATTTCAACTTTCTAGCTCGAATTCATTTTTTTAAACTTTTAATGCTGATCACAAAAATAGTAACTTTTAGGGGCCAGCATTTAGGCATGTAACGAACTACGAGTCAAAATTAATAAACCCTTAGGGTAGGTTGTGTTTTCCAAAGTGTGGGCCGGCCGATGATGCAGATTAAGGGAGCTTCAGAATAAAAAAATATAAAAATAAAGTTAAGTTTACTTTTTATTTAACAATGTTTTGTCCCGTGCAGGGATGGGATAAGAATATCACTCTGTAGTGCCCTGCGATCAGCACTTGTCATTCATAAAAGGCGACTAAGGAGAAAAATCACATCTAATGGATTATATGAAGAAATGTTTACGTAAATAATTTTTTTTTTTTGTTTTGTTGGGAATTCGCTGAAAGTAAAAATCATCCAAAGATATTGCAGAGCTAGTACGCGAGGGGTGCTTCTGCAATAGTGATGGACTTTAACTCATCTAAAAAAACTCCTGGGGGACTGACATTCGCCATCCCGAATGAGATTGCACCTAGTCGACGACTAATCGGCAATTTGTTTTTGAATTATTTAATGAATTTAAGAGATAAATCCGTCGTTTGTCGGATTTCTAAACTTTTTTTTGTTTGAAAACAATACCTGATTTCTTAGCCCTAGCTAACTCTTATAGATCAAGAGGTTTTACCCGTCTCAATCTCCTGATTGCATTGTCATTATTTAAAAGTTCTGTTATTTCTGTGCTTACGTGGTTGACAAGGCTACTTCTATGCCTTTGAGCAAATTTCTTAACTTCATCTTCAACCATTTCAACATTTAGATCTTTATGCAGATCGGCATTGCATATTCACCAAGGTACATTAACTATGTTCCTTAGTACTTTATTTTGGAAAACCTGCATTTTTTGTAAATTTGTTTGGCATGCCCGTAGGTCCATACTGGTTTCACAACTTGCATGTATAGCAATAACTTATTGTAGTTAGACAGGGATGAGTATCTCCCAATAAGCCAATACATTTTACTGTATCGCATGTTCAAGTCATCTTTTTTTTTTCTTTACGTGCGCTTTTCAACGCGGTTTAACGTCTAGAGTCATGCCTAGATATTTGACTATGTTTGAATATTCCACTACATTGTTGTTAATGCTGAAAGTGAGGCCAGAAAATCACTATACCGCATGTGTGTAGTACTTGGACGGCAGGTCAATCTCAGCGATGGGGCCAGAGGTGCTAGGTACAGAGCTCTCTATGACAGCCTACCTGGCCATCGGAGAGGAGCACTTGACACTGTGTGCATGAAGCAAGTCTTTGAGCGCCGTTTTCAGGTCATCCTTCCTGAACGGCAGGAATGGAACAGTGAGGGGTGGAATGGCTTTAGGCAGGGTGATGTCATCGTCTATACTGATGGCTCACTTATTGACGGTATCTCCGGAGCCGGGGTCTACTCTAGAGACTGTCAGATAAATCTATCTGCAGCCTTGGGTAGACAAACAACTGTTTTTCAGGCAAAAATCTTTGCGATTGCCACTGCCGCCAATATCCTGTTAAGGAGAAGGATTAAGGGTAAAACCTTATACATCTGCTCAGATAGCCAAGCCGCTATCAAAGCCTGTTCGGCTGGCTCTCGCAACTCAAAAATAGTTGAGGAAACCATGGTTAGGCTTTACCGTCTGGAAAGATGTAACTCGGTATCACTTGCCTGGGTTCCTGGGCACACAGGTATCGAGGGTAATGAAAGAGCGGATGCTCTGGCCAGGAAGGGCTCTTCAACAGCCTTCATTGGGCCACAACCATCCATAGGATGCTGCTCATCCGTCCACAAACGTGAAATGGATTCGGCTCTACGCCAACAACATTCCGAATACTGGCATGACCTGGTCTCATGCAGGTATTCGAAGAAGCTAGTGGACGGTCCAAAAATCAGCAGAGCTAAGTTTTTGCTTGGACTAAACAGGAAAGACTTGAGATCCTTGATTGGTCTCGTCACCGGTTTCAGTCCTCTTAACGAGCACCTCAAAACCATTCACATTAGGAGCTCGGGCCTATGTGAGTGCTGCATGGAGGCGGATGAAACGGCATCTCACTTCATCTGTGAATGTCCGGCTTTCGCCAGAACCAGGCTCACCACTATAGGCAAACAATTCGTTAACGAAGATGAGATGGGGGAAATTGAACTTGCAAATATTCTTCGCTTTGCCAAGGCTACTGGCAGGTTCTCCCTCACTGAATCTTACTAATCGCCAATAACCAGCGAGCGGGCAGCTATGCTGAAGTACAATGGACCAATAGGTCTAAGTGCTTGTCATCTACTGATGACCCCACTGCACATACAATACAATACAATACAATTGTTAATGTATACTGGAATGTGTGGTACGTTTTTATACGTAAAATTAATATGGACTGACTTAAGGTCATTTAATCTAACCTGTCATTTCTTAGTCCATTCTGAAATATTGTTTATTGCTGTTTGAAGCTTTTTTGTTGTTATTTTGACAGTTGCTCCCACAGCAAGGACAGCTGTGTCATCTGCAACAGTAGCTATGGTGGTTTCTTCACTTTCAGGCAGATCGCTATTGAAAAGTAGGTATAGAACTGGACCTAGCACACTGCCTTGCGGTACACCAGCTTTAATCCCTCTTAATGTTGAGTACTCTGTATCTTGTTTAATTCTGAAGAATATATCTGATATATAATACTCCAGAATAGTCGCATCGGCAGTAGCTTATGTAATTTGTGTATCAGTCCTTCGTGCCACTCTTTATCGAAAGCTTGTGGTATATCAAGAAATAATGTAGAGCACACATTTATCTCTTCAAATGCTTTTTCGATTTTATCTGTGATTCTATGCACCTGATCAATGGTAGAGTGCTTATTTCTAAATCCAAATTAGTGAATTGGGACTAGCGATTTTTCATCTATTATTTTTTGTAAAGTTTTAACAGCACTTTTTCGAATAACTTTGACAACATTGGTAGAATAGATATTAAGAAAGTTGAAACAACAATTAATAATAGAAGCGAGGGGTCCAAGGTTCGCATCCCACCCAAGAACACCTAATAATTTTTCCTCAACCACACCTCCTGCAAAAGTCGGACAAACATCTAAGAAGATAAACTGTCATGGGAAGCTTCTCAAAACTTATTCGTGTCAAAAATATACCTTAGCACACACAAATGGTCTGAGAAGGTACGTCTTAGGCCCAATCTGGGGACTTTTATACCCAGTAGATTTCTGTGGGAAAACTTAATTTCGGAATACGCTGTTTCGGTTTAAGTCGCATATCCCGTAAGCGACACGCATCTCCAGGCTCTCCTCGGGTACTACAGCGAGCAGGGTTTTAAAGAGGTCGCTTGGGTTTTAAAACATAAAATAGGTGGGCTTACAAATGTCTTGCATATTTTTTGCAGTTTGTTGTGTTCTGGGCCTCATTTCATAAACATTGACAAGTGAAGTGACAACGACAATTTTGTCGTTACAATTTTGTCACTGTCAGACTATAACAAATTTGTCGTGACAATTTTGTCATTGCCATATTTTGACAATTTTTTTGTAACGTACACAAGAGACTGAATTGATCTGAATTTTTCTTTCAGAATGCCCAATGCATTTTTTAACAAGCCTCCTCGTTTACTTATGAGCCCTCAAAAATCTTAGCAAGGCTTCAGATTGTTCAATTTAATGTGGAATAACTGGTGTGATTAGCCAACTTTTTCGTCCATTACAGCTGTGTCCTAATATTAAATCATATGGAAATGGCCTCCATCCATTTTCCACCGTCTTGCTAAAGAGCTATTTCTTAGAACCCTAGCATCGTGAACGGATCCATCGCGCAGAAACATAAAAAAAACTCAAAATTTGGGCCGCACACAAACACCGCATTAATTGAGTGGTCACCATACCAACTCATTTTCAGTCGGTGCATCAATTCTTATTAAAGAGCCATCACCAATGCCAGCATCACAAGCAAAATTCGCAAAATGTCTAAAACGTTGAGGTATGGATGTTATATTTTCTGAAGGCCAGCGGATTTCTTCCCCATATCTACCGTCAGATTGCAAAATCTTTTGACGCAACGCTGAAAGGAACTTTTTGAAACCAAGCCAGTGTAAAGCACATAAAACTTGGGTCCTAGCATCAAGTGCATGATTTCTTTTTGTGAGATGCTGGAGGTGTCGACCGATTTTTAACAAAATATATTCCGCTGTACTTTTGCAGACGCGAAATTTTTCATTAAATTGAAAATCACTTAAAGCAGCAAAATCGTTGTTAATTCTCTTTAAAAATTCGAGGACGGCGTACTTCGCGAAATTGCACATCAAATTTATTATCACTGTCCCTTGAAAACATATTATTAGAAATTGTCACCTCACTACCGAGACTCAATTGCCTGTCACAATTGTCAATTACATACTGACAAAATTGTAATTTGTACTTTTTTATCTGTTCCATAAAAAAATTGTCACTACAAATTTGTCGTGAAATTTGTGACAATTTTCAAAAAATCCCTGACAACTCATTGTCATGACAATTGTTTTATGATCCGGGAGAATTGTCGCAAATTCTCCGACAATTCTACAAAATTGTCAATTTTTTATGGGACAGAATTTAGACAATTGTCAAGTTGTCATTTACAAATTGTCACCTGCCGCACCTGTCAATGTTTATGAAATAGGGCCCTGGCTGTTTTCTTTATTTTTGACGTTTCAGACTGTGGTGAGTTGGTGTAAGATGTGTTTAATTTCACAGTATATCAAGATTAAATTTAACAATTGTTTATATTCTTTTGTTTAATTGGCGGCTTAAACCTGTAGTAATCAAAAGAACCATTACCATCAGCCTGTTTTGCCGAGTTAATTAGAAAATCCGCCATTCCTAGTTTATTGCGGTCTTAACTAATCTCATCAAATGCAAATTTTTTGTCGTAAAACCTTTCGAAAACCAGATATCGAAAAGCCTTGAAAAGTGAAATGTTCATCGTTTTATAAAACTCCAAACTAACACCCACGACACAATTCCATAAATGCAAATCAAACAAACTTTGCCAACTGTCACATATTTGCTTAATTCTTGATTTCTACTTTACCTTTTTGTTGTTTTTTTCTTCTTCTGTTTTGCCCTCTTTTATAGTTTGTTAACAATTTTCGAAATGACAACACTGAATAAATTTAACAAATCCATTGCGATTTTTGTCATATCAAAGAGGAATGTTTCCAAATACTCATTCATCATTTGATGCATGTAAATAAAAGAAAATATTTAACATCCGGATGTAAATTTCCATTTGTCCATCCATATACAAGCACACGGCCACACTCATGCTGAATGCGATATGACAGGCCTTGTGTTGGAGCGAGGGTTACCCGTTCGCTGGCATATTCAATTAAAATTGAAAACCCGGGTGGCAGAGAGCTAGACATGACAGTAGCACCGCACCACCAACGGACCACAAACCGTGATGACGACGCTGATGATGATAAATTAAAATTTTCGAATTAATACAAATATTTGCAGAAATATTTCGTTTTTAATTGAAATTTATTCGATTTATGAGGTAGTTTTATCCGTTTATATTTTTTGTTTCTGCATCCATGGATTATCATCGTGAACTGAAGGGGCGTTGGCATTTTGATCGCGTGGTTGTATTATTTTGACATTTCGGATATGTCGAGTGAGTATTTTTATTTGTATGTTAAGGTTAAACATTTATGATTTGTTAAGCTATTTTTTATTTATTTTTTTGTAGTTCATTAAGATAATGAAAGTCAAGGTGATTTGAGATTTATTGCTTTTTAACAGTGAATTGGTTCTTGAACTATTGAACTATCAAAAGTGTGATTAGATCATTTAAAATTTGTATCGTTTACATCGTAATTGATTCGTCTAAAAGTGAAACGGCTTAAATCCCAAAAGCAAAATAATTTGCCGTCGACTACAAAGATAGTTTTGCGATAATTTTTTTCAATACAAGAAAACAATCGGAATTTGGTTTCGGGCTCAACGCTCCTGCGTTTTGTTAATAAAGCTGAATCCTGTTTAATTCAATTTATGCGATGTGACTATTAACTTAAAAATGTCATGCAATTCAGGTTAATTTAAGATTTTGCGTGGAATTTTAACAAACATCAGTGACACCTGCACAATTTGACGAATTGTAAGACTTCAAAAGTTGCTTACGATTATTTCTCATACTTAGTTTCAGTTTTCGTTAAATTAAAAATTTGTAAATTTTTCGTTCAGGATATTTGGCAATGGCTCAGTAGGAAATGCACAGGGAGGGATAATACGGATATTGAGAAGCAATACATTACGTTTTGGTGGCTGTTGAAAGGGGTCAACACGCCTTCCCAGAACGGTTTTCTTATCTTGGATATACCGAGCTATAAAAGGGGTTTTAGGAGAGGCCGGGGTATCATCAATTATAAAAAGTGTCCTCCAAGGGTTGACTGACGCTACACAGCGCCTCGGATGATGATAGACATAACGCCTAGAGTCTTTCTTCGAACAGTAATAAAAGACTCCAACTCATTATGCCAGTTTAGTTTTCTGATTGCAAACCTGGTAACATTTTTTCGAACCGCTCGATTCTGTTTATATGAACTTGCTGGTAACGAGACAAAACTAATGAGGCGTACGGAACATTTGTCTTTTTTTTTAATTAACACTAGCTGTCCCGTGCTCGCCTTGCTTCGCCAGTCTGTCACTTCTCAAATTTAAAACAAAATACTTGCTGATAAGAACTGATAAAGAAAACGTCGAGAGTGTCCCTACTCATTATATGGATATACTCTGAGTGTGACTCCCTCTCAATCTCAATTACATTTCATACCCTATCTTTCTCAATCCCATGCGCCACAAAAAAAATAACACAAACTACAAAAGGTGCATAAAAAAAGAAAGAAAAAGCACACGCACGAAAGGTACAGAGAGTGAAACAGATTTGTTCTGCACACACACACAAATTTTCTTCCACTGAACGCTGGGAAAATCCAACGAACATTCAATCGAACATTTTACTTCTTTGAATTGTATAAAATTTATAGTTTAATGCTTATTGTTCAACTTCAGGATAACCTACAAAGATGATTTATATCTTAAAATCTTTGTACATAATTGAACTTTATATTAAAAAAAACCTATTTCATTTGGATGAGTCATTCCAAAGCTAGGAGCTAGAAAGCCTTCGAGAGTTACAACTTTTCTTAGATATCAGCTTAGATCTCCGCTTCTGGACAGCGGATGAAGCATTTTCCCGCGGTAAAAAGCCTATATCCATACTCAGGCTCTAGACTATCTGTGTACCAAATTTCATTTAAATCGGTTTAGTAGTTTTGGCGTTAAAGCGAGACAGACAGACAGAGTTAGTTTCGCATTTATAATATTAGTATGGATTATAAGGAAATCCAAACCCCGAAGCACTTAGTCTCGGTAGTGGTCTAATGTGCTAGCAGGCAGAAATCCTCATCTTGATGCAGGTTAGATTAGGTTAGGTTTAGGTGGCTGTCGGCAGAAGCCGACACACTTAGACCAATTTAGGTCCATTGTGATACCACGTATAATTGTCTACCTCAACTCAGTAGACTGGCCAACGACACGAGGTTGTTCTCAAAAGGTCCGCCATCTACGTACTAACCGCGCCCAACGTCGTTTAATTGCGGTGGTCTGATGAGAACCGATTAACTCGACGTGGTATGGTCGTTGGTTTGGTGCAGAGGTTGGAAAAAACAAGGTGTCATTCGTTTCCCTCCTTTATTAGGTGGCGTATGTTGCTTTTCCCGATCTGCGAAAACAAAAATTGGGGCTGCATGAGATGTAAATGGGGGTCCACGAACATGGGTCCCATTTTAGCAGTTCCCGGAAACATGAAATGCTCGCTTGGGCACAGACCTATCGGAAGGTCAGCAACCATGGCATCCCAGAGGTGGACTTATTTGAACACTCTTGTGGGTTATAGTTATTGACAATCTTCAGAAGAAACTTTGTTCAACGGGTTTAAGTGCTACTGCATATGCAGATGATGAAGGCCGATGATAGTACAGGGAGAGCTCTCGGAAAATAAGCGGTGATGCAAAGACCGGCAAGCAAGGCCTTTACTGGTTGCGTACCACTCCTACAACAGCTCTGGACACATTTTTGCATCTAATACCACTTGATTTACAGATCAATAAACTTGCTGGAAACAATGCCTTATTCCTCACAAATCTGTGATACTTTAAGGATTCCGATGTTGGACATTGCTCGATTCTGGCAGAGCTTCTGCAAGGCAATCCAATAATAACTTATGAAATATCCTCTGGGCGACTTTTACATTTCGTATGACGTGTCATATTCGCAAAGGGATGAATGGCACAGAAATGTAATAACAAAACCAAATGAAATTGCAATATACCCAGATGGTATTAAAACGGCCGAAGGAACAGGCTCTGTCATTTACGCTGCCGATCCCGAACAGAGAGTGTCTATAAGATTTCCCGATTCAAGCAGTGTCTTCTGATCGGAAGCTCTAAATATAGAAGGTAATGAGCTAGTTGCAGAGCTGGCAAGAACAGAAGGGGATTTAGAAATCAGTGAGGCAGATGCTATAAAACCACCTCTGGGCGTAATAAAGGGCATTATAAGAGAGTAAATCACAAACGCTGCAGACCTGTATTGGAAAATCATTAAATCAAACGGAGGGCAGTTTAGGACACTAGTAGGTATCCTGTCTGGTCACTGTCTCCTGAGGAAGCCTGTAAAGCGACTCAGAGTGGCCATCTGCAAGCAGATGAGGACGTAACTCACTTACTGTGTGAATGGGAGGGGGTAGCGCGAAGCCGAAGGAGGTTCCTAGGATCTCACTATTTTATTAGTTCAGTTTTAGTTAAATTGACTTTTACTTCTATAAATATGTCACAGTTAAAGTTTAGCCTAGGTCATAATAGGTTTGGCCTATGGCCGTCTACCAGGTTGTCAAAATATAAACTAAAGTTCTTTTATTACAAATCTCCTTTTATAGTTTGTTCTCTACAACGAAGTGCTGCAATAGAGTAGTTATATAGGACATCCCATCCTTTTTCTCCATTTAAAATGTTTATTGCTTCATCTTCCTCTAAGACATGTTTTCCAAACATTGATAATCGAAATTTTTTTAGAATTACACAAACAACAAGAAAGTGCAAGACATCTTCTCTCTTTTTCATGTTACAGAGGTCGCAAAGTGTTGGTAAATCTGGTCGATGTGGCATAAAGTTTGAATGGACCTCTCACCTCTCATTTTAAAGACAGTACTTATTTCTTCAGCTGAGTAACTGTTAAAGAAATACGTTTTTTCATTTAAAAAATGGTTAGTTCCTAAATAGTGACGATTCTGCTCCTTCAACATATTGGTCATACCTATGTCTGCCAAGATTTTCCAAAATTGAGTTAAATTTTACTCTTAAGAGATGCGGTTGCTCGTTCATCTGAACTGTCAGGTTCATTCCGCATTCAACCGCTACTTTCTGCCATTCCTCACAAATGTTTCCATTTGTTCTAATTATGCTTTTTAATACTACTTTTGGTATTCTGGATTCATTCATCTCTAATAATTTTAAAACATAATTGAAGTGCATTTTGAGGGTGTACAAGCGCAGGGGAGGAGTTCCAGTTTCAATGTACATATATCATATACGAGGGGCGTTCAATATATTCTCGGTATCGGGGTGAAGCTGTGGTTGTATATATAAATTGACTTATTTATCAAGTAATACTATTATTTTAGTGCATTCATGTAAAATTTCATATAAATGTGATTATTAATTCGCGTTTTATCTGTAGTTAAACAGAATCATATGGCAACTGAGACGATGATGGTGAAAATTGAGCATCGCGCTGTAATTAAATTTCTCACTAAGCAAGGAAAAAGTCAAAAAACTATTCATGAATAGATGTTGGCTGTTTACCAGGGTTCCGCACCTTCATTATCAACTGTGCAAAAGTGGTCAAGTGAGATCAAGAGAGGCAAAGAGAGCATTGAAGACGACCCCCGCTTCGGCGCCCCAGCTACTGCTTGTTGGGGAGAAAGCATCAAAGAAGTCGAAAAACTTGTTCTTGAGGATGCCCGAATAAAGGTGAAAATGATGGCAGAGATCACCAAGCTTTCAATTGGTACCATTCACACCATTCTTCATGACCATCTTAACCTTTCAAAGGTCAGTGCAAGGTGGGTGCCACGAATGCTCACAGCGCCTCAGAAAAAAGTGAGAATCGCATGCTGTAGAGAGCTTTTGGAGATGTGTAGTGAGAACGCGGACGGTGTTATGGATCGAATTGTTACTGGGGACGAAACATGGGTCCACCACTATGACCTTGAAAGCAAACAAGAGTCCATGCAGTGGCATAAAAAAGGAACAGACCACCCGAAGAAGTTCAAAGTCAATCCGTCTGCCGGGAAGCTCATGGCCACAGTTTTTTGGGACTCAAAGGGAATCTTGCTCATTGAGTACAAAAAAAGGTGAAACCATCAACGCCACATCATACGCTTCCACTTTGCATAATTTGCGGGAGGAAATTAAAAAGAAAAGACGGGGTAAACTCGCAGCGGGTGTGTTTCTTCTTCATGACAACGCTCCTGTTCACACGGCGCGAGTTTCCAAGGCTGCTGCGCGAGATTGTGGTTTCGAAGAAATCCAACACCCACCCTATAGTCCAGACCTTGCCCCTAGTGATTATTTCCTGTTTCCGGATTTGAAAAAATGTCTTCGTGGAAAAAGATTTTCGGATGATGAAGAACTCAATAAATGGGTATTTTACAGAGAAAGAGGAAATTTATTTTTTTGAGGGTTTAAAAAAACTTATCTCAAGATGTAACAAATGCATTGATGTTAGGAGAAATTATATTGAAAAATAAAGACAATTTAAATTGATTTCGCATTTTCCTTCATATCGATACCGAGAATATATTGAACGCCCCTCGTAGTTGGGGTATTTTTTGGTAACCGGAATATCCTCTTCAAGAAGTAGCGAAGAAATTGTTCCACCTCATCGTAGCATTTGTAACCCCATATTTGAGCTCCGGTGAGCATTATCGAGGCTGCAGTTGAGTGGAACAAAGTTTCTTTTGCACTTAGCGACACATAATTGTTTTTGAAACAACGTTCCCAAATTGCACAGATAGCTCTTTAAGCATCAGGTAATTTTTCACC
The DNA here is from genome assembly GCA_949715645.1 of Portevinia maculata. NCBI lineage: Eukaryota > Metazoa > Arthropoda > Insecta > Diptera > Syrphidae > Portevinia > Portevinia maculata. The sequence goes on along the minus strand of OX454526.1, from coordinate 274,630,499 downwards.
AAAGTGCGGTTTTAAACAAGAAGGCGTTAACAGAATACCTAGATATTTGTATCTGGATACAACTTCACTTTCTTCACCGTCGAACTTCCACTTTTCCACACTTGAGTAACGACCTCCTGCATTTCTAAATATCATGACTTTTGATTTCTCAAGATTAACAGTGAGTTTCCAACATTTACAATATGCACTAAGTCTGTTTATCATTATCTGCATTCCTTGGATAGTCTCACATAGAAAGACGATATCATCCGCATACATCAATGCTGGGATTGTTACATCGCAGAACCTTATTCCACCTTTGACATCATCGGTTATATCAATAATGTATAATATAAAGAGTAGTGCACTTAGAATACATCCTTGCTTAACGCCCATTGACGTTTTGAATTCTTCAGAGATTAACTCTCCATCCCACACGTACGCGATATTATTCTAATACAAGGCTCGCAGGATTTGAATGATTTTGCTTGATACACCGATTTTGGAAAGCTTAACAAAGAGTGCAGAATACCTGGTCGATTTTAGAATAACCTTTTCTAAATTTAGCTTGAAATTCTTTAAGAACGTTATTTTCTTGAACCCATTCGTATAATCTTTTATAATATCAATGCGGCAAACAAAGTGATGTGTCAAAGTGAAAGCAAAAATTTATCTCTCGATTAAAAAAAAGTAAAATAAAGTGTTCAAAGTGCAAAAAAAAAACACTCATTTTGTAAATTAAGAAAAACTCAATAAAATACAATTTGAGTAAGTTTTTAGCTCCTACGCTATTTCTAAGCAAAGACAATTTAAAAAACTAACCTCTAAATGGTCAAAAGAAGAATATCGCACACCCCTCCAGAACACCCATGAAACGAAAAACGACACCGAAACCTGAGTAAAATCGAACTAAAACTCGCTATAAAATCTTCTACTGGGCTGATTGTTGAGAGAATGAAGGAAATTCTTCTTGAAAACAACAAAAAACTTGTTGAACAGTTGGCTTCAAAGGCAGACCTGCAAATCTTCTGTAATCAAATTTCAGCCTTGAGTGTGCGACAAGAAGAACTCGAACAAAAAGCTATCTATCTGGAAGAACATAATAAACGTTTTGAGAGCCAGCTTGACCGACTTCTACAGAAGAGTTCTGAATCAAATCTTGTAATTCACCTGCCTGTTGAAGATCATACTGCGATAAGCGAAAAAGCAAAAACCATTTGTGCCAGTTTGGTTGACTCAACTCCTAACCAAGTCGTTGAGTCTGCGTATGGGATACATAGCCGTGACGTAAACAATTCGACAATAATTCTTAAAATGAGATCCAGAGAGTCTGCCTGGAAAGTAATGAGGAATGCCTTCAAATTGAAGGGTACCAAAATAAACATCCAAAAGGACTTACCCTTTAACGTAAGACAACGTCGGACAAAAATGATTCCCATCATGAAGGAGCAGTAAAGATTTCTTTACGGGATGATCACCTGCATATTGCCAGGAAGGTGTCTACTTGGAATTCTGCGCTTGGGTTGATGTGTGGTGCCAAAAATGGGTTTGAGGTTATTAAATCTATCTATGGAGACATTTCAATAAATGAAAATGTTTTTGTTAATGAAATTAAAAATACAAACCAAACAGCTACAAAAGAAAACACATTTCACAAAACTTCAAATCTGCCAGGTAATGCCAATCACAGCAGTGATGCCAAATATAATACACTGTTTTATTATACCCTATTTTAAGGACAGCTATATTAATTTTGTCTCATAGTTTGAAACATACCTTATTATTGCCCGTAGACCGCTAAAAGTTATATATTCGTGATCTCTATATAGTAATGTCGATCTAGCAATGTCCGTCCGTCGGTCGGCAAAAATTAGGCCTTTCAACTCGACCTAGAAAGCTGAAATTAACCATATACACTCTAGGGGTCCAAAGTAATCAAGATTAATAATTTTTTAAAGTCCGCCCACATTCTCTAAAAATCGAAATTTCTAATATATGGTTTTTAGGACCCCAAAATGCTCCGGACCTAAAATTTTTAAAATCCTCTCACTGACACGCCCGCAATTTAAAAAAAAACTATTTTATCGACGCTCACATTTAAAAAAAAAAATCCTTTTATTGCAGAAATTATTCACAAAGTAGTAGTTAAAGTCGTTTTTAATAAATCCTTTATATAAAGTTCTGCCATTCCCACTTTGAATGCGCGTTTTTTACAAAAACTTTAACAAAATCTTTTAAATGTTAAAGAACAAAATACATATGTAGATCCTTCTTAACATACTTAGATTGTTGTCACGCCCACTCATTGAGGGATACTGTAGCCTTCTCTATGTTTTTTTTTGTTTTAATCACTATTGAAGCTTTATTCATAACCGCGATTTCAGCATATATTTTTTTCTTATTTACACTGTGTGTTTGTTACACTTTGAATACGCGAAATAATTAATTTAATCAAACAAAAAAACCCGAACACGAAAATATTGCGATCACTGCCGCCGAAATCGAAATTGTGAACTGTCAAAACGAAAAAACCCAAAGTGCAACTCCAGCGAAAATAATACTGGATTCCCGACTGCTCAGCTAGGGGTGGGTTCGAGAACCTAGCGCTCGCTGAGATCTTTAGCTACTTTAAAAAAAAATGAAGTGAAGGTACTTACTGACCTATTGTCTTCGAGGAAAATATTTTTCCCCGAGGGCAATAAGTAAAATGGGCGCCACACAATTTTTGTTTGGTCGATTAGACAATTGGAAAATTGTGAAACCGTGCTAAACTGAAAGAAAAGAAAAACCACAAAAAAAAATCCAGAAAATTCCGACCAAAGGAAACCGCTTCCAGCAACTTGAAACACAAAGAAACAAATAACCGTTTTTTTTTTCCAGAACGTTATAAAAGCCCCGGTGGAGCACGGCAAATTTTATTAAACGCTATTTAGGATGCAGTTAAACAAAAGAAGAGATGAAAGCCGTTATGGAACTGGTGCAAGACCGCAATATCCCGAAAGTTGGAAATAATCTCGAAAGAAAGAAATGGTCGCGTGTCCCGTCTATTCTCGGGATTTTGACGAAGCCCGATCCGACCGAAATTTAAATTATGTCTCGTATAAGTAATTTCCTAACTAACCTAACACCAAAATCACTCTACTTATCTTTTCTTTTTTTTTTTTCCTCTCTGCTTCCTGAACCCTTGTCGATCCAAACTTGTCCTTTGGATATTAGTCCCGCCTGAACAATTCCTCTTCCCGATGCGATCCTTCTTTATACTACGTTTTTCCTTTCTCCTCTATATGCCCTTCTCGATTGTTCCTTCGCCTTTAATTTTCGTTTTAATACTCGTAACTAACTATGAAACTAACAAACGTCTTTCACTATCGCTGGTCAACCAAGAAGTGATTGCCAAAATCTTTTGTCCAGGCCGTCGTCCGCTGTCTCCACTCATACATTCATACAATCCTGGGGAAGCAGAGCCAACGACAGTTCTCACTGGACAATTCAGCTGTATCGCTGAGATTGTCAACTGTTTCATACTTCCCCATGACCACGCATACTTGGGCAGAGGAATCAACGGCTCCCACTCGGTAATTCAGCCGTCGCTCTGAGATTACCAACCGCTGTCCCTTCCCCCCTCCATTCACGCACATTTAGCTGAACTTTGCCGTTTTCGCTACACTATGTAATATTTTACCTAAGTGCGCTGACTAGGTCCCGCTAATGCTCTCACGCACTCAGACTTTAGAATTCGCCACTGTTGGAGGCCTTCAGTGATAAACGAATTCGCCGGCCGACCCTGGACAATGTAAACAATTGAACTTGACCATTCGCGATCAAAACAAAAAGAAACTGTGGAGGAGGGCATTAAATTTGTTATTCTTTTGAAAAATGCCCAAAGTGCATTATTTAAGTAACTTTTAAAATCTTTAAACATGTTCCCTCCCTCTTACAAACCCAAAGAAGAACACATCTGGATGGGCAGGATAATAAAATCCCTAGGACCAGGCACCAATGGACTAGTTGGAAGGACAATCGCCCAGGAAATCTGTGAGTGAAACCGATCTAATATTAAAAATAAAATAAAAGTGAATTAGAACCTAGCTATCTCGGTCGAATCGCGCGCAGATTTGGGGAAAGGGGGAAGTGCTATTCTTGCACCAGATCTTACAGGTAGTTTTTGTTGATTTTTGTTGATTTTTGTTGCTGTGTATGCCATTTGCATGTGTCCCTTGACGCTCGTGAGTAGCACAGCTTCTCCTTTTTAATCGCGGTCATTTCTCTGGTCACTTTTCTTTTCGTCTTCGTAACGTTGCTTCTGATTGTGACCAAGTGTTTTCCAGCGCACAGTACGTTGGACATAGTAGTTTGTTATCGTTATTTGACGAAGTGTTTTTAGGTGCGCACTGTGTTTGACGTAGTGGTTTGGGGTGCGTGTACATGGCCGTCCGCCCGCATTCCCCAGGTGCTCCTACGTTGCTCCATCGACGGGGTTGGATCAAAAGGGAGCGTCATCCCTTCCCCCATCGAACGTGACACCCTACCGTGACTTTGGTAGTTCGGGGCAATTGTTACTAGAAGGGGCCGTCCGCTCGCCCTTCCCAATTGCATCACAGCACATTTGCTTGTGATTGAAGCAGTTGATTTAATGTCTGCTTCGTATTCAGACCGTCCGTCTGTTCGGGAGTGTGGTGGTATGTGATTATACAACTCCGCCGTTGCAGACAGTCCGTCTGTTTGGAGTGTACTTAGATGTCGTGCACTACTCCGCCGTTGCAGACCGTCCGTCTGTTGGGATATTCACATTCCATTGGCGTGTCCTGAACCCTTGACCGTCCGTCGGTTCGTGTGGAGCCTTCTGCGTCGCACATGGGCCCTTGCCCGAGTGGTTCCTCCGATTTGGACCGCCCGTCCATGCCCGAGTGTACCTGTGGGGGTTTTGTCCTTGGCTCGAGAGAAGTGGGCCAATGGTTGGTGGTACCACGGCTGCCCCCTCCACTTCTATAGATCCCAGGTACGCCACCCACTGTGAAGAGGGAATTGGTGGGGTGGGTGAAGGAACAAGAGAGTGGACCTTGTTGCGGGAAATTATACCGCAACAAACCCCACCCCCACCTCCTAGGAAATGTGCTTGGTTTTCGAAGAACCCCAAGCCATTTCCCGAGGTTAAGGTAGACGCCACAAACGAAGGAAGGGTTTTCCACCATCGGCTAATTAGCATGTCCAGATAGCAAAAGAACAGGAGTTTAATCAAACGCGAGACAAAAAAATTAGTAAAAGGCCAAGCTACGTTACTGGGGACTGCTGGACTATTCATCGGCGGCTCTGTGATAGGGCTTAAGGTCCTTCACATGCCATGTACCGCGATCGCGACCATTGTCATCGGTCAAAGTATATGTCCACGGGGAAACGCGTTTCTTAATTCGGAATGGTCCGATAAATTTCGGGGCCAATTTTGCGGCGTAATAATTAGCGGCATCTGATAACGCGAAATTTCGGCGCCAAACAATCTCGTTCGGGAGATATTGTACATCTCTCCGTCGGAGATTGTACGCTTTCGCGGACTTCTTGGCTGCAGCCGCTAACTTCTTACAAATATCCTCCCTTAGTTCCCTGAAACGCGCCTCTATTTCAGTAGTCTCTACCTCCCGCCCACTTACACTACTTTGACCCTGATCCGCTGGACCTAAGCTCCGACTACCTGCAATTTCTCTACTACCTACCGTGGCTGCCTCTTCGTCGTCGCCTACGTCCCTATCCGATTGATCCCTTGCGGGAGCTACGACGAATCCGCTAGTCATCATATCTCTCCCGAAATTAGCGTAATATGGGGTCATCCCCAAAACGTCGTGTTGTGCGGTGCGTATGGCGCACGCAACCTTCTGTAGTTGGACGTCCCAACTCCTGTGGTTCTCCGAGACATACGCCCTCAGCGTTGTCTTGATGATCTGGTTGATCCGCTCGGCCGGGTTAGCCTGCGGATGATAATGCGCTGTGTACTTCAATTGTGACGCGTACGCCTGGCAAAGCGTTTTCAATTCCTTGCTACGGAATTGTGGGCCGTTGTCACACACGACCACCGACGGAACGCCAAAAAGCAGGAAGACATTGTCCTCGAGCTCCCTACAAACTGCTTTAGCGGTAGCAGATCTTAAACCGAATAAAAGGGGAAATTTTGTGAAATAATCTATTACAGTGAGAATGTAAATAAAACCCCTATTGGACTTGGGAAGTGGGCCTACCAGATCTACACAAATCATTTCCCAAGGCCTTGAAATTCCTACCCTCTCCTTCATAAGACCAGCTGGTTTCTCGTTCACCGGCTTCACCTGTTGGCAAACAGAACAATGTTTAACGTACGACGTAATATCTCTTTTCATTTTCGGCCAATAATATTTGGAACTTACTCTAGCGTAAGTTTTTCGGACCCCCATATGCCCCGCTAACGGACTATCATGACACTCCTGCAAAATCCCCAATCTGCCTGGTTTCCCCACTACTAATTTCCATGCGTGTTGATCTTCATGGACCACGACATGGTGCGCTTTTACAAATTTAAAAAGTCGACCGTTGTCAACTCTCCACGCCGGATATGCCAGCGGATTCGCTTCAACAGCTGTCATCATCTTAGCCACCCAAGGGTCCAAATCCGCATCTGAGATTTCGGCAACCACCGGAACTCCTCGCGATAACATGTCGGGAACGACATGCTCTTTCCCCTTTCTGTGGACAATCTCAAAATCGAACTGCTGAAGCCTCACTGCCCAGAATAGACGGGACACGCGACCAACGTGCTAACCTACCCGACGGATCCTTAAGGTTACTTAACCATACCAAAGAGTAATGATCAGTCACGACAGTAAACCGAATTCCTTCGATGTACGGTCGCAACTTCTCAATCGCCCATAGTACAGCCAAGCACTCCTTTTCAGTCGTCGAGTAGTTCCTTTCACATCGGTTGAGGGACCTACTTAGGTAGCAAACTACCTTCTCGCCCTCCTCAAACTCTTGTGACAGTACTGCTCCGATACCAAAATCTGACGCGTCGGTTTGCACCACGAAAGGTCGCTGAAAATCCGGACACGTCAGGATCGGTGCTGTCACTAAGCATTCCTTCGCCTTTCGGAAGCTTTCTTCGCATTCTGCGGACCAAACAAACTTCCTACTCTTCTTTAACAAATCTGTTAAAGGACGCACTAATTCAGCGAAGTTGGGTACAAAGCGCCTGTACCAAGAAATAGTCCCTACGAAGCTCCTAACTTCCTTCACATTTTTCGGTGCAGGAATCCTCACCATGCTATCCACCTTTTCTGGGTCGACGTGAAGTCCATTCCTATCAACGACATAACCTAGGAATTTAAGAGACGAACGACAAAAGTTACACTTTTCCCGGCTAACCTTTAATCCCGCTCCACATAGTCGCTTAAAGACCTCCTCCAGTATCTCAAGGTGTCGTTGAAACGAATTCGTGACGATAATGATATCGTCTAAATACACGAAGACGTGTGGCTCGAGATCGGCACCAAGAACGCTGTTGATAAATCTCTGCCACGTCGCCGGTGCGTTATGTAAGCCGAATGGCATTCGCTTGAACTGGAAGAGACCCCTATTCGGAACCGTGAAGGCTGTGAGCGGTCGTGATCCCTCCTCCATGGGGATCTGCCAGTAGGCTGACTTAATGTCTAAGGACGTGAGATACTTCGCATCTCGAAGTTTGTCCAGTGTCGTTGATATATAAGGTAGTGGGTAAGCATCCCTATCTGTAACTTTATTAAGTTTCCTATAGTCGACACAAAACCGAAAAGACCCATCTTTTTTCCTGATAAGGACGATCGGAGATGCCCACGGACTGTTTGATTTCTCAATGACTCCCGCATCCAGCATCTCCTTCAGTTCCTTATCAATATGAACCTGCATTGCAGGCGAAACCGGGTAATATCTTTGTTTGATCGGTTCGGCCGACGTCCTAATTTTATGCTCAACTAATTGGGTACATCCTAAGCCCTCCGGCATAATCCTGAAAATGTTCTCAACCAACATTTCCAGTTGCCTCGTTTCGTTATCATCCAATTCGGATTTTTCCTTAATGACGGAAATAGAGCCAACCGCCTGTTGACTCGAAAAGTTCCACACGCCCGATCTCAAATCCGGGACTACGCCCGACAGTGCCCAAAAATCTGCACCCAAGATCATGACGTGTGGTAGAGCTGGTATAACCAAACACTCTAAGAAGACGGACTTATCTTGTACCACAATCGGTAGTGATACTACTCCCAAAACTCCTATACCCGCCCCATCAGCTAATGCTACTGAACTAATCCTACTCTTTGATAAAACTAAACCTAAGTGTTTTAAAATTTCCCACCCATCCCTACAGACAATGGTGCGTGAAGCACCGGAATCCAGCAGGCCAAGAAACTGAATTCCATAAATTGAAACGTTCAAAAATGGCCGATTGTCTAACCCGTTTGCCTCCAAGGTGAAACCTAACTGAATTAGAGAAGGGGACAGCTGGTCGCCAGCAGACGACCTATCTAATTGCGCCGGCGCTCCTGTCCTGCTGACCCAGGAGTCCGTTGCGCGTTTCCCGAACAACGTCGACAATCCCTCCGATACACCCCTGCCGCACCACAACCATAACAACGCCTAGGAGCAGAACACCTATTCGAGAAGTGACCTTCACTACCGCAATTAAAACACCTCATTTGCCGACGTTGCTGGTTGTCCTGAGCGACAACCGAAACTCTGGGTTCCTCAGTGCTGATATAAGCCAAATCTGGCTCCAGCAAGTGTCTACTGCGACTCGTTGGCGGGGGAGCAAATGTTTCGACATTTGCTCGCACCGTTTCCAATTTTCTTCCCAGCGCCACTAAATCCTTGACACATTTGGGATCTGCCAATCCCAACTGCGTCTGATAGAATGGTGCCAGGTTCCTCTGCAGGATTGACAGCTTCCTCCGCTCCGAAATCGGTTCCGAAAGTCTGCCAAACATATTCTGCATGGTCGCTACATATACGCCTATAGACTCCTCCTTCCCCTGGGTACGTCGCCTGATTTCTTCTAAAAGAAGATCATCGTAATTTGGAGGGAGAAACTCCAACTTCAACTCCCTCACCAACTCTTGCCAGGAACAGACCGACCTCCTAATCGCCCTATACCAAAGAAGTGCCTTCCCATCAAAAAATTCGACTGCTGATCTAAAAAGTTGTGGAGTTGTAACCCCTCTCGCTTCTCGAAGCTCGTCAACCCTTTCTAAGAAAGCATTGACGGAAGCGCCACATCGCTCTCCCGAAAACTTTAGATCCCACTTGGACAAGTTTTCGAATCGCTCATGTTGACCGTGTTGCTCACTTCGTCCACCAACGTTTGAGGAAGACTCCGTTTCTCTCCCAAAGGCAGAATTCATTGGCGGCGAAGGGTCCCGGGTCATCCGTCTATGTGGTGATGTCTCCATTTGGGGTTGTCGCTTCGGTTTCCGCGCGTCCTCATCCACGGACTCGTCCCCGCTGTCCTCGGTATCGGCTTCACCCCCAGAAGTTAGCTTCCCTAAAGCAAAGACTAGCTCGTTACGCAAACTGAGCTTTTCGTCCACGTCTTTACTTTCTAATGCGATCGCCCTATCAATCCTACCCATTGCCCACTCAATCTTTGTGAGAATCTTCAAGAATTCCTTCGACTTAGGATCTCTTGGAGACTCTCGCAAAAGGTGGTAAATCTCATCCAGTTTTGCCTTGACGGCCTCTTTATCCTCCTCAAATGAAAAAGGATAGTTAACTCTATCGACCCCTCCCATTGAGCCCCGGCGCTCCAACAGCCGTGCAGCTCTTAAGGATTTCCTCATGCTCTCTACTGTGCCGGTTGGCAGCCTTCGAGCCTCGACTTCATACGCCAACTCATCAGCGGATAATCTATTAATTTCCATTATAAATTTAAAAGCACGCAAAGTCCCGTGTGTAAAAACAGAAAAGGTTTAAGAAAAAGTACGGAATCCAAACTCCAGAAGTACAAACAATAATGTCCCCTTTACGATCGTCGAAAAAAATTTCAAAAAGCGAAAACCAAGTAAAACGCAATGGAACCACACGCAAGTCCCAGTCAAGAGGATGTTTTCACTAAAAACTCCGAAGGTAAAACAACCAACACCAAACACTCAAAACCAACTAGCGGAGTAAAAGCGCAATAGAGGTAATGTAACAAATACCAAAAAGTTGCCTAAAGACAAAACGTTTCCTTCAAATCGAAATGGGAAATCGAACTCAGGTAATGACCCTTAAATTCACTAATGATACAGTCCGACAACTATAAAGGTATATCCCCACGAAAACCACTTGGTGATATAAAGTTATAGGTATTGTTATTAAATTTAAAAGGTGTTATCCGAATAAAAGGTAAGAATAACAAATCAAAAAGGAACAGCTAAAACCTACTAATGTGTGCAATTGCAAAAACAATTGTTGGTATGATGTATTATAGGTAAGTCAAAGAGTTTTCAAAAAACTATCGTATACCCCAAAATAAAAATAAAGAAAAGCAGTATGACAACCCCCGAAATCCGATGAAATAAATGGGTGGGTAACGCGATGCAATTAATTTACACCACCAAAAAAAATGTTACTTAATATAAAATCAAGTGCAAGGGAAAAGTATGTACTGAATATGTATGTAAATACGAATATCTAATCAGGTATTTAGGTGGTATGGTAAAACCAATATTTATTTAAAAGTATATAATATGTATATATAAGATCAAAGAAAACCCACGATGCAAATAATTTATACCCCAAAAAAAAATTTACTCAAAATAAAATATTCCCTCCAAAAAAAAAGTGGTAGCCCTGAATGCTATCAAATAAAACGCAGCAAAATATGTATGTACTACTACGATAAGTAAATGGGTTGATGGTTTTTAATTACTATAAATATCTGATTATGGTATTTGAATAATAGGGCAAAACCAATATGTATTATAAGTATATAATATAGAATGTGTAAAAATGAAGAACACACGATAATGTGTGCAATTATTTAGTTATATATCAATGTCAATAAAATTCCAATAAGACGAGTCTATATATATAAAGATAACAAACGGCAAAAATTTAACCTACTTGTTGATAGCTGGGTGGTTTACCTCGCGCTATCTCCGTTACTCCCCCTGTTATAAATTGCTGAACCTCTATGAGATAACTGCACACACACCGGCAACCAAATTCTCACTTCCAATTAAAACAATTTCCGATGTCTGGATGTTTTATGCAAATTCCTATGAATTGAATGAATTATCCTTGCAGCCACTCACTATTTAGGTATTTATTTATCTCTGAACTGTCGAAGAAAGAAAAGAATTAACAAGTAAACGAACTTTTTGTAAATGCAAAAATTTAAACGGAAACTTCCCTAAACACGTATAAAAACACCTCCACTGTCACAATGGACCCCCCACGCTTGTGCCTTTATCTAAATTTTTTTTTGTTTCTTTTATTTATTATTAACCGAATATCTACTTTATTACGAATTATATATATATCTTTTTTTTTTTATTGCCCCACGTTAGGTGCCAATTGTTACACTTTGAATACGCGAAATAATTAATTTAATCAAACAAAAAAACCCGAACACGAAAATATTGCGATCACTGCCGCCGAAATCGAAATTGTGAACTGTCAAAACGAAAAAACCCAAAGTGCAACTCCAGCGAAAATAATACTGGATTCCCGACTGCTCAGCTAGGGGTGGGTTCGAGAACCTAGCGCTCGCTGAGATCTTTAGCTACTTTAAAAAAAAATGAAGTGAAGGTACTTACTGACCTATTGTCTTCGAGGAAAATATTTTTCCCCGAGGGCAATAAGTAAAATGGGCGCCACACAATTTTTTTTTGGTCGATTAGACAATTGGAAAATTGTGAAACCGTGCTAAACTGAAAGAAAAGAAAAACCACAAAAAAAAATCCAGAAAATTCCGACCAAAGGAAACCGCTTCCAGCAACTTGAAACACAAAGAAACAAATAACCGTTTTTTTTTTCCAGAACGTTATAAAAGCCCCGGTGGAGCACGGCAAATTTTATTAAACGCTATTTAGGATGCAGTTAAACAAAAGAAGAGATGAAAGCCGTTATGGAACTGGTGCAAGACCGCAATATCCCGAAAGTTGGAAATAATCTCGAAAGAAAGAAATGGTCGCGTGTCCCGTCTATTCTCGGGATTTTGACGAAGCCCGATCCGACCGAAATTTAAATTATGTCTCGTATAAGTAATTTCCTAACTAACCTAACACCAAAATCACTCTACTTATCTTTTCTTTTTTTTTTTCCTCTCTGCTTCCTGAACCCTTGTCGATCCAAACTTGTCCTTTGGATATTAGTCCCGCCTGAACAATTCCTCTTCCCGATGCGATCCTTCTTTATACTACGTTTTTCCTTTCTCCTCTATATGCCCTTCTCGATTGTTCCTTCGCCTTTAATTTTCGTTTTAATACTCGTAACTAACTATGAAACTAACAAACGTCTTTCACTATCGCTGGTCAACCAAGAAGTGATTGCCAAAATCTTTTGTCCAGGCCGTCGTCCGCTGTCTCCACTCATACATTCATACAATCCTGGGGAAGCAGAGCCAACGACAGTTCTCACTGGACAATTCAGCTGTATCGCTGAGATTGTCAACTGTTTCATACTTCCCCATGACCACGCATACTTGGGCAGAGGAATCAACGGCTCCCACTCGGTAATTCAGCCGTCGCTCTGAGATTACCAACCGCTGTCCCTTCCCCCCTCCATTCACGCACATTTAGCTGAACTTTGCCGTTTTCGCTACACTATGTAATATTTTACCTAAGTGCGCTGACTAGGTCCCGCTAATGCTCTCACGCACTCAGACTTTAGAATTCGCCACTGTTGGAGGCCTTCAGTGATAAACGAATTCGCCGGCCGACCCTGGACAATGTAAACAATTGAACTTGACCATTCGCGATCAAAACAAAAAGAAACTGTGGAGGAGGGCATTAAATTTGTTATTCTTTTGAAAAATGCCCAAAGTGCATTATTTAAGTAACTTTTAAAATCTTTAAACATGTTCCCTCCCTCTTACAAACCCAAAGAAGAACACATCTGGATGGGCAGGATAATAAAATCCCTAGGACCAGGCACCAATGGACTAGTTGGAAGGACAATCGCCCAGGAAATCTGTGAGTGAAACCGATCTAATATTAAAAATAAAATAAAAGTGAATTAGAACCTAGCTATCTCGGTCGAATCGCGCGCAGATTTGGGGAAAGGGGGAAGTGCTATTCTTGCACCAGATCTTACAGGTAGTTTTTGTTGATTTTTGTTGATTTTTGTTGCTGTGTATGCCATTTGCATGTGTCCCTTGACGCTCGTGAGTAGCACAGCTTCTCCTTTTTAATCGCGGTCATTTCTCTGGTCACTTTTCTTTTCGTCTTCGTAACGTTGCTTCTGATTGTGACCAAGTGTTTTCCAGCGCACAGTACGTTGGACATAGTAGTTTGTTATCGTTATTTGACGAAGTGTTTTTAGGTGCGCACTGTGTTTGACGTAGTGGTTTGGGGTGCGTGTACATGGCCGTCCGCCCGCATTCCCCAGGTGCTCCTACGTTGCTCCATCGACGGGGTTGGATCAAAAGGGAGCGTCATCCCTTCCCCCATCGAACGTGACACCCTACCGTGACTTTGGTAGTTCGGGGCAATTGTTACTAGAAGGGGCCGTCCGCTCGCCCTTCCCAATTGCATCACAGCACATTTGCTTGTGATTGAAGCAGTTGATTTAATGTCTGCTTCGTATTCAGACCGTCCGTCTGTTCGGGAGTGTGGTGGTATGTGATTATACAACTCCGCCGTTGCAGACAGTCCGTCTGTTTGGAGTGTACTTAGATGTCGTGCACTACTCCGCCGTTGCAGACCGTCCGTCTGTTGGGATATTCACATTCCATTGGCGTGTCCTGAACCCTTGACCGTCCGTCGGTTCGTGTGGAGCCTTCTGCGTCGCACATGGGCCCTTGCCCGAGTGGTTCCTCCGATTTGGACCGCCCGTCCATGCCCGAGTGTACCTGTGGGGGTTTTGTCCTTGGCTCGAGAGAAGTGGGCCAATGGTTGGTGGTACCACGGCTGCCCCCTCCACTTCTATAGATCCCAGGTACGCCACCCACTGTGAAGAGGGAATTGGTGGGGTGGGTGAAGGAACAAGAGAGTGGACCTTGTTGCGGGAAATTATACCGCAACATGTTCTTTTACACTTGCTTCCTTTTAAATATTTTTTTTTTAATTCTTCATGTCTGCTTTGTTTTCATTTACCACTTTATAAAAGACTAAAACCCTCCAACCAAAAACATTAAGGATCCAAGACAAAATAGGGTCAACTCAGCACGGCCCCAGTTATATATCAGATTAATGTTCTTAAGTCCCTTATTTGCACTCTATAAAATTAGTTCGACCTTAATCGTCTTGTTCATAACTTGAGACAGCAGAGAAAATTTTTAGTTCCTATGAAAAAATGTAATAAATTTCTTATTGACCTAAAATTGTTTCTTTATCTTTCCAGGTGAGTTGTTGGTTCCCATTAACGCTGAACTACATTTGTAAGTAATTATTTATAGGTGAACTAGTTTATAATCTAGGACCGTACTTTGAATTTAATGTCGTTAATAAGGACATGATGTTGTGAAGCACAAACCTGAAATTCGTGCGCTTATTAAAATAACCTAACTTTTTACTGGACGATTGCAGTCAAATGCCCCAGTTACATTTTTTTTTCATTTCACTCACTGGTCATTAAGAACTTCTACAATCGCTGAATTTCTTGACTCCCCAATATCTTTACATTAAAATTCATATCCCATTATTCCCTTCGTATGAAAGTCAACAAAAATCTCCACGGAGAATATTAATAACAAAAATGGCGCCCAGTGGTAGTCCACTTTACTTTAATTACTCGAAATTGAAAACAAAATAATTATTGCTTACATTTTCCGTCTTGTTGGGAGGAAACAATTTCATTTATCTGCCCATGTCTAACACCGGACAATGTTTATCTTCAATCCACTATGGATGTGGGGCTGACGGGCTGCTTCATAATCCAAGCGAACACTCGGTGCATCTGATAAAAAATAAAATAAAAACAACCTGAGAAGAAAAGCCGCAAGAAATACCAACCCATACATAATTGCATGACGCGACACCTTCCTCCGTTCGGAGAGAGATCCAAAAGAGTCATCCACATCCACAACCCAACTTCGTGTTAAGCATCAATCCAAATTCCCAACCAAGACCGAAGAGAAGTGGAGAGGAAAATGCTGAAAATGCTGCTTCTGGCACTCCCTGTCCGATCTGCATAATTAATGAATAGCAGAGTCCATTGTATCTTCATCAATGCTCGTAAACCTCTACACACAACTATGGAACGTGAAGAGGAGAGCGGAGGCGATAAAATGGATGGAAAAAAGGACAAAGAGGATGACTTCTACTTAAGCTATAGAGCAGCACAATATGCACCACCAACAATTTTTCGTACAGAGTTGGGTCTTGTTGGGGATATTACTTCTCTCAAGTTGGACTTTTCTACTAAAATATTATAGAAGTGGATGTTCGGTCCGCTAGGAGATTGCTGCTTCGCTTCTGCTGTGGCCAAGGTAATGGTGGCGAAGCAATGGTTCTCAAAATGGTTGAAAAGACATTAAAACATGTACCTCGTGTTTGGAATGTCTGCTGGAGAGCAGGCATTTGATGTATTTCTCCTTCTTCATGTCGGGCGAGGAACCCTTTCGTCATTGCTCCCGCCTCGTGCGCCCTTCAAGTTTATTCATTCGTTTAAATTGACTAACATACGCTGTTGTTTGCGTCCACTTTTACGACGGCTGTATGGTTGCTTGCATTTTGCAGTCCTCATAAGTATCTTCATATGTGTCACTGTTAAGAATTTATTTACAATAACATTCTCATGAGGAATCAAAAGAGGACGACCATTGAAATGTTCCATAGACATGCGAATGCGCTCCTGTTTGTATTCTAATTTTATTTTTCTATTTGAGTTTTTGTGTGCCAGCCCCACCGACTTACTTTGCTTAATAACCGGAAACTTAATCAAAGGAAACATCAAAGCCAAAACCACACTGAACATTTTAAGGTGCTGAGGATTTCAACATTGCTTCTGCATTGCCCTAGTGGTAACTATTTTCATTTTGTGGTTTTGTCTATGGGGAGGAGGAGGAGATAAAGACATACCTTCGTTTAATCTATCTAAAGCAAAAGATAGATCCGGCTGGGCTTTAGGTCTTATACATTATGTGTCCTTCTAGTCGTGTTTAATTTAAAAGTCAGAAGCAGTCGTTGGGTTTATTATTTAGCTCTTCTTCTTCATTCGTTCGGATGGGAATCATGAAGTTAAGTGAATCAACTTGAGAGTTGAAACATTTGTTTTTGTTTCTTCCATTTGAAGTGAAACAGCTCTGTTACTCCAGCCCCCACTTCACATGGTAACAATCACATGTTGTTGTTCTTCATACAACCATTCGACGTGGATTTGGTTTCAGGTTTTTTTTTGCAAAGAAAGTGGCAGGGAGAGAGACCGCTGCGAAGGCTTTTTTGATAGCTGCTTGGAGGTGTACTGTGGTTATGGCTTTGTTGTTTTGTTAATTTTTATGAACCTTAATGAGGCTCAAGGTAATTTTGACGTTTTTATTGTTAGAATGATTCTGCAGTTCTTGTTAAGTCTTGTCATAACCTGTGGGCAAAAAAGTGGCAGCACGATGGGGCGCCATTACATTGAAAGTTTTACAGTATTTTTTGTTTTAATCGATCTTCGAAGACATTTAATCCGCCTGGATTGTCGGTGGCTTAAGACGTGAGGATGTGTCCACAATTCATTATGGGTTCATGTTGTTATGTGTGTGTGAATTTTAGTTGATCTGGGGGTCCTTTTACTCAATTGAAATAAATGTGAAAACATTATGCAACCTTACAGGATTCCGCGTTGACCATGTTACCCTGATCTACCTATAGCCTGGTCTTTGACACTCCACCTTGAGTTTGAGCCATGTAAGTTTTGTACAATTTAACAATCCTATGTAGGAAGGGAGATAGGTGTGGCGGTTGGTTAAATACAGATTCAATTAGCACTGAGTGTCGTTTTCATACCACAAAACTCAAGCAAACCTGGGTATTGTCGTATGTTGATTAGAAGTCGCCAAATCCAACCTGTTTAGTTTAAGAAAGTTTTTAGTTTCTTAATACTTTTCCCGCAAATTTCCTCAAGTGTATTGAACAAATGGTTTCCTTATGCTCGCAGGCTGATCCTAGCTAGTGCCGCGTAAATAGTAAATAAGGTTTGTTTTTCAGTTGTGTTACAACTACGACAGCAGGTTTCGTTTGGGATGCCTAGTTTGGCTGCATGATCTCCTATATGCCAGTGTTCCGTGTGATCGCTGTTAGTCTGGCGATATCTTTTCGGGTTCTAGTTGTAGTTTGGCCACATCTTTCTGGATATGACGCATTTTGTCAGCCTACTCCATCTAAGGTATTCTGAAGTGATGTTTGCCTTTGTTGCTTTATTGCTCGTTGAGAGCTGAGAAAAATCGTATTCGACAAATTTTTAAGAGCGAAGGGAATATGAAAAACGCAAACTCGTTTGGCCCACAAAACATTTGCTTAGAAAATAAACTGAAATTCGTAACAAAAAATTACCTGTATGCAAAAAAATCAACGATACTAACAATTCATGTTTGCAGGACAATATCTAGAAACTTACAAACTTACTTACTTTATATTTTAAATTAAAGTTTATACGAAAGATAAAAATAATTATCTAAATGAACGCACGGTTGTGTGCGCAACATATTCCCAATGATAAATTTATTTAAAAATAAAAACAAAAAATGCTTGCTTGATACAGTCTATTTATCGCAAATCCGGCTCCTCGAAATTCCCCTCACTCATATAAATTGCAAGCTATTTATTATTTCATCTATAGATGTTTTGACTATGCCTTCTTTTAAATGAATTTCCTATTCTCATCAAAAGTATTCGCCTATTGTGACTTTAAACATAATTTCTAAAAATTCTCTATTATTGTGAACGCCACTATTTTACTTTTAAGAGTCCAATTTGATCGACAGTAAAATGTCTCATTGGCAGACACCCTGACAAACGAAACAATAAAATGCAAAAAAACCGAAATGCAAAATGTAAATCGGCCAAACAAACAGATTGAACTCAAGCGGCAGGACATTGCTATTTTGCATAAACAATTTTTTTCAATAGCGGAAGGTTAGACCCAACATTTTTTGTGGGTCTAACCCTTATTTGATTTGGGGGTAATGTCCCTACGCCCTAACCCGTAAAACAGCAGGGATAAGAGCGAATCATTCACAAATTGGTTTTTAAGTTCACTCCATATTTTGAAGAACGTCCTAAACGCAGACTTTGCTTTGCCAGTTTGACTTGCAATACGTATCCTGTTAGGCTCCACCATCAGCAAAGGCAGTAGGTACATCTACTCACTGCCAAGATATTAGAAACTCTAGGTTTATGGTTTTTATATTCCTGCCGTTGCACTTAATGTCGTTCGTGAGTTCCATAATTCTATGGAAAAGTAAACCACATCGTCAACGTATAGGGAAGATGTTTGAGTTTGTAAGCATCGAATTCATCAAGCCAAAACGAAACCACATTCTTTGGAACTACAAAGCACAAGCAAACAAAGCAAGAACTAATTTTCAATCAAAATTAAAAATCTGCCAACGTCAAATACAGGGTGGCGCACTAATTGTGCTGCAATAAGGAATTCAAAAAAAAATGTATTCAATGTATTTAATTTTTTTTGTATAGAAAATTCAATTTTATTTTAAATAACTAATTGTTTTTGAAGATGATAGACCGTAAATGACCTCCATGCTCATCCACGCCTGTGCGACACCTGATCAGAAAATTATTCATTGCGGCCTGAAGGGTTGAAGCCTGAATTATTGTTTTAATGTACTGCTTTAATTCAGTCAAATTACTTCTTCGGCGCAGTTCTGGGTAAAAAAAAACTCCTTCAACATCTTCAAATAACGGTCCCCATTGACACTTACTGTTACACCGTTTGCTTCAAAGAAGTATGGCCCCACAATGCACCTTGATGAAACTGCGCCCTACAGAGTGACTCGTTCTGGGTGTAGTATCGTCTCATGGAGTATTTCTGTAATAGATTCACTCCATATACGGCATTTTCGCTTATTGACATTGCCGTTTAGATCAAAACGGGCCTCATCAAACATAAACAAGTAATTCGTCAAACTGTTGTCTTCTTCGGTCATTTTAATCATTTTTTGGCAAAATTAAAGGCGAATAGGCAAATGCAGAGGGTTTAACTTGTATGCAATTTGGACTTTGTACGGAAACAAGTTTAAGTCGTCATGAATGATCCGTTGTAATGACCGTCTGCTAACTCCAATTTGCGCCGATAAGTTTTAGTCGAAACTCTTGGATTTGCCTGAATTGACGATGCTACGGTCGGGATTGTGTCTTGAACCCGAACATAGGGATCTCGATGGAACGGTCTTCGTGCGATGCTTTCATATTCGGCAAACATGTTTACCAGCCTCATAATGGTAAATCTACTTGGGGAGTGTCGCCAAACTCCCGCCTAAACTCCCTTTGGACGAAAATGAAGGACTGCAAAGCATGATACGGATACCGCTGCACTATCCAAATCCTCTTTTCGGTATCCCAAGCATTCATTTTAATCTAAATAGTAATCTGCCAAATAAAAATAAAACTATCCGATTACTTACACAGAAAAAAAGTTATTACGTTTTGTTTTTGTAGCACGATTCATGCGCCATCCTTAATGATGAGAAAGTTAATGAAGGAAACATAAATTAAATACCGATGATTGTCATCGCTCACATGCCTCAAACAGTTTTTCTTGCTTTGATTGTTTGACTAGGTTCATGTGGGCCCATTTGATTGCATGTAAAGCCTTTGCCTTAACTGTTTTGCTTCGCCTTTGCTTACATGATTTTTTTCAATGTGCGTTGGTGCGTTTATACGTGTTTACGATTTAATTTTAGAAATTTTTTAAATCCTTCGATAATATTGGAAAAACAAAATGCAATATGAAAGAAGGCTATATGTATAATGTTTATGTTGTAAAAAAACAATTGGCATTCAGAACAGTCAAATCATAACATTAGTCCTTTTTTCGTTCCACCTGTTTACGAACAGTAACTAAATCTACCTGATAGATGCCTTAAAGATAATAAAAGCAAACCATTTTTTTGTAATAAATTAATTAGCGTTTTATTAAGATTATAAACATAATTTTTAATAATGTGCAGTACCTCCCGATCGCTGTATCTCTTCAAGAAGCCTGCTATGAAGAGATTTATACAGTTCTTCCAAGTAATTTGGTGAAATTTCGGACTGGGCTTATTTTATGGCTTTAATTATTTCTTCCGGGTTGGAGTATTGATTTTCGTCTTTGTAGACTTTTTTTGAAAGCCATCCCCACATGTTTTCCATGCTGTTCAGATCCGGTGAATATAGCGGCATGCCAGTAGATCTACAGTTTGACTCTGAATCCACGTTTTTTTTTTTTTTTTTTTTTTGTTTAACAAAAAAAAAAAGGGAAAGCTGTTTCTAGTGTAGATTTGTAGGTGGTTGCGGTCATTCTTGATATTTGAAAATCAAGGTTCGCAGTTCCGTAAAAGCTCACTGCTCTACATGCCATTACTCCACCTCCCTTGCTGTGTCTTCTATCTAAGGTTATTTCACACTTCCTCAAATCATGAAAATAATAATTATGTATATCCATCAGTTCTATTCAAATTTAACTTTTTTTCATCTGAAAGACACTGGTATGCCACTCCTCGACTATACCTGATGTGACTTATTGCAATATCAAGTCCCTGAATTTTGCTTGCTTCGTTCAATGGTGGTTTCTTTTTCATTTGTTGGTGTCTAATATGGTTGGCCTGCTGTATCACGCGATAAACAGTTGATCTACTAGTTGTAACTTCAGTTTCTGCCTTGATTTTAATTTGGTGTGTCAATCGTCTTTTCAATATGCGTTACCATACGTTTCAATTACTGAACTGGATAGTCCGATTAACTTGTCATAGGGACTGGCGGAATACCCGTTGAATTTTATAAAAACGCCCTTCCAGCTTTTTTTAACGAAGAAACACTCCCCGAGTTATTCTTGAAGTCCTTAATTTTTGCAATATTTAAGAAACGTGATAGTAGTCGACCCGAAAATTATAGAAGAATCTCTATTCTCTGCTTGCTAAGTAAAATGTTTGCTCAGATTTTATACCACAGGTTAGTTAATTGGTTTGAATCGAACAACCGGTTAGGTATCTTTCAGGCTGATTTTCGCGCCGGCTTCTCAACGGTTGATGAAATCTACGCGCTAACGAGTATTGCTAGGAGGCAAATAGACAAGAAAAAGAAATTATACGCTTTCTTTGTTGACTTTGAATCAGCCTTTGATACAGTCAATAGAAGTGCCCTTCGTTACAAATTAGCAGATCTAGGTTTGTCTACTAAGTTTTGGAGACTTTACCAACAGTTTGTTGTCAATACTTTGGCTGCTGTTTGTATTACGAGTAGTAGCGCCTCTTCAAACTTTTATAAGACTAAAACGGGTGTTCCGAAAGGATGCATCTTAAGTCCAATCCTTTTTGCACTGTTCATAGACGATATATGTGAACACTTGGAAGTTGGCGGTATACAGTTTGGAGATCTGTCAGTAAAAGTCTTATTGTATGCAGATGACTTAGTAATTCTCGCAGGTAATCCTGTGACACTGCAACTTATGATCAACAAACTGAAGTGCTACTGCGACCTGTGGGATCTGCAAATCAACATATCAATGTCTAAAGTTATGGTCTTTTAATGGGCAATTCCAAGGAGCCTACGTGAACATTGGACTTTAGAAGGGGAACCCATAGAGGTAGTTCAGCAATTTAAATATTTCGGTTTTCTCTTGTCACACAACCTTGACTTACGTCCACATGTAAAAGAGAAATGCTCTACTGCAAAAACAGCTATCAATCATATGTGGAGTAGCTTTCTTTCCAAAAAATATTTGAATCCCTCTTCCAAATTTAAAGTCTTTGATGCTACAGTTAACTCGTGCGTTTGCTATTCTAACCAAGTTTTCGGTTTCAAGTATCTGGAGGACTTTGAAGCTGTTCATAGATTTTTTATTAAACGAATTTTTAAACTGCCCCTGTCAACTCCTACCTATGCGATTCATGTGGAGTCTTGTTTACCAGATTTACATTAGGAATCTCAAATCCAACGCAGATTACTTGTCCGCAATTTTGCAGAGATCAGATAGCAATTTGCACAAGCAGGTTATGTTGTTTGCTTTCGATGCAAATTAACCCCATTTAAAGAGTGGTATGAGCTTGCAGGACTACACGAGATCAATTTGGATTTGAATGTAAGGAATGTTAGCCACTTGGAAGAACATGTTTTATAGGTGTATTGCTAGAGTGGACAAGAGTTCCTACCAGCAATGCTTAAACAGGGCGCTCACATCACCATCCAGAAATATGTATAAATGCCTTGATCACGCCTTAGGTGCTGGCAACTATTTTAACGACAGTCTCTCAGGGAATGAAATAAGCACGATTTTTAAAGCTAGAACCGAAATTTTAGGTCTCAACTATGTCCCGCTTAGACAAGATCTTCGAGAAATCTGCAACCTTTGTAATCTAAATGAGATGGAAGGTGTATTCCATTTTCTGGCATTATGCCCCATATTACGTGAACTACGTGTTCTTTACTTTTCTAAGAGAAAGGAAGAAGAATTATATATATAATAATTATAATTTATTAAATATGGAAATTATATAATTTATAAAAAAAAGTACTCTAATTAACTTGTCTTAACTAAATATTTCACATATAGATAAAAGTCAAAAAGCGGACGGCTTTTAGCCAGGGCTTTTCTTTTTCTTTAAAGTTTTTTTTAATAATTGTAATTATAAGTCTAAATAAAGAATTTATCTAATCTAATCTACTTAGGGAAAGTTTTCAATTTGAAGCAGCTCTCAGTATCGCTCGTCGATCCTGACTAAGTTGCTCTGATTATTCCTCCTTTCCGGGTTTTTCCATAGTTCTGAGGGTCCTTAAGATAGCTGTGAAAAACAGTTGGTCCTCTTCCAATATTAACGTCTATAAAACGGATAGATTTGCCTTGCTCCTTGTAAGCTCAAATTTGGGCTATTTCATCCTTGGTTAATGAATTTCGTTTCCCATAGTTGTTGTTTCTATTAAATTATGTATTACACTAAAGTCCTTGGTACTCTAAATGCCTTGATATTTCATTCAAAATAAGATACCAGGTAGATTTAGTTGTGCTTTTCGTAAACGTATGGAATGAAAAAAGGACTGGTTTTATGACCTTATTTGGAAAAGCATCATAAAAATTTAATTTATCTGCCTAATCCCCATTTATTATACCCTATTCTAAGGGTATATTAATTTTGACGCAGAGTTTGTAACATACCTTAATATTGCCCGTAGACCCCTAAAAGTTACTATATTTATGATCAGCATCGATAGTAATGTCGATCTAGCCATGTCCGTCCGTCCGTCGGCAAAAATTAGGCCTTTAAACTGGACCTAGAGAGCTGAAATTTTAACCATATACTCTCTAGGGTCCCGAAATAACCAAGTTTACAATTTTTGAAATCCGCCCACAAACTCAAAAAAACAAAATTTTGGAAAAATCGAATTTTGAGCTAGAAAGCTGAAATTTTGTTTATATGATCTATGACTCCTAAAACTGCTCGGGATATAAAATTTTCAAAATCCGCCCACTGACACGCCCACAAATAAATAAAACAATTTTATTGAAAAACCAAAATTTGAGCTAGGGAGCTGAAATTTATAATATATACTCTCTAGGGGGCCCTTTCAACCAACGACCATACCACGTCGAGTTAATCGGTTCTCGTCAGATCACCGTAATTAAACGACGTTGGGCGCGGTTAGTACGTAGATGGGGGACCGTTTGAGAACAACCGCGTGTCGTTGGCTAGTCCCATCTACAGGGTGGAGGTAGATAATATACGTGGTATCACAATGGACCTAAATTGGTCTAAGTGTGTCGGCTCCTGCCGACAGCTGCATAAACCTAACCTAACCTAGGGGGCCCTTTATGCTCATGTGTAAATATTTTCAAAATCCGTCCACTGATACGCCCACAATTTAAAAAAAAAACTTTTTTTGAAAATTCAAAGTTTGAGCTAGGGAGCGGAAATTTATAATATATATTCTCTAGGGGCCCTTTATGCTCATGTGTTATTTTTTTTAAAATCCGCCTACTGACACGCCCACAATTAAATAAAACAATTTTATTGAAACACTCAAGTTTGAGCTAGGGAGCGTTTTTTTCGATAAAATCCTTTAAATGTTATATAACAAAATATGTAGAGCGTTCTTAACAATTCAACCATACTTAGACTTTTGTCAGGCACACTTATGAGGGATAGGAATAAGAATAGGGTATCCAACAGTTCGCCCAAGCGGACTGTAGCCCATCCCTATGTTTTTTTACAACATGAACATAATAAGCTTTTTTCATATTGAATTTGGGTTTTCCCATTGTATCGAAGGATTAACAAATTTTGTAGAATTAAATCAAAAAACTAGATACCGATTTAAATATCACAAAATTAAAGAAAAAACTGTTGTTTGTTTCAATCAGTTTTCCTTTATGCAGTGGTGGAAGCACCCTATCCATACACACATTAAATCATAACCATCCGGAAGCTAACTGAAAAGTATGATTTTGGCAAACCTTACAGTATGTAGGAGGGATGTGATCCCTCTGGTTCAGGTCATAAGCTCATCTTTAACAAATAATAAAAAGAGATACGAGTTTCTTGGTAGCTGTGTGCTTACAGGTTTCCGGCTCCTTATTTTTTTTTTTAATTGGCTCCTCCACCCCAACAAAATATGTCAACCATTCCTGCAGCGTGTTGAAATAAGATAACGCACATTTCTGTGCGCAATATAAAAAACAACAAAAAATCCTACCCAATAAAAATGCCAATAATTCATGGCCAGTCAAATTTTCTCATATCAATCACCACAATCGTGTTGATTGCTCCGTTCAAATTTGTTTGCCTTACCCAAAAAAATTCATGCCACTGAAATAACATTTTCAACGTTTATCAAGATAAAAAAATAAAATAATAAAATCCCGTGCAGGCGCATGGGCGGGCTAAAAAATACTATTGCATTAGGTCATTGCTTATCGTTCGTTCTACATGGACAATTTCTCTGCTATAGTTCCTTTTTTCATCAGACACTTGATCGCCCAAGCCGGTTGGCGGTAGATAAGAATTTTCGCACAGATACTCAACTCTAGGCTCTAATGTGCCACAGTGACGGCAATCATAATCTTTCTAACTATGGAATGCTGTGCTTGTATGTAGCCGCGAAAAACAAAAACATATTTCAGCAAAAAGTATTTTTTTTATTTCTGTCTCCAATTTATGCAATGTGGTGACTGTTTTTTTTTGTTATATTCTCTGGCAGTTGTTGTTATATATTTTTGTTTTTTATTTTGTGGTTTTCTTTTGTTATGAATATAATCATATTAAAGCGCAAATCAGACAAGTCTGTGGTTTCATTTTTTTTCCTGTTGTTGCTGTTCGGTTTTTCAAGTATTTTTCATTTCATTTTTGCGAAACGGCGACCGAATCAACCGCAAATAACTTTTTATTTTTTTTTGTGTGTGGTGTGATGATGAAGCAAAGGGAGCATAACAAAATGAAACATAAAACGAAAAATTAACTCAGTTAGAGGGAATGATGTTTTTGCTATGGAATGCTTTGTCGAATTCATTCCAACATACGAAAAAGGATCGTAATGGCTGGGGAAATGGGGCTTCGGAATGAGCTGGTTTAGTCAGCTAAATAAATTCTGCATTTCCGAAGGAGATACAAAAAGAAATATATATATGTATATTAAAACCAAGAAAAAAAAAGATGGTGATGATTATATGCTACTACCAACTCCGTGTTGTTGTCGTAGCTTCCAGGTATTTATATGAAACCACTTAGCGAGAATAAAATGAAGAAAAAAATGTAATTTAATAATGTAAAAAGATACGAAAATGAGATAGGAATGAGGTTAAAAGTCATTCAGTCTCATGGTTAGGATACTTTTCAGTTGTTTTTTACTTGTGTTATTGATGGCGCACACTGAGTTTTAATAATCAAGTTAAACAAGCGACCGAATAATATTGAAATAAGTTATAGATTTATCTTATGTTGTTTTCTGGATTCCGATTTCGGAGATTAATCAATATGGTTATTTAAAGGCTACTGTAAAATTAAATTAATGATCAGAACAGTGTGTTACGCGAATTATACGGAGGTAGGTAGGAAGGTTGTGATTTTTTCAATGAGGGATTGCTTTTTTTGTTAAATACAGGAGAAAATATAACGTACGATGAGGTTTACGGATATTTAAATACAAATTTATGTTAAAGTGTGCGCCCATAGCCAAGTGATATAAACAGCTATTCACAAGTTGTATTTACTTACTCACTCGAAAGTCCTCGACCGGGCAAGAGTCTTAATTTAAGACCCTGCAACCTTGCATCCTCTGCGATCCCCGGTACGATGCTTTCAGCTATCCAGAGCAATCGCTCTGATATCAGCAGGTGGCAATGGTGCGATGGCAGTGTATTCACTAAGCGATTGGCAGGTCGTGCGTTCGAATTCCGACCAGGGCCATGATTTTTATAAATTGAATACACACAACAAAAACAGATCTCCCTAAAGCAATTTAGGCGCCACCTGTGGAGAAAAAATCCCATCGCACCAAACTTCTTTTCTATCCTTCTATTCTTTCATACAATAAGTAGCACCCAAAAATAGGCAATGCATCATTTTCTGGGAGCTACGAGTACTTACAGCAACAAAACAAAAATTCCTGCTCTGTGTTTCCACTATAAGGGTACTGTGTCACTACAGAAAAAAGAAATCCCTTTAGCGCACGCAAATTATAAAAAAAAACAATAAAAATCTGCGATGACTTGGTTTTTAAAACGGAGGTTTGATTTTCCTTGTCGCTAACCGTGTGACTGAGAATGAAAGATTATCCTATCTGGTGGCAGATACTTTATTCTCGATGTGGCCGAACCAATGCAGTTGACGTGGCTTAGCTTTTATGGCAACATTCACATCTTAATACAGCTCGAAATTCGCTGTTTTAAGGTTGTTATGGCAATTCTTTTTTGGATCTCTACTAAGGTGTCATTCGCGGATTTAATGTTTTACCCCAGGTAGATAAGCTCATACCATGGTCACGCGAGCATCTTAAATGCCCACAAGATTCCCTATAGTACAGGCTACTTAGTCCCAAAAATCGATTTCAGCCAGTCATCCCAGACCGGGCCGGCTGGGTGGCAGGTCAAATCTTAAACAAAGACGCCATTGAAATATACAATGGCGCTCCGACTTCCTGAGCACTGCAGTGTATTTCAGGCGGAAGTTATGGCCATCCGCGAAGCAGCATGCAAACTCTCTTTGAGCCCGATAGCCGGCAGAACTGTCGTGATCTACACAGACAATCAGGCAGCAACAAAATGCCTAGAAACACCAACAATAACGTCTAAGTTGGTAAAACAATGTCGCGAATCTCTAACTGAGGTTGCTGACAGATGCAACGTTTCACTGTGCTGGGCCGCCGGACACAGTGACATTCCAGGCAATCGCAAGGCGGATGAGTTAGCCAGGAAAGGAACCGCACAAGACCTCCGTGACAACAGAGACGCACCGGCCGTTCCTATTCAATCACTTAAGTTCAAACTATCAGAAAATGCCCTGGTGGAAGCGAACAATAGATGGATTAGCATCAGCACATGTTCGTCCTCCAAACTGATATGGACAAAGTACGATGCAAAAAGAACATCCAATCTCCTCTCCATAAGCAGGGAAAATATAAACTCGGTATATAGAGCTATCACTGGCCATTGCCTTACAGGCAGACACGTCACCAGAATGGAAGTACCCTTCAACGACTTATGCAGAAGCTGCAGGGATCTTGAGGAAAAGGAATCCATTACACACCTTCCGTGTAACAGCCCTGCACTAGCAAATACAAAGAAACAAATCCTTGGCAGCTATTTTTTTGAAGATCTAAGCGATTTTAGTGAAAAAGATTTTTGCTGCATAAGCACATTTGTCACAAAATCCAAATGGTTAAACTGACTTGAGTTTGAGCCCCCCTTCGTCTGTGGCAACCACCATTCATGACCCCATCCGTGGACTAGCTCGGCTTGAGCTTCATCCTGCAACAGTCATCCCATGCCGCACTCCACCTACGATGTGCGTGACATGTAGAGGTTCGTATGCCTCAGCCACTATCCTCAAGAACCAAAATTCAACTGTGCAGCGGTCCCATCCCGGCATCCTGTCCATGGATTCAAATAACGTTTTTCAGGGTTCGGCTGAAGCAGTCACCCTTCTCGGTATTAACTTAAAGAGAATAGAGGGTAGTTTTGGGGTTGGACTGAAAAAGTCACCTCAGGTAACTCTCCCTCCAGTGATCCGGGATCAGTCTGGGGTGTGTACCGATAACAGTCACCCTAATCGGATCCTAAAGTGACCATTACACGGTCAATCGAATGACATCAATCACTAGCATGGGTTTGTGAAAATATATCTGTATGAGTCACACACATTTGGTGAAGTCTGATTGACGAAAATCAAAGCAAGTTTGGTTTTGCATGATGAACGTCATGCTGATTGATATGTGTAAGGGTTGGATTGACGTAATTACTTCATTGTGTTTTGTGTCACGGAAGTGAAAAGATGTCTGGCGGCAGCGGCAAATTGAAGGACGATGAAGACCGAGCATTTGTATCGGAATTAATTGAAACGTATCGGTCATTACCGAGTTTATGGGATGTCAAATTGAAAGATTGTAGCGACCGAAACAAAAAAAAAATGGAACAATATGAAGTTTTACTGCAAAAGTATAAAGAAAAGTATGCTGATGCACAAAAAGCGGATGTCACCAGAAAAATAAATACGTTGAGAACAAATTTTCGGCGCGAGCTAAAACGTTTAAATGAATTAAACGAAAGTGGATCCGGTGTTGATAATTTCAGTGAACCAACTCTTTGGTATTTTAATGAAATTAGTTTCAATAAAGACAGCGAATCTCCGTGTTCATCTCGTGCAAGGCAATACAATCGTCCGTTTCACTCATCGCACATCCGTACACCACGAAAACTCACAAAAACTAAAAATTTCACGTCAATCGATTGAACTGTGTAAGGGGTAGCGTCATTCCGCACATACACGATGCATGATGTCAACCGATTGACCGTGTAAGGGCCGCTTAACACATGGTTTCTGGAAATTGAGTTGTGCGCGCCCGCACTAGTCACACCTTTAAATATGCAGTTATAGCCACACACCGGTCCCTCACCAGGGATTTTGAGCAACGATCTGGGATTCGACAGAGCTCAGCCATCCTAATCTGTACTCCTGCCAAAGAAAGACGACTGCGTGAGGTTAGACTGCAACAGTCACTTCATTCAGCACACCACACTTAGGGCTAGAAAAAATACATTGGATTGGACTGTAGCAGTCACCTTCGGTATGTTATCTTCCCGCCGACCAGAAAAATGGAACCAGAACTGGGGTTCGACTGAAACAGTCACTCCACTCTGGTCCTCTCCAGGGGTATTGGAACCGTGTGTGCACTGCTTCTAATCTGCATTCTTAAACTCCCTCTTAGGAGTTATATCCACATAATCACCACCTTACAGAAGGCAAACAGTTTCCTAACAAGCCGAGCGAACGCCGAACAGTGTTTGTAGTATTCTAAGGACACGAATGTTTCTTCGTTGACGCGTTGGATGCAATCTTAAGAATACCCCAGCAAAGATTCTTTTGTGGATTAATAGGCGGAGAGGAATCTTCGATGTAGGACGAATTATGTATGCGTTTGTGCAGACTACATCACTACATCTGTGAATTGACAACAATAACAGATCCTGGGCAACGCGTTCAAATAACTAGTCGTAAGTTGAATTGCAGGAGACTTGTGTTGCCTTGGAAGTTGAACTTGCCCATTGTTGTAATATGTTAATTTTTCGATTATGTTTCTTTCTCCAAAGCGAATTCCAAAGTCTTCTTGGTCTTGTCGTCACACCAGCATTTAAATGGCCTCAGTAATGAAATGATTCGAATTCAGGAAGCCTGCCTTTTTTTATTGAGATCAAATCGGCGAACCACACAGCAGGGCCGGTATAGGGAAGCAGTAAAGTGGGAGGGTTATGATCGCCTTAATCCTGATCATAACCTCGTCGTAAGGGAAAAAGAAGTGGAATAAAACGATGTTCTGGATTAAAGAGATCGTAACTCTCCCATTTCACTGCATCCCTACTGGTCAGCCTGTGGGGTTCACCTCAAAAGTTTCGGCAGGCCTCCCGATACCAAATCCTTTCGTCACTGAGGCCAATCAAATGCTGATTTTGTTGAATTTGGGGTTAGAGAAATTTTTGGACCTTCCTTTCTTTCGCGATTGTCAGGGAACATTGATTGATATCGCTTTTTTGACAGGTTTCGTACAATCTCTCCTTTGAACATGACAGTACCAACTGAGCTCTTCATGCACCATTTTCTTTAAGAAAGATTCTTTAACGTGAAGGCTTCCTCGGATCTGAGAACTTTGTTAAACCCGCTGACATTTGAAGTATTTTCATCTCAGCTGCCGTTAATTTGGCTTTCCAATATTGTGAACCGAATATACTCGTAAGCGCCGGGCGCAGGACTACGGTGTGAGTCCACTATCCACCCTTCGCTTACGCGTTGATTTATTACTGTCATCGTCAGAGGTTACTTCGCTGTTCCCTGCCAAAACATCCATACATAAGGTCTTCGTTTCATTGACATTTGATCCTCGCTTATGATGGCTACATCGTCAGCAAATAATCACCCCTATTGCGAGTGTGAATCAACAATTGATAATTGACTATTTTCAATGTGTGCTATTGTGAACGAACGATTCTAAAGGATTTTGTCAATCGCAGTCAATTAAAAAAATGCGATTGACAAGAATATCAATGAAAATGAGTTGTTCACAATAGCACACATTGAAAACCGTCAATTATCAATTGTCGATTGACACTCGCAATAGGTATGAATATATGATGCACTTTGGAGTCCGTAACTTTCATTTCAAGCAGATAATCAAGGACTGTAGGTAATAAATATCCTGGTGTACACCGACTTTGATTGCAAACTCCTCGGTGACTTCACAGGGGCATCTTACTCGTTTGTCTTCACCCCCTCATGCATGTCCATTATCACTCTGGATCGTCTCATTGTCTAACAGATGTTTTATTACTAATTTTTCTCAAACATCAAAAGAAGACATTTCTGCCACATACAATTTGTGTATTTTCGACGTGCTTACTTTTGTGATACTTACTCGTATTTCATTGTGCCGCATCGCATTTTTTCACCGAACATAGTCAATTAGTTCTCAGAACAAACTCCAACATACTCATTATCAACAGTCATCACTTGGCACATGTCACATTGACTTCTTGTATTCAATTAACATCTAACTGTCCTCAGTTAATAATAATTAACAAGAATCTGCATAAAACTGTCAAATTAATTGCAATAACAGAACGTAACGTAATAGCAGTTGGCATTTAAATTCGCAGACATTTTAAAAATTATCATAACGCCGCTAAACCTTTTGTGTGTGATGTCTTAATGAATGACATTCGCCTTATAATTTGTTTTTTTTTAACTGTTTTCATATTTTACCTCTCCAAAAAACACTTGCTGAAAATAATTATTATTAACGTTATTTCTTTTTTATTTTAACAAATTGAAAACAAAAAACCAAAATCTATTATTGACAAAATGTTTCGCACCAAAATTACTACGCCCATTCAGTTAAAACGATATTTAAGATAAATAAACCGCAAATTTAATTATTTATCCTTTACGTCGAAGCGCAAAGAAGTGATAAATTATTTACCAGATGAAGTGTGACATTCGCTTTGCAATCGCCCATTATTGACAGATTGTTTATTCTTTTTGTTTGTTTTTTTGCTTAAAATTAAATTAACATTCCATTATAGAATGTCAATTCAAATTGAAAATTTGTCAATTATCAATAAATGTGTATGATTTTGATTCGTTTATTATGTTCACCTCGTGTTGTTTTATTATGTGTTTACTTTTTTTTTTTTGTTAAACGAAAATATAAGCACGCTTAAGGTTTCTTTTTTTTTTGTTTCTTTTTTATTTGTGGAATATTCGATTAAGGTCGAGGTGAAAATAACATGAGAGCAAAATATATAATCACACACAAGCATGTAGCCACATGTTTTAATCACCTCACGTACAAGTATTAAGGTAGGTAAAGCACCGCTTCAGCAGCCGCATTGAATAAATAAAAAATACAAAAAAAAAACATTTAATGGCGATAAATATTGACGTTGATAAATAATTAATTTATTCATGACTGCTCAAACATGCCGGCAAAATGTCCTAAAAAAAAACACCAAAACAAATAAAGAATACTGCAACGGAAATAAATAAAATTAAAAATGAATAAAAAAGAAGTAATGGCTTTTATACTATAAAACCAGTAAATACAACAGTGACACGTAATGTCGTACAGTTTGTTATGACTTAACTAGTGAGATTGGGGAGGACTTATGACTGCTTAGGGTGAATGTTAACGCAGATTAAATTTAGAACTGCAAATTTCAGTTGGACTTCGGAATGAAGAAAGTAGATTGATATTTTTTAGGGGTTTGGTTCAAGGTCAACCACAGTAAAAAAAATCGTCTAAGAGTATTTTCTAATAAAAACATAGGGAAAGGATACAGCCGCTTGGGCGAACGGTTGGACACCCTATGCATATTCCCATCCTCTAAAAAGTGGGCGTGGCAACATTTTAATGGTTATGAGGTGTACGTATTTTGTTATTTTCATTGTTTTGTACGTTTTTTAAGGGACTATCGAAAAAACAAAGTTATTGCAAAAACGCCCAGAAAAGTGGGCATGGCAGAAAACTTGGTGTAGAGGAATTGTTAAGAACCACTTTATCTACATACTGGGCGAAGGATATGAAACTAGAAGGAAGATTTTCTTCAGAAAACAATTTAGTTCTAAAGATATCTGCTGGCAGCATTATCCGCTTTATACGGATACAAGCGTAAACAATTTCTGGTCCAGTGGTTTTTTCTTCGCCTTGGCGAGCCAGGAGCTAAAAGAAAGGAGAGAAAAACTAGCCTCACAAGAAAAATACTGAAAATAGAAATAGAGCTGAGGATACAAATTTTCGAAAGGCTGGCAAGCAAGGAATAAATAGAAAGAAAGTAATCACATGATTTAAATTTAAAATGAAAACAAAAAGGCTTACATATTACAAATAATAAAAATGTACACATAATATTGAATAGGTATATAGACTGTAGTAGTGGCAGCAGCACGAGAATAAAAGTGTTGATTGTAATTGATGAGGAAAGCTGTTGCAGTCGTTTGACTTACATGCACTCTCCAAGTGCGGATGAAAAAATAAAAAGGTTTTGTCCGTTGCTTGAGCTTTTCGTTAAAGCTCTAGATTGCGTGCTGTGAGACTGTCATTTATGTACATATATCGGCTTTCAGATTGTAAACCAAGATTTTGCAAAAAAAAATAAGCCTAATTTTATATATGTACAGTACGACCTCAAAAAAAGAAACTGTAATAGAATTTTGGGTAGTTGCTTTTATTGAGTTTGTTGCAATAAGCGAGTCAACAAACTGTAGGTGCACAAAATGAGACAAAAAATATAGGGACGGGCTACAGCCAACTTGGGCGAACTGTTGGATACCCTATTCTTATTCCTATCCCTCATAAGTGGGCGTGACAAAAGTTTAAGTATGGTTGAATTGTTAAGAACGCTCTACATATTTTGTTATATAACATTTAAAGGATTTTATCAAAAAAACGCTCCCTAGCTCAAACTTGGGTGTTTCAATAAAATTGTTTTATTTAATTGTGGGCGTGTCAGTAGGCGGATTTAAAAAAAATTAACACATAAGCATAAAGGGCCCCTAGAGAGTATATACTATAAATTTCAGCTCCCTAGCTCTCTTTGAATTTTCAAAAAAAAAAAAAAAATAATAATTGTGGGCCCACTGGCACGGATTTTGAAAATATTTACACATGAGCATAAAGGGCCCATAGAGAGTATATATTATAAATTTCAGCTCCCTAGCTCAAACTTTGGATTTTCAAAAAAAAAATTTATTTATTTGTGGGCGTCAGTGGGCGGATTTTGAAAAATTTATCCCGAGCAGTTTTAGGAGTCATAGATCATATATAAAAAATTTCAGCTTTCTAGCTGAAAATTCGATTTTTTCCAAAAATTTTGTTTTTTTGAGTTTGTGGGCGTGTCAGTGGGCGGATTTCAAAAATTCGTAAACTTGATTATTTCGCGACCCTAGAGAGTATATGGTTAAAATATCAGCTCTCTAGGTCCAGTTTAAAGGCCTAATTTTTGCCGACGGACGGACATGGCTAGATCGACATTACTATCGATGCTGATCATATATATAGTAACTTTTAGGGGTCTACGGGCAATATTAAGGTATGTTACAAACTATGCGTCAAAATTAATATACCCCTAGAATAGGGTATAAACACCTCAGAATAGTAAAAAAAAACACCTGTCTTGCACTAGTAAACAGACCAAAACTGATACTTTTATTCACATGTATTTAAAATAAAAATTTTTAAATTTTAATTGTTTTTAAATATATATAAAAATAACTTACTAAATGTGTGTGTGACAGCCTACTGACTGCCACACACATCCGATTTTGATTTAGTTTTTTTTTTTGTTGGTTAATAGACCATGCAGAGAAGGTTTATATACAAGGTGGCGCAAAAATAACCTTCCGATGTTTTTTGGTCACCGACCGATTATTGCTCAAATAAATAGTCACCAATATTCCACGTTCTGGAGCAGTGTAGCGTAACATTGTTTATTAACGTGTATTTCGCATGTGTTTACTACACAAATGTCAAAACAGAACTGACATTAGGGGCCAATCGCAAAATTTATAGCATTTTCTGATAGGAGGATTACTTTTGCGCCACCTTGTATTAGTATGATAAATTTTTGAAAGAAGGCGCAACCGCCATAAAAGTTTGTATGGGGAAATGCACTTTGAAAAAAAAATAAACTGGGTTGAAATCGAGTAGTGACACTTCAAATACAAAAAAAAATATTTAAAATTTTAAAAGCAATTGTTGTTGTCAATTATTTTAATTATTTGCCAAGCAAATTGTTGTTGTCAACAATTTTGAAATTTTTTTTTTTCAAATATATCTAATAAGTTTGTTTATGTTTATTATGTTACACAAAGTAACTTTTTGAAACGGAGTCGATACTTTGATTTGTTGGATGGTGTTTGAATCCTTCATGGAATGCGTCATCGAAGAAGTTCCAGCAACGGAAACAAGGTGACGTAGTTCCCGGATTCCGTAGTGTTTATGCAAGTGATGCACTTGGTAGAATATACACAGTTCACCCAAAAAACGACGAATGCTTCTATTTGAGAATGCTTTTGGTCAATGTTTGTGGCCCTACCTCGTTTGAAGCACTGCGGACTGTTGACGGTGTGTTGTGTGCTACATATCGAGAAGCCTGCCAACGCAGGCAATTGCTTGAAAACGCCAATCATTGGGACATGACGCTGGCCGATGCCACTATCACTGTGCCTGCGAATCAGCTCAGGACACTCTTCGCAATCATAATTTCGACATGTTTTCCATCAAATCCTAAAGATTTGTGGAATAAATACAAGGATGATATGGCCGATGATATTTTGCATCGAATTCGCACTGTGACATCAGATAAGGAACTGGAGATGTCAGGTGAAATGCGCAACAAAGCTTTGATTTTGATGGAGGATATGTGTCTGCTCATGAGTGGCAATTTGTTGTGCAAATTGGGGATGCCACATCCAAATCGCGCAATGCAAGGCGCATTTAATCGAGAATTGGGGCGAGAAATGGATTTCGATCGAATCGCATTGAGTCAAGCTGTTCGAAAAAAAGGGGCCAATGTTGAATCTGGAACTGGAAAAACATTCCTGATTTCACTGATTTTAGCTACGATTCGTTCGAGATCTGCGATTGCCTTGGCACTCGCCTCTTCTGGGATAGCGGCTACTTTGTTAGAAGGCGGTCGAACAGCTCATTCTGCATTGAAATTGACACTGAATCTGCAAGTGGATGAAGAACCTACATGCAACATTTCAAAGAACACTGCGATGGCGAAAGTACTGCAGCAATGTAAGATTATCATATGGGACGAATGCACCATGGCTCACAAACGCGCATTGAAGGCACTGAATCGTACTTTGAAAGATTTACGTAATGATAACCGACATTTCGGTGGCGCAATGATCTTGCTATCAGGCGATTTTCGTCAAACGCTGCCTGTCATTCCGAGATCAATTCCGGCAGATGAATTGAATGCTTGCTTGAAGGCGTCTGCTTTATGGCAATACGTAAAGAAATTGCATTTGAAAACGAACATGCGAGTTGCTTTACAAAATGACCAGTCCGCTGCAGAGTTCTCCAGGCAATTGTTGGCGATGGGCAATGGCAAAATTTCAGCAGACTTAAACACCGGCCTGATTGAGTTTCCACAAATTTTTTGCAACTTTACAACGACACCGGAAGAACTAATCATGAATGTTTTCCCGAATATCGCTCAGAATTATGTTGACCATGATTGGCTTGAGTGTAAGAGCGTTTTTGGCTGCGAAAAACAAGAATGTCGATCATTTGAATTTCGTCATTCAAAACAAATAAGTGAGTTACATTCATATAAATCAGTCGACTCCGTGATGGATGAAAACGAAGCCACCAACTATCCCACGGAATTTTTGAATTCTTTGGATGTTTCAGGCTTGCCTCCACACAATTTAAAATTAAAAGTCGGCACAGTAATAATTTTGTTGCGCAACCTAAATGCACCAAAACTTTGCAACGGTACGCGTTTGATTGTGAAGAATTTAAAATCAAAAATTATTCAAGCAACGATTTTGATTGGAAAATTTAAAGGCGAAGATGTTCTTATTCCGCCGATTCCACTTATTCAGAACGATTTACCTTTCGTATTTAAGCGTCTTCAATTTCCCGTACGTCTCGATTTTGCTATGACAATTAATAAGTCGCAAGGACAATCGCTGGATGTGTGTGGCATAAATCTTGAATTTCCATGTTTCTCACATTGTCAATTGTATGTGGCGTGCTCACGTGTCGGCAAACCTCGCGCTTTGTACGTGTACGCACCCGATAATGGAACGAAAAATGTTGTTTACCATAAAGCACTTCAGTGAAAAAGCGGTAGGTTGGCCGACAAGTAAATCGCTACGGTTTTTGGAATTGTATTTAATTTTAATATAACTTTTGAATAAAGAATTTTATTTGACCGGATTACATGAAGCGAAAGCTCGGAATTATCAATTTCATTACCTACCTACATTAACGAAGTTCGCCGGGTCAGCTAGTTGTTTTTAAAAAATTGAGAAATTTTTGATTGTGTAATTTTGGACGCAAAATTCTTTCCCACATGTGACTCACGTAAGTTTTGCAGAGCTTGAATGTTACTCGTTGAAGCACCATTTTCCCATTGAATGTTTAGTGCTTGAATTGCAGCCCCTGCTTTAACTTTGGGCAGCGGGGATTCTTCAACTGCATTTTCGTCATCACATTTGATTTCGTCCGCTCCTGTATTATTGCAAGTCGATTCCAGATCAATTTCATTTTCGGCGATCCAATCGTTTATGTCCTCGGAACAGTCAATAGGGGATAACTCTTGAAACAAATCATTAATCGTCTTTTAGAATTTGGTCCCTTATGACACTCAAAGGTAGCATATCATGTTCGTCGTACATTACTTGGGTTCATCAAAGGGTTCCAGCACTTTTGAATTGCCGTAGACTGCACCTTGTCCCATGCATTAGCCAAGAGACATACGGCGTGCCTCAAATTAAATGCTTTTAATTCAGTTTCCAAATCGGACCCTTGGCTTCCGACCAAATGTGCCAATAGACTTCTTTTGTAATAGAGTTTAGTCAAGTTGATCACATTTTGATCCATTGGTAGGAGAATAGCGGTGCTGTTTGCTGGTATACACACATGGTATCATTCCATCATCACTTTTCAGCTCGCCGTCCTTTGGATGACAAGTTGCGCTGTCCAAGAGCAACAGAGCCCTCTTCGGAAGATTTTTAGACCCAAGAAACTGCCTTACCTAAATGAAAGAAAAACAAATAAACAAAAAAGATAAGATTATAAGAGTCGATCAGCTTCATTAAACATGTTATCTCTGGCAGAAACGTTGAGTGAAACCATTCTTTAAAAATCGAAAATGTCATCCATGCATTTTTGTTGCCCTTATAAACGACAGGTTTATTTTCGAAATTTTTATATGCTGTAGGATTTATAGCTTTCCCGATGACGAATAATTTTATTTTATGAATCCCAGACGCATTCGTGCAAGCAAGAAACTTTTTTTTTTTTTTTTATATAATTTGCTTACGCTAAAGGGATTTTTTCTGTTGTTAGTACAGTACCCTTATAGTGCGTAACACAGCGTAAGCATTTGTGTTTACCAGCAAGCAGCACTATCGCATTTCATCATTGCATGTTTTTCGGTGCTACTTACTATTAGGAAGAATAGAGAGATAGGAAAGAAGTGTTTGGGTGCAGTTGTAGGGTTTTTCTCCACGGGTGGTGTCTAAGATGCTTAGGGAGATTACGATTTCATGTATTCGATATAAAGTAATGGACTTGGCCGGGATTCGAACGCACGACCTTCCATTCAATAAGCGAATACACTACTACTGCACCTGTTGCCACCCGCTTCCTTCTTTGCTTGTCTTCCGACCTGGAGCGGTGGCTTCTTTAAAGCTCACAAGGGTTTTATTTGGAATAAGTTTAATAAATAGACCGGATGTAGATTTGATCTGGTGACAGACCGAGCTCTTTAATTTTATTTTTGAATTTAACCAAAAACGCTTCAACGAGTTGCGGCTTATTTGACAGCTTTTCTCCACAAATTTGCATTTGCATTGTCAAATTTTCTCTCCTCTTAATTCTACTTATGCTGAACTTGTGCACCTTGTATTTCTCAGAGTATGATTTAGCATTTACATCCTTATTTAGTTGATCTAAAATTTCACTTTTTTGCTTGTTAGAAAGCTTAGGCACCCTTTTCAGAATAACCATAACTTATGGCATAACTTATAACACGGTACTGCGACAAACGACTACGGAGGAAAATGCGCGAATAACAATGCCTGCTAAACAAAACGCACACATACATTTGTTTAAAAAGTACAAGAAATAGCGGTAAAATAACTGTCCAGACATAGAAAAATAAACATGAAGGAAAATATGCAAATAGCGAACGAAATAAGAGTTCATGAAACAATAGTTGCTTTTATCGAGTCAAATTTTTTTAGGAGTTGCAATTACTGAGTCAACAATGGTAAGATTTGAGGCGTTGCTTTTATCGAGCAGTTGCACGTATCGATGATTGCATTTATTGAGGTCGTACTGTACTTGGTTTGTCGCTCTGTTGACTTCCATTTTGAAGTAAAATAAGCAATTATGTGTAGTCAAAGTTACCCGTGCAGAGCTTGTGGTAAAAGGCGACTAAAGGGTAAAATCACATTTAGGCAATTCAAACATCTAGGTGAACCTAGCGACATATCTTAAAGATGTCCCGCAAGTGTGCATGCAAATCCGTGAGTTGGCACGACTGCACATGTCCTAAAAGGTGGATCACACAATATCCCTGTTTTGTTGGGAAAGATATTCATAGTGAAGTAGGAATTCCCACCAAAACCATCCGCAGCAGCCGGGTTTTTATATTTCAAATTTGGTACACTTACTACGATAACACCTTCGAGCTGTCAGAAAAATGTGCAGATAAAATCAACAAATCCAACAAATAGATCCGTGCGCAGCCAAAACTAGCTAGTATTTTTAATTATAAACAAAATCAACAATTTTTATTCAACTAGAATGGATATTTTTTAAAATGTTGCCTTTTTCCTGTTTGACATTTTTTTCGCGAAATGATATCAGCTGTTTTATATAAACGATACCACCAAAGTGCGGGGAGCATGTCCGTAGAGTATGTTCAAAATAGAAATTCCTCGTTTAGTCGAAATTAGAGTCTTGGGTTGAAATTGATTTCGCACGGTTGCAATGAGACTGTATTCACGTCTATGTGTACAAATACACTTATATTTTTGATAAGTTCGAGTACAGGTTGTGCAATAAATAGAGAAATGTCATTCCTTTTTCTATCATTTCTACTAATTTTCAACTCAACTCCAAATTCATTTTAACTCGATGAGTCGAAAACCTGCATCGAGATTTCAACGCTACTCTACGAACGAAGCATAAAATGTATCAATCGTACCATGAATATATAAGAACGAATCGACCAAAGTTCATTCAAGTTCATTCAATGTTCATTCAACCTATCCGCAGCAAGATTTAAATTCTTCTTTAATCCGCAGTGGTCCGCAGTGGGATATTGTACCTATTTGTAATACGTGTAAAATCGTACTTTACTACGGATAGTTTTTCCAACAAAATAGGGGTAATAATCAATAATGGAAGCATGCACGTATCGAAATCGAAAAAAGAGGCAGGCCACTCCTGGATCACACAAATCCAATAACACCAGCATATGATTGGCCTCCGTGATGAAGTGATCCGAGACCGAGAGGCCTGCCGATCTTTATTGAGGTCAAACCGGTGAACCCCAAAGGCGATCCAGTATGGATGCAGTACATCGGGAGGGCTATGGTCCCTTAAATTTTAATCAAACATTCGCCTTCAAGGGAGAAAAAGAAGTTACGACACTGAGCCATCGCCAGGTTGACCCCTATCAGTGCCAACTCTAATCGTAAAGCACCTAATCACCAATTTTACCTTAGTGCTTGGGGGAAACCTAGCTTATTTGTACGTCAGTCGCGCGTTGCAATTAAACAGGAAAATCAAAATACCTTCAGGATTGACAAGTAATTAACTAAAGACCTCTTTTAAACACATTCTTCTTGTCAGCAGTAAAACATCTTCAGGCTTAAAGACCGCAAAACTTCGTTACACCATCAAATTCATCGTTCCTTTTTTTCTGTTCATCCATTCATCAAACTCATACCTGCCACCCATTGCGAATTAATATTTAAATACACTCAAAACCTCAATATGGTTAGATTTTGCCCCTTAAGATGTTGCGTATGTGTGCGTCCATGAATCAGGCAATTAAAAGCTTATAAGCCAAAAGAAACTCCACACCAGTATCCGCCACAATTCTATGCCCGAGTAAATAAAGAATTTATTGACTGCATAACTGAACGCCATTAATTCTTATTCCATCTTATACTGTGCTTATGAATAGCTTAAGCTATGCCTGCAACATTTCTCTCTCACAATACATAACAAATTGCTTTTGATAGCTTTTCGTTATGAAAATCTTTGTATGAAACATTGAAAAAAGTATAAAAAGAAAACTGCTTACAACAAAAGAATTAATAATTTACAAGAAATGAGGAAGAAAAACAAAACAGAACGCGGAGAAAACGGAAGACATTGAGAAATCTTCCTCCGAAAGTACATCATGCAAATTCATGCGCATAAAACTGGTACATACCCTTTTTTTTTTTTTTGCATAATATTTAGTTATGTGATTGAAGAGCGGGGGCGATGAGGGGTGGAAACATCCACATCATCTTTCACGACCTACTACCGCCACCGACCATCACATCAGAACAGACTTTTCTAACCTCTCATCCTTATGGTTATGCACACGGAAAATGATTGCTATTGTGTAGAGGGGCTTGAAGAAAGAAAACATTTTTCCATCTTTTTCTTTGTCGTCGTCTTTATTATCAGGTCTCCATCGTGATCGTCGGAGTCATTTTCGCCGCCGTCCTTGTTGTCGTTATTGTCAGTGCTGAAGATTCTCAATTTGCCCAAGTTGCAAAAGCGAATGGATATACATATATACTCGGCTTGTATTTAGATTTTCTTTTGTGCAATGCCTCCTCTCTGTATTATTATTCTATCTTACGCTGTGGTCTTGGAGCTGCGTCCGTCGCGGAACGATGTGTTCTTGCCAATGCTATTTGTCAGCAGCTCGATTTATGCTAATCAGCTAAATAAGGGATAGCAAGATATAAAAAAAATCTTTCTCTTTGATTTAAATGCAGCGTTGATTGATTGATTCATTCTGAGCCAAGGAGGACAAACTCTTTCTTGGAAAGGTGATCAAATTTGAAAGGGTATGATTCAAATTTCAATCCATTTTTATTTCAGTCAGAGTCAAGTTAAACTCGTACTTTCCATTAAGTTTTAAAAGAAGAGAAGTATTTGTTACTGTTCCATTTTTAGGGACCAATGGTGACGAAAACGCACCTATAAGGAAATTATTCATAGAGCATAATCTCTCGTTAATTACCTTTAGCATTTTCAATATGGGAACACTGACATTTTCTGACAGCTGACGCTTTATTTTATATTTTAAAAATAATAGAAGGAGTACTTTATTTTCTCAACCGCTTTTACATTTTGTACAATAATATGTTACACAGTACAATTTAGGCAATGGCTATGCCGTCTGCCTCCAGTTGTCCGAGAATGAAATCGGCCACTCCTCTATTTAAAAAAAAAATTAAAATACTCCCCTGCAACTTAGACTACACCATCCCTCAGCTCCGTTTTAACAAAAACTTCAAAGTCAACTCCCCTCCCCCAGAACAATTCTGGGAGGAAGCACCCCATGTCACAGATGAATCGCTCCACTTTTAATCCAAAACCAACGAGGGGGTTGGTAGAGGTGTGTTCTCTGATAGCTTGAACCTCAGCCTCTCTTTTCGTCCCCTAATCACTGCAACGTTTTCCAGGCGCAAATCATGGCGATGCCGATTAAAGAAGTCCTATCGTGCTTGAAGAGGAACGTGATATCCGCTATGGATATCCGAATCTTCTCAGATAGCCAGCTGCGCTTAAATCTTTGGATTCTGTCTCCACAAACTCAATCGTAATCCTAGACTGCCGATCATCTCTAGTGGAGATGGCTGAGCAATTCAACATTCACCTATGCTGGCTGTCGGGACACAGAGATATTCCAGGGAATTGTAAGGCTGATGAACTCGCCAGAAAAGGAACCATACTGCCCCTTTTACCTGATGAAGGTCCCTTAGGCATTCCAGTTGCTACATGCAAAATCAGGTTTATGAGGGAGACCATTGAGAGAACTAACCTTAGGTGG
Source organism: Portevinia maculata (assembly GCA_949715645.1). Lineage (NCBI taxonomy): Eukaryota > Metazoa > Arthropoda > Insecta > Diptera > Syrphidae > Portevinia > Portevinia maculata. Next base: position 274,587,176 of record OX454526.1, on the reverse strand, counting down.
ACAAGTGGCAACACCATACAAATGACTTCTGCTGGAACGAGGAAGAGGAGGAGACTATTCTTCACCTTCTCTGCACATGCCCTGCTCTCTCTCTAAGACGAAAACTCCATTTGGCATCTTTCTTTTATGGTAGAAACACATCAACACTTCAACTTCGACTTGGACTTTGACAAGAGCGGGAACTTTAGCGTTTAAAGTTGAGTCAAACACAATGAAAAATGTAACTTCAAGAGCGAAACAAAGAATGGTTGTAAAGAAAAGAGAAAATTATGTCAAAATACAAGCAAGCGAGAAAATTCGCTCAAAATATTAGCATTTGCATGTTGGGAAAACTGAAAACATCGCCTCAAGGTTGGTGGGACTTGCACTTCAACTTTGAATTTAGGATTTAGGTCTAACGTTGAAGGTGAAGTTGAGGTGGAAGTGCTAATGTGTTCCATCCCATTAAAAAGCATTGGGTCTAAAACGTGCGACGTGGTTATCAAAGTTGAAGGCGACTTTGAAGTGTTGATGTGTTTCTACCATTACAATGATCTCAACGATCTCATAAACATCGACATTAAAAGTCTTTCAAGCTTTATCAAAAGCTCCAACTGGTTCAACGAGTAGATGGAAGATAGATCCGTGTGGTATCACAATAGACCTTTTTATTGGGCTTAGTGTGTCGACTTCTGCCGACTGCCACTATAACCTAACCTAACCTATGCCGTCTGCCGTATTTTTCTATTAAGTTCTAGTATATTATCCGGCGTGCGTTTCTGCTCGTAAAAAAAATACATGTTATTATAGTAACAAACAAGCCAAACAGCTTAACCAATTTTGACAAACGTAAAAGAAACATTCCTCCATACAATACTAACCTCTTCTTAAGTTATTACTCTTCTGTAGCTCCTCGTATTTTTAATAAACTACCAATAAAAATAAGACGCTCTAGGAATATCTATTCCTTTAATAAATCGGTCAAGAAGTGGCTGTTTAATTTTGAACTCATTGAGATTGATAATCTATAGAAATTACAAAAACACAGTTGTATCACGCTGTGATAGGTGTGTCTGAAGATATTAGGCAAGCTCTTGACGAAGACAAAGTGTCCTTCTTAGTCCTTCTTGATTTTTCTAAGGCGTTTGATTTGGTTGACCACTCTTTTTTGTGCCGCAAGTTGTCTCATATATATAATTTCGAGCCTTGTGCTATAAAGTTAGTATCGTCATACTTAACTCACAGATTTCAAGCCGTAGAAGTTAATCCATCCCTTTCAAACCCCCTGCCTATCATAAGTGGTGTCCCTCAGGGATTCATACTAGGACCTTTGTTTTTCTCCCTTTATGTCAACGATCTTCCTAATGTCATCAAAAACAGCTCAATTCATTTGTATGCTGATGATGCTCAGCTCGTATTAAGCTGTCCTCTGGGTTTAATAGAGCACGCCGCGCAATCGATAAATAATGATCTTGCCGATATAGTACAGTGGTCTCAACAAAATGGACTGATATTAAATCGAGATAAAACTAAGTGCATCGTGATTTCGCGAAAGCCCCTAGATCTGGCTTATTTTCCTATCCTCACACTCCAAGATTCTCCTATTGAGTATGTAGAATCCGTCAAGAACCTTGGGGTGACCTTTAATCGATTCTTAACCTGGGACAACCACATTAATCTTGCAGTCGGCAAGACTTATGGAGTTATCCGAACGTTGTGGGCGACCCAATCCTTTACACCCTTTAAAACACGAGTCTTACTTGCTAAAATTCTAGCCATGCCAGTCTTAACATATGCTTGTGAAATTTTTGCGAGTTGTAGTTATGCATCCAAGAGGAAACTTAATGTGGCATTTAATTGTATTGTGCGATATGTGTTCGGATTGCGTAAATTTGATCGAATATCACTATAATCCAGCCAACTTTACAATATGACTTTCGACAATCTCCTGTTTTCGGACATACTTTTAACACATCAACCGACTTATATATATGAAAAAATAAGATATCCCACCTCAAGCAGATCTGCTCAATTGATCCCTCCTCGGTAATCTTGCTTAACTTCTGAGCGTCAGTTTTTTATTCACTCCACACGGTTGTGGAACTCCTTACCCTACTCTATCCGAACTTTAAATAACACAACTAAACTTAAAAATGAATTAAAATCGTATCTCTCCTTGAATTCTTAAAATTTTGTATTGATTTTTTGTATATTTTTTGTATATTTTCATTATTTCTTTTTTCTCATCAACATGAATTCCTCCTTTTGTAACTCATGTAGCTTTTTATACTCGCTTCAACTATTGTATGCCTTTCACTAGTTTATAAGATATTGTATCTTACTGTGTATAGGTAAATCACTAAATAAAAATAAATAAAAATAAATAAATAAATAATAATTATTTAGTAGCTTGTACGTACATCTAATTATTATGAGTTTTTTTTTCTTTTCTCGCTCCACCACACAATATATTTCTTTTATTTAATCTAAAATTTTATATGTTGTTGTTGACTGACTCTATATTCGGCACTTATTGTGTTAACTATAGAATGTATTTATTTATTCATTCTCTGATGAAAAATGCTTAAATTTTGTACAGTACTTGAATTTATGTAAGTGTCTTTATTTTATATTTGAGTTTGTTAATTTAAATCCACACATAAAATCCTTCTAAAAAAAAATAAAAATGTTAAACATGTATATCTGTTCAGAATACTGTAAAATGGGTCTAAATTGAAGTAATGAATAAAAATTTAATTGAAAAAATAAAACAAAAAATAGAAACATTCTGGGGACAATAGCGAAGATTGCCTTAAAACTCGAGCTCGATTGGCTCAGTGTTTAACGGGATTTTACCCTTTGCTCCGCATGATTTAGCCAGCTAACGCAACTCGGTTGCTCCACTAAGGGTAGGTGCTAGTTAGCTGGCAGGCAAATTTCACATTTTTCGCTACATAGTTAAGCCCATGTTGATGGTATTATGTTCACCTAAGTGCCTACAACATCTGTACAAATTTTCAACTTAATCGGATTCACGATGCGTGAACGTATAGAAAACGAACACACCTATTGTACGTTGATGGCTTATGCCAGAAACTTTCGCGCAAGTACCATCAATAACTGTACAAAGTTTTAACACAATTGGATGAACGATGGGCGAACTTATAGAAGACGAACACACAAACAATAATTTTTATGTATAACATTTATTTCGATTTCCGGCTTTTTCTTTTGGGTTTTTTTCGATTGAGACGAACAAACCAAAGAAGAATCATCCAAGTCGGACGAGCCCTTCTCGTTTTTTTGCGCGACTAACGGACGGCAATCGATGTTTTTATAGAGAAGGAAGTACACCGATTTTGGAATACCAAAAAAAAACTCTTCTTAAAATGTAAGAAAAAATTAACATAAACGTTAAAAGATGGGGTTACAAACCACCATAATTTGCACCAGTCTCCAATCACCATTTAGTACGCACAACATCCTTTTAAAGTTGAGAATTTAATAACTGTAAAGAACTTCTTTTGGATTAATAGGAAACACTTTAGAAGGCCTGCACGTTCTTCTACTTACAGTTCATTCTTCATTCCCAGTACTACCTGGAATTTCTTGGAGAACGGTTACTGGAGCTCCTTGAAAATATTCCTCTTGTTCAGAGAAGGATGATGTATGATGTTGTTTCAACAAGATGGAGCACATTGTCACGGTAGCAGCGGGAAAACGTCGTTCTCAACCAAGCTTTTAATGAACGGTGGATTGGTCGATTTGTCCCCAACCCTTGGCCACCAAGATCTCCGGACCTAACACCCATGGATTCTTTCTTCTGGTGTGCTATAAAAGAAAAAGAATATTTTAGGGAAATGTCAAGTCTGGAAGAGCTCCAAGAAAAAATTAGTTCCCTTTCAGAAGAGATGTGAAGATTGCTGCTCTGCCATCCGAAATGCTGAAACGCTGCCGAAAGTGTATTCAAATGGAAGGAAAGCACTTCGAACTATTCCTATAAACATTTCCACAAACTGTTCCAAAAAGGACCACAAAAAAATATCCAAGATTTTAAGAGTTATTCACTAGGTACATATCTTCTTGACCATTTTCGTCTGACAGTGGTCAAAAATGGCTTCAACTGTATTTGTATATATACTTTATATATAGTATATTACAAAGATCGTACGTAAAAAAGTTACTTAACATAATTTTTAAAAAAAACTTCAAGGATAAAAATTAAAAAAAAAAAAACAAATTATAAAGTAAAAATTTTGAGAAAAATGCATTTTAGGTAAAAAAGTGGAACAATAAATTTTCCAAATGTTGAGTTTAAGGAGCCATAACTTTTCTGTAGCTGCACAGATGTAGACGAAGTGTTTAAGACTAGTATGCGCTACTAAATTGTCTTTCCAAAATGTACAAAATACCTATTGTACCTATTATAATTTAGAAGTTATAGTGGTTACACCTTCAAATTAGAGGTCACCCACTTCGATGTACTATAACTTGAAACGGGGTGAGAATAGACCCCCCCCCCCCCACCAATTCGCACTTAACCAATTTTAATTTTTTTTTGCACTTGCACACCTTTACACCAAACGCATAACACAAGCATACTGACAGTGAATATGCGCATGAAAATAAAGCTTTACTTGCAAATCTAAGAATTTTACTTGACGCTGTTTCTAAAATATAGCACTATTCCATATTAGGAGCGTATTCTAAAATTAGCACCCTTCACAAAATGTGGACATTTATTTCCAAATTCAGTCTTCCTCTTCTTCATCTTTCTTAACGACGAAATTATTATCAGGATTTAAGGGGGGTTCGCCGGTTCGAGCCCATTGAATATTGGCAGGCCTTCCGGTTTCGGATCACTTCATAAATAAGGCCAATCAAAACGCAGGGGTGTTGCACTTGTTTGAACCAGGAGTTTAAAGGCCTGACTATTTTTTTACGATTTTCACACGTACATGCCCTATTATTGACATTGGTTTGATCTTCCTTTTACGACATCGGTGATCTCCAGTAGTACGTCAACCCACAGATTTGCATGCAAACTTGCGGGAGAGTTTCAATAAGTTAAATTTGGCGCTTGGCTCACACGAATGGTAAATTGATGTGCTCTCTCCCCTTTCGACTTTTCGACTTTTACAACGAGCGTTGTTTTTTGGGGGCGTGATGTTCTTAGCCCCGTCCCTGCCCGAATAACTGATAAAATCAGTGTCTAGTAAAAAATGTTTATAGAGTTGCCAACTGAGTCGGCTATTCGCAAGACAAAATGAAGTTGTTCATTTATCTTGGCCAAAAATGCACAGATTGCACACAGATGAAAGTATCGGCGCAGTTGCGACCAGTGAGGGTTGAATGCTCTGATATGTCTGACATTAACAAGATGCACGAACCTTTTTTTTGGAACTCTGGCTCTGGCCTGAGCTAAAAAGAAAAAAACGAAGACCGTGTGATTCGACGCCGCTGTATTAACGGATAAGCTAACAACGACTTCAGCCTGGGAACTCCACAGCGACAGACCATCCATGAGATGCGCCTCAAATACTTCAAAAGAGTCGCAAATTAGCGCTCTATGATTCAGTTCCTGCCACGCCCATAAAATTATCTAAATAAGCCAACAAAGATTGGCCATTTAGGGCCTAAGGGGTAGCTTCTCCAAATATTTGCTTGTGCGAAGTGGAAGGGACCTACAATAGTAAGCTGAATGCGACCGCAAATTTGAGAAGCTTCTCGTGACAATTGATACTCTTGAATATTTGTTAAACGTTCGCAAAAGGTAGGGTAGTGGAAAAATCTGTAGATGTAACTTGGCCTGCACACTAACCACTAGACAACTGCGCCCGCCATAAAATTATCTAACGAATTAAAAAGAAACACGTTGGCTCATTTGCTCAGCTTATGTGTGTTTTATTTCAAACTCAAATCCCGCAGCCTTTAAAAATCACACCCTTTATGAACTGTAGTTTGTCATTCTCAAAAAAGTGTGTTTCTTTTGTTGGCCTACATAACTTCAAATGATTCAAACTTTATAATCACGCCCGCCTATATGTACTGTACATACATACATACATCAATTACTTATGAATGTGTGTATCGCCAGCTATCGTGCCCTTTCAATATCGATTAGAAAAATAAATTCATTTCTCAAAGCTCCTCTGAAATTTTCCTAAAAACGTGACATCCGTTCAGGCAATTAAATTCCAAATTTTCCGAACACACCCACTTAAATGAACCCTCAATGTTTTTCTTGACATGTGTCAAAGATGACAGATATCATTTTCCAATAAATTAAAATCTTTGAAGATACCCCTATTGGTTCAACTTATCGTCTCTAACTACAAATAAATAATTGTCTATCTTTTTTTTTCGAATATAAAATAAAATTGAATTTCCAAAGTCATCAACACTCTCAGTCGTATGTCAACACATACATACACCGCTTCTCTCTTACCCACTCACTTATAATCTCAATCATGATTGTCAAAAACCATCGACTCGAAAGCCGTCTTAAATTAATACCCCAGGCTATTTTATTGCCACCGGCAATTATGCATATCGTAAATTACTTGGACAAAAAAAAAAACACGCCACAGACAACATCAGTACAACAACAAAACAAATAAACTCAACCCTCCATTAAATAGTCGCTAATACACTGTTATACCCGCGGGTACACATAGCGTGCAACGCCGCACCGAACTCAGCTTTGCCACACCAAATAACAAAGTTATTATAAAACTTTAATCATAGATAAATTTACAGCGTGCGGGAACGGTGTGTGTTAACAGAATAGACTAACGCGTTTTGTACCTGGCTACTGTCCGGGTTAGTGGAATCAAATTTCGTTTTTCGAATCGTGATTATGAGGAACACGAGTGTCGGTCGGCGACTTAAGTGAACCCTCTGATTAAGAAACACACTCAATCAGGTAACGAGTTTTTGGAAACAAACATAACTACCTGTGACAGTTCTTATTGGAGAATCAATTTTATTCGTTAATAATTCTTGGCAATCGGCCCTAGCGAGGTACCCGTCGGAACGGAAAATTCTACGATCTGATAAGAATCGGAGGATTTTTGCTTCAAGGTATTCTGCCGAACAGGTATTCGAAGCCTAAATCCTCCGATTCTAATCAGGTCGGAGAATTTTCCGTTCCGACGGATACCTCGCTAGGGCCGAATATCCGCATTTTCAAACTATAAAGCTGAGAATAATAGATCATGACATTATGTAGTCTGCAACTGCTGTCATAATGAAAGGGGTAGAGCACTTGTAGACTTAGTAAAACTGACATTTGGGTGTGCACGTTCGCGCTTCCAATTAAACTCAATTTTGTCTTAATTGAATTTGATTTGTTGTCTCGATATTGTCTCATGTTGTGGACCCATGTTTTATTGCTTTTGTTTTTTGTTGTTGCTTGTATGCAGTTGAAATAGGTTTAGGCAGTGACAATTCCCAAGGCAATCTTTATGTCAGTTGTAAAAGTTTTGTATATGAATTATTCATTTGTTAATGTATACGCGCGATAAGAGAGGTGTTGTCGTATTATTGTTGATAAATACATATATAAAGATTGTTTTACTGCTTAAGTGATTTGATCATGAAAAATGAATAATATTTGTATTAATAGCAATTATGTATTGTTATATTTATATTTCGGCGAACCACACAGGCGGAGCAGTAGGGATTTAGTTAAATGGGAGTGTAATGATCAATTTTATCCTGATCATAGCCTAACCGTCATTAAGGGAGAAGAAGAAGATGTATTGTTATATTTATTCGCAGGTTAGTTAATAAAATAAATATATAAGTAGATAAGAGATAATTGTTCTATTTGCGAATATAGGCAATTTCCAAATGTACAGCCATAAAGATCAAAGGCGAACAATCACTGCCATCAACAAACCAATTCGGTAACGCCACCTAACGTGTATCTTCAGCCGACATAATTTGTTTCCCAGGCAATTTAGCAAATCAGGAGGGCTGGATAATATAAAAAATTACCCAAGTTATCAAGAAAATATCTGACTTTTATTCTAAATGCCTGTGTAAAATTGCAATACTTTCCAGATCCTTGGAAATTGGCTAAAGTGGTGCCTATAGTCAAAGCTGGGAAGCCCCTCGAATATGCATCGAGTTATAGACCAATATGCTTACTTAGTACTCTAAAAAAATTATATCAAATAGTCTTTAAAGAAAAAATTATGTTGTTCATCCAGGAAAGAAAAATATTATCAAATGAGTAGTTTGAATTCAGACACCACCATCAAGTACACTATGTTCCATGTGTTTACGAACAGGAAATTTCCTGATTTAATTTTACAAAATTGTTTAAATCCTTCGATAATATGGGAAAAACCAAATGCAATATCAAAGAAGATTAAATTATGTTTATAAAAAAAAATTGGTATTAGCCAGATAAATTAAATTTTTATGATGCTTTTCCCATTAATAAAATTGGTCGTTTTTCCGTTTCACCTGTTTACGAACAGTAACTAAATCTACCTGGTATCATATTTTAAATCAAATATAAAGGCATTAAGAGTATCAGGGACCTTAGTTCAAAACATTGCAAAGAAACAACAACTATGGGTAAAATAAATGCATTAACCAAGCCCAAATTCGAGCTTACAAGGAGCAAGGAAAAACTATCCGTTTTATAGATGGTAAGATTGGAAGAGGACCAACTGTTGTTCACAGCTATCTTAATGACCCTGAGAACTGTTGGGAAAAACCGGAAAGGAGGAATAATGAGAGCAACAACAAGTCAGAATCGACGGGCGACACTGAGGGCTGCTTCAAATTCAAGAATTTTCCTAAGTAAGTAAAATCAAGGCAGAAACTGCAGTTCAAGTTAGTAGATCAACTGTTTATCGCGTGATACAGGAGTCCAACCATATTAGACACAAAAAATGAAAATGAAACCACCAATGAACGCAATAAGTGGTATTAGGTGGAGTCGAGCCATACCGTTGTCTTTTGAGATGAAACAATTTTAATTTGGATGGACCTGATTGATATAATTATTATTTCCATGATTTGAGGAAGAATGAAATAAGCTTGGATAGAAGACACAGCAAGGGAGGGGAAGTAATGGTATGGCTACCGTACTTAACCCGCTCTGCACACTCAAGCTTGAAGCAGGGAAAAAGGCAATAAGAGGGGCGAACTTAAGATGGACGGCACTAGATAGTTGCCACACCACAAGAATGCTATGGCCCATCTTCAATGGAGCCAGAACCGAGAGTCTCATGAAGCTCTGGAGAATACCACCCACTTCCTATGTCACTGCCCGGGCCTCCAACACATCAGGTACAGATTCCTGGGGAGACGTTTCTTCCATGACCTAGACGAGCTTCAACAAATCCGCAGGATGGTTTGTATCGAACAACACAGTGAGTAATTAATCTCAGCTTTTGTAGACATTGTTAAAAAATGATTAAGGGACAAACCTCCTCCCCCGATGGGCAGCACAATGGGTCAGTATTGACCTGAGTGTGGCTCTAAGTCAGCCCGCCTACCTAACCTCACCTAATGATATGGGTAGCAGTAAGCTTTGACGGAACTGCAAACCTTGATTTTCAAAGCTCAAGAAAGGCACAATCACCTACAACTTTATACTGGAAAGAGCTTTCCCTCATTTTTCCGAATTGTTTGGTGGACAACGATGGATTGTCCAACAGGACAATGCACCGATACAAACCGCAAGAATAACGTGAATTCAGAGTCAAATTGTAGATCTACTGGCATGCCGCCATATTCACCGGACCTGAGCATCATGTAAAACGTGTGGGGATTGCTTTCAAGAAAAGTCTACGAAGTAGGAATGCATTACTCCAACCCGGAAGAAATAATTGAAGCCATAAAACAAGCCTGGTCCGAAATTTCACTAAATTACTTGGAAGAACTGTATAAATCTCTTCAAATCAGGCTTCTTGAAGTGATACAGCGATCGGGAGGTAGTACACATTTTTAAAATAATGTTTACAATCTTAATAAAACCCTAATTAATTTATTCCAAAAAAATTGTGTTGTTTTATTATCTTTTAAGCATCTATCAGGTAGATTTATGTAGTTACTGTTCGTAAACAGGTGGAACGAAAAAAGGACTACTTTTATGATATGATCTTATTGGGAAAAGCTTCATAAAAATTGAATTTATCTGCCTATCCCCAATTTTTTTTTAAAAAAAAACATAATATAACCTTGTCTCATATTGTATTTGGTTTTTCACATATTATGGAAGGATTTAAACAATTTTGTAAAATTAAATCAGGAAACTACCTGTTCGTAAACACGTGAACTGAGAATTTGCAGTAACATCAAAACATACAGAACACTAATCAACGGGTATGATTCTGCTTAATATTAGAAAAGCGTCTGACTTAGTATGGCATAATGGTCTTATGTATAGACAGAGACGTCGTTGCTTTCAAGTGTGTGTCAATAGATGTTTTTCTAACATTTTCATTATGGAGTTCCACATAGTTCCGTTCTGGATAACACTGCAATTTTTTCGTCACATAAATCCGGTATGTCAACATTGAGACGTATTAAAAAGTGCGGAGAAAATATAATAGCAGTATTATACAAAGAGGAAAATAAAGCTTAATGCGGAAAAGATGCAAGCTATCTATTTTACCAGCAAAAAAACCTTGGTTTCTTCCAACCAGCGGGTGATCGCTTGTCAATTTTTTTGTGAAATCTCATGGCATATACCTAGATTCCAAACTAATATTTAAAGAACATGTCGTAAGAACAATAAGGAATGTAAATTTTACCATTAAAATGGTATATCCCTTTATTTAACGAAAATCACTTGTCAAACGACAACAAACTAATTATTTATGAAGTTGTATTCGAGTCAATTTTGCCTTATGGCTGTCAAGTGTGGGGTAGTTATGCTGAATCTGAATGTCATATAAGTAAAATGAAAATATAGCAAAATTAATTGTTTAAAATGATGCTCTATCTTTCCTCGCATCATCATTCCAACTCAGATCAACACAATAAAGCTAATGTTGAACTGATCTCCGACAGAATGCGAAAAATCACAAATTTATTCATAATTCGATGTGATTTCCAGATAATGATCTTATCAATAACCATCTATTTAATAATCTAAATATGTCTTACAATTAACTCAATGTAAATTTATTGTTCGTGTTATTTAAATATACAGGGTGTTCCATTTTTTATGTCGGTATGTAAACATTAAATAATTTTGACATTTATCGACCGATTGACTTGAGTAGACATGTTTTTGAAACGTCAATTCAGTACAATTGTGAATCGCTTTACATCGAAACAGCACGGCGAAATAGTGACGCTGAACATTGAAAAGGTGCCGAAAAGATGCTAGAATTTGGCCTTATGTCACTTTCACAAAGCGACATAAGGCCAAATTTCGAGATTTGGGCTTATGACGCTTGGGGTTATGTCACGGCACCATTGAATATAGTCGTTTAGTTGTGTTAACTCAACGTGCACATCGTCGAAAATAACGTGGCCAACAAGCATAGTCTAACAACACTATTCGTCGTTTGGTGTCGAATTTTATTGAACCAATTTTGTGAAACGAGATCCATGAAAAACCATTGCATGACCAAAAAGTGACTGTTTGGGCCGGCGTTTGCCCCAAAACCATCATTGGGCGGTTTCTCGTCGAAACAGTCGATGGGAATCGATATCGGTGGATGTTGGCTCATTATGTCTGCACACAAATGTGTGTAAAAGATCTGGACGGTTACTGGTTTCAACATGATGGCGCGCCATGCCACACTGCAAATCAAACAATGCAATTTCTGCGACGAAAATTCCCTGAACGTGTGCTGTCAAAAAATGGCGACATTGACTGACCACCCAGATCTCCACTTTCGACCCCTCCGGACTTCTTTTTGTGCAGTTATTTGAAAAGAAGAGTGTACGCCAGCAAGCCTCATACCACTGACAAGCTCAAGGCAAACATTCGTGCCGAAATCATCGCTATATCGCCCGAGATGCTCGAAAAAGTGATGGAAGTCGCAGCAAAAATGGCATATTTAGCTTAAGGCGGCCACTCAATTGATGTTATATTCCGAAACTAGTCCAAATAATTTGCAAAGGACCAAATTTAATAAAAATACCTCTTATATTATTCAATATTCACATAAAAAATAAATATTAGGCATTAACGGCCCATAGAGGGCCTAAAACCTAGCTTCTCCAATCACTTTCTTTGCGAAGTGGAAGGGACCTACAATTTTAAGCCGAATCCGAACGGCAAATTTGAGAAGCTTCTCATGACAATTGATACTCTTGGATGTTTGTCAGACGTTCGCAAGAGGTGGGGCAGTGGAAAAAAAAACTCAAGATGTTGTTTGGCCCCGGAATTGAACCGTGGACCTTTCGATTAGTAGGCAGACACACTAACCATTGAGCCACTGCGCCCGACAATATTCACATACCGACATAAAAGATGGCGTATCCGTTATATTTTTTTCTATTTTTTTATTTGTTAATTAATTTATTTGATGAATTATTTATATGTTAATGCATTTATTTGTTCATTGATTTTATTTGTAGATTTATGTATTTTTTTAATTTATTCATTCGTTAATTTATTAAATTGCTGAATTTATCGTTTATTCATTGCTTTATTTTTTATCTGCTTTATTTTTTTTTTTCTTTCTTAGTATCTAAGTCTTATTTTGTTTTCTATAATTCAAATTCACTTTAATTTAATTCATACCTAACAATTTTTTTTACTTCCTAGTAGGGTAGTGTGTGGCAGATTTGATACTTTTTGTGTACTAACCTAACAATGTCAGAAAAGTTATTAAAAATCTGCCTAAGACTATTGTGCCCCATGTTGGAGCACAATCGTCATCTATAGGTGGGGCACTTTTGTCATGCCTTTTTCTACTATCGTGTGCGGAGGATATCGATATCATCGGCTCTTCCCAGCGTGCCGTAGTTGTTATAGAACCTTTTACGGCGCGGCGATTGAAGAACAGGAGAAATTGCTTGGTTAATGAGGACAAAACCAAGTACATGCGAAGGGGAGTTTCTAATTTGCTTAAAATGTTTTTGAGAGCTTTTTTAAGCATTGCTTCGTGGACATCAAACATGCTTGTAGTTTTTAATTTTTTTTTATAAGAACGGACCATTCTGAACATGTTTTCAAATTTGTTATTTCAGCTTTAAGTTATTCCATACTAAAATTGAACATGAGGAGCTTTTCTAGTTGATGTCATAACTGCCCCATATGCTTTCGTCAAAAGGGCCCCATGATGTGTTTTTGGAAATCAAGTTATTTTTCACAAAACTTATAAAGACAATTCAATTAAATGTTAAAGATAACTTTTATAGATTATAAACACAAAGGTTTGACACTGACAAGAAAATAGTTCCATTTAGAAACCGCTGAAAATCACTTACTTCGCAAGAATGAGAAATTACACAAAATCAAAGAAAAAACGAAAAACCTGTCGCACCGCCCCACCTGTTAAAGGAAAGCTGTGGGAGTTCGTGTACGATCTACAAGAAAATGTCGGCATGATTTGTTATCGAAGGCTTTAATCCTCTCAAAACTGAAGGTTCTCTTTACAAGAAGGAGGAAGGTGATCCGTTTGACTCAAAAGGCGTCACAATCCAACTCTCCAATGAAGCAAAATATCTGGGAGTCATCCTGGATAGCAAACTTCTTTGGTCCAAGCATGTTGAGCTGAAGACTGCCAAGGCGCTGTCGGTTTTCTGGCAGTGCAAACGTATTTTCGGAAAGCCATGGGGCTTATCACCGAAAAGAGTCCTATGGATTTATACGGCTATGATAAGACCATTTCTAGCATACGCATCGGTTGTTTGGTGGAATAACATACATACATATTAGGCCTACAGGGTCTGAACGTAGCTTCTCCAACCGCTTTCATGCGAAGTGGAGGGGACCTACAGTTTTACGCCGAATCCAAACGGCGAATTTGAGAAGCTTTCTCATGACCATTTGACAATTCTCATAACAATTTGATGCTCTTGGATGTTTGTCAGAGGTGCCAAAAACACTCGGTATTCTCAAGTGGTCCCCCATCTAAGTACTAACCACGCCCTACGTCGTTTAATTGCGGTGATCGAACGAGAACCGATTGATTCGACGTGGCAAGGTCGTTGGCGGAATAAGCTTTCACGTAAATACGTTACTGCTGCTTTTGCCAAACTCCAAAGGAAGGTATGTCTCGGCTGCACGGGCGCCTTCCCCAGCACGCCTGGCTCCGGCCTAGATGCATTACTGAACTTCCCGCCCCTTGAAGTTAACATCATGAGTTGCACAATCAAAGCTATCTCACGTTTAAGAAGAGGTGGCTTGCGCGACGGTTGTCCTTCGACTCCTGTCTTATGATATGCCGTCCGATGCAATGACACCGGAACTTCGGCTGAAGCACAACTACGAAGTCGACTTTCCTCGTGTTCAGGACTGGCTCTGGCCAGACTCTGAGCATGGAATGGAATGCAGTCGAATCTTTAAGGATGACTCCAAAACCGATTAGGGATCTGGTGCTGGTGTTTTCATGGAGAGCGACAACATTAGACTTTTCTTCTCGTTAGGCAAACATGTGTAGCAACAGGCAGGCTGCGCTAAATGCCTTGCTCAACCCCTTAACCACCTCCAAAATAATTCGTGAATGCAAGATCTCTCTGAATTCGGTCGGAAGGCTGAATTCCCTTAGACTTGTCTGGGTCCCGGGTCATAACGGGATCACGGGAAATGAGATCTCCTATGAACAGACAGGGCTAAGACGAGGACTTCTCAGGACCTGAACCGGCGTTACGTCCGCCAGCGTCCTCGGTCAGGGTTTCCATTGACCGTTGTGTTTTATTGAACACAATAGCAGATGGCATGATTCTCCACGGTGCAGACAGACTAAACGATTTCTGCCCGACGCGACGTCTGTAAAAAATCTACGGCAATCTTTGTGTCTCTCAACAGAAAAGACTGCAGACAGACTACTAGCGTTCTTACGGGAAAATAACGCTTTTGCCAAGGATCTTAAGGTGCTAGGCCTAAGCGATACCACTAAGTGCGAAGCCTGTTGAGAAAGCGATGACACTGTGATTGTCCTGCTTTTGCTCGTATCAGGTAACAGGTATTTGGTGCTGATGTGGTGAGTGCTGTTAACCTAAGGTCCTTATCATTGAAGCGCCTACTCATCTTTCTTAGAAAAACCAGTAAATTTACACAGTAAAAGTGGTGTTCCTGGTATTTTTTTTTGTCCAAATCCCAGAGCACTCAGACGCGGTTATGGTCCATTTTACTAACATGCAGAAATCCTCTTTTGGTGTAGAGGTTGGAGAAACAAGGTGTTATCCGTTTCTCTGCTTTAATTGGTGGCGTATGTTGTTGTTCCCCATGGGGATTGAACCTGCACCGCGCGGGTCACAAGCCAACACACAACTCTCTACACCATCGCCACCACTTTTCTGGTAGCCAATGGACAAGTATTGAGTCTGAGTGTTCCAGTGTAGAAAGTCTGGCACCCCGACGCAAAAAAAACCTCTACACCGTGGCCAATCCTAACATATCTACATACATATTACAATCTACATCATTACTTTTCTTTTTTTCCTAATTTTACGAGTGTCGAAAGTGGCCTATGATATGATATTTTTTGTTCTCAAAATTTGTTTCTTCTTAAAATATACATATATGTATAGACATCTAATTAATTTGTTCAGTAGTAAAATCCATATCTCTGTGATTATCAATTGTGCGGCAACAGGCAAATACAAATTATAAACGAACTAAAAGCACAAAATTTGAATTTAAATGAGTAGGTACTCAAATAGAGTTAATAGTAAGTATGAACTGTCATGTGTCAAAGTGTTTAAGTAATGCCCTTATGTTTTCATTGTATAAACCGAAAGAGTAGTAAAGTACTTAGACCTTAAATTCAAAATTAAGCATAACAACAAAGTCATGTGTTGTTTGTTTTTTCAAGCAAATAACACTTATATCAAACCAAAAAGGCAAACTGCCAAATGGTGATTCAGTCAGCGATTGGTGATAATCATATTTCAATGGCATTTACACATTATTGTTTGTGGTTTTAATTTATTCAAATAAATTGTTGGCCATAGCTTATTCTGTACGATTTACTAACTTTATAACTTCCATTGAAGTCGTAAATCTGCAAATTCAAATCACGTTGCATCTTTCTTGACATTTTAAAACGTTGAATTAAATTAACATCCCTAGATATTATCTATACTTATAAAATTTAAATATCATCAGTAGTGTGCACATTTCTCAATCATTATTAGCTTAACGCTGATATTACTCACCAAATGGAGAGGGAAAGAAGAAACCCCTCACTTAATTTATGCTTTAAATTAGATGCTTCCGTAAAAAATTATATTTTTAATTAAAATTTCTCTCTTTTGTCATTCCGACAGAGGTAGGTATAGTCCTTATTTTTATTTCACTCTTATTTGAGGTGTTATTCGTCGATATTTGTTATTGACTCATGTTTCGTGAACACCGATTATAGTTCGATTGATTAGACCGCCGATGTGAAATTTCAATTGTCCTACAAAAAAAAATGGCGCTTAGGTATTGTAATATCGCTGTCAATGTCATAGTGCTGGTCATTAAACAGTGGTCTGCTGCAATCGAATATCGATTACCACAAAATGTTGTTTATTCAAATTAGAAGGGGAGAAGGGTGTTCCAAGTGAAACAAAATTCAATCGACCGCATGTCAAATTGAAGAAAACAAACATAATGATTAAATGTCAGTCCATTGTGTCAAGCCTTTCTGCCTCTTTCAAAAAACTTCGCCTGTGGTTGTTTTAGAAACTCGAATTTATATTTTACGATGTTGACTTTTGTGTTTATGTTTTTTTTATTTTTTTAGTTTTTGTGTTTTTATGGGGGCGGCAGTGTGTGCGACGGATTGTGGATTTCAACCTATAGTCGTAGCCGTAAATGATACAAATACAAGATCTTGCGACTTAATAGAGGCAATCGTGGTGTGAATAAAGCGATTAATTACAATTCTTCACTTTATTGTTCTTGTTGTTGTACCTGTCTGACTGACTGAATGAGCGCCATCAAAGTTTTGCTGACTTTACTACATTTTGACAGTGGCGGCTCGTCGTAATTGAATTTGATTTGTTACGTTTCGGTTTATGATTTAGCTTGGTGAGACTAGTTTACATTTGCTGTCAGACTGTCGGTTTTTTGTTCAGCTCCCAGCGTTACGAATGAGTATGTGATTTCAGATTAGTATTGTGCGGTTCGACGTTATGGCAGGGTAGTTAATTTTAATTTTTTATGAGACTTGTAACGAGTGAACAAGCAAACCGTTTTATATTAGTTATAAGGTGGCTTCGAGATTAACGACATTTGAAAGGAAGCGTACATTGAGTGATTAAGATACAGAAGCTACGCTAAGCAGTGTAATGTATCGTTGTTGTTGTTTTTTCCCGTGCGTACCTGTTCAGTGTATTGGGAAATCATCGTCTTTAGATGTATGCTGAAACGCATTTTTCTGCTTGATGTCGTTTCAAGGCTTTCACAGAATTCCCACTGGATCAAACTGTCAGGAAGTATATGAAGTTCATCTACGCTTCAATTGTTTCTGAGAAGGTAAAATGTTCATTTCTGTAATGGCCACCGCTACCTATGCACGACATGCTCAAAACGTAATCAATTTGATTGCCTGGAACACGTAACCTGTAATACAGTGAACTCTCTCATAAGCGGACACTGACGGTACCAAGAAATTTGTCCGCTTATTAGAGGTGTCCGGTTATGAGAAAAATATTTCATTGACAACCTTGAAAAAAGAAACAAGGCATTTATGCATTTATGGCACCTATAACATTTTATTTTAAAATGGAATGCATTTTTTGTGATAAACATTAATTGTAGGTAATAAAAAGGATAATAACAAAACATAAACAAGAACAAAGCCTTTAAAACTTCATTTTTGCATTACTTGAAACTATGTAGGTATTTATGCTTCAAATTATGCATAGGGTCATGTCTCCACTAGTCGAACACTTAGTGGTGGGTTCGAAATGAATCGAATTTTGTAAACTTATAACTGTGGTATAAATTTTGTATGCAGCGTTATATCAAAATTATTTAATAATTTTTTGAATTTGATTTATAACTATGACTGAATAATTTAGATTTAATAAAAACTGAAAAATAACGTAATTTCCCAGTAGTCGAACACTAGTTTCCACTATCCGAACAATGAGTTTCCTGATTTCGAACATGGATTATTATAGGTCTTCGTATAGAATTAATTAAAAAGAATAAAAAGTAGACGATTATACTCGTATTGTATCAAAACAGTTTTATTTGTAAGTTTGTACTTTTATTTAAATTAATATAGAAAACAAAATCAGTCATTTCAAGCTTAACTCAGGTACCTAGGTATATAATTCATATCTAATCGTGGGGTTTCGGTTAAAAACTCATCGCCGATAAGAAAAATAAATTCAAAAAACATTAAGCGTGCTTTTTACAGAAAAAAAAAATTTAACAATAACATTTTATAAAATAACGAATATAAAAAAATCCATATTCAATAAAAAAAAATTGCTCCATGAGCTAAAACAAAAGCTTTCCGCTGATAAAAAAAAAAAACTTTAAAAACATTTAGCGTGCTTTTAAAAGAAGAATAACATTAAACAATAAACATTTTACAAAATAATGAATGCCTACCTAACTATAAAAAAACGCCACATTCAATAAAAAAAATTGCTCCATGAGCTAACAAAAAAAACTTAATAAACATAATCACGAAATTCATATTCAATGCGCTCTTAATATTGCAGTGCGTCAGGTATAACTAATTGCAAAAAGTACAAATAAAGTCTTCAAATTGAGCTTCGTTGAATGTTTTTGTGCACAAAGCGGTGCAAGCTAAATGGTACCACCTGCTGCACTTATCACGTCCTATATTTTTGAGGCCTTCTTCTTCTGCGTCGGTGTCCAACTCATCCTTACACATTGCCACAAGACATTTTTTGGCACTGATTTTGGGCTAGTAATATTGCTCTTGAAGGCTTAGGTCTTTGTTTACTAATAGGTTTTTGATGTTTTTTTGACAGTCTTAACGTTTTTCTGGCATCAATGTCAGATCTTCGTTTCTGTTTAGCTTCTTCTAGTTTGTTGTGAAACTGCCTCCATTTAGAAGATGAAATTGACATTGGTGCCCTATCTTTGGGGAATAGTACTGCACCTTTTTTAGTTTTTATCGGTGCTGGATATTTGAGATGCTATTCGAAACTGGAACAAGTGCTAGAAGGTGAATCTATAAGTATATTTTGTTGTGAACAGGATTCTGAAGAGGCGTTGACGATTTTGGAGCTTGGAGAATTAAACAGACCTTTTGAGGACATAAAGTTAGAGCAGGATGCTACTGGCGGTATAGGCTCACTTATGGATAATAAAGATTATTCTGAAATAGATAAAACTTAGGTATTTAGGTATACAAATAACATATTGATGCCTGTACCATCAGAAATAAGGCCTTCAACTAATATTTCGTCTACTATAGCTTGTAGGTCATCGAAGTCTGCGGTGACTTCTATTGTAGAAATGTTTTCTATGCTCAAAGGATCATTTATGATAAAGCTATTGTTAAGCATAATGTCACCAGTAATATGTTGTACATCCTGCAGTCTTTCGGGTTCGGTTTCTTGGTGTAACTGGATTATTGTAGGTTGTTGTTGATCAGGTACTTGAAAAGGATAACAGTTGTTCATAGCTTCTGAGATGGTTTTAAGCAGGATTTCAAAATCGATATTATTTTGTTGAAGCTCGTACTTCAATGATGACAAAACCTCCTTCGTAGTAACGAGCTTTTCATATGATATGCCTTCTTTCTCTTCTGTCAAAGTTTCCTCATTTCTGCAAACCAAATTTTCCATTGTGTTCCGAATACACTTGGAGTAGTCAACAGCGTTTGAATCGAAGGGGTAAAGGCCACATTTCCTGAAGGCATTGCGTACAACCTGTGATCGATCGGTTTTATCGAGAACCATCTTTAACACCTCGCAAAAGTTTATTTTGGTAACTGTTCTTTCATGGTTCCCAGGAATCATGCTCCATTCTCTTACTGCTGCCTTGTAGTCGCTCTTTATGCCTTTGAAGGCCCCCACATCCGCGGGCTGCATAATGTGGGTTGTGTTTGGAGGATGTGAATATAATATGATTTCATTATTAGAGCAAAAATCGCTTAAAGCCATGGATAGGTGAGATTTATGTCCATCCACAAGAAGCAGAACTGGTCTCCTAATCTCATTTTTTGCAAGCCATCCATTGAAATCATTTGCCACATATTCAAAAAATGTTTCGGATCTCATCCATCCTGTTTCCGAGCGACCTATAATCCAATCGTCTGGCATATTGCTTATAAGCTTTGACGGTGGATTTCGTGTATAAGGAAACACTATTTCAGGAGGTAATGTCACTCCGCTTGCACTAAAAACGAGCAGTACCGTTAAATTATCTTTTTCGTTTGACATTTTGACAGCATACAGGTTTCTATAGCCCCTGGGACCGATAACCTTTCCGGTTTTTGGAGACATGCTAAATGAAGTCTCATCGCCGTTATAAATTCGTGAGGGGTCGTCTAAGATGTCTTTGGCGTTTACTTCAACTAAATAGTTTTCTAGGTCCCGAAATCATTTTTTAATATACTCTTCTGTTACGACAGCCCTTGATTTAGATAGAGATTCCGACACTCGTAAAGTTAACTCCTTATGGCGCTTCAAAAATGAATAATACCACTTTTTACCGGGTCTGTCGTCTTTAAAAGGGGGTTTTCGTTTTTCATCACGGACTATCTTTTGCAAAACATCCAAGAGTTCGTTAGGCTTTTGGGGAAATCCGCACCTTGCAATTTTTATCAGCCATTCAACAAGCTTACGTTTCTCACTCTCAGTAAGGACTGGAGTAGGCCCCATTCTCTTAAGCTTGTCTCCAACCTTACCATGGATCCTATCATGAAGGGTGGCGATAGGAATACCAAACTCAGAACTTGCTTTGCGGAAGCTCATTAAACCATTACGGATCCCATTTAAGGCAGCCGCCAGTGAGGCTTCGTTATACTTTTGGTACGAACGTTTCATTATATCTAAAAAAATTTAGAAAAATTGATAAACTTGGTAAATGGGTAGGTCTAATCGATGAAAATAGATCCTGTTCGGTCTAAGGAACCCAAAAAATAAGAGTTACCTTTATCCGAACACTGAAAAAAAGGGTGTTCGGATACTGGACGCAATACTTTATTACACATAATTCATATAAAAAAGGTCAAAGAATTCACTTTTCTACGCTATTTAGTGTGTGATCAAAAAAAAACAAAAAAAAAACGTAGTTGCCTTAAACCGAACGCAAGTGTTCGAGATGGAATCTTGATGAAATTTAGTTTCCTAAGTCCGAACGCTCAAAAAATAGTCTAGTGTTTTCAATCATTTTTTTTGTAAAATATAATACAACTAATATTATTATATATAAAACAAGTAAAAAAAATTACTTACCAGACTTTTAACGAGATTTACGAGTATACACACTTTCCCAGACCACTTCAACAGTTTCTTTTGTTTACAAAACCACACGCGACCGCACTCATTGAAACCACATCAGAAACTACCCTTTTTGGCATTGAACAATTGATGGTTTTAGTGAACTTTTACCTTACGAGCAATGCGTGTATGCAGAGGAATAATTTTGCATTTGTAGAAGTTGGAATTTTTAAAAAATATACAGTTTCAACGACTTTTGGCAAAAAGTGTTCGACTACTGGAGGTGTTTGAATTTAGGCGACCCTACCCTACACTTACATACAAACCTACATATTGCGCCACGAGAATTTTAGTCGGATAGTCGACTCGACAGACGGCCGCCGGCGCCGTAGCCTTCTATGTTTACATTCTTTACCGTTTTTTTTTAATTTTTTGCTGGGCATCAAGAGCAAAGCGCAAAGAAAAGACAAAAAAGCAAACAAAATAAAAGGCAACGAAGTGTGCCAAATGCGTTTTGTCCGTTTAAGAGAGAGTGAAATTCTATTGCGGCTATGAAAACTGGTGTCCGCGTCCGGTTATAAAAGAGTCCGTTTATGAGAGAATTATTTACATTAAAAATTGTGTAGATTATTCCGTTCTTTGGGGGGTGTCCGTTAGGAGAGAGTACACTGTACATTACATACATAAGTACAGTGACAAAGATATTTTATTTAAAGATGCGGGATCTGTCTTTGTAGGTACAAAATTGTACGAAAACAAATGAAAAATTCTTTGATTTTTTTAGTTTTCTTAGCTTTTACGTACTTTCTAAGAATTATTGTCAGTAAATAAGGAGCCTTGCTATTAACACATTTCAAATTGAACTGGAACTATTACTAAAGTTCTTTCAAATTTGCTTTTACGGAGGAATGAAAGCATCTTTGGTACGGACCAATGTGCTCCTCCTCTTCAATTGTTTTCGCTGTGTTTGTTTCCCTACTAACTCGTGTGACTTTGACATTGACACAAAATATTTTATTGGTTTAAAGCGGCTCAAATGAAATATTTTGAGCCTATCAAGACAAGTTTATTGTAAAAAAACAAAACCTAAAAAGTGGGCGTGGCAATCTACTGTTTAAAGGAATTGTTAAGAGCAACTTTATCTATAAATACTTTGCGAAGAATAGAACTTTCATTTCCATTGATTTAATTTTCATTCATTCTTTGCTGCATATACTTTGCGAATAACACAACCTTATTTTGTTTCGACTTCTATGATAAAACGGTTATTTTAAATAGTGGGCGTCTCAATGGGCGAATTTTAAAAACCTCTACAGTTGAATCTGCTACATGCCGCATATAAGATCCTATCCAACGTACTGTGTGAATGTCTCAAGCCGTTCTGCAACACACTAATCGGCACGTACCAATGTGGCTTCCGGCAGATCGACAATAGAACCAATCTATTTTTAACATTCTGAACTTAACAAACTTATTGGTCGTCTTTAGGCTTACCTGGTTTTGAGATTGGTATTATCTTTGCTATTTTCCAGCAGTCAGGGAAGTACCTAAGTTTTAAACAAGCATTAGGGGTTACCGTTAAGTAAGCAGCATTTGACTGGCCTCATTAATAAAGTGATCCGAAACCAGGCGGCCTGCCGATGTTTATTGAAGTCCAACCGGCGAACTCCAAAGGCCACCCAGTATGGATGCAGTAAAGTGGGAGTGTTATGATCCCTCTAATCCTGATCATTACCTCGTCGTAAAGGAAGAAGGAGAAGAATGCAATCTAATTTTCGATCGAATGCATGAGAACAGTTTTAGATCAACCCCATGAAAATCAAAAATAGAAGGGGCCGAAAGTGACTTAATGGGGGGACACCGGAACTAACTATTTTGTTAGCTTATAAGTTGTCTTCTGAGTGTTTTGGTAAAGATCTTTTAATTCGTCTGATACACACGCCATAAGCTTCTTTCCGGAATCTATCTTACCAATCTTCACTAACGCTAATTTTCCTGTAAATGTTAAATGAATTGCTTAAAACTTGCACGACATTCAACGTCATTTACGAATAAAATTGAGATTGCCGCCTCTCAACCATGTCCACTATAATACAAGCAATTTAATTTAATTAATTCGTCGGCACGCAAAAATCCAATCAACAAATAAATATTTATCACCTCAACTAGTAATCACCCATCGTAAGCATTTACTACTCTGGCGCATTTACCCAGAGTAAGCCTTCAATGCCAATTATTAAGATTTATTATGCTCGCCTACTTGTCTCAAATATGGTAGCAATTAAACCAGAAGAAAATAAAGTAATAAATATTAATTCCACTATAAATATATCCACACATTCACAGAAAGCATTAAATATATATAAATACAGTGCACACACTTACGACTGAAAGAGGAGGCACAATGCAGGAAAAATAATTCCATTCCATTCAATTGGAAATAAATCCACTTAGATGGAGACTTCTTTAAGTTTTATTACATGACTGAGTTGTGTGGCTGAGTTGTGTCCATTAGCAAAGTTTATTGAATTGTTTAAAATGAGTTTTTTAAAGTTTGCAGCGCGATAAATCGATAAACCCACTGACAACAAGCCTATTTGAATTGAAGTGATGCTAAGCTACTGCAAGAAATTCATCGAAACGCAGACACTAAAAATGGTCGTAAAAAATGCATGTATCCATAAAAAATACAAGAGTCCAAAGTCATAATTTGCACTGAAATTATTGATTCCAATTTCAAACTCAATTTAAAGCCATTGATTCTTCGTCATCACATTGGCCATAAACAATCTTTAAATTTGATATAATCGAATCGAATCATGTAATGGCATAAAAAGGCAAAAACAAAAAATCCCCCATCGAACAGTGTCAGATCTTATAAGGCACTCGATATGTGTAGTTTGGATAAAAACAACTACTTGCACGGTATGAAACTACTGCTGCTGTTTGGTGCTGATGAAGCGGCATGTGGTACTGTGTATAGACTACACACATGGTGTACGGTCAATGGTGTACCAAGTTGCATGTTGTATCTTTTATCGTTTAGTTCCAGATACTTTCATGCTCTCCATTTTTAGTGTCGAACTAACACGTATAGGTACATGCTGTGAATTACTGCCGAATGCTGTACCCTTGCATTCTCGCTTTTGGCTATCATCACCATCTCTTGATGCATTTTTATGGTATTGGAATGGAATCGACTTGAGGAATGGGGTAGTGTTGTTGATGATGGTGCCACCGAACTCTGGGACTGGTGTTGTGAACCGGACGAATGACGAACACGGGTTTTTTTTTCTTTTTGCTTTTAATTTGTTGGATTGCTTATCACAGTAAAACATTCAAATTCAATATGTTATGGTAGATACATCAGAAGAGTTCTCAAATTCGTTTTATGGTTATGGATGCTGTTCCTTAAGAGAGTTGCCATTGAGAGATACCATGCTAGTGGTAGTACTTTAGGATTGGCTTCATGCAGTATCGTTGGAATGAATCAGAGAACAAATAGATTTATTGTTTTATGTTTAATCACCTTTTGTCTTTCATCATAGATCTATTTTCCTTCTTGTTTCTTTAGCGGCGAGTTTATGATTCAATTAAGGAGATCATAACCCTCGCATTTTACTGCATCCCTACTGGTTCGCCTGTGGGGTTCAACGGTTTGACCTCATTAAACATCAGTAGGCCTTTCGGTCTCGGATCACTTCTTTAATCAGGCCTATCAATTGCAGGTGTTATTGCATTTGTGCCATCTAGGAGTTTGTGTCTGTCTGCGTCTCTGTTTTGACATGTGCATGGTCCTAATACTGATCATCTACGACACCGGTGATTTCAAGCTGTGTGAGCCCACGGATTTATATGCATACTTGTGGAATAGTTTCAAGTTTGTAAATATGATGCTAGGCTCACCTGAGTGTTAAAATTTGGCTAGATGTGTTTTCTCCCATTTTTAAGACAAGCTTCTTTCATCAGGGAACAGTAGATGTGTTTAAGCAGTATTTTCAGCATACGTGGAGAGAGTGATATTACGAAAAAGGAACCCACGTTCAGTCAACGAAGAACCGGTATAGAAGAGGTTGGCTTAGCTATAAGAAAGCTAAAGAACAATAAGGCCGGCGGCTCTGATAGCTAACCAGCGGAGCTATTCAAAGACGGAGGTGATGTTTTGGTAGGGCGCATGGACCAAATTATCAACCAAGTATGGGTAGAAGAACGCAACACCGGTGACTGGTCCATATGCCCAATCTTCAAAAAGGCGATCCTATGTCTCGCACGAACTATCGAGGCATATCCCTCCTAAATGTCGCATATAAGATCCTATTCAACGCACTGTGTAAACGTCTGAAGCTGTTCTGCAACAACCTAATCGACACAAACCAGTGTGGCTTCCGGCCCTCCATTTTTCCTACACATTGTAATCTACAAACATTTAAAACCAACGTGCATCGGCATCTCTCCCTATCTTCTAACCCTAATTTCATTAACGCCCGCGCTGAATTTCAAGACGAGACCCACCACCTACCTATCGACTTTAAAGCTGCAGAATTCCTCGTCAGGAGCTCTACTAGGCGATGGGCAAATTCGGGATTCGGGCCAAACTGATCTAGTTGTGTCTCGTAAAACACGCGGTGCTAGGTGCAGTATGGAAAAAGCTCTTCCGAACTATTCCAAACCTGCACCGAATTTTGGCAGGAGATGCGCTGTAATGTGAGTTCTTGATAATTGCTCTGGAGCAGATAGTGCGCGGGGCAAGTGTCAATCCGGGAGGCACTATCTTCGACAGATCCGTCCAATGACTAGGATACGCGGACGATATCGACATCATATGCCGATCTCAGCGTTTGTTTTTGAGGCTTTCAGTTTAAGAGGACAAAACGAAGTACTCGTATGTACATACTTGCTGTCAACGAACAAACAAACATCTGTCCAACAACATGGACAAAACGTCAATGTTGATAGCACCAACTTTGAGGTGGTAACAGAGTTCATCTACCTCAAAATTAACATCAACTCCACAAATGACACCTTAGTGGAGATCCGAAGAAAACTCAACCTTGTAAACTGTTTCTACTTCGGTTTGGCAAAGCAAATAATAACTTCAAAACTCCTAGACCAAGTGTAAGCTCTACAAAACACTAATATTGCCAGTTTTTTTTTATATCGCCGAGTGCTGGACGATAAATAGGAAGGGAGAGCTAATTTTGAATTATTTTGAAAGAAAAATACTCCGTCGGATATTTGATCCTGCGTGCGAGGAGGGCGAATGGAGGAGAAGATACAAGCGCGAACTAAGATGTGGATGTAGTCCAAAAAGCTAAATCACTTCGACTACATTGGCTCGGCCAAATCTACCGAATTGGCAATAATGCTGCAACGAAGATGATATTCGACTCCCAGCCCCATATTCGAGACGACAAGGAAGGCCGAACCAGCAGCGTCTCAGGCAGAGACTCTCCACGGTTCGGGAGCCCGTTAAGTAAGTAAGTAAGTCTTTCATCATACATGAAGGTGTCAAATATGTATATATAAAGTGTGCCTAGTGGAAATTGTACAACACAGATTTAATGTTTTAAAAACATTATCGTCTAAATGCCGTCCATTCATCAGCACACTCTTGCAATTGAATTCTAAAATTTGTATTCAGCTTCAGCGAGATCAAGCGCTGGTTCATGGCAGCAACTTTACGGCGGATATTTTGCTGCAGCGCCTGAATTTTTCGGGAATTGTTGCTGTAGACCCTCGACTTACGGTATCCCCATAAAAAGAAGATTCACGGTGTAAGGTGCGGTGACCGAGTTGCCCAGGATGTGTTTCCGTCCTTGATGACTAGTTTATTGGGATGCATTTCCCTTACCTTCTTCATTGGAACTCAAGCTATGTGTGAAATGGCCCTGTTTTTCTGAAATTGTGTTAAAAAACATAGGGACGGGCTACAGTCCGCTTGGGCGAACTGTTGGATACCCTATTCTTATTCCTATCCCTACATATTTTGTTTTATAACATTTAAAGGATTTTATCAAAAAAAAACGCTCCCTAGCTCAAACTTTGGATTTTCAAAAAAATTGTTTTACTTATTTGTGGGCGTGTCAGTCGGCGGATTTTGAAAATTTTTTTATCCCGAGCAGTTTTAGGAGTCATAGATCATATATAAAAAATTTCAGCTTTCTAGCTCAAAATTCGATTTTTTCCAAAATTTTGTATTTTTGAGTTTGTGGGCGTGTCTGTGGGCGGATTTCAAAAATTCGTAAACTTGATTATTTCGGGACCCTAGAGAGTATATGGTTAAAATTTCAGTTCTCTAGGTCCAGTTTAAAGGCCTAATTTTTGCCGACGGACGGACGGACATGGCTAGATCGACATTACTATCGATGCTGATCATAAATATAGTAACTTTTAGGGGTCTACGGGCAATATTAAGGTATGTTACAAACTATGCGTCAAAATTAATATACCCCTAGAATAGGGTATAAAAATAGGGGCCAATAATTGCACACCATACTGTCGTTTGTGGACAGTGCAAACGTTGGTGATGGCGTTCTCTATAGGCTTGTTGGGGCACCAGAATCTCATGTTCTGTTTATTAACATAGTCATCGATATGTGCTTTGTCAGTAAAAAGTATGTTTCCCAGCGTTCGTGCTGTTCGAAGACGTTCAAACATCGTGTTCGCCAAGGTTTCTTGTAAAGAATATTATTTTCGTTGGCAAACTGTATTTTGTAATTCTGAAACCTTAGCTGCTTTTTCAAATATTTTTTATTGCAGTGCAGGCCGCATACTTTGCCCGATCTTCAAGAAAGGAGACCCTCTAAACTGCGCCAACTACAGAGGTACTAGTCTTTTTAACATCGCCTACAAGATCTTATCTGCCGTGCTGTGTGAACGCCTAAAGCCTTTCGTCAACAACCTGATTGGTCCCTATCAGTGTGGCTTTAGGCCGGGGAAGTCTACCATCGGCCAAATGTTCACACTGCGACAGATCTAGGAGAACACCCAGGAAGTCCAAATCGATACCCACCACATTTTCATCGATTTTAAGGCCGCCTATGATAGCATTTATAGAGACGAGCTATACAGAGCAATGTCTAGTTTTGGCATCCCTGCCAAACTCGTCCATCCAGAACTTACCGAGATCAAAAAAGGATTTAGACAAGGTGATGCGCTGTCATGTGACTTCTTCAACATCGTTCTTGAAATAATAGTGCAAAACTCAAATGCTAACACCAGAGGCACTATCTTTCAAATGTCCGTCCATCTACTCGCCTGCGACGGAGTATCACTGGCTCGTTCGTGAGTATTGAGACGGAGGCGGCGAAGATGGGTTTGGCGATCAATGAGGGAAAGACAAAGTATATGCTGTCATCAAAAAAGGACACACAACACTATAGACAGATATAACTTTGAGGTGGTTCAGGACTTTGTCTACCTAGGCTCCGCAATGAACTCAGACAATGACACCAGCGCTGAGATTAAACGAAGAATAACTCTTGACAATCGCTGTTGCTTTGGGCTAAGAAAGTAATTGAGTAGCAAAGCCCTCTCTCGAACAACTTAAGTGGCCCTTTATAAGACCTTAATAATCCCAGTCCTTCTCTATGGTGCAGAGGCATGGACTCTAGCAAAAGCGGATGAGGTCACCCTTGGTTGTTTTGAGAGGAAAATTCTTCGGGTAATTTTTGGTCCCGTCTGCATAGACGGTGAATGGAGGAGGAGATGCAACATACAACGACGAACTGTACGGGCTGTACAGCGACTTCGACTTAGCCAGAAGAGTGAAGGTCCAACGACTGAGGCGGCTAGGTCAAGTAAAGCGAATGGACGTGAATGCTCCGGCCCGGAAGGTGTCGCACGCAAGTGGATGGGGACCTTAACCAACTTAGCGTGCGAAACTGGATACAGCTGGTCAAAGATCGTTCTGGCTGGAGACGCTTGTTGGTTGAGGCCCAGGTCCACTCCGGACTGAAGCGCCACCCTAAATAAGTAAGTAAGGCCACAATCTTCCTTATCGATTTATGCATAATAGCGCATAATTTTGGGTCGAAAATGAGCCGCATGTTCTGGCGTCGCTTGTCAAGCAGGATCTTCGTAAACGTTCCTTCGGCTTCGTACAATCAAATATTTGGAGAAGCTAGGCCGTCAATGCCTAATGTTTATTTATTTTTTCTCTGCAAGAAATATTCTGCACATGTGTTTTGGACTTTATTCATACATCCGAAAAGCAGTAGCCATTAAAAAATAAATGTGTGAAATTTTCACTTACAAGCTTAATTATGTACGAAAGTAGTTCACGCAGGCAGCGCTGCTGTCGGTTGATTTTTACATCCGAAAAACAGAAGCCCTTATAAAGTCTTTATACAAAATTCAAATTTCTAGATTAATAAAGAAAGAGTTAAGAGTTAAAAGACATATAGAGGCGCGGCAGTCGGCCGATTTGTACATCCGAAAAGCAGATGCTCAAATTTCCTTTTGATTTCCTGTTGATGAATTAATGAGCCTTATTGCGAATATCAATCGACAGTTGATAATTGACTATTTTCAATGTGTGCTATTGTGAACGAACAATTCTAAAGGATTTTGTCAATCGCAGTCAATTAATTTTTTTAATTTGACAAAAATACCAAATGAATCGTTCGTTCACAATAGCACACATTGAAATTAGTCAATTATCAATTGTCGATTGTTCTTCGCAATAAGCCTGAATATGTTTCAGCAAATAAGAATTTTATAAAAAAGGAAAACATCTAGAAGAAGTTTTGGATTGCTTAAATCTTCTGTCAATTTTGACGAAATCAAATTTAATCAGAATTTCTACTTTGGTGCGTGCAACGTTTGCCCTCATGTTTTTTTCCTATATTTGCTACTTGAAACAACAAAATTTGTTCAATATGGTCTCACCCAATCTAAATAGCAATGACATGTATCAATTCCTCAGCGATATTCGATATGACGCATAGTTGGCATGTGAGTTAATTATAAATGTCAATCGGCAGTATCAACCCTCCAATCGTGAATACTAATCAAATGCTAATTTTAATTGACTAATTACACCTGTCAGTTGTCGATAGGATAACTTTCACGTATGCAGCGATAACATTAACATTGCCATGTATGATTTAATCCTTCGTAATTATTGAAAAAGAGGCACGACTTGTTAAAGCAACACGTTCCATGTTGAATAATGAAATTGAATTTGTTTTTGACTGATGTCGGTTTGATCTAACAGTTTTTTTCTCTCTCTATTTCGGATAGGACTGGTGGTGGGGGAATCTTTCAAAGATATCAAGGGCCCGTACCATTGATTAGATTTAAATTCATATACCTGATCCTGACAGGTCAGCCGATATATACCTAAGTGCTAAGCCTCACCCAGAAGGGCACTATGAGACCTGGCCGCGCATGCTCATAGAAGTAGGAGATATGATCCTCTTTTTTTATTGTTATAAATATTGTATTGTATTGTATGTGCAGTGGGGTCATCAGTAGATGACAAGCACTTAGACCTATTGGTCCATTGTACTTCAGCATAGCTGCCCGCTCGCTGGTTATTGGCGATTAGTAAGATATAGTGAGGGAGAACCTACCAGTAGCCTTGGCAAAGCGAAGAATGTTAGCTAGTTCAATGTGCCCCATCTCATCTTCGTTGACGAATTGTTTGCCTATAGTGGCCTGGTTCTGGCGAAAGCCGGACATTCACAGATGAAGTGAGATACCGTTCCATCCGCCTCCAGGCAGCACTCACATAGGCCCGAGCTCCTAATGTGGATGTTTTTGAGGTGCTCGTTAAGAGGAGTGAAACCGGTGACGAGACCAATCAAGGGTCTCAAGTCTTTCCTGTTTAGTCCAAGCAAAAACTTAGCTCTGCTGATTTTCGGACCGTCCACTAGCTTCTTCGAATACCTGCATGAGACCAGGTCATGCCAGTATTCGGAATGTTGTTGGCGTAGAGCCGAATCCATTTCACGTTTGTGGACGGATGAGCAGCATCCTATAGATGGTTGTGGGCCAATGAAGGCTGTTGAAGAGCCCTTCCTGGCCAGAGCATCCGCTCTTTCATTTCCCTCGATACCTGTGTGCCCAGGAACCCAGGCAAGTGATACCGAGTTACATCTACCCAGACGGTTAAGCTTAACCATGGTTTCCTCAACTATTTGTGACTTGAGAGAACCAGCCGAACAGGCTTTGATAGCGGCTTGGCTATCTGAGCAGATGTATAAGGTTTTACCCTTAATCCTTCTCCTTTACAGGATATTTGCGGCAGTAGCAATCGCAAAGGTTTTTTGCCTGAAAAACAGTTGTTTGTGTACCCAAGGCTGCAGATAGATTTATCCGACAGTCTCTAAAGTAGACCTCGGCTCCTTAGATACCGTCCATGAGTGAGCCATCGGTATAGACGATGACATCACCCGGCTTAAAGCCATTCCACCCCTCACTGTTCCATTCCTGCCGTTCAGGAAAGAAGACCTGAAAACGGCGCTCAAAGACTTGCTTCATGCACACAGTGTCAAGTGCTCCTCCCCGATGGCCAGGTAGGCTGTCATAGAGAGCTCTGTACCTATCACCTCTGGCCCCATCGCCGAGATTGACCTGCCGTCCAAGTACTACACACATACGGTATAGTGATTTTCTGGCCTCACTCTCAGCAAGGAACTGCAAGGGAGGTAAACAGAGCAACACTTCCATAGCAGCAGTGGGAGTTCCTCTCATCGCACCTGTAATGCATAGGCACGCAAGGTGCTGTAGCTTCGACAGTTGACGTTTGAGGATGTGAGCTCTAGCCCACCATACAATCGCACCATACATAAGCTATGGCCTAACAATGCACGTGTAAATCCAGTGAACCAGCCTGGGACTAAGTCCCCAGGTTCTGCTGAACATCCTACGGCACTGCCAGAGAATGTTACTTGCCTTCGAAATCCTAGCAACCAAATGTTCAGAAAAGTTAAGCTTTGGATCTAACACAATACCCAGATACTTAACCTTGCTTGATAGCTTTAGTTGAATGCCCTGGAAGTAAGGCCACCTCACTTGAGGTATTGCCCTTCTACTCGTGAACAGCATCATCTCAGTCTTCGCTGGGTTGACTGACAGAGCTTGCTCGCGGCACCAACTCCCAACACTATTGAGCGCTGTTTCCATCCGCTCACAAAGAGTTGGTAAAAACCTGCCGCTGACAATAATGCACACATCATCAGCGTACCCAATAACAGGGTGACCTTCCCCATCAAGTCTTCTCAACAAGGAGTCGACCAACAGGTTCCACAATGTAGTGGAAAGTACACCGCCCTGCGCAAAGCCTTTAACAGCGCACACAGTTCTGACGCAGCCGCCAACAGCAGCTGTAACTTCTCTGCTCCTAAGCATTTCCAGGATCCATTCCACAGTTGTAGAATCGACGCCCTTCAGTGTTAAGGCAGACTCAATTCTGCAAAAGGTGGGATTGTCAAAGGCACCCTCAATATCCATGAAGACAGCAAGAGCATAGTTCTTGCGGTCGAGCGCCCTACGCACTCTGGCCGTCAGATCCGTTAATGCCGTCTCAGTAGACTTGCCTTGTTGATAGGCGTGTTGGCTATCATGAATACCCGGCGAAGCTGGAATGCTCTTAAGCCGTACGTCAATCAGTTTTTCAAGGCCCTTTAACAGAAATGATGAAAGGCTAATAGTCCTGAAGCTTTTGGGAAGATCATAGGCGGCCTTTCCCGGTTTGGGAATGAAAACCGCCCTAGCTCTTCTCCAGGCCAAAGGAATATGTCGCAGAGCCACGCTGGCTCTGTAGATTCTGGTTAGCAGTGTGAGCAAAATCTCGATACCCTTTTGCAAGAGTATGGGATAGATGCCATCAGGTCCAGGAGCCTTGAAAGGAGAAAATGTCAGGATAATGGCTCTCACCCTCTCTCTCGTAACAATGCTCGCCGCGACCCGCCACTGCTCAGTGGTGTTATAAATAGGTACAACTAAATTTCCTTAATAAGAGCTTTACGCTTCTGAAGGCACCTGTCTAACCTTCATTACAGTTGCCCTTGCTGCGCTAGATGAAGACGAGATCGAAATTTACTAGCAAAGTTTGTCATCTCGTCACTCACGGCAGCGATTCCTTGATCTCTGTGAATATCACATGGAGCATCTAAGTTGCTCTTAGTGTTTTGTTTTGAAATGTCTGTGATATTGATATATTGCTTGGTGTGGTACAACCCCAAATTTGTAAACCGTACGTCCAAGACATCTTACAGTCAATTCAAAATTTCCATGCCAGCTTTCGAGCTTTTAATATGCATTTAGGTTATAAGAAATAAGATCGATAACTTCTCTGCTAAACGTCCCATATAT
Organism: Portevinia maculata; assembly: GCA_949715645.1. Lineage (NCBI taxonomy): Eukaryota > Metazoa > Arthropoda > Insecta > Diptera > Syrphidae > Portevinia > Portevinia maculata. The sequence goes on along the minus strand of OX454526.1, from coordinate 274,553,360 downwards.
CGTCGAATCAATCTCGTAATCAAATTCTATACAAAAGCTGGTTCTTCTTTCGCTTACGGTGAGGTCATGATCAGGAATAATGGGATCATAACCCTCCCACTTCACTGCATCCCTACAGGTCCGCCTATGGGGGTTTTTTTTATAATTGGCGTGCGCTAAAGGGATTTCTTTTTTCTGTAATTTATGCAGTGACCTTAATGTAACCACAGCGCAGTAATTTTTTTGTTTGTTGCTGCAAGCAGCACCAGTAAATGATTCATTGCCTGTTTTTAGGTGCTACTTACTGCATGAAAGAATAAAAGGATAGGAAAGAAGTTAGGCACGATGGTTTTTTTTTTCTCCACAGGTGGCGCCCAAATTGCTTTAGGGAGATCTGTTTTTGTTGTGTATTCAATTTAAAAATCATGGCCCTGGTCGGGATTGGAACAATCGACCTGCCAATCACTTAGTGAATACACAACCATCGCACCATTGCCACCCGCATGTGGTTCGCCGGCTCGACCTTAATGAACATCGGCAGGCTTCTTGGTTTCGGATCATTATCACAGATGCCAATCAAATGCCGGTGCCGCTGCATTGATGGGATCCAGGAGTTTCTAGGACTGCATCTTTTTTAAGGATTTCGACATGTGCATGCTTCCATTACTGATTATTGTTTGATCGACCTCTAACGACACAACGGTGATCTTTAGTCATGTCAACCCACGGATTTGCATGCACACTTGCGGAACAGCTTTAAGATGCTAAATGTGTCGCTTTCTGGATGTAAAATTGCCTAGACGCGATTTCTTCCCTAAGTCGCCTCTTACGACAAGCGCTATTTTTTTTTTGGAGTGTGCTGCAATGATATTTTGAGCCCGTCTTTGCATGGGCAAGCTGATTGCTTTTCAAACTTGCGTGTTTGAATTTTGTTAATCGACAATTGAGACTGACTGACATTGCCAATTTTTACTACATATTGTGATCTTACGATCTGAATAATCTTTGTTAAACACATTTTCCTTATTAACTGACTGGATACAAACGAGTATACGTAAAAACATCTATTGACAACAATATCAACAGATTCGTACGTTCGCAATGACAACAATTTTAGCAACTATCTATTTATTTATTTATTTTTTTATCTACGAGTCTCAGGTTCCACAGGTGCGATGCAATAAATACATAATGATATACTAAGATTTAACAATATGTGCTATATTAATTCTTAAAAATAAATAATACAAATCATTTTTAAATTTATTTCTAGAGAAAGCTATATCAATAAAATGACCATTAATTTCATTGAACTCCCTAATTGGCATTGAAATTGGTTCATTCATACCATAATTTGTTCTATGCTTAGGCTGAAACAGAAGGTGTCTTTCTCTCAAAGGTCTCATTGGAGAATAAATGCAAATTAAGGAAAGAAGATTGGGGCACTTTATATGGTAACATAAAATATCTCGCACAAATACAATATCGTGAATAGATCTTCGAGATTTGAGAGATTTCAATCCCAGAAGATTATGTCGAGCTTGAGAAACTGGACATAAATTCCAGCGCATTTTAAAAAACACAAACCTAGTGAAACGATTCTGAACTTTCTCAATTCTATCCGAAAACGTTTGTTTGCTAGGGCTCCAGATGACATCAGCATACTCAAGTGATGATCTGATTAATGTGGTATAAAGGGAGACAAGTGTGTAGGGATCCGAGAAGTCAGTCGAGTTTCTTTTAATGAAGCCAATCATTGTGTTGGCTTTAGCAACAATTGCATTAATATGTGGGATAAATGAAAACTTGGAGTCAAAAGAAACACCCAGATCCTTCATTTTAGCAGTTCTCTTTAATGGGATACTACTCGTATCAAGTGAATACGAAAACTCATAAGTTGATAGTTTCTTAGAGACGGAGATAACATAGCATTTCTTAACGTTAAGTTTTAAGCAGTTTATCAGAAACCAATTAGATAAATTATCAAGGTCCACTTGAAGATTTAAACAGTCAATATTGGAGGTCACTTTCAGAAATAGTTTAAGATCATCAGCATATGATGAGACACTTGCTGAATTTTATATTATCACAAATATCATCGATAAAAATTATAAATAAAAGTGGACCAAGATGACTACCCTGTGGAACTCCTGAGGTACATCTAATAGATCTCGAAGTTAGGTTGTCAATTTTGACTCTTTGGACCCTATAAGTTAAAAAGGATGATATCCATTGAAGGAGATTTGAGTGAATCCCAAAACTTTCAAGCTTGCGAACCAATATGTTGTGGCATATTGAGTCAAATGTCTTACTAAAATCCGTGTAGATAGCATCTACTTGACTTTGATTTTCAATACCTCTTGTCATTTAATAGACAATAGATTGTACAAAGCTATTTCAATCAACCTTTAAGCTCACTATTAAAATGAATTATATTGTACTTTATGTTTAAGTTTCTTGATATGAAATAATGAAATAAATAAATAAAATAAAAATAATAATAAATACAATTAGTAACAAAGGAGGAAAAACATGCCACCATCGACTAACATTCGCAATTGGGTTGAGTGTATCGATTTCTGTGTACCCCACTGTATCAGCAATACCACTTATCACTGAGCCAAACGCAGAAACGAAGAGATGGTCTTGTCCCTGACTGACTGGTGATTAATTGTCTTTCGGTTCTAAATAATATTCCATATAAGTGTAGTATTTTTGCTGCATCTTGGTTACGGTCTTGGTCCGTCAGGTCTTCGCTCATCGCGCCGCTCTGCTGGTTCACTTAGGTGGTTCTAGCATTGCTTCAACATCAACTTCAGTTGCTGGGTTTGAAACTTGTCAGAGAATCTGCTACGAGTATCTTAACGACTACCATTGAATGAATTGAATTCGAGCAATGAAGATAATACCCACTGGGGCGGCAACATTGTGCAAAATATATCCACCGCTTTCACAAGTCTTTCTTACTAGTTATCGGATGGAGAGAGACCCCACTCCTCTTCCCAGCCAACTATCTAAAGGAAAAGAAAACGTTGCAATTGATTTTTGTGTAATGCTATCGAATCGTGGTCGGTTCGTATGTTTAGTACATATTCCAGATTCAATTGAATATCGCTGGCACAATATGTTTCTTCTGCTTTTGAATTTTCTTTCTCTCTGTCCGTCTATTGACTCTCTAGAGATAGGGGTACTTTAGAGATCTATGAAATCACGTTCTTCTCTTTTTTACTCTTATTTGAGAGCATTAAAAATAATATCCAGCAGGATTATTACGTTGCTACGGATAGAGTATGAGGAAAAACACATCAAAAAGGAAGAAAAATTCACAAATGGAAAATCAATTTTAATTAAACTGATACACCGACGAGGGAGGAGAGAGTCGTACGAGTGTAATCTGGAAAACGAGAAGGTCTGCTGCGGCTTGTTGTATTCTTTGTATTGGATTGTGTTGTTTCTTCTCGACCGTTGAGAGTGGATTTTCGATTAGTTCTTGTGTTGGTTCTTTAGAAATACGGTCTCGGATGGCATGGGATAACATAATATGGAATAGACTTTAATCAGTCGAAGGACTTTATACAATCCATTGAGATTCAAAACTCCTTTAGCTTTGGGATTTAAATTGGTATTAGGGTATATCTGGAATTCATTTCAGTGTCTTTCGCTATCGGATACTCTTTCGAAATTGATTTTTGAAACACAAATCCGAATGATACGGAATTGTTACCTAACAACTTATTACGAACTTATCAAGGAGACATTTCTGTGCTTAAGCGGGAGGTTAATGTTTAGATTTTGTTTTTTTTTATGATTTTTCGGTGTTTTATTGGGGTTGATCAAAGAAGCAACTATGTATATACATATGTAGATGCCTACAGTATTATCTATTTGGCGCCGAGTTCCGAAGTTTGCAAATCCTCTAGCACACAATATTCTAACCGACTAAGTGGTCGCTGCTAGTAGCAGAAACTGGGGTCCTTCGATTACAAATTCGGCGTCTTATACACTGCGGGTCATATGAATAGGACAACCGTTTCATCATTTGTTTTACTCTAAATCTCCAGTTCTTTAGTTCAAAAAGCAAAAATTAGTTTCCGTTATGATAGATTACTTTATTGCTCACTCATTTTGAGCAAAATAAGAGAGTTTTATTTAAGAACAATTATATTTCTTTATTTTTTTCTTTGTTCACTAATAAACTGCACGTTTAAAATTGGGTCGATAGAATAGGGACAGTTGAAATTCGATCGTCAATTCGAAAAGTGCTATCAAAAAAGCATAACTAAAATGTTGTGAATTTGCCAGTGGGCTTTGAGATTGTGGTTTTGCATTAATAGTAAAGTTATAGTAATAATGGGTAGAGGAAAGCCATTAAATGTCGCGGAAATGGCAAAAATCGACGCTTTCAAAGAGGACGGTCACAGTTTACGTGAAATAGCCCGAAAAATTGAAAAAAGCAAATCGGTTGTGCATAATTATTTAAAAAATAAAGAGAAATATGGCAAAAACATGAAAGGACGTACGGGGGGGGGGGGGGGGGGGGGAGTGATAACTGCTCAAGATAAGCGAGTAATCTTACGAGAAGCCTCTAATTCGACTCGATCAGTAGCGAAATCAGGGAAAAAGTTGGAGTAAGTGCAAGTTTATCAACAGTTAAACTAGTGATTAAGAGCGCCCATTGGAACTTAAAAAGATGAAAAAAAAACACCACCATTAATCCGGTTAGGAAAGAACAACGATTGGAGTTTGCACGTCAGCACATGGGGAAAGGAGTGTCAAAAAGTAGTTTTCTCGGATGAAAAAAAATTTAACCTCGATGGACCGAACGGATTTAACTACTATTTCCATGATCTGCGAAAGGAAGAACGATTTTTGACGAGGCATCACAGCAGGGAAGGTGGCGTTATGGTTTGGGGAGCTGTCTCCTACTATGGTGATACCTTTGAACTTCCAAAGTACAAGAATGACAGCAAAATCGTACCAAAAAGTTCTGGAAACAGCTTTTTCGCAATTTCAGCACATTTTCGGCCCCCTTAGGTGGACATACCAGCAGGATAATGCTCCCATCCATACAGCCCGCATAATAAAAACTTGGATCCAAGCTCAAAGTGTCGATGTGATGACATGGCCCCCGTATTCCTCAGACCTAAACATCATAGAAAATGTTTGGGGATGGCTGACGCGAAAATGTACGAAGGTGGCAGGCAGTTCGGACATTTCTCTAGATTATTTAAAATCGTTTTACGGTTCTATGAATACCAGAATTTTTGAATTAGTTTTAAATAAAGGAGGAAGTATCTACTCATTACTAAAAAAAACAATTGCATACTTTTTTGTCACTTTTTGGGAAATAAAAGCAGAATATAACTTGTGTCCCTATTCTATTGACCTACTTTTTCTGTAGTGTTTTTAGATTATCATAGTTAACTGTGGAAAGAAATTGGTAAACATTCCGAAAGTAATAATATAACACATCTAGTGAGAGGGCAATGAAATAACCTTTCATACCGTATAAAAATTTTTATCGTAGGAAGTTAGGAACGAAACATATAAGGTAAAATGATTCTAAGATATGCTGTCCCTATTCAAATGACCCGCAGTGTATTTAATCCTTTTTGCGATGATTACGATTTAGGGAGAAGATACAATCGTGAACTCTCTAGGCTATACCAAGATGTGAATGTAGTAAGCTTAAGCACGTCGCCTACACTGGCTAAGCTTTTAATTTAGTCCAATGGACAATACCGCCCCTTGCTCAAGACGAGAATTGAGTCCAAATCTCAATTTTAGACACCAAGTCATCGCAGATGCCATAGCGCTTGGTCTGGACAATTGGAAGCTGCGTGCCCGGGATCGCAGAGGATGGAAGGCTGCAGTGTCTCATGCACAGACTCTCGATGCGTCGGCAAAAACGTTAATAAGTAAGTTAGGATTTGCTGTGCGTGGTAGTTTTAGCACACTTAACAAATTCTTTAATCGTTCCTTAATATTCGAATAATACCAGCACTAACACCTCCACACATACACATTCACAAAGTGGCCATCCGCAGTGCACCCAGTTTAATACGGTTAAATGATACAAGGCTTAACGACCACCCGGGACTTTGACGCTTCTTCATGAACTGCCAAAACTTGATATGAACTGCGAACCGCCTTCACAAAACCCTATCCTTTATTAAACGGTTTTACACAGAGACTACTAAGAGAGAAACATGGGTTAGTAATAATCGATCAAACAGCCAACACGGCATAAAGTGGTGAACAGATGGTTCTTAAATAGAATCGGTGGTAGGAGCCGGGATTCACGTCCCAAATACTTGCATTACGATACCTATGGGAAAAAGTCCCAGCGTATTTCAAGCAGAGCACCACCCACAACATGTATTAAAGGCGTCACCATCCATATATTCACGGAAAGTCAAGCAGCTATAAATGCCCTTAGCTCGCATACCATTGAACCCAAATCAGTTGTGCACTGTTTTAAGACACACTTCAAACACTCGACTCAAGGAGCGAGACCAAACTGTGGTTGGTTCGGGGCCATAAAGGTTTTGAAGGCAATGAAAAGGCCGATGATCTGTCAAGAAGGGGCTCAGAAACTCCTGTCAAAGCTCCCAAAACCTTCCGCTACACTAATAGATCAGCAGTAATCACAGCTATACAATGCTGGGAACATATCAAATTTACCACCTATTGGGAAAGCGTCCTAGGACTTAGGCAAGCCAAACGAGCTATCAACCACTTTAATAAAAATGCCGACAAATGTCTAAATTTGAGTCCGCGTGATACCAAAAACTTAGTAGGTTATTTTACGGGTCACCACGGGCTAATATAACACTTCAACAAAATGAAAATAGTCAACTCTCTAGAGGGCCGGCTATGACTTGAAAACGACAGCTTAACACATATTATGCGAATGTTCAGCTCTCGATGAAACTAGAAGAAAGATATTCTTCAGGGAACAAGTGGGTTCCGAAGACATAAAGAAGACAAGTCCTCTGCTGGCAGCATTATTTGCTTTATACGGAAAGTAGAAATACTACTAGCCTAAACAATTTCTGCCACAGATGATACAATATAACCGCATAGGTAGCAGTGCCTGTTTCTTTGCCTCGGCAGGCCAAAAGCTTAAAAAAATGCTCGAATGCGCTATGCAATAAATGGCAACTTGGCAACAGTCATGAGAAGCTTCTCAAACTTGCCGCTCGGATTCGGCTTTAAATCGTAGATCCCTTCCACTACGCACAAGCAAATGGTTGGAGAAGCTAAGTTTTAGGCCGTGTATGTGCCTTGTATTTATTTATTTGATATCACATTTTGACTTTTTCCCATAATTGCCTTTTTGCCTATTTTACTTTTTTTCTCAAAGTTGGGTCGCTACCTATAAAACTTTTTCTTGTTGTATAAGGTCAAACAAATTAAAATAATGAAAAGTTATCTAAACATCTTTCTGGCATTCGTGAATTGCATCTTTTCATTTGCAGTTGAGAATCTTTCGCTAAGGAACATAAACCTAACACAGTGTCAAGCACACAGAAAACAAGTTTGCTTGCACTTGACACACAAAGATAATGAAAGCAGGTACATACCTGCTGTAATGAAAATTTGCTTGACTCCAAAAATAGTCCGTCTCCTGGAAGACAAAGCAAGCTGTATTGCATTTGCAAAGGATTTGATTGAAGACGCAGAAGTATATTACAGTCAATTTCGGATTTTTGGTCGACTCAAAAAAACAAATTTTCAGTCCTACAAAAAATCTTTTTTTTTCATAGTCTGTTGTTTTAACCTTAACTAACAATGTATGTGGTTGCAAGTCCTTGGTTCCCGACTGAACGAGGATCTAGAGAAAATCCACAATTGGGCTGAGGTGAATGGCCTATCACTCAATCCAGCTAAATCGCAGTTCATTCCGATCTCTAATAAAAAAATTGACACCAATAATCTACCTGATTTATGGCTCTCGAACTGTAAGCTGAATTCTGCAGTAACAGCTACTAGTCTGGGCTATGTAATCAACAGAAATTTATGCGGATACAATCACACCAATGTCGTGATTGGACGTATCTATGGATGTCTTCGCAAGCTTTGGCTTAGTGCTAGCTTCACACCGACCGAAGTTCGACGAAGGCTGGTCTTAACCTTAATCTTGCCCATGATAACTTACGCTGAGGTGGTTTATTGCTCCCTCGACTCTTTATCCCAGAGGAAGCTTCAAGTAGCCTTCAATGATGCTGTGCGATACATTTATGGCATTCGTAGGTACGATCATATTTCCGAACACTCCAGAAGCCTACTTGGTTGCACTCTTCAACAATACATCAATGCGAGAAACTGTGTATTCTTACATAAAATCATTAAAAATAAATCACCTTCGTACTTATTCAATAAACTTAACTTTTCTCGATCTGAAAGGACTTTTAACATAAATCTACCTTACTACCGTTATTTAAACTCGTCTCGTTTGTTTTTTATTTACACTGTTAAATTATGGAACTCATTGCCCTCACGAATTAAGACAATCTGTAGTACTCCTAACTTTAAAAATGCAATCCTCGTCTACTTCTCCACAACCTCATCACGTCAATAAATTCCTTTTGCCGATCTCTCCCATTTCGCCCCATTTCTTTTTCTATTTATACCCATTCCCTTCTATTTTCCATCTATTTCTTCCGTTGCCGGTTATGTTATATTATTTTTAGCTTTAAGCAGTTATCAAAATCTCTCTGACTGTAAAGTACTAAGTACTATAAAAGATACAAATCTTAATGTACAAACCACTTTGTTTAATAACAATAAATTGAAATTGAAATGGTGTAAAGGTTAGAATATTAATAACTAATCTAAAGGTCCCAGGTTCAAATCCCGCCGGGGCCAAGTAGCATCTAAAAAAAAGTTTTGTCCACTCCCCACCACTTGCGAACGTCTTACAAACATCCAAGAGTATCAATTGTCATGAGAAGCTTCTCAAATTTTCCGTTCGGATAATATTTATTTTTTTAACAATATTTGAATTAAAGAAAATTAATTGGGGAAGTGTTCCTGATTTTTAAGAACGTCATCGAAAATTTGGAAGTAGCGAAAGGGCCGATTGCAAAGGAAGCGTTGAGGCAGTGCTCTACTTTTTACTATGCAAATATGGGCCTTAAAAATATTGTGCAAATAAATGCTGTCATGAAAAGTGACGTGGATTTCAAACTAAATGCAAAGAGCTCCACTCGTTTTGGTTCAAGGTCATATTAGCCCCCTCAAGGCCAACGATAGACGGTTATTACCTCAGAATTTTAAAAAGCTCTTTGTTCAAGGTTTCGCACCAATTGTGCTACAATAAGAAATTCAAATAACTTTTTTTAATTAATTTTTTTCATTTTTTTTTGTATAGAAAATTCATTTTTATATTATATAACTAATCGTTTTTGGAGATGATAGACCGTAAATAACCTCCATGCTCATCCGCGCATGTGCGACAACTGATCAGAAAATTATTCATTGCGGCGTGAAGGGTTGAAGTCGGGGTCGAATCAATTATTATTGATTTAATGGACTACTTCAATTCAGTCAAATTCCTTGGTTTCGTTTTGTACACCTCTTGCTTGACATAACCCCATACAAAAAGTTTGGTACAGTCAGGTCAGGTGACCTAAGGGCCAGCGGAAAGTGGAGTTTTTGGATATTAATTTGTTTGAGAATTTTCGTTGGAGCTCCGCCATAACCGGTCTGGCTATGTGTGCAGTTGCTCCATCTTGCTGGAACCAAATGCTGTTGAAACGGATACTTCTTCGGCGCAGTTCTGGGTAAAAAAAAACTTCTGGAACATCTTTAAATAACGTTCCCCATTGACAGTTACGGTTACACCGTTTTCTTCAGAAAAGTGTGGCCCCACAATGCACCTTGATAAAACTGCGCACCACAGAGTGACTCGTTCTGGCTGCAGTACCGTCTCATGGAGTATTTCTGGATTAGATTTACTGCAGTTACGGCAATTTCGCTTATTTGCATTACCGTGACAAGTTTAAGTCATCATGAATTTCCGTTGTAATGACCGTCTGCTAACTCCAATTTGCGCCAATAAGTTTCGAGTCGAAACGCTTGAATTTGACTGAAATTGATGTTACAGCCGCGATTGTGTCTCTCCCCATCTACTGGGGAGAGTGCCGCCAAACTTTCCTTTGGACGGAAATGAAGGACTGCAAAGCATGGTACCCCGCTGCACTATCCAAATCCCTTTTTCGGTATTCCAAGCGTTCATTTTAATAAATATAAATAGAAACCTGCCAAATAAAAAAAAAGCGATTAGTAACAGAGAAAAAAAGTTATTATCTACCCTTTTGTTTTTGTAGCACGATTCGTGCGCCACCCTGTAGTTCAATGCTGTAACTAAATGTTCTTCTTTTTTTTAATACAAGGTGGCGCAAAAGTTGTCAGGTGGCGCAAAAGTTGTCAGGTGGCGCAAAAGTTGTCACCCGATGTTCTTTCGCTGTAATTTTTTTTATGAATGAAAAACTTTGGTTCTGCTTTTGGATTATGTTAATTGGTGTCTTAAGTTTTTTCTGTATAATTAACTTCACAAATGTCAAAGCAGAATTTACATTTGCCGCCATTTGCAAAAATTATAGCTTCTTCCGATAGGATGATGACTTTTGCGCCACCTTGTAAATGCCTAATTTGTGCCCATTGAAGTGTTACACTTTCCCTTTTTTCATTTTTTAGGTTCATAAAATCCTATCCTATCACTGCCCATGACATTTTTGTCACAATCTCAAAATGTAGAATTTTTTTTCAGCATTTTGTTTTGATTTGCTACATTTTGACTTTGACAATTAATATAACAAAATTAAATATTCTAAAAACAATTTTGCTCTCCCCACCGAAATAAATTAAACAAAATAAAAACGTCTGTCTGATTGACAGATGTTAATTATATTGGTGTTAGAACAAGAAAATTCGGATTCGCAAAATTTATCAAAAAATTATCTACATATTCTTTTTGCCATAAAAGTAACCAAAACCGGTCTTTTGACATATCTATATATCTGTTCTGTAAGATAAAGCAGACATTTTGTGAAATTTGGATGAATAAATGTGTTCTGTACCAACTCATTCGTCAGAGTGTCTAACTCATAAAGCATATTCAACCCAACATAGAAAAATGATAAATCACCAATTTGGAAGATTGGTGTTTTTGACGAAGAAAAATAACAAAAAAAAAATGTGTTGGACTACATTTTTTGCAGTTTTGATGAATATAATGTTCTCCAATTCATTTTCATTTGTCCAAATACGAGTATCATGAAACTGACGATGGCTATTCGCTCAGGGCCGATTTTACGATCAGACGATTACAAAACCGGGTACTGACGGCTATGATATTATATATAATTGTATGTATCTACGATCATGACCGACCGACAACTCGGCCGATCTGAAAATCTGTATCCAAACACAGATTCAAAATCAGTCTAGTCGGGCGATCGCAAAATCGGTCTTGCGCGCCTAGCCTAGTTCTATTTCCAGTTCAAGTTTTGCGTTCAAACATATTTTCCTAACAAAACAGATTTGCTTAAGTTTTAATTTCTGCTCTTTTTCATTTCAGGTGAGAGTCCCCAATTTCGTTACCCATAAGACGCCCCTTCAGCAACCCCACAGGTAAAAAAGCAAGGCTATTGATTTTCCCCACAGGTACCTATACAACAAAATGAACCTCAATAAATTAATCACTATAATGAACTATTGAAAACCCTGCAATCCGTAAATTAACGTAATTCTGCTAATGTGACAAGCAGCATGAATAAATCTATTTTTCTTTTCAAAGCCCTGCTCATTCAACTCGTATTTCCTTTACCAATTCAAAAGGACTACCTCATTCAAAGCAACGCACAAAAACACACATCCACATCTACTCAAATAATTGGAATTCAAATTGAAAATGGCATGTCCATTTGCAAAACTTCCAATCCAGAAGAAGCGGCTACAAATTGCAAAAAAAATATCAAACAGAGCTCTTAACTGCATCCCATTACGCGGGCATACAACAACCGAACACAACCCACCACCAGATTGTGAGTGATCAAAATTTGTTTGAAAACCCCAAAAAAAAAGCAATACAAAAACATTTTTAATGTCTGACTGGCAAAACGACGTTCTCCGACACTGAAAAAATGACTGCTTATAGTTTCTGCCAACAACACATATCTCCGCACCGTACAAGGACTCCCTCGGTGTTCGGTGTGTTTCTTAGTCCGTTGCTGCTGACTGTTTTGCCTCACAGCCGTCGGAATCAGCCAAACAAAACGGCCAAATTATTGTAAAAAAAAAACAAGCTGAACAAATGTTAACGCAATTATTTCGCTGCCTTTCGTGCAGCACTCTTGAGTTATTTTTATGCGAATTCTCGTAGCCAGTTGTAGTTTAAGATACCTACCATATCGAATGCAGAGTGCATAGAGCAGGCTACAGGTATGCCCATGAGGAGTACTTGAGTACACATTTTAAAACATGTAAAACGAACGCGAATATGTAAGCATATGTACTCCTACTATACACGCTGTTGTATTATAGGTTAGGTAGTACTGGAAGGGTTTTTAAAAAAAACTATCCTCCAAAGAGTCACGCATAAAATAACCCAATAGAAGCATTCAATTGTTGTTAGTTTTCACAACCAGTGGGACGAACCTACCGACGACGCTAGAGGAGGATGCTTTCTTAAAATTGTTTTACTTCGTTTTATTGTTGTACCTACATTTCGAATTATCATCATCATTATTGCAATGTTCATCCATCCGGGTGCCGCTGCAACTCTGTTACTCGGTTTTCATTCAGTTGCAATGCAATGGAAATTGTGTGCACGACCTCAAAATAGCAGGTTTAACCGACACAAGTAGTTATTAATTTTTTTTCCTTTGCATTGTTTGACGTTTTTCTTAGCACTTTGTTCGCCTTCGCTTTGGAAGCAGGAACGAGGCATATTTGCATACATTATTAAAAACAATAAAGCGTTTCGTTCGCCGCATAAATTCAAATATCACCAACATAATTGTTAATCGAGTTTAGAACTGTATTGTGTATGTTTTGTGATTATAGCAAATGCTAATGAGATGTTTTTTGTTAATTTATATCTATGATTGTATCTATGATTGTAAAACATACGAACAGTTCGGGCGGTTAATACCGGATAGTGGAAAATTTAATTGATGTTGGGAAAATGTCGTTTCAAGATCGAATTCGACATCGGTCATTCATGATAATTTTGATATTCGATATCCATCGACAGTTTGTCCAATTCGAAGTATTTGTATTTTGACATTCAATCGAATAGAAAGCTCTTTCTTTCAAAGGAAAGTTGATTTGTTGAGTATGTTTTGAGGCTCTGTTCGTTATTCATATACAATTTCCCGTAGTTTAGATAATTTTTACTGTATGTATACATATTTTGTTAAAAATTGGAAACTATTTCTTGTGCTCGTTACACACTATTGTTTTTCCAAACCATGTTCTGCGGCTGATGAACGAAACAAGTCACCAATAGTAGTACAACGGCTTGCATGCCTAGGTATTTCCGGAGCCATGCGAACCTGCCATGCAGCTGCTATAGAAGCAATAATAGGGCTACGCCTCCACATTATACTTACATAAGGTGGCGATTCCCAGTGCAGCAAGTTTAATACAGCTTAATGAGATAAGGCTAAGTGACCACCCGGAACTAATGACCCTACTCGCTGAACTTCCGGAACTTTAAATGAACAGCGCGGTCCACCTTTATAAGACTATGCTTACATAAAAAGTTCTTTACTGAGATCCCAAAAAGAGAAGTATGGTTTGGCAATAACCCACCAAACGGTATTAAGAAGTATACGGATGGTTCTTAAATGGAAACAGGTTTGGGAGCTGTTATATACGGGCCAAACTCCAACATGGCAATACCTATTGGAAAAAGCCCCATCGTTTTTCAAGCCCCACTTCATTCAAGAATGCGCCAGCCACATTTATACATCTGCAAGGTGTCAACATCCATATATTCACGGATAGTCAAGCAGCTATAAATGCCCTTAGCGAACACAATCGCCTCCAAATCAGTAATGTGCTGTTTTAATACCCTTAAAACAACCGGCTTTGGTATTGAACTATGCTATGTTCCGGGTCATGAGGGACTTGATGGTAATGAAATGGCCGGCAAGCTGGCAAGGAATGGTTCAGAAACTCCATTTACAGGTCCCGAAACCTTCTGCTGCATTCCTATATCGGCAGCAATCGCAGAAATAAAAAGCTGGCAACATATGAAATGTATTTTACTGAGAGAACATCCCAGGTCTAGGACAGGCCAAATGAGCAATTCGGTCATTCAATACCAATGCCAATAGATGTCTTAATCTAAGTATGCATGCTTTCAAAATCTTAGTTGGTTATCTAACTGGACACCACGATTTACGATTACCCAAACAAAATGAAAATAGTTGACTCTCCAGAGTGCCGGCTATGTCTTGAAAAGGACGAAACAACTGAACACATATTATGTGTATGTCCAGACCTCAATGGAACTGGAAAGAAAATCCTCTTCAGAACTTGAAAGAAGTTCATTTGAAATCAAAATATTATTTTTTTTTTTTTTTTAGCTGAGGTCCGAATATATAAAAAAATGTCCTATATGCTGGTACAATTGTCTGCTTTATACGAAAAGTAAAAATTCTGCTAACCTAAAAATTTGTTGGCACTCACGGCACAAACGATCTTATAGTTCGAATAACACTTCATACTTTTTTAAATTCATTCAATATTGCTTAAACCTTTCCCCCGAACAATAAGCAAGAATCTTTCGATTTGACAGTTCCTTATTTTTCGGAACGTAAAACGACACTTTTCTTTCGGGTAAATCGTGTTCGTTTTCACAAATAGTCGGTAAAAAAATGTGTAAAAGAAAAAAAAAATGCTTTAAAATATGTACATAGGTTTTAACCTCAATCTGTCAGAAAGTTGCATTCAGAAAATATGAGTGAATGACATCATTCAGTGCTATTTCTTCTGGTTTTATCTTTTATGTAAAAACAAAACTTAAAAGGCGGGGGGGGGGGGGGAATAACCGCTCATGCTCGGGGTAAGTTAAGAAACAGGACTGGACGCTGTGCTCTAAGGAGTGTGACCTGCCAAGGATAAATCAGAGCAATACCTCGACACGCTTCACAAAGAAGTATCTAGAGAGGGCTCTGAATGAGGCTCCGAGGCACCAGCAAGGGGACACAATCGACCAATAGTTCGCAGTGTAATATACCCTAACTAAATATTATTATTATTATTTACAACTGTCAGGCAGTACTCTTGAGCGTCATATTTTTTTATTTCAAAAGATTATTTTCACAGAAAAATCACATCTTATAGTTTGTTAAGTCTTTCCAAAGATTGCAAAAGCTCAAGAGCAATTTCAAGAGCATGATTATGTGTGGACTCATAACATAGAATTTAATTGAAAACATACATCATAAGTGAAACGAATTTATAACAAAACAATAATGCTTGTTTTGACATTTGATTTTGATCGAAAGTTTATGAACTAAAAAATTCGTTAGAATGGTCTATTCGATCGAAGAATGTTAAGTAAACTTTCTAGTCAATCGAAATTAAAAATACAGATTCTTCGAATTCGGCAAACTTTTGATCGAAATCAAATGTTATAATAAGCATAAATATATAATACATACTAGATATATCTCTTACATTCGTATTTACTTATCATTGACCAAGTTTTCGAAAAAATAGGTTTTGAATGTGTTTCTTTAGTGTAATAGGTAATGAGTTCCATGCCGAAGAATGAGCGTTCAGATTGCAAACAATAGAATCTCGGCCGGATCATGATAATTGTTATTTGTGATCTGGCAACATTTAATGTGGTGTACAAATAGTCGGGCTGTTTGGTCTGCTATTGTTATACCATGCAAGAGGACAAGTGTTCTGAACTAAATGATGTTGTCGAAGTGAGGCTTGCTACTTGCAGAGAGTAACTTGACATGTGGTCGAAATATCGTTTCCGAATATTTATGTTTTCGAACAAAAAGATACCCCAACAATCAAATAAAAATAACACTGTCAATCGTTTCCAAGTTTTTTGAATAAGCTCCAATTATAACGTCATGGAACAGAGAGCAAAAGAAAAGCGGCAAAAATTGCGCAATTACCGGAATTGCACTTTTGGCAGATTATTCAAAACGTCTGATTCTGTTCAAAATTTCAATCAATATTTTCACTTTCAAACACTAGACGCCGTGACATCACTGAATAATAACAAATAGAAACGGCATCGAAGCAGGACAGGTTTCTGAACATCATCGATGCCGAGAAACAACAAGAAAAACATAGATTGAAACAAAACTTAATTGATTTGAAAATTGCTTGTAAGGGTTTCTGAATTGGATACAATATCAAATTAATACCTCAATAGATATATCCCATTTCACACTGCTTGAAGGGTAATATTATTAATTAGCAGTCAATAGTCGATGCGCTGGAAAATACCAAAAAAAGATCACAAATACTTATGTACCTTTGAGCTCATATTCGTTGACAAAGTCATTTTAACTTAAGTTAATGAGTTTTTAATAATCAAATTATTATAAAGGGTGTTCAAATTTGACATATCATTTTAAATTTTAAATGAAAGACATAAATTGTGTGATATCTTTATTTATTTTTATAATAATAATGATAAAGAAAGTCGTCCAAGTGACTAGCTAGCTAAGCAGACTATCAACGTTTTACCAACATTTTGAATCACTTTTTTCGTATAATGATGGTTCAAAGTGATTTTTGCTCGATGATGTTGTCTTTGAAGTGTTGAACAGTTTGAGGATTATCGGCATTAACTTTACTCTTCAAGAAACCCCATAAGAAAAAATCCAGTGGTGTTAAATCGCATGATCTTGGTGGCCAATTCACATCTGTTCTTCGGGAAATTATGCGATTGTTAAACTTCTTCAGCCCAAATGCGACAATTTTGTTTTTAAATGAGCCTCATCGGTGAAGATAATTTGCTTGAAAAAATTGTAGTTTTTTTTTTGTTGCTCCTCTATGGCCCAATTAACGAATTGCCAACTCAATGCGTCGTCAGTTGGCTTTAATTCTTGTGTAAACTGTATTTTGTAAGCCTTTACATGCAGATCTTTGTGCAAAATATTAAACAAAGTTGTTTGTTTGAGGTTTAATTGCTGTGAACGACGACGAATTCACGTCCTTGGCTCTTCAGCAATTTGCACTCGAACGACCACTACGATGATAGGCTTTACTTCTCTGATCTCGAACCGTCACATTTTCTTCAAATTTATGAACGATAAGCACGGTTTGATGGATCATTTTCCTCTACCGTATTTTGAACGAAATTTTCTTTCAACTTCTGCAAAACTTCACCATATTTAAAATTAGTTTTAATAATAAAAACAATAGTGTTATCCGATCCATTTTAGCTAACGGGAATGTATTTACTTCATACCTGTAAAAACTTCGGTGTAATCTAAAATTTGAACACGCCTGCGAACTTCAATTGGAAATTGAATTAGAGTGGATTGTGATTGTGTAAACTTTCGTAATTCCCGGTACAAATGTTGTTGTTCACGGCAAACAGTTTGGAATTCAAAATTTGGTTTTTTTGAACCATGCTGAAGCCTGTTTTCTTAATTTATTTTGATGAACTCATCAAATATCCCGCTCTTGTAATATTAGTATTTGCAATTTTCTGTTTATAAAGGAATTATTAGTGATCTCCTACGGAGTTTATCTCTCGTTCGTTCGCGCAAGTCGCGCTCATGCAAAGAGTACTTTATAGTCCTTGGCCGCGTTAAAAGGAACAAAAAACGTTCTACTTGTAGGTTGTATTTGCAAAATCTTAAATCATTAAATTTACGATGCAGGGAAATAACTTCACGGGCAATAACTTCACATGGGCAATAACTTCACCTCGAGCGGGCAATAACTTCACTTTTTTTTTGTCCACCGTAAATTTTGTGAACTTATTTCCCACCTATAATTTGAGAATTTGTCTATTGCATCCACTCCAAATCAAACAGTGACCCCAAGCAGGGGTGTTGCAGGGGGGCAGTATGGCCCCCATATGCATTGCACTGTTTATTTGATTAGTTGCGAAATCCCAAGTAGATTCCATAAATGGTGCAGGGAAATAACTTCACGGGCAATAAAATAACTTCACATGGGCAATAACTTCACCTCGAGTGGGCAATACCTTCACTTTTTTTTGTGAGGTATTGCCCACTGATGGTGAGCAATAACTTCACGCAAAATTTTGTGAAGTTATTTCCCACCTATAATTTGAGAATTTGTCTATTATAACTAAAGACCCTTGCACCCACATCAAACAGTGACCCCAAGAAGGGGGGTTGCATTGCACTGTTTATGGGATTAGTTGCGAAATCGCAAGTAGATTCCATAAACAGTGCAATGCATATGGGGGGCATGCTGCCCCCCTGCAACCCCCCTGCTTGGGGTCACTGTTTGATTTGGGGTAGGTGCGAGGTACGTTTCTTGAATTATCATAAAATGTTAAGAGAATTTATTTCCCACTAAAAAGTGTAGTTATTGCTCACCATCAGTGGCCATTAAGTTCACAAAAAAAAGTGAAGGTATTGCCCACTCGAGGTGAAGTTATTGCCCAGGTAAAGTTATTGCCCGTGAAGTTATTTCCCTGCACCTCCATAAACAGTGCAAAGCCTTTGGGGCGCATGCTGCCCCCCTGCAACCCCCCTGCTTGGGGTCACTGTTTGATTTGGAGTAGGTGCGGGGTACGGTTGTTGAATTATCATAAAATGTTAAGAGAAATTATTCCCCACAAAAAAGTGGAGTTATTGCTCAGGATATTGTGGGCGATAAGTTCACAAAAAAAAGTGAAATTGCCCACTCGAGGTGAAGTTATTGCCCGTGAAGTTATTTCCCTGCACCAAATTTACTATTTTAAAAAATAACAGTTTGCATATTCAATGCTTCCACTAAAAATGATTCGTGTTCAATTTCACTTTGCCATTTGTCAAAGATAAATTGAAGTAAACCAGCAAATTTGGAATTATTCATTAATGAAAATTTTTTTAAATCTTAACAATTCCACATTTATATATTTGGCATTTTGAATTTGCTCTTTGAGCTACGAGTATAGTGCAACAATATAATGAATGATGCAGTGAAACAGATACATTTTCCTATTCAAACTCACGGTTTTGTGGCCACGATTGCTACAATGACTATAGAACATGCTTTTGACTTTTTCGATAATATTTTTCAATAAATATAGAAATAAATTATTTCGGTAAAACATTTTTTGTCCAGAATCCATTCTATTGTGTGTGGATTGTCCGTTATCAATTAACATAATTTGATTGTTAGTTGTTGGACAGAACGGAATAATTTCAGTCAAAAAATTTCATTCTAAGAACTCCTGCTCACACATGACCAGCAATTGATGGCATCAGTGACGAAGTAATTGGACATCGGAAATCCTGCCGAAACGTTTGAGGTCAAAACGTCCAAACCCACAGACGAACCATTAGTGATGCAGTGAAGTGGTAAAGTAAATTAGGAAAAATCATTTCGATTGCCAAGGAAGTAATCCTGGTCCTTATCTCTTAAGTCCAGATCATAACCAGGTCGTTAAAGAAAAGAGAAAAAAGAAGAGGAGCAAGTTGCATTCCAATTGAATAATTAAAGTAAAACTAAACAATCCGCTCAGCTCATTAATTAAATATAACTTATTAATCCACATAAATATTAAATCATTTATTGCACCTATTCATCAGTGTAACAAAACAATTAACAATTTAATCCCGATCCTGCGCACAAGTGCATGCTAAAAAATACACTTTTTTATACATATATACACCCATTTGATAATAATCATCGAACAAAATAGCAGCAAACTACAGCAATTTACCATAATAATTTATTTACCATTGAGTAACAACAGCTCGTTTACATTTTCAATTGAAATGCAAATGCGACTTGAATAATTCCATTAGAGGGGCCAATTAACATGGCTTATGGTGGTTTTTCTTCTTTTTTGTTTGTATTTGCCCCCGCGATCTCCGCTGCGCCATCATATTTAATCGTGGCTTATTTTTTTTATCTGAATCATAAAAATAAATTATTTTTTCAGCGCTTATACTCATATTTTATAGAAAAGTATGTATATATATGTCAAATATTGTGAACGCGGTCTTAATTCAATTATTTTCCGCTTATAGCTTTTCATTATCTCGAACACACACCGTTTTTTTTTGTTATAACTTGTACGATTGTGTTATTTTTTTTGTGTTGTATTTGGTCATTAATACTTTACAATGTATTGAATTAATTAAATAAATTATGCGATTATGCGAACAATAAATACGACTTTGATGTTTTTGTGAACACAAAGTTGATCCCGATAATATCAGGCTAAGGGGGGTTTGTTATAATTTACAAATTCTAATCATGCCTAATTATAACCTGCGATATTGCAATTCGACGGGCTTTGAATGAATGTTATTAGTTTGACATTTATTGAGGTTTGACTGACATTTTGCAACACGACATTTGTTTTGTAAAGGAAATGGAGGTCGGTAAAATAAATTAAATATTGAACCTTAGTAATAGACGAAAAAATGAAATAAATAAATACACATAAGAAAAAGAATTTCACGAATTCTTAGAAAAGAGTTTGGTTTTTTTTGTTCATCTGAGCATCGTGACAGCGACCGTAAAACGATAAAGGGTAACAAATATTAATGTTGGCGATGAACGTGATTTGGTTATTGCTTGTGAACGTTCTTAAACCTTTCTTTTTTTCGATGGCAACAAATATAACGGACGAATATAGGTAAAGAAATCGGAAAAATCCCAAAAATAAAACCACGGATGAAGAAGTAGGCACTTCACGGCAAAAAGAAAGTTTCGTGATTTTGGCAAATACCGATTGTAAAATCGTGATTGTAGACAGTAACTTTACCTTTCGACAGATAGATAGATAGTTAGACCATTGTTTTTTTTCATCGTTATCTTATCTGTCACCAGTTAAAACTTTCTCCCCTGCATTGATTTAATTTCCTTGATAGTTTGTTTGCGGAATGTTTTATAAAATCAGATAAAACATATCTTGGATAGTGATTGGAGTGGTTGCACATTTCATAGTCAGAATTTATGCGAATTCTTATTCACTGGACGTCCAGTGAGTAAATATCAATTGAATTTCCAATTGTCAAAGCTATGAATGGATGATTTTTTGTACGATAGAGACGGAGTCAGAGCCTACAATATTTTTTTTTTTTTTTTGTATAATTTGCGTGCGCTAAAGGGATCTCTTTTTTCTGTAGTGACAGTACCCTTATAATGGTGAAACCACAGCGCTAGCATTTTTTTGTTTGTTACTGCAAGTAGCTCCCAGCAAATGATTCATTGCCTATTTTTTGGTGCTACTTACTAAAAGAATTTAACCTTCCAGAACACTGCAGCGTTTTTCAGGCCGAAGTCACCGCCGTCCGCCAAGCCGCTGCCAATATACATCGACAGTCAGGCGGCCATCAAATCCCTTGCATCCAGCACTACAAGATCCAAGGCAGTGAAAGACTGCCGTGCATCTCTTAACGAGATAGCCGGTCAGTATAGCCTCACCCTTTACTGGGTGCCGGGTCACTGTGACATACCAGGGAATTGTGAAGCTGACGAACTGGCCCGACGAGGCTCTTCTGGTTTAAATAGCATAAGCGTCACCGACATCGAGGCGCCAACGTCTTATGCTAAAAACCTCATAGACACCAATGCGGTGAACGAAGCCAACCGTCGTTGGCACCAACTCGACCAGTGCAACACCGCAAGGCTACTCTGGCCGACATTTAACAAATCCAGGTCCATCGGACTTCTGAGGCATAAGAGAGGAACCCTTTCGAAATTAGTAAATGCCCTCACCGGGCACTGTGCTATAGGAAGACATGCCCAAAGGCTGGGCATCCCCTACAATGACTTCTGTAGAAGCTGTAGGGACGAGGAAGAAGAGGAGACCATCAGTCACTTCCTTTGCACGTGTCCTGCACTCGCCAACATTAGGAAGGCTACATTGGGTGAATACCTTTTCAATGATCTAAACGATCTTAACAACGCCTGCACAGCAAGGATTAGCTCCTTCATTCAGAGGAGCAAATGGTTCCCTGAGTAAGAGGGTGACCCACCCACCTTACACATCGGCAGCACAATGGACCTACTTCTGGTCTAAGTGCATACTCACCGAGGGCCGTTTTCAACCAACCAACCAACCAACTAAAAGAATAGAAGGATAGGAAAGAAGTTTGGTGCGATGGGATTTTTTTCTCCACAGGTGGCGCCTAAATTGCTTTAAGGAGATCTGTTCTATGTTTTTGTGTATTCAATTTTATAAAAATCATGGCCCTGGTCGGGATTCGAACGCACGACCTGGCAATCACTTAGTGAATACACTGCCATCGCACCATTGCCACCTGTATATGGTCCTCTCTATCGTTTTTTGCATAACTTTGTTAAAACTCGATTCCAAACCTAAAGTACGTGGTTAATATTTTTGATGCGAAACTTTTTTTTGTTAGGGTAACATATTCAAAATATGGGTTTCATTAGTTGTGCGTTGGACTAATGAGCGATGGGTATCAAGTTCAAATCACGTCCGGGCCCAGTAACACCTTCAGTTTGTTTCCACGGTCCCACCTCTTACAATATTTACTATTTTGAATAAATTGTTGTATGAAGGTAATGAAATAAATAAATAAATAAATAAATAAAAGTCTGACAAACGTCCAAAAGTTATGAGAAGCTTCTCAAATTTGCCGGTCGTAGTCGGCGTAAAAATGAAATTCCCTTCCATTTATGCCAAAAATATGACTGCAAATGGTTAGAGAAACCATGTTTTAGGCCGCAAATGCCTAATATTTATTTTTATTTATATAATTTTTTAATCGCAGTACATTATATCTTCTTTCTCAACTTAAACTTCAAACTTCTTCTTTTTCAAACTTAAACGGCGAGGTTATGTTGATTTGGTTCTCTTGCTGCACCTGTGTGATTCAGGCATTTTAAAGCAGGGTTCGTAAAATATCGCTCGCGATCGATAAAATAAGGATCTTTATCATTCTTCATCGATCTTCTCACGAACCATAAAAAATAAAATTCGCGAACGATAAAATTTTCCATTTTTAAAAATGTATAGTTCTCTCATGAACGAATTGTATCCTTTTTTCTGTATCTCTCGTTCGTGAGAGATCGGAAAAAAGAAATTCAGGTAGAATATGGTTCGCTCGCGATAAGGATCCGTAAAGATCCATAAAAGAAATCAGTCGCTATCAAGTTCAGTACGGTTGTGAAGCGATTTATATTTTCAATAGTTATTAGTTTGGTTGAAATGGGGAAAATAAAGACATTTGAGTTAAATTAATTTGAAGAAGCTGACGAATCAACTTCCTTATTTTGTGAGAGAAAATTGAGCATTGGAAAACATTAAGCAGCAAAGAGGTTCTTCTAGGCAAACTTGAACAAGAAGTGCTGGCAGTGCCATCAACTCAAGTCTGTTGAACGGGCTTTTAGCGCTCTACTAGTTTTTTTGAAAATAAACAGAAACAAATTATCCAAAGAAACAATAAATAATGTTTTGTTAGTTAAACTGAATGCAAATTTATTCCAAAATCTTTATATGTAATAAAAATACTTTTCACTTATGTTGTTTCAATATTAAAATATGTAATATAATTTTCAAGTTAAAATTCTTTTTTTTCTTATGAGAACAGTTAGCGAACGGATCTCCAATAGTTCGCATGTGATAAATTCGCGAACGAACTATATTTTACAGATCGCAACAGATTTGATTCGATCGTAAAAAGGAATTTTATTTTTTAACGAACCGAAAAATAAGGTTCGCAATCTAATCAGAAATCAAATTCCTTTGCGAACTTTTCATGAGAGAACGAATCATATTTTATCTTTTTGCGAACCTTGTTTTAAAGCCTGCCTCTTGTTTAACGGTTTCGATGCATGAATGCTGTTATCATTCATTTGTAGTTTGACCTACCTTTTGCAACACCGGCGGAGAGTCGTGCCACCCAATGATATTGCATGCACTCTTGTGGGACAGCTTTAAGATGTAAAATGTGTCGCTTTTCTTACTAAATGTTGAAATTGCTCAGTCGTAAATCCATCCTCCCTTTAGTTGCTTTTTAAGACAAACACCTTTTATCGGGAGGTCGTTGCAGTGATTGTCGAAAACTGTCCCTGCACAAGAATCAAAATAGATATGCTCATTTGTATGTACAGTCCCTGACCAATTTATTAGACGCACTGTAAAATTCTATGTACTTTGTTTATACTTGTTTACTTTTACGTATCAATTGGTTAACACTGTAGTGCAAAATGTCAAAAATAAATACAAAATGGAATCATATACAAAATCTCCTAAATAAAAACACATTATATGTACGTTTAAATATAACAATATTGCATATAAACTCGTGCAACACATAAAAATTATTTAAGAACTACAGTGCGTCTAATAATTTGGTCAGGGACTGTATGTATTTAATTTCCTCAAGGGCTGAAACTTCCAAATGGTATCATATTGATATGAAATTTTATAACTGTTGACCGACTATTTTGATTACTTTGCTACTAGCTCAACGCTCCCAGATTGTGCTTCATTTCCACCTGTACTCGAGCGTATAGAATACTCCATGGGCACACTCCACTTTCCGCACAGTGGCAAGAGTACTTCGAGATCTTCTTCTTGTTTCTCTTAAACGACGAGATTATGCTGTAGACCAAAGGGACCACAACCCGCTTACTTTACTGCATCCCTACTGGTCCGGCTTTAAGCTCGCCGGTTTGACCTAAAAAAAATAACGGCAGGCCTCCCGATTTCAAATCACCTCGTCGCTGATGACAATCAAACTCTGGTGTTGCTGCATTTGTGTGATTCAGGACTTTTTAGACCTGCCTCTTTTTCGCGTTTGCATGGAAAGGCTGATTGATATTGCCTTTTTTGACAGGATTCGTAGGATCTTTCCTTTGAACACGACAGTACCAACTTTGAGATCATATGGCATTTCTCCTATCGTTCTATAGAGGTCTTCTATAGCGCTGGCAAAACCAGTGCTTAAGCTTTTCTTTCTGTCCTATTCTCCAGTGCTCTTTCCGAGAAGTTGGAAAACAGCTTCGTTCAGCCTATATCAAAAAAGGCTAGTCTTGTCCCTCCTCCTACCAAAGAATTACACTTACGTCCCTTCTTTCCAAGGTCATCGACACGCTGATAAACCGTCAGCTTATGAAATATCTTGAATGGCCCGCAGTATGGTATTCACAGCCACAGGTCCACTGCTGATTTGAGAACTTATCTAACCGAAAAGAGGAAACAATCTCTTCATCCACAATGGTGGTGACAGTAAGATCGTTGCGCTCGACTTTTTAAAAGAATTTGACAAATTTGAAAATGCGTGCATTTGGAATCGACGATTCTCTCCTTCAATGGATTAAAAACTTCCTCTCAGACCGTTCAATTGAAATTCAATTGAAGTCTGCAATTCACCAAATAAATGCTGGTGTTCCCCAATGCTCCGTTTTGTCCACCACCCACTTCCTCATTTAATAAAAGATCTCCTATCTGTACGTTTTAATCCAATCTGTTCCCTTGCTGGTGAGGATGATAGTACCCACAGCTACTCATAGGTATTCGTTTCTAGGTTCACGTCCCTCATCTTCGGGCGTGAACGGCAGCTAATTGCATTCCGATCTTCACAGCATAGTTTAGTGTGGTAGAATTTTATGATTCAAAAACACAATGCTGTCTTCTGTCATTTAAGCGAAACTTCAACAGTCTGCCATTATCCATGAATGGCACTTGCATCGCTGAATCCGAAAGACTTTCCATTCTCGGTATGTGTGTTAATGAAAACCTCCGTTGGAATGACCACATATTCGATGTCGCCAAGAACGCTGCCTAGTATATAGCCTTCCTCAAGCGTTGCAGGACATACTACACTCCTTCTGTTCTGGCTAGAATTCATAGCTTGACGAGCCGACATCTCTGTGCTTATGTGACCATTGCATTATAACTCGCTTGATGATACCACTGGCACTGATTGTTATTGCCGGCGTCAGTAGCGACGCGTGCCAAAAATGTAGTCGTTCAGTGAAGTTTTAGTTGCTATAGCTGTTAGGATCATTTTTACCAGTAAAAAGAAATTTTGAAATTAAATAAAAAAACTAACGTTTACATCGTTTTAAGCAAGTTTATTTAACAATACGAATTTTTCAGACTAATGGAACAAAATTTTTTTTACATTTAGATTTTATTTATAAAACAAAAACCAAGTCTTCAAGAAGGGTGGCGACTATGTAGAGGTTAGTGTGTTGGCTTGTGCCCCGTGTGGTGCAGGTTCAATCCCCATGGGGAACAACAACATATGTACGCCACCCATTCACATGCCTCTACACCAAAAGGAGGATTTCTGCCTGGTAGTACAATGGACCGTTACCGAGTCTGAGTGCTCTGGGATTTGGATTTCCTTTTTCTAAAAAAAAAAGTATTCATCACTTAAAAAAAATATAAATTACGTTTTAGTAAACAAGCAATTAAGTCATTAAGTGTTACCAACTTAGTGATGTTCTTTTGAAAGTTAGTTAATAAATTCCTTAATAATTTTTACAAAAGGTCAAAAGGTTATGTTTTAACCCTTATGGAGCGGCCGCTGTGGAAAAAAAGGGTACACAATATATTTGCGTGTACCACTACATGCGGCGTGCTTCGTGAGACAAATGATTGTGGGTTTTTGCATAATGCTTTTTTAAAGGCGTATCGACTTGATCATCGTTGTGTGTATCTTTTCACTTCGTGCAGTGCTACCTGCTTTGCTTTTTTTTTAAATGGTTTATGGCTGGTTTTTCAGATTTTTTTTTTTACTGATTACACCTAATTATGAACCTCTACAATTATCCTTCAGTCAAAAATATGAAAATAAATGCTTCTTCTTTGTTACAAAAAAAATGATTTGACTCTTTATTTGGTAGTTTTTATTTTGGTTGGTCACACTGGTTTTGCAATAAGGTTGGGTCGGCGGTGCTTACGTTTTTTCATAATGTGTTTTCAAAGGCGTATTGAGTTGAATTCTTGTCAGTCGTGCGAAACTAGTGAAGAAAACACAATACAGGGTGACGCGTGTTAGTTCTCAGAGCAAACAAATATGAGTGTACGTGTTTTTTTAAAAGATAAAGATAAACTGTTTTTTAATTTAATATATTGTAATATATCTATCAATACTGCTGAAATGATGGAAAGATTAGACAGGTTATACGATATTTTTAATTCGTCTAAGTTTAAAGACCCCAAAAAATCCAGAAGGCCATTTTTTTAGAAATGAAGAGCAAGTCAATTTCTTAAATGAAATAAATATATTTTTCCGAAATGTTACTTTTTTTGATCAGTCTGCCAATTTAAATAAAAAGATGCGATTTTTAAAAGGATGGCAGCAGAATATAAATGCTCTCATTGGCATTTAAAGTTATTTAAGGGCAGATGGTACGAGTATTCAGTTCTTTTTAACGTGAAACCTCAATCAAGATTGTCTGGAAAATACCTTCAAGGTTTTACGCGAACTAAAAGCAAAAATATCTTATCCTAACACACATGTAGTTTTTATTTAATTTTTAATAAAAAATGTATGACAAACTAATGTTATGTTACACAGTACTTAATATATCCATCTCCTTCCTTGGCTGTGTGACACAGACGTACTTGCTGATAAGAACTGATAAAGAAAAGGTCGAGAGTGAGTGTCCCTACTCATTAATGCACGCGACAAACTTCAAGCACAACAAAAAAAAACCCTTCTCGTTCAAAAGGGATTTGAACGAAATGGTCGATACAAAACAGGATTATTTTTACTTGTGCCTTCCTAACTTTCAACTGTATCATTTCGTTGCAGAATCCTTTGCACGAGTTGGATAGATTGATACATACACAAGATCAGATGGTTTGAACGAAATGGTTGTAACAGCGCTCGATCTATGTTTTGTCTTGTTTCTGTATTTGTTTCACACATCATACCAAGCTCGCCTTGTTCGAAAGCGACTTGAACGAATTGGCAAATACAAGGTGGCGCAAAAATAACCTTCCGATGTTTTTTGGCTGTAATTTAAAAAAAAAATGAAAAACTTTGATTCTTCTTATGGATTATTTTTATTTGGTCTTTTAATTTTTTTTACATCAAGTCGAGAATATGATGTCATGTAAATGGCCGCCGCCACAGTTGATTGTCATTTGAGCCCTTTTTATGGCATTTTCCATCACTTTGGCCACAACTTCCGGCGATAGGTCCTCACATGGTTGACGGATATTGTCTTTAAGAGCTGCAAGAGTTTGAGGCTTGTTGACATAAACCCGCGACTTCAAAAAGCCCCACAAAAAGAAGTCTGGAGCGGTCAAATCAGGCGATCTTGCTGGCCAGTGCATCGCCAAAACGGGAGATTAGGCGCCCGGGAAATGCATCCTTCAGCATATCGATTGTGGCACGTGCAGTGTGTGCCGTTGCACCGTCCTGTTGAAACCACATGTTTTCTAATCCCAATTCATCAAGTTGCGGCAAAAAGAACTCGTTGATCATTGCTCTGTAGCGCTCACCACTCACAGTAACCGTATGGCCCGCGACGTCTTCGAAGAAAAAAGGTCCGATGACTCCTCCAGCGAAAACAGCACACCATACAGTGACTTTGAGCGGGTGTAATGGCTTTTCGTGGGTTACACGCGGATTTTCAGTGCTCCAGAAGCGTAAATTTTGCTTATATACGTACCCGCTAAGATGGAAATGGGCCTCATCACTCATGATTATTTTTGATGAAAAATCATCTTCCTCTTGGTGGTGATTAAGGATGGCTTGAGCGTATGTTAGACGCGATTGGCGGACAGCAGCTAACAGCTGATGCACCGTCTGGACTTTGTACGGAAACATCTTCAAATCTTGTACCAAAATTCGCTGTAAAGACCGTCGACTGATACCCATTTACGTGGCACGTCGTCTGGTCGATGTCGACGGCGCTTCCATGACATCTTCGGCTACAGCTGCAATATTCTCTGCAAAACGGCTACTCCGGGATCTGCCACGCCTGGCAGCATCTCGTGTTGTGCCAGTCTCTTCGAGGCGAGCGGCTAAACGTCGCAGTGTTTCACCAGTAGGCGTTGGACGGGTAGGAAATCTGCGACGAAATTCACGTTGTACCAAAGTCCGACCGATTATTGCTCAAATAAATAGTCACCAATATTCCGCGTTCTGGAGCAGTGTAGCGTAACATTGTTTATTAAAGTGTATTTCGCATGTGTTTACTACACAAATGTCAAAACAGAACTGACATAGGAGCCAATCGCAAAATTTATAGCATTTTCTGATAGGAGGATTACTTTTGCGCCACCTTGTACAATACGTGAAATTCTTTTTTTCGTTGTGCCTATACTTTCAATGGTATCATGTCGTTGACGAATCGTTTGAACGAGTTGGAAAGAGGAGTTGGAAAAAAGTTACGGTTGGTTGGTAGGTGGTTCCCTTCTGTGTGGAAATGTTCAAATAGGAAATGCACGAGTTGGAATCTGAAAAATTACAGCAATGGGAAGAAGAGTATAAATATGTTGCATATAGTTTAGAGAACGCAAAAATTGAGATAACTTTTTGTGAAAGTTAGTCGTTCATAAACGACTTGAACAATATGAGGCTTCGCCACTAGCCGGCGTAGAAAGTTCGACTGAACGAAGACTTAAATGAAATCGTTGGTTAAAGATAACAACTTAGTTATAATTAAAAAATGAAAGTACGAGTAAAATGATTCGTCAAACACCATCAAGGCATAGTTTCATTTCCTCAGTGCATTTCTTATCTTTTTCGATGTTCCTTGATTTTCTATTACGACGACTGTTCAGGTTGACAATAATGTCAACATTCACCATTTCAACATTACCATAACCATAATAACCATTTATATTTAAACTACACTAACCACGTGGTTGTACACTTAACGCCACGACAACTTCTCATAAAAGCAAAAGACATCTAACAGCTAGAAAAACAACAAAAATAAACCAAAAAGCAACCATTTTGACGCCTCGAGCTAGGTAATCGTGCGATTTTACCATTTCTGCGAAAAATGTAAACGTACGCGTGTTAATTGATTAACACGTCAGATGAAAATTATTAATGAACACAATCCGCAAGGAGTTTAGATAAACAGCCGAGGGGGAGAGAGTTAACCGTGCCTGTCTCCGATTAGGCACAACAGCCCCATCTGTGAACGACGATATAAAAGGGAACACAGAAAACATCGCCGCGCCGACAAAAAAGGGGCTAGATCAAATGACCATAAATTATTTCTTAATTCGTTAGCTAATTTGCCTGGCGTATCCAGCTTCTGCCAGCAGCAACAAAGTTGCATCAATTGCTATCTGGCAATCGATTTTGTTATGGCAATTCGCTGCACAATATCACACAATCGGGCGTATCAATTGCGATGCGACTTGAACGGGCACAAAAGTTTTACTCGCGGCGCTGATATTGACACATATCCGTACATAATTGGGAATAATTGCCATAATCTGGGGGCATACATATACATATTGTATGAAATCGAAAATTGTGACGGTTGATTGAAACAGAGTAGCTGAAAGAGGGGTGTCAGTTGGGCTTATTGAACTCTCGCTTGTTTAATGCCACACTTGCTGCTCAAATAACATGCGATGAAATAAAAAGGTTAACGCTAGAGGTTCTCACTGTACATTGATCGAACGTAATTTTATTTTTATAGAAAATAGAATTACGTTTATATTTTTGTGATACAAAGATTAACATATTTTTTAGCATTTTATCGTTTAATTAACGGTGGAGGTTGTGTCACAATATTTAAGTGGAAGTACGTTCTCGTATACCTTATAGTGGATATGCATTTTTGCTCGGCGGCTCGTTCAGTGTTGAATTGGCAAAAGTGGGTTGAGAGTTGTTAAACACTCAAAAAGGTGATAAAATGTGAATGTTGCTCGAATATTTTTAAGTTTTCTTGTGCTTGAAGACATTCCAAGTGTTATATTTTTGTGCAGTCATTTTCTATGCTTTGCTCGCGATCTTGGATATGGAATTTATTTGAGTTTAATGTTGTTTTTGTTTAGTTATAAAGTTGGTCTTTGGTCTAGTCTGGGTGTAAGCGTTGCTTAACGAAACTAATTTTGTACACTACTTATATGTTTTAGTGTTCGAACTGCTCACGCTAAGTGTTGATTTCGTTGAACTCATAAACGTCAGCTTTGTAAAGCCCTGGTGTTATACCTTATTTTTCACAAATTAATCTAAGTAAACTGGGTTCATGAAGATCAGTGTCGTACATCAGTAATTGAGCTTATCGGTCAAAACCATAACGCCCAAATTGAAAATGTCATAAAGCCCAAAAACCACGACATTACCCAAAATTTAAATGAATAAAAAGTCGTTAGGCCCAAATGGAATGACATATCACCCAAAGTAACACATTCGAACCTCGCACCTCCTCCAAATCAAACAGTGATCCCAAGCAGGGGGGTTGCACTGTTTATGGAATCTACTTGCGATTTCGCAACTTATCCCATAAACAGTGCATTGCATATGGGGGCATGCTGCCCCCCTGCAACCCCCGTGCTTGGGGTCACTGTTTGATTTGGATTAGGTGCAAGGGCAAATTGTTGCATCAGGCTACTTATTTTTAAAAACTGTTCATTAACTATAAAATCAGAACTAACTTGGGCCATAAGACCTAACGCCATTTTGAGCAAAAATAATGCAATTACGCCCAAAATCAATGTCACATTGCCCAAATTTGTGTAAATTTTATAGCAACAAATTACATAGCAATGTTTTGGGCTTTATGACATTTTTCAATTTATGCGTTATGGTTTTGGGCGATAAGACCTAACGCCAAAACGTGCTTGCGAATTTAGTCTGACAGCTTGCGAATTCAGCTTCTTAAGCAGGTACTTGCTTTACTGAACCACTTAACGGGCTCTCTCCACCTGAAATACTGCTGCTTCTTATCCTCTGTGATCCCGGGCACGCTAATGCTTCCATGCTGTTGTCTACACCATTGACTCTGACTTTCGTTATTGCTCGGCCTTTAAACGAAGGTTCGTTCATCTTTGTCACCTCGAACCTTGGGGGTGGGATTCGAAGATTCTCTGTGATAGAGTTAATATTTACTCAAAAAGTGATGAACGTTACTGCTATCAACAGTGGTCAGTCGACAGATACTTGTTTGTGTCTTGACAGAATGTAATTGGTTTTATCGTTCACTTCCAAACTGTCTCCTGCCATTGAAGCAAAACCCACACACACTGCCATTATCCATGAATTACACTTGCATCGCTGAAACCGAAAGACTTTCCATTCTCGGTATGTGTGTCAATGACAACCTTCGTTGGAATGACCACATATTCGATGTCGCCTAGAACGCCGCTAAATGTCTAGGCTTCCTTAAGCGATGTAAGAAATATAAGGCGTTGATTCGCCCGAAACTCGAGAACAACGCTCATATCTGGTCCGGTGCACCAATAACTTATTTGGAGCTACTTGACAGGATCCAAAAACGCGCGATAAAACTCAATAACGAGACATCGCGAGATCTATTGATTTTCTAAGAACATCGTCGTAATGTCTCCTGCCTTTCGTTATTTTATCGTTATTTCCACCATAAGTGCTCAAACGAAATAGCCAGTTGCATTCCTCCCTTTAACATTTCAACCGCAATACCCGCCTTGCAAGGAATGCTCATCTGTTCACCCTTAAGCCTGTGGTCGGACGTACAGTGAAGTTCAAAGAATCTTTCCTCAGCCGTACAACACGAATGTGGAATACTCTTCCACGCATTGTTTTTCCTTCACACTATAACCTACAAACATTCAAAACCAACGTGCATCGGTGTCTCTCCTTTTCTACTCACCATAATTTCCTTAACGCCCGCTCTGTGTAGCTATTACATTATAAGGGTCCCAACAAATCCCTTTAGTGCGTGTATATTATAAAAAAAAAACAATTTCTGCGTAAACGGGTAAACGGGCTCAGTATATAAAGCGCCTTCCTTGTAAACACCTGCTCTGGAACTAGACAGAAGGAATTACACGATAACGCATCTCCCTGCCGAAATCGTTTTGTCGGAATCCCGCATTCTGTCAATCCCTATGAAACGCCCCCAGACGATGCTGTAATGTTTTTGCGGCCTTACAGTTGATACCAAAATATTCCTCCATACTTGAAGAGGTTCGTTGGTAAACCATATAAGCCAGCGCCTTTCTTTCGCTATAATGGCTGAACCAGATTTTTTTATCGGAATATGTATTGCTGCGTGATTGACTGGATGTTGGTACTATTCTTGGGCTGTTAGTCTCTTTGTAATCTACAAGACGCCCATTTAACAGATGCTGATAATGCAACTTAGACACACATAAAGTGCTCACTGTTATTCGTAAGCTAGAAATGTATTAAGTCTTAGCGTCAATTTTTTGAACCGTAGACCTACGTTGGGGTCGTTTTCGACCCATTTTTTTTTTCTACTTCAGATATTTTAAAAACTAATTATTATTTTAAGCTACCTTTCCATGATTTTGTTGCTTGGACTATAATCCATCGAAATCTAACCGTGAACATTTTTTAAAACTAAGATGTCATTGCTTTTTTTGAATTTGGGTCTTTTTTTTCATATTGTGTCGTTTTCGACCCGTCATATGTTTTCGCATTCTGTAGGGAAATTTCGTTTCGATTACATTGAAAAAGGGAGTGAAATTTATTATTTATTTATATTCAATCAAATAAAAACAAATATTTCGGTAAAATGTCCAGTTGTTCTTCAAGTGATGAAGAGTTTTCTTCGGGTAGTGATGAAGATTTTGTTCCCGAAGAGTGTGAATCAAGTGAAACAGATAACGAAAGTGAAGAAGCACCTGTGGAATCCGCGAGTAATGATAGTTTGTTTGTTTCGAAGGACAACACAGTTTGGAGCCCAGTTCCATTGATTCCATCTGGTAAGAATATTTACATATCTTCGGTTCATTCTTGTTCAAGATTGTGTTTTTAGGCCCTCGAGTCCGTTCCGAAAATATTATAGCAATGAACCCGGGTGTTACCCGTTATGCTATTGCTCGAGTTCATGCATTGATGGATTCATTTTTATTATTTTTTCCAACTCATGTCGAAAAAATCATAATCGACAATACAAACAACTTTGGGCGCTCGAAATTTGGCGGCAAACACAAAGCCATGGACGGAGACATGCTTCATGCATATATTGGTGTTTTGATACTCGTACTTGCTGGTGTTTACAAGTAAGTTATTCCGACAGAAAAGTATTTTTGTTTTTGAACGGATTTGGTTATTCGCAGATCGGAAACAGAGCGCGTTGAAGATTTGTTTGACGCCAATTTTGGGCGACCTATTTTCAGAGAAATTATGTCTAAAGAGACCTTTCAATACATAACGAAAGTTCTACGTTTTGACGATCCAACCAGCCGCAGACAGAATCAAATGACAGCAATTGATAAATTTGCACCGATTCACAATTTATGGGACAAATGGGTTGAATTGCTTCCTTTATTTTATAACCCATCACCATGTGTTACGGTGGACGAACAGCTACTAGGTTTCCATGGCAGATGCTCATTTAGACAGTACATGCCTAACAAGCCGGAAAAATACGGCTTGAAGTTTTGGGTTTGCACTTGTGCTGAAACATCATACGTCTGGAGGATTCAACCGTACTTAGGAAAACCAGTTGGTGGTGAAGGAGAAAAAAATCAAGGTGAGCGCGTGGTTTTGGAACTAGTTAAAGGCTTGAAGGGCCACAACATTACGATGGATAACTTTTTTTCCTCATACCAACTTGGACAAAAATTGCTTCAGAAAAATCTGACCATGGTCGGCACAGTTCGGAAAAATAAAAGAGGTATACCACCAAAACTTTTGTTAGAAAAAAAGCTACCACTGTTTCAATCAACATTTTCATTTACGGATTCTACTACACTTGTTTCGTATATGAGTAAAAAAAATAAATGCACCGTCGTCCAAAGCACTATGCACCAAAGTCTTGAAGTAGGACCTGAGCCCAAAATGATGCCGGAAATTATACAATTTTATAACAAAACAAAAGGTGGTGTTGATAATGCCGATAAAATGCTATCTGGCTTTATCGCGAAACGAAAAACTAATCGTTGGCCAATGTGCGTATTTTCGAACATTGTAGATATATCAGCATTGAATGCTTTTATCATTTTTATGGAAATCGATCCAGAGTATCAGACATCGCGTGGCAAGCAAAACCGGAAGAAGTTTTTGCACGACCTAGGTGTTGAGTTGACAAAAAACTATATCCTGAACAGATCAAGACCACCTCGCGCTTCATGCTCGCTTACTCTTCAGGCTACCATGAACAACAATGAAAGTGAAGATGTCAACCCACCTGCTAAAAAGCAAAGATTTTCTTCTCCCCAGCCAAAAAAGCGTGGCAGATGTTCAATTTGTGTAAAAGAAAATTCAAAAATAAAAGAAAAACATAGGGACGGGCTACAGTCCGCTTGGGCGAACTGTTGGATACCCTATTCTTATTTCTATCCCTCATAAGTGGGTGTGACAAAAGTCTAAGTATGGTTGAATTGTTAAGAACGCTCTACATATTTTGTTATATAACATTTAAAGGATTTTATTAAAAAAAAAACGCTCCCTAGCTCAAACTTGGGTGTTTCAATAAAATTGTTTTATTTAATTGTGGGCGTGTCAGTAGGCGGATTTAAAAAAAATTAACACTTGAGAATAAAGAGCTCCTAGAGAGTATAAATTATAAATTTCAGCTCTCTAGCTCAAACTTTGAATTTTCAAAAAAAAATTGTGGGCGTGTCAGTTTGCGGATTTTGAAAATATCATAAAGGGCCCATAGAGAGTATATATTATAAATTTCAGCTCCCTAGCTCAAACTTTGGATTTACAAAAAAATTGTTTTATTTATTTGTGGGCGTGTCAGTGGGCGGATATTGAAAATTTTTTATCCCGAGCAGTTTTAGGAGTCATAGATCATATATAAAAAATTTCAGCTTTCTAGCTCAAAATTCGATTTTTTCCAAAATTTTGTTTTTTTGAGTTTGTGGGCGTGTCTGTATGCGGATTTCAAAAATTCGTAAACTTGATTATTTTGGGACCCTAGAGAGTATATGGTTAAAATTTCAGCTCTTTAGGTCCAGTTTAAAGGCCTAATTTTTGCCGACATGGCCGGACATGGCTAGATCGACATTACTATCGATGCTGATCATAAATATAGTAACTTTTAGGGGTCTACGGGCAATATTTAGGTATGTTACAAACTATGCGTCAAAATTAATATACCCTTCGAATAGGGTATAACAAGACGGAGCTTGTTTGCTGCGGATGCGGCAAGAATATTTGTAAAAGTAAATACAATCGTAATGTGTGTGTTAAATGTGTCGAAAATGTTTAAACAATAGTAATAAATTACTTCTACTCGTATATTTATTTATTTTTATTAAAATTTCATTAATAAAGTTTCCGTTTTAAGAAATATTCCTTTTTGTTTGTTTGCCGTTCAATATATTCTCGGTATCGATATGAAGGAAAATGCGAAATCAATTTAAATTGTCTTTATTTTTCAATATAATTTCCCTTAACATCAATGCATTTGTTACATCTTGAGATAAGCTTTTTTAAACACCCAAATAAATTTCCTCTTTCTCTGCAAAATACCCATTTATTGCCGACTTGAGTTGTTCATCATCCGAAAATCTTTTTCCATGAAGACATTTTTTAAATCCGGAAACAGGAAATAATCACTAGGGGCAAGGTCTGGACTACAGGGTGGGTGTTGGATTTCTTTGAAACCACAATCTCGCGCAGCAGCCTTGGAAACTCGCGCCGTGTGAACAGGAGCGTTGTCATGAAGAAGCAACACACCCGCTGCGAGTTTACCCCGTCTTTTCTTTTTAATTTCCTCCCGCAAATTATGCAAAGTGGAAGCGTAGGATGTGGCGTTGATGGTTTCACCTTTTTTTTTGTACTCAATGAGCAAGATTCCCTTTGAGTCCCAAAAAACTGTGGCCATGAGCTTCCCGGCAGACGGAGTGACTTTAAACTTCTTCGGGTGGTCTGTTCCTTTTTTATGCCACTGCATGGACTCTTGTTTGCTTTCAGGGTCATAGTGGTGGACCCATGTTTCGTCCCCAGTAACAATTCGATCCATAACACCGTCCGCGTTCTCACTACACATCTCCAAAAG
The DNA here is from genome assembly GCA_949715645.1 of Portevinia maculata. Lineage (NCBI taxonomy): Eukaryota > Metazoa > Arthropoda > Insecta > Diptera > Syrphidae > Portevinia > Portevinia maculata. The sequence continues at coordinate 274,516,100 of OX454526.1, read as the reverse complement.
CTCTCTACAGCATGCGATTCTCACTTTTTTCTGAGGCGCTGTGAGCATTCGTGGCACCCACCTTGCACTGACCTTTGACAGGTTAAGATGGTCATGAAGAATGGTGTGAATGGTACCAATTGAAAGCTTGGTGATCTCTGCCATCATTTTCACCTTTATTCGGGCATCCTCAAGAACAAGTTTGTCTACTTCTTTGATGCTTTCTCCCGTACAAGCAGTAGCCGGGGCGCGCGCCGGAGCGGGGGTCGTCTTCAATGCTCTCTCTGCCTCTCTTGAACACACTTGACCACTTTTGCACAGTTGATAATGAAGGTGCGGAACCCTGGTAAACAGCCACCATCTCATCATGAATAGTTTTTTGACTTTTTCCTTGCTTAGTGAGAAATTTAATTACAGTGCGATGCTCAATTTTCATCATCATCGTCGCAGTTGCCATTATGATTCTGTTTAACTAGAGATAAAACGCGAATTAATAATCACATTTATATGAAATTTTACATGAATGCACTAAAATAATAGTATTACTTGATAAATAAGTCAATTTATATATACAACCACAGCTTCACCCCGATACCGAGAATATATTGAACGCCCCTCGTAGGTCTACGGTTAAAGCGAAAAAACTAACTTTAATAAAATTCTGATTCCAACTGATATAAATGTTGAAAGTTCTAGCCAAACATAGAACAACCGCTTACATAATACCGCGTCTCCACGAGCAATGTTTTATAGCTTACCATCTGTTACTTTTCATAGAAAGAAAGAAATATAGAATACTATAAAACGTACGGTGGGCTTTTCATAGCTTACTGTTTTTATGTCGCAAAGTAAAGCACTTTATAAAAATGACGGCCTATAGCATACTACCCATAAAATACTATTTCCACGAACAATTTGCTCGTAGAGATGCCGTGTAATTTATCTGCTCAACAAGGACATTTGCTTTATTCGGTTTTATTTATTTACTTATTATTCATCAATTAGAGCTAACAATATTACCCAATATAGACTAATGAAATAACGGTGGGCCATCTAGTGGTTTCTTTTTAAATCATAGGGTATTTTGACACTGACAGCTGTTTCCCGCTTGAAATCTTGACAAAAAGTCAGTGTCATACCCCCGCGGAACGAAATGAGTCGCTTTACGCTTTAACAACTTTGGGAAATATTGAACACTTATTTCCAAAGTGAATGCTGTGTAGCTGAAACAGTGCGTTTTTTGAAAAGAAGTTTTGGCCGAAATGAAGCACCCACCGCGCCTGCTGTACGCAAGTTTGTGCAAAAAGTGAGACGGTATGCTAGTGGACAACACTCATGGTCCCCGTCGTCGTACGGTGCTCACAGACGAGAATGTGGCTGCTGTAGCCGAGAGTGTGAGACTCAATTCACGAACATCAACTCGCCATCGATCTCAACGGCTCAACATTTCACGCACTAGCCTGATTAGAATTCTGCACAAAGATCTCGGATTATTCGCTTACAAGGTCCAATTGACTCAGCAATTGCAGGCGCACAACCTTTCGCTTCGTTATCGCTTCGCAGTTTGGACCTTAGAGCAGCTTGAATTGGACAATGATTTTGGGCGAAAAATCATCGTTTCTGACGAGGCGCATTTTCATCTCGGCGGCTGCGTTAACTAACAAAATTGCCGCATCTGAGGCTCGGAAAACCCGCACGTTATTGTCGAGAAGCCAATGCATCCACAGAGAGTTACAGTTTGGTGCGGATTGTGAAGTGGTGGGTACATTGGACGTTTCGGTCAACGGTGGGCGTTACAGAGCCATGTTCACCGACTTTCTTTCTTTTTTTTACTGATATTGAAGACATGGATTTGCACGACCTCTAGTTCATGTAGGATGGCGCGCCATGCCATTCAGCTCATGCCGAAATCGATCTTTTGCGCACCAAATTCCCAAATCGTGTTATCAGCCGTTTTGGTGATGTCAATTGGCCGCCTCGGAGCTGCGATTTGACCCTTTGGACTTCTTTTTGTGGGGAACCGTGAAGGACCGATGTTATGCGAACAATCCGAAAACGATTCAAGCACTTAAGGCCAATATCATCCAACCGATCCGTGAGCTACAGAACGAAACCATCAATCAGGTCTTGGAAAATTGGAGTGACAGAATGCGCTACTGCGAAGCCAGCCGAGGCAGCCATTCTTGAACGACGTTGTGTTTCATAATTAATGGGAGCGTTAACTCTTACTAATAAAGCCATAATATATGCAAAAAAAATAATTTTGTTAATTTTATTACATTTTTAAATAGAATCTTGTATTTGGCCCACCCTGTATATATGAATGTTATAAATAATAAAGTAATAGGTATCTTGAATGTTTTAGCTAGCTAAGAAGTATAAACTTATCATATTTTTAAATGAATCTCTACTCAGGTGAAAGTTAGGTTAGGTTAGGTTTTAGAGCTGTGTTAATCGTGATTGATTCGATCTTTTGACCCGATCGCATTGTGATTGCAATCACCAATACTTTAATTGGTGATTGCAATCACAATGCCCGAAGTCAATCGTTCATCGAGTCAATACTTTTGTTCTGTTCTGACTAACTCATTTCTTTATTACTGATTTCTTATCTATTGAACTAATAAATGTGTTAATATATCGAAATATTTTTATTTATTTCGGCTTATTTCGTTTTACCAACACATATTTGTTCTACAAAAATATCGCTTCTGTGCAATAACGTCCATTTCCTAATTATTCAAAGGCGTTTTGGTATCTATATATACAATCAGCAGTTTGTTGTTATTGAGTGTATTCACTCTTACAATCCATTCGAATGTATCTGTCTCTATCGAAACTAAATTGAACGAATGATGATTGGGGTTTTTGATTGTATTGAAATTGAATGGAGCAATACAATACTCCCATGTCCCATCTGTCATTGATTGATTGAAATGACCGAATCATTTTTTCAACCAATACTTGAACGATTCGATCATTAAATTTGAACGATTGACACAGCTCTATTAGGTTTATGTGGCTGTCGGCAGAAGCCAACACACTTAGACCAATTTACGTCCATTGTGATACCACGTATTTTTTATCTACCTCAACTCTGTAGATGGGACTGGCCAACGACACGCGGTTGTTCTCAAGCGGTCCCCCATCTACGTACTAACCGCGCCCAACGTCGTTTAATTACGGTGATCTGACGAGAACCGATTAACTCGACGTGGTATGGTCGTTGGTTCAGGTGAAAGTTAAAATCAATTTAATTCGAAACTGAATTAATTTCTCTGACACAGCGAGTCATCGCTTCATTGAAGGCGCAATCCACTGCGAATATTTTCAATTCTAATTTAATGAATATTATAGAATAGAATGTTACGCAGCAATATTCCAATATCGACCTAACATAAGCAACGTAAAGATATTTTAGGGTTAGTTGCGGCAAATACAACCAAACACACAGTTAGCTTTGTTCACAATAAACTCAATATGCTTAAGTTTGTTATGAAAAAGAACTCCAAGATCCTTTTTTACTGAAACTTTTTTGAGAATATTGTTCTCAACATAGTACATAATCATAATTTAAGGGGACCAAACGATAGATGATAGATACAATCTCATATACCTTGTATGCATCTAAAAATGTTGAGATCATCTGCAAACATAAGGCGCATTGGTAAATCGTTAGTAAATAACAGAAATAAAATTGGACCAAGATGGCTTCCTTGAGGAACACCAGATGAGATTAAAATATGGTCTGAATGCGCCGTTTAAGATAAGACATCAACCAATTCAGCATGCTTGAATGAAATCCGAATTTTTCTAATTTTTGTAGTAGGATATTATGGTTGACCCTATCAAACGCCCTTTTCCATGGTATTTACATAGAACAAAATTTGTGAAGATTTGTAGATTTTCTTTTTTTTTACAATCAACTTACGCTAAAGAGGTTTTTGTTTTTCTGTATTTGTACCGACCCTTATAGTGTTGGAACACAGCGCAGGCATTTTTTGTTGAACAGTAAGCAGCACCTAGCAATGAAGTATTGCATGATTTTAGGTGCTACTTACTATTCGAAAGAATAGAGCTTTTTCTCCACGGGTGGCTCTCCTAAATTGCTTAGGGAGATCCGTATTTACGTGAGTATTCAATTTAAAAATCATGGCCCTGACCGGAATACACTACCATCGCACCAATGCCACCCGCAAGATGATAATCTGCCTGAGACGAAACCATGTTGGTAAGGGGAAAATATTTCTTTTGATGAAAAATAAAGCTTATCACACACTATTTTTTCAACAAGCTTAGTTATTCCGGATAATTTGCAGACGGGCGGTAATTCGAAACTACTTGTTATGGACTGCTTTTATGAATGGGAGTAATAAAGGAAGTTTTCCATTCTGGAAGAAATTACCCATTCTTAAGAGAACTGTTAAAAATTAAACGCAAAACTCTAGAGAGTGCTGCTGCACATTTCTTTAAAACAATAGGTGGAATTCCATCAGGACCAGCCATTTTATCTTCCTTCTTTTGCGTTTGTAAATGCTGTAATTTGGCGTTATAAAAGGTGTCGCAAAATCATCGATTTCCTAGGACAATCGGAACGGAAAATTCTCCGATTCATACGGATTTTTGATCCGAACCCATTTTCGGCAGGAAACCTCGAAGCTAATATCCTCCGACTTTTATAAGACCGGAGCATTTTTAGCTCTGACGGATATCTCGCTGGGGACGAATAACATTATGCGTAAAGAAAAGAAATAAGTTCTGTTCCTTGATAACGTTTATTTAGATATGTATTTAGATTTTTTTTTTATTAAGGTAGAAAGATAATATAGGTCAAGTATATAACGTCAGAGTTGATGCACAATCGCGCTCGTTCCACAGCATTTTCCATGACTTCGCAAAACATCTGGCGGTGAATTGTCCACTTCTTGTCGGATTCTCTCTCTCACTTAAGGTCCGCCAGGGTCTGTGGCCTGTTCTCGAGCGGTCAAATCGGGCAATCTCGTGGGCCAGTGATAATCGCCAGAATGAGAGATTCCATACCGGGTTTCTCATATCTTTTCTTAGTAATCGCCGCACTAAGCAGTTACTTTAAGAGGATGTTATGGCTCTGCGTGCACCAATAGCGAATTTTCAGTGCCCCAGAACAGCGACCGGCCACATTGAAATATTCTCCTCGAAGCGTTGTTGGTGCCACATGACCAGGAATCGACAACGGAATTCACGTTGAGCCAGAACTAAATGAATATAATGCATTTACGATTAATACAAGGACTAAGACTTAGCTTCCTTAAGTATACGGGAAGATAGCCTTCATCTTGAAGTCGGAGGTAGTCCACTATCTGACGTACAACTAAACACCCTTTTATCCATGCATCCTTCGGCGTTTAATGTTTCACCTTAGATAAGGGATTTATAAAAGAGGTTAACTCCTCTAATGTCCACTGGGATATCCCTATTCCTTTAGCCGGGCTTGGAACCGGCAGGTTACTTAAGTGCCAAATCCATACTTCCATACTAATATTATAAATGCGAAAGTAACTCTGTCTGCCTGTCTGTCTGTCTCGCTTTAACGCCAAAACTACTGAACCGATTTAAATGAAATTTGGTACACAGATAGTCTAGAGCCTAAGTATGGACGTATGCTACTTTTTACCGCGGGAAAATGCTTCATCCGCTGTCCAGAAGCGGAGATCTAAGCTGATATCTAAGAAAAGTTGTAACTCTCGAATGCTTTCCAGCTCCTAGCTTTGCAGTGACTCGTCCAAATGAAATAGGATTTTTTTTAATATAAAGTTCAATTATGTACAAAGATTTTAAGATATAAATCATCTTGAAGTTGAACAATAAGCATTAAACTATAAATTTAATACAATTCAAAAAAGTAAAATGTTCGATTGAAGCTAGATCGTTGGATTTTCCCAGCGTTCAGTGGAGGAAAATTTGTCTGTGTGTGCGGCAAAAATCTGTTTCTCTACCTGTACCTTTTGTACAATGTGCTTTTTCTTTCTTATTTTTATGCACCTTTTGCAGTTGCGCATGGCCATGCGATATAGATAGGGTATGAAATGTAAATGAGATTGAGAGGGAGTCACACTCAGAGTATATCCATATAATGAGTAGGGACACTCTCGACGTTTTCTTTATCAGCAAGTATTTTGTTTTAAATTTGAGAAGTGGCAGACTGGTGAAGCAAGGCGAGCACGGGACAGCTATCTTCATATATTTAACCACGCGAAGTTGCTGACCTACATAAACGCATTTGCTAAAGCGAATTCTATCATAATTTATTGCAGTTCGTAGCTTATCAATAATGCACATACAAACGTCAGCAACAGACAACAACTTATTATAAAAGCTAACTGTCTGAACAATCAACGAATCACCAAATCTTTTGTGACACTATTTTTTAACTGCCTTCGCCAATCAATTGATGGTAAATATTTTAGCATTTATAAATAGACACCTTTCACCTCAATTGTATAAATTAAAAAAAAATGTTCTTGTTTATTTAGGTTGCTTGCTATTTTCGAAATAAACAAATGAACAAAAAATATATAAATTGCTTTCCTTGCCAACAATTTTCATTACTCATCTTTACTGTCAAAAGTCTAATTTATTAAGTCATGTGAACCACCCCATTTGTCCACTCTCCGTCAGAACTGTGCTATTTGTCAGACAAATATTTTAAGAATTTAGAAATGTTCATACGTTTTACAGAGCACATTGTTATTATCTTTTGTTCTCGCTTGTGCGATGAAAGCAATTTTGAGAAATTATTCTAATTACATTTCAGCGCGAGTGAATAATTACGACTACTTGCGTCGGAAAATGGCATGTCAAGTGGTTGTTCCCTTAATGAATTAATTTTTAAAAATAAAACGTCAGTTTGTTGCAAAGACATTTTTTTTTAAATGCAATTTTCATACATTACCGTCTTTTTTATTCGTCTCAGTCTGTTCCGTGTTACAAAAAAACAAAACAAGAAAAATAACTTGAAAATGATTGCTAATTGATTGTTCACTATACATGAGTCATTAATTTTTTATCAAGTCAATCCACCTTCATAATTTGAATTGACTAAGCAATTATTTAACTATTGACATCAAATTATTTTAATGAGTGACAATTCAGTGTTCTTAAGTTTAATTGTCATTTTATGTGGCTATGTTATAAAATGCCAGTTTTTACAATTATAATACTTGTCAAGTTATTTCAAGATGCGAATTATGTAACATAGTTAATTTTTTGTTCCAAACAAAGGGTTAAACATTCTATTTGCTTCGCATATTATTTTGTTTGCATTGCACATGGGATTTTTCATGTTTCGATTCATGCAAAATGACATTTAACTTTGGCCTTTCCTGTTTTTAATATGGAAACTCAAAGGATCACAATCAACTAATTATGTAAATTATATGAATTGAAATATTTTATTGATTCTTAAGCAGGATAATAAAATAATTATACCGAAATATTATGCTGCAAATTTTAGTTATTTAGATGTTTAATTAGGATATGAATATTTGGTGGTTCCGGTATTGTTTACAATTTGCTCTTTTATTATGTTAATTTGAGTTGAAATGGCCGTCGTTTTTGTCCATATTAATCGCGGTGTGGAAGTTTTTCGTTTTGTTATATGTTTTTGTTAGTCGTGAAAAATAATGGCGAATCTTTATTGTCGCGTGGAGAAATATATTTTAACAAATGTTATTTGGGCTGCACCGTATGGTGGGTAATCGAAACTTAAATGACAACTATAATTAAAGGTAAAGGGTTTCAACCACTATTGATATAACTATTTACGGCGGTATCATCATTGAACTAATTAAAAGAATTGCATCATTTATGCGAATTCATCGGGCACCAATCAGTTAAGATTGAATGATAATATTTAATTCAAATGATATTATTATTTTATTTTGTATTTCTTTTGTGTTTTCATTAAAGGTCGTGCTATACTGCTTGTCGGTTTTATTGTGCTGTTTACAATTGATGATCAATCGAACTGATTATTTAACTATCTGACCGCCATAATTGTTAAAACAAATCACTTCAACATCATCACACAAAATTGGAAATGGTTACATTGCGATCGGATCTCAAATCCTATCAAAAGTGGGACATTCATTGTGAAGCCACAACTTCGCACATTCTCGTATCTTCTCATCGTTACCGATTAGAGTAAATCGGTTTTTGCGGTTAAGTTAATACTCAACAGGGTACTTCAAATGTTGTCAGTAAGCGAAATCGTTCGTGGTTATACCTACGATCTGATGATCTGATGATAAAAACGAAATTGAAATTAGTCAGACCGAAGATAACCGCTATAATATCTGTCAGACGTTTATTGAATGATGTTTAGCCTCACTAACCGAACTCGTCAAAGAACTGTGACCGCTGGCTGACGCAGATTAAAGTCAATGAGCGCGAATAAGAAAACAACAATGCAATAATATATTCCTATTTTGAAATACAAAATTACTTTAGGCCTTACTAATAATCACAACTAGTTATTGCTTAAAACTGCGCAGATTAAAATTAACGCACGGAAAGAAGTCTTTACGTTCCTTACTAAACACTCAAAAATGGATATTTGATAGCAAGTGTTGCCTATTGTACGAAGCGACGCGACGGTATTTGAAAAAGGGTATTTAGTACTAACTTCAGACAGTTATAACTGTCAAACCAATTGACAAATGTCAGTGTCATGTTTATTCAGTAGTCTTTGCGATTTGTTGACATATACGCTTCAACAACGTTACCAAATTTTAGAAATTTGATTCCAAAATTATGGTTGTGTGCCCCAAACTTAGAGCACATAATCGACCATCTGAGACTCGTCGGTCAATAGCTGGTTTTTGTCCGTCCACTTTATGGATAATTGAACGCAAAGATTTTGGTTTGAAGGCGTGCAAGAATTGAAGCCGAATAACTATCGTTTGCGTCGATTTCGGTAAATGGGCCCAAATCAATTGCCGTTGGATCCGCTGTTTTATAGAAAAATTTTGTTCATCGAAGACGGCTCACTTTTGGTTCATTGGCTATGTAAAGAGGCAAAATTGTCGCATTTGGAGCGAAGATAATCCAGATGAGATTATCAAAACGCCGCCGTTACATCCCGAAAAACCCTCAGTTTGGTGCGTGCTGTGGACTGGTGGAGTTCATCGGAACATTTTTTTCCAAAATGAGGCTTATCAGCATTACTGCGGTATTCGCTATGCGTTTTACGGTCAACGGTATTGGCTATAGAGCCATGATAAATGTCTTTTTCATTCCACGATTGAATGACATGAATGTGGAAACATTCGATAAACGCATAATTTCTAAGCCAACATTTTTCGTGTTATTGAGGACACACGGCCACTAATGCTTAAAAAATTCTTTGTCATTAATACTATATTTTTAAATTTTGAGATTCAATGGAATAAATATTAGGGTACAAAAAACTTTAATAGGAAGAAGGCATCTAGTGCATTTATTGGATAACTAAATTGTAGAGCGTTTTTAACTGGCAAAGTTATTTGTTTTATTCACCCGGAGTATATATCTGATACTGAGCTGCGGTGAGTTAATGTAAAGTGTGTTCCCTAACCTTAAAAATTCTTTTAACTTAAGCAGTACTAAGTAGTAACATAGTTACTTGCAAAATAGATGCACGGCAATACTGATCTGCGAAGGTATAGAGAAATAAATTTGACAAAAATGTATTATGGCTCCGTTAATTTTTTGGTTCTTGCTGTTGTCAGTGCCACTCTGTGAGATAACAAATTCTTAGTCCTGCTGTAAATTTTATTACAAATATAAAACGCTATAAGGCAAAACTCAATTAAATTTTTTGCATGCCATTTATTTTTTTTTTAATCCATAATATTGGTTATTAGAAAAAAATAATGTTACTCGAAATGACTTCTTTTTGCTTAAGTACACCCAGAGAAAAAACAAAAATACATAGTTAAATCAACTATTTTTCAGAATGATTTATCTTCGAATACTATTTTTTTTAATTCAAGTGGCACCACAATTCAAAGTGTTTCCCCACTTCAAAACAAATATGTTTTGAGTTTGAGTTACAAGTCGTTAAAAATAGAGGAACATACACAATATAATTTTACTTTTGCTTGATTATTTATTTCATAGCCAAGGGTCCTTTTACTTAACAAAAAAAACGATATTTTATAAAAATTAAGTTGACAGCTCGACGACACAAATGAAATGGAAATGATACTAATTTACTTTGTACCTAACCTAACCTAAGTAAGCATTTTAATTCAAAAAAAATCAAAGCGCCTCAGAAATACTCAAACATTTAAACCAATTATTTAAAACATAGGGTTACCGTTCGTGTTTTTTTCTGAACTGCTTTTCTGCAATTTCGACTAGCTTTAGAGAATATTGATAAAATTGTGGCATTTGGAAGGTTTTTATGCCTTCCATTTGGTACTTTTTTTTACTGTGGCGGTGCATGTGTTGAACATGACCCATGTTGGTGCCATGAAATAAAATCCGATTCAATTAAGTCTAAACCCAAAATCTGTACATAATTGCAATTTGGATAATTCAATATATTCCAAAAAGATTTTGGACTTTATTTATGTCTTATAAAATTATAGGAACGTCCGTGGAAGATAAATGAAGGATTTTTAACAAGCCGATCGCTCTTGGAAAAGACATGGAAATACAAGTCTCAGGAACAACTGAAAAAATGTTTATATGTGCAAAAGCTCTATTTATTAAAAAACAATAGAATATTTACATATAGTTTTTTTTATGAAATGCATGCAATTTTAAGAACTTAGAGCATTAGCATTATCATCAGCAACACCTTATGTACATTTATTTAATACCTAAGCATATCTTTACCCGTCATCTAAATAAAATTATAAGTAGCATTCCTATTGGATGAATTTAATAATATCATCTGATACAATATCAAATTCTAAATTAAGCAAACTACGAATTCTATCTGAATTCGGTCGGAAGGCTGAATTCAATTAGACTTGCCTGTGTCCCAGGTCATAACGGTATCACAAGAAATGAAATTTCTGATGAACTTGCTAGACATGGCTCTGAGGAAGACCTGAACCGGGCGGCGTTATGTCTGACTGCGTCCTCGGTCAGGGCTTCCATTTACGGTTGGGTTTCATATTTATACATACTCGTAGATGGCATGACTCTCCATGGTTCAGACATACGTAACGATTTCTACTCGACGTCTGTAAAAAATCTGTGTCATTCTTGTTGTTTCTCAACAGAAAAGACTGCAGGCTAATTACTGGCGTTCTTACGGGACATTACGAATGTACCAAGCATCTTAAGGTGCTAGGATTAACCGATACCACCAACTGCGAAGCCTGTGGAGAAAGCGATGACACTGCGGAACATTTCCTATGTGATTGTCCTGCTTTTGCTCGTATCAGGTGACAGGTATTTGGTGCTGATGTGGTGAGTGCTGTAAACCTAGGCTCATCGTCACTGATTCAGTTAAATTGTGTTGTCTTCCTGGTAGTAGAATTTACCAGTATTGTGTCTGAGTGGTGCAGTATTGAAAATCCCACACCCCGAAAAAAAGCCACCGACGATGTGCTATATGGTAACTCCAAATATTGAAAAATAAGTAGTGACTTTCATTTCAATATGGCCGCTTATAGTAACACTAAAACTCATCATATGGAAGCTATTTCTGTATTTTAAGAGTGTAAGGTAACATTTTGAAGTGGATTGCGTTTTAAAATAACGTTCAACGATGTTGAATTAACTATGCAGCACTCTGATATTAGCATGTTGCACTTTGAAACAACGTTGAGTGCACTTTAAATGCTACAAAAGTTAATTTCAATGTAAAAATTGAACACGTTTCACTTTGAAACTAGGTTGACCTTATTTAAAACTACATTGTCTAATTAAATCATATATAACTAACATAGATGACAATCATCCATAGATGACAATCATCCACCCTTGGATGTATTTATTGAACTGGGCGCACATCTGTACGAAAACAGTAATTCGTATGACCGTTCGCAATCTTTTGACTTTCGGAAAGCAAATTTTCAAAGGCTTTCTGATGAAATTAATAGCCTTAATTTTAATCTTACTGCGTTATCTAATATTGAAGATGCAGTCGGTGCTTTTTATTCTTTGATGGATAACTGCATGAAAAAAGTGATTCCTGTCAAATCCTCTAGGAATATGAAAACGTCCCATCCCTGGTATACTGAAGAGCTCAAATCGATACGAAACAGACGTAATAGGGCTTGGAAGAACTATTTAAAAAGTCTCTGCCTTTCAGATCTTGAACTCTATCTCACATTATTCAATGAGTTCAAATCTTTATCCTGCAACTTATATATTGACTATATAAGTAAAATGGAATGCTCTCTAAAATTGGACCCCAAACTTTTTTGGGGATTTGTTAATTCTAAGAAAAAAACCGATGGTTATCCATCGAAACTTACTTACAATAGCTCTACAACTGCTGATTCGCTAGATGCAAGCAATATGTTTGCAGATCATTTCAGTAAGTCTTTTAGGGTGGCCCCTCTTCACATAGATGAGGAATATTTTAGTTATCTAACTAGCTGTTCCCAAATAAGTTTTAATAGCTTCTCATTTGACTTGGAAACAATTTTAAAATTTATTTCTTCTCTGAAGAATGATTATTCATCAGGTCCTGATGGCATTGCACCGATTGTTCTTAAAAAATGTAGTCATGCAATTGCTCCATATCTTAAATATCTGTTTGAATTCTCCATTAGTACTAGTAAATTCCCTTATGTATGGAAAAGTGCTTTTATCACACCTGTATTTAAAAAAGGCGAACGTGGTGATATCACTAATTATAGGCCTATTTCAAAGCTTTCGTGTATCCCTAAGCTTTTTGAACAAATTGTTTGCGAAAAGTTAATATTTCTTTGTCGCAATTTAATTTGCAGTGAACAGCATGGATTTGTAAGAAACAGATCCACTGTCACTAATCTGTTAAGTTTCTTGCATGATTGTTCTAATGCCTTAGAGAAGGACGAAATGGATTGCATATACACTGACTTCTCTAAGGCTTTCGACCAGCTGTCCCATGAATTAATCGAATTTAAGCTCAGGGCTTTTGGTTTCCCACCATCTTTCATAAAATGGGTTAATTCATATCTTAGATCAAGGGCTTACCAAGTCAAATTTAGAGGATCACTATCTGTATCTTTCACAGCTCAGTCTGGAGTTCCCCAAGGAAGTCACCTCGGACCGATTCTATTTATACTAGCCATCAATGATGTTAAGGCATGTATAAATCACAGTAATATCCTGATCTACGCGGATGATATGAAAATATATAAATCTATCACTAGTCAGCAAGACAGAATTTTACTTCAATCTGACATTAACAGCTTCGCCAATTGGTGTGTGAAAAACGGCTTATCCTTAAACCCTACTAAATGTCAACATATGACATTCTCTAGGAAGAATATCCCTTCCACCTTTCAATATTCTTTGTCTCAACATATTCTTTGTAAAGTTGATAACTTTAAGGATCTTGGGGTTTATTTCGATCCCAAACTGGTTTTTGCTAAGCATATCAATTTTATTGTTAATAAATCTAATTCCATGCTGGGCTTCGTAAAAAGGTGGGCCAAAGAATTTAATAACCCTTACGTTTCTATGTCATTGTACAATTGTTTTGTTCGTCCGATTCTAGAGTAAGCCTCACATGTTTGGACACCGTTCTCCAACATTCATTCAAATCGAATAGAGTCCATTCAACGTAAATTTATTCGATTTGCACTTAGAGGACTTCCATGGGACGATCCATTTAACCTTCCTCCCTACAGTCAACGTATCAAGCTTCTTCAAATGTTACCCCTTTCTCAACGAAGGCTTAATAGCGATATCATTTTTTTACAGCAGCTTATATCCGGTCAAATAGATGCACCTGACTTGCTGTCGTCTATTGGCTTTAATTTTCGTGGTGGTGCCCATAATTTACGCAGTGTTGAATTATTGTTTAGCCCCCATCATAGAACGAATTATGGGAGGCATGAGCCTATTAGTCGCATGAGTAGAATCTATAATCTAAATGATCATGTGATTGACTTGCATGTTAGTAAAATTAAGCTAAAAAATATTTTGCGTAATAATGCTTTAATGTCTTAAATTGTTTGCATTATTTTGTGTCTGTGTTAGTATTTTGTAGGTACATAATTATTGTATTTTTAATTGTTTTGTCCTTACTTACACCTGCACTAAATGATGAGCCTGTGAGAGCACTTTTTGTGCCGGCAATTTCTGCTCGTGATAGTTGCTTGCTTTAAGCACTCCACGACACAGAGCTGATAGTGTATATATATTTTTCTACTTTCCAACGTCAAAAATAATATGCTTTACAGAATTTGAAACAATTTAAAACCAAATACAACCGTATTAAATTTTATATTACATTTTCCCCTCAGTATTCAAAACTTTGTGGCCATAGGTCTATTGCGGCACGCACTGTTTCTATAGATATCGAGGACGCTGTTGCTAGCAATGCTGTTTTACGGCAGTGACGATTCTTGCAGGCCATGTTCTTTTTTTTGACCACAAACAGTAATCCAGTGTGTTCAGATCTATAATTCTTGACGGCCAATCTTCTGCTGCTATAAAATCAAGAATATTGACTCTAAGCTATTTTTGTGTGGTTCTTCCTTTTTGTGCCGGAAAAGAGTTCACCGATACGACTAATATCCCAATTGACAAACGTTCTTGATATTTGCTGGTGATTCTAACAAATCAAAAATCTAGCCGGTACTTTTTCCACGCTAAAGCAATGCGATTGCCGCGATTCAATTTTCTATAACGCCCCATTCCATGTTTACAGATCGTCAGCTGCACAAATTCTATTCTTTACTTTACTTCTTTACCATGTATATAAGTATTTTGGAAAAAGAAACCATGGTGTTATTCCTAGTTTTAAGCTTTTTTTTTTAGGTATAATGGGAATGGAAATATTGTAATAGATTTTAAAGAAGAAGCGAGTGCTTGTTTTTAGTAGAATTTTGTTGAAGCTCTGTACTTAATTTAAACTCTACCAATTACCACTTCCTAAAAGTCGCCATCTGTTGCTGAATGTAATAAGTAAGGCTCTGTTTAACTATCAAATACGTATACGTAATTCAAAATCTAAAAAAAAAACAATGCACATAAAATATTATAGGTAAGTGTCTTAGATAAAAAAAAATGTATTCATTTTTGTCGTTAGAATGGCGCTTGAATACCACATCGTCTTAAATATTGAAATCGAATCGATGCGTGTTAATCTTTAAAAACCAATAAATCAACCGGCTGAATTTCTATTTCAAAACCCAAATATTATTTTCAGACACATAATCTTGTTTGTTGTATTACCTTCAAATATATATTCTGATAATCGTATGTGCATTTATTATGAGATTTGTTTGTTTATACTAATTAATAACAAGACTACTTCACGTTATTTGACACTGCCATAATTTAGATTTTATACATGTGTAGGCGAATCATATTAATGTATATTTCTTCAGCCGGTACACATAAATTGTCTTCCATTTGCCCTCCAGACACACACCATTTTCAATGCGTTTCGATTAGAGAAACACACAACAATTTAACATACAAATTTGCAGTACAACTGTCATATAAGTAAACACATTTAGTAAAATCGTTAGAAAATAAGCGAGAACATAACGTAACGTAAGAAAATATTATTTGTTGTACAAGGATTTCGCTTTTTATCGAATGAATATAGGTATGTATCTCAAAACAAAAACACCCAATATCCACTCCAAATATTACCATAATAATTGCCCCCATTTTCATCAAGTTATACAGTTCGCATTCCCATATTTATTGATGATAATAACTAAGTAAAGTGTACTACACTAAAATATTCCATTTTATACATTTCTTTTCATCACAAGGTTTTAGTTTTACAAGAGCCATAAACAATCATTTAAGCTACAAAGCGCTTCATCTGTCAACAATGAGTTCAAACACCCAGTGATGTTGCAAGAGTACGATATATTCACGCCTTATTTATAAACTCTCACATCGTTGATAATAAATATATGCATGTCTCCCACTGACAGGTAGCACCACCTTGTAATCACTTTCATCGTACTTCCAAGCGTCAATTTTAATATTTTCTCGCCCATGAATGTGGCCTGTTATCTAAATGTTATGGGTTAGGGAGGTTTCAGGTTTATCTCCACAAAATGGAATATATAAATGTTGAAAGACGCACCCTATTCTTCACACTTTGTGTCTACTTTTGCCGTCATAGTGCAACGATTAAAATATCTCCTCTCTCCATGCTTGCAAAATTCGCATACATTACAAGTTTAAAATGTATGAATTACGGAAAAGAAAAACAAAACGAATAAAGTAAATCTCATCCTAAAAAAAATAAAAAAAAAACAATTTTAAGCCAGTATAACTTCCAGCGTCTCATGACGTGCACATCGAGCTACTTCTCTTTTTCACCTTATGTCGGATTAATTATGTACACCTTTTCAGGTGAAATTATTTCTTGTCGGTCTCTCCTCATATGCCCATAAATTATTTATGCAAATAACAAGTGCAACGATAAATAATGTATCAAAGCAACCTGTACACTAAAAATAAAAATCAAAATAAAATTGTTGAAGGCACAGCCGTGCAGAGTTCATGGGAGGAGACTAATTAAACTGACATAATATGTAGGCAATGTGACACTTTAACATGTTTCTTTAGCAAAATAATAAAAAAAAATCCCAGTTGTCTTGAAATTTGAAATCCATATGTGATTGATTAGTTGAGGTGATGCTTCAATGACTTGTTTGAAACGGGTTTTGAAACGAGTTTTGTATTTGATTCAGCTTATTTAGCGTTATTTTTAGTGATGGCTTTGGTCACCGCCACAAATGTCTTAACCTACATATGTATATGTGTTCAACTCAAACTGTTCGCCTCTGCGACTTAATTTCTTTTACGAGTTCCACTTTTCACCTGTCAAATTAAATTATAAAAGTGTTAATAAGAAGTCAAAGTCAAGATAAAATTATAAAAAAGATCTTGTATCTATTTTGAGCTAAATTTATTTATTAATTGTGTTTTCTGTTTTTACAAATATGACGTTCTTTACAATCTTAGCGTCATCTTATTACACTTGCTAATACATACAATGAATTCTAATTTGTTGGACTGGAAAAGAAGCAAATGCCATCAGCAGTGAAAAGGAGGGGCAATATATGTTGAAAGAAACATAACTTTTTTCTACAATGCTATGAAAGTTAGTTTGACACTTTTTCTCTATCCAATGACAAATTTCCAAATCCAAATTGATAGTTTGGAAAATGTTATCGAAACACACAGACGTAATTCTATCATACAAGGCAGATCATATTTTTTTTATATAGGTATATGCACATAATGGGCTTTTAATAAATCTGGCATTTGCTTATCCTGTACAAATTTGGTTTTGTATATTGAAATAGATTTGAGGGGAAAGGCAAAACCGTTGCTAACATACTCGCACTCAAATGGTTATTCTATCAACTGTAAACTCAATGTCTACTTGATACGTTTTGTTTGCAACAACAAAAACTTACATAACATACAAAATAAAACGTGATGTCGAAATCAACAGAGCGCGCAATCAAAATCACCCTTGCGAGTAAATTTATCGACACCGAACGATGACAACCGCAATAACTTTAAATTAATGGGTAACGAGTACAGTGCAATCAGTAATGCAGTGAAAGCTATACATTATTCGTTTGTATGCATGTACCTTCCTATGGGGCTGTACTGTTCGCGATTAAAACCCCTGTACAATATATAAAAGTCTTGAGCGATAAATTAGTGGTTTCTTCCGACAGAAGGGTAAAACCTCATGTATTGCCCTAAATACATTTTTCACTTATTCGCCATCGAGATCGATTTTTTTTACTGGGTTCAGCCCTCTATTTTGATGTTGTTTTTGTAACAACATCAAACTATTATTGTATTATTGCCGCATATTAAAATCGCATGAATTTTCACGGTAGAACAGAGTTTTCATTTTGTTTTGCCGTATTTTAATATTATTTGCTCATTTTGCCATTCGTTTTTCTGATTCAATGAACACAATATTATTCCATTAACTAAGTTTGGCGCCGAAAAAAAAAGAAATGTATTTTTTAATAGATTTTGTTGTGTTGTCACTTTTAAGCCGATTCGATTTTTTAGCAACTTTAAGTGATGAATTATTATGACATGAGTGTTATAAAGTGTTGTTTGGTTAAACATAAAATCGTAGACAATTTTTTTTACGTCGGATAAATGGTTTCGTTTTTTTGATTGATTGATTGATTGAGGATACTTTTCACCTGCCCTTGGCGGCACTAGGCTCTGATTTCAATTAGTAGTAGTAGCAATTCATATTAAGGGTATTTCATTAAGGACTTGAGAACTTCTTTTTTAAATAAAATGCAAACTACTTGAGATATTGGCTTGAATCACTATCAAAACATTTATGAATGGAATTTGACTTCGTTTATATGTCCACCACGGGCACGTATGGAGCGGTAGATACGTTGAACCCAATTTTAGAAGATTCGGCCGCTCATTTCGACCGATACGGCGCTATTTTTCGTTCAATATTGGCTCTGAGCTCCTCTAACGTCGCTAGCTTGTAAAAGTGATATCTTCTCTTAGTCGCCTTTTACGACAAGCCCAACAATACAATTTGACAACATTTTGTATCTGTATTTAGATAGATAGATAGATAGGTAGATAAATATTTGTTATTCCAGAATGCATTTACTATTACTCTATTAAATTTAAGACATGGCTTAATGCCGTCTGCCCGGGTTTGACAAAATGTATGCAATTGTTTAAAAAAATTCTTCTGTAATTGCCCTCCTATATTGCAATACTATTTTACAGTAACTGTACAATTTGATCCAGTCTGAGCCATTTAAGATGGTTCTCACTTCAGTTTCTTCCAAATCTCGCTTCCCATAAATCTGTAGTCTGAACTCATTAAAAATAGGACATCTGCCCAGAAAGTGATAGATGTTCTCCCTCTCTCCCAGGTTGCACAAAGAGCAGGTTATTGGCAGATCTTCCCGTTCCCGGTGTGGTATAAAATTTAAATTCAATATCTCTCCTCTGGTGTTAAAAATCGTTGATATTAATTCCGTAGAGTATCTTTCGTTGTAATAGTTTTTTTCACATAGGCTGTGGTTTAAGTTTGCATATATCTCTCGGTGAATAGAACGTTTTACCTTTTCACAAGAGTCTGCGTGGATCTTCTCATCGACCGCAGAAATGATATTATTAAACTCTTCCTTCCAATGAGTAATATTTTCCGCATCTATGTTTAAAGTGTGTCCGCAGAACTCTGAGAGTTTTTGCCATTCCTCGATATACAATATTTTCGCCTCTAAAAGATGATTTAATACGCGTTTAGTCAACCTTTCGTCGCTCAAGGCCATCATTTTTTGAATGTAGTTAAAGTGGAGTCTAAGCGTTTCCGTAAATATAGGTGACAGCCCAGTTTCGACCAACAGCATATCATTAGGTGTACACTGCGGTAATTTGAACACTCTTTTTAAAAAGAACCGGAGAAGCTTTTCTACTGTGTCGTATAGCTTATAACCCCACACTTGTTCCCCATACATCAATAGCCGTGTTTCTTTGCACGTGGATATAGGCATGGCATTAAAAAACTACCATCGCCGCTTAAGAATTCATCAAAAAAAACTTGGCAGCACACATGCACCTATGACGTTTATTAGTGACACAGCTGTAAGTTGAGTACAGAAATTTGTATTGAATATCGTGAAATTCAAAAATATTAATTTCCGACAGTTCAAACTAATGCCAAACATATTCTAAAATTATAAAAAACAGTTTCACATTGACAGGTTTACTTAATTTTGAAAAAAATAATAATAATAAAATCACGAACAAAATATTCGCCGGGATGTGTTAGTGGTCGGCGGGATGTCAAACTTTGACATTTCCTGAAAAATTCATCGCAACAGTTCATCAGAAACGAAGAAAATGGATTTTGGAAGCACTGTTTATCCCCGCTAAAGGACTTAGCGGCGATAGCTATCCCCGCTAAAGTTAGCGTATATATGTAGGATAAGTTGTTGTTGTATTTTAAATGCAAATTTCGAATTATCCCTATATCCGCGTGCAAAGAAACACGGCTATTATTGATTTGGTGAAATATTTGATATTTTATTCTAATCGATATTTGTTTATCTTTGAGACAATTTTTCCAGGCTGCACTTATCGCCGACTTAGCCACTGTAAGTTTCTCCTTAAAGTGGTGCTCAATATTCATGTTGCTGCATATGTTCATATCCAAATACTTGTAAGATTTGACTGTTTCCAACTCCTGTCCGTCAAAGAACCACTTTTCGTTTCTTGCCGACCTTCCTCCACCTTTTCTGAATACCATTGTCTTAGACTTGGTTAAGTTGACGTCCACTCATGGCAGTATCTTTGTAGCTGATTAATCATTTTTTGTGAGTGTCTTCCAGCAACACCAAATCATCTGCATACAGCAGAGCTTTTATGAGGATCCCTCCCATACTTATACCTCCACCTAGGTATTCTGTTATGTCATCAATGAACATGATGAATGCTAGAGTGCTAAAGTTGCATCCCTGTTTAACGCCCGTCATCGTTTCGAAAAATCTCCTAACTGCTTGCCGTCCCAAACTACTGAGAATGTTTTTTCATACAGTTTTTCGATTAGATTTCCAAACTTCCTAGAGAGGCCCTTATTATATAATATGTAGAAAAGTGCGCTCCTAATATCTACCGCTGCCTTGAAATCCACGAAAAACGTAAATAGTTTTTTTTTAATCTAATACAGTTCTGTGCCACAGTTGTTAGGATGAAAATTTGATCTGTCGCTGAGTGGTTATCTCTGAAACCAGCCTGGAATTGACTCAGAAGGCGATTTTGCGTGGTCCACTCTTGAAAGCGCCTATCCAGGATACCCATTAATATTTTTAATTTATAAATGCTATTCCTCGATAGTTTTCTGCTTGATTAGGGTCGCTTTTTTTGAAGATAGGAAAAATCAGACTGTTTAAAGCTGGATGGGATGTCTCCTGTTTCAAATATTCTATTGAATTTCTTTTTGAGCAATGTTATGAGTTCGTTAGTCGCATATTTGTTGAATTCGACAGGAATACCGTCAGTTATAGGTGCTTTTCGGTCGTTGCTCTTAACCAGACATCCTTTAAATTCTTCTTCCATTATGGGGATATCAAGGAGCTCATTCCTTGAATTCGGTACCGCATACTGAAACTTAGATAGGTTAATAGAGTTTGATGGATTTAACATATTCTTAAGCGGCCCTTACACGGTCAATCGAATGACATCAATCACTAGCATGTGTTTGTGAAAATGTATCTGTATGAGTCACACACATTTGGTGAAGTCTGATTGACGAAAGCAAGTTTGATTTTGCATGATATGAACATCATGCTGATTGATATGTGTAAGGGTTGGATTGACGTAATTACTTCATTGTGTCTCGTGTCACGGAAGCGAAAACATGTCTGGCTGCAGCGGTCATTGAAGAGTTTATGGGATGTCAAAGGAAAAGATTATTGCGACCGAAACAAATGCAACATTATGAAGTTGTACTGCAAAAGTATAAAGAAAAGTATCCTAATGCACAAAAAGCGGATGTCACCAGAAAAATAAATACGTTGAGAACGAATTTTCGGCGCGTGCTAAAACTTTAAATGAATTAAACAAAAGCGGATCCGGTGTTGATAATTTCAGTGAACCAACTACCTATTTGGTATTTTAATGAAATTAGTTTCATTATAGACAGCGAATATCCGTGTGCATCTCGCAGTACAATTCAAGAATATATTGTAAGAGCAATATATGCAATACAATCGTCCGTTTCACTCATCGCACATCCGTACACCACGAAAACTCACAAAAACTAAAAATTTCATGTCAATCGATTGAACTGTGTAAGGGGTGACGTGAATCCACACATACACGATGCATGATGTCGGCCGATTGACCGTGTAAGGGCCCCTTTAAAATGATTCTCTAATTGATTTGCATCGAGATTTACCCCAATTTTAAGCCTTTCCCCATTTTTTGTATTAAGAAGACTCCACATGTATCTGTATTTAAATACATAATATATAATTTTGAGAGCAATAAACTGAACACTTGAGACAATTTAGATAAACTTAATACATGGATGTATCAGTCATTGCAAAGTAATCACATTTTCAACCTTTTCCCCGTTTATTATAAATATCGTAAAACACTCGTTTAATCGGGACCGCGAGTTTATGTAGTAGCAAAATTCCATTCCGTAACCATGTGTTTTTTTTCATATCTGATAAATTAGCACTGTTCAACGATCACTCTAGTATGTGTATGTCAATATTAAATTTACTCGAATATGTTTGTTTGGCATATTATGTTTTTAATTTACATATTTCTGTTCAAAGACCCCCATGAAAAAAGATAAACACCCTTCTTTCTTTCTTCTTTTAAGATGAGGTTATGATCTGGACTAAAGTGATCATAGCCGTGCAACTTCACTGCACCCCTACCGGTCCGCATCGCTTCTAGTACCTATTTTTATAATAAATCTACCATTCATATCAAAGATAAAAAGTAACAAAGACTGAACCGGTTTGACGTTTAGAAAATTTACTACTACATACTTCATTTGAGCTCGACGTAGACAAGCAAATGTGCACCTAATCACCATCGGCTCACCCTTGGCACTTGTATTCTACCCATTTAGGCCATGGGCTTTGTTCTATTGAGAAATAATGGCGCCGCTGTATTTTTCACAAAGTGGTGTACCATTAATTGAATTCGCCACGCCTTCAAGTGCCTAAAACCAAATAGAAAACTACAGAACACATTGATCGCATGTACTACTTTACTTACCTAACGTGAAATTTGAAGTTAAAAAAAAGCACTTATTAGGCTCCCTGAATAACTTTTACTTGCCATAATTATCTAGTCAATCAATTTTAATGCGTTTGACAGCACGGGTCGACCCCACAAAAAAGAAACAGAATAATAATGGGGACGTAAAGCGAAGGAAAAAATAAACAAAAATTTGTTAACGGAATTGAAAATTAATTGGATTCGAAACGGCGCGTTTCCTTTCAGGTATTAAACGTCATAATAATAAATGAGAATTAATTCGTAAATACCAAAGGTCCAAAGCGATATGGTCGACTAGTTCGATTAATGATAAGCTAAATATGGAGATTGTATGGTTAATTTGTCGACGAATTTGTATAATCAGTTTTGGCTCGCATAGGAAAATGTTAAGCAAAATAATTATGCATTTGACATTATGCATATTATCGGATTTTTAAAGTGCTTGTTATTTTAAATTTTAAAACACTTTGCGTAGTTCAACCTTTATGACAGATTAATTGAATGCATGGAATTAGTGGGAGTTTTTGTGTAATGCTCAAATCCTAAAAAAATTAAACATTAGGCATTAACTGCCAAATTGAGGCCTTACCCACCGCAGGGCGCAGACGCCAAAAATCTAAAATTGAGTTAGCAGCATATTTGAATCCGTTGAATTCGTTAATTTTGTGTGAAGCTTAAAAGGCATATTTCGAACTGCAAATGGCTCAAAATCACGACTGCGAATGGGAACATCTACCATACTCAGCTCTACTCCTAAGTTAAAAAGGCTTACCTGTCATTTACTACGTTAAATAAAGCCAACTTTTCCTAAATTTTCTGGTTATGTGACTTTTTGCTTACTGTCATACGATGTGTTTGGTAGATGCGCCTTTTTTGCTACATAACTATAATCAGGGCTATCGTGAATAAATCGCGAAGGAACTTTTTCCTTTGTCAGCAATGTAGACTAGATTGCTGAATAGGAAGAGTTCAAAATCTGTTTGCGATAGGCCTTAATGTAGGTATAGGGTGTTTTTTTATGGAGGTATAAAACTTCTGATAGGGATAACTGTCAAACTACCTGTCATACTAATAAAGTGTGTTTGACTTTTTTTTTTAGTATTCTTTGGAAATCACCATGGAAAGACTTACACCAGAACAACGTGGAAATTTATTTCCAAAATTCGCGCTCTGTTCGCCAAACTAAACAAACAGCGCGTGCAACCATGACTTTGTTGAGCCAAACGGTTGGTGACCGAATCATCTCAAGAAATGGACCTGTGAGTTGGCCACCTCGTTCGTGTCATTTGACACCTTTAGACTACTTTTCGTACCTCAAATCTGTGGTAGGTATATGCTGATAAACCAATAACGATTGATCACTTAGAAGCGAACATTCGACGCACTATTCAAGAAATAGGACCTGGTATGCTCGAAAAAGTGGTGCAAAATTTAACAGACAGGATGGCGTTCATAAGGCGCAGTCGCGAGGCCATATGCCAGAAATTATTTTTAAAGATTTTTTTTTTTTTTTTATGTTGGGAATTCGCTGGAACTAAAAAATCATCGAAAGACATTGCAGAGCTAGTACGCGAGGGATGCTTCTGCAATACTGATGGACTTTAACTCATCTAAAAAAAACTCACGGGGGACTGACATTCGCCCTCCCGAATGAGATTGCACCTAGTCGACGACTAATCGGCAATTTGTTTTTATTAGGGTTCCGTAGCCAAATGGCAAAAAACGGAACCCTTATAGATTCGTCATGTCTGTCTGTCTGTCTGTCCGGGACTTTCACAGCCACTTTTTTCGAAACTATAAGTAGATGTATTCTATGAACCGCATTAAGATTTTCACACAAAAATAGAAAAAAAACAATAAATCTTGGGGGTTCCCCATACTTAGAACAACATTTTTTTTCATCAAACCCATACGTGTGGGGTATCTATGGATAGGTCTTTAAAAATGATATTGAGGTTTCTAATATCATTTTTTTCTAAACTGAATAGTTTGCGCGAGAGACACTTCCAAATTGGTAAAAAAAATATATGATCTGCATTACCATGCAAACTTACACCGAAAATTGGTTTGAACGAGATCTAGTAAGTAGTTTTTTTTTAATACGTCATAAATCGTAAACTGCAATTTACCTTTCATTCAATCAACTCAAATATATAAAAAAAAAACATTTAATTTCATAAACATAAACCTTATGTGTAAACCGTGAACCATTATTTTCTAATAATAAATATGTAATAGGTGCCTAAGTAAATAATAATTATAATTCGCGCGGAACCCTTCATGTGCGAGTCCAACTCGCACTTGACCGCTTTTTTAAACATTAAATGCCATTCAATTTGTGAGCTAATAAAGCCAAAATTTGGTCATTCCATTAAATTTTTTGTGTTTTATTTTTAAAAAAAAAGTTGTATGCCTCTATAGAAAACACCCTATACAAACATAATAGTGGGCGCAGTGGCTCAGTGGTTAGTGTCCCTCCGGGGCCAATTAACGACAAACATCCAAGGGTATCAATTGTCATGGGAAGTCTCTGCCGCTCGGATTCGGCTTAAAATTGTATTATCCTGTATAGTTACTGCAAACCATCTTTAACATATCGTTATAGATTTTAAAACCCACGTTTATGTCTATTATTGCGTGGCACATGGCACATGCATATCATACATGCGTGCAACACATGTGGTAAAAAAATATGAGGAAACATTAATGGGCTCTATCACCCGATTGGGTGTACCGATTTTTCCAAGTATTTTTTATTACTATTTTGAAGACATATTGTTGCAACCTTTTATCTGAATAGTTACATTATATTTTATTTTAAATAAATAGTATTTTAGTTTTTGTTTCGTTTAAAAATGTTTTTTTTATTGCGAAAATTAAGAAACAAAAAAGGTAGACCATACATCCCGCCTTCTCACCCTAGGTCAACTCTGTTGAAATGAACCGGAAGGCATTTACATTACCAAATCAAATTACTTTTAATTTCTTTCTTTAGCGACGCGGTTGTGATCTGGACTAACGGATTCACCTGTTTAACTTCAAAAATGGTCGGCAGTAATCCCGATTTTAAATCGTTTCGTCTTACTGAGGCCAATTAAATGCTCGTATTGTTGCATTTGTGTGATCCATGAGTTTAAGGGGACGATTGTTTGCGAACGTTAATTGGCATTGCCTTTTTGACGGCAATGTCGTGGGATCTCTCCTTTGAACATATGACTCCATTTTCTTTGAAATAGAAATGGAAAGCGGAGTTCTGCCTGATACTTTATAATTTTTAAAGTTCTTGTGAAGTTTAATGAAGTCACAATAGCAATATTTTTCCTACAGAATTATCTCTTGTTTACTAAACATTCAAATTGAGCTTCTCTTGTATTAGAGCTGTCAATGTTCGTTATAACCAACAATATAATGTCATGGAATCCAAAATCCTGCCTTTTCTCTAGGGGGGTGTGCTTTTTTCAAAACCATTACGTCTTTATTTCAAAGAGAAATTATTTGTTATATTTAATTTAATTCAGTCTGCTCAACAATCAGTCATCTTGAGACTTTCTCGTCTGACATTTACTTTTATTGCCCAACAAAACAAGTCGGACAGAACTCAAAATCAATATTTGCTTTGATTTGACAAGATAAACAATTCTTCAAGTGCATAATCTGCCTTCTTATTTTTTTATGGTTCAAAGATAATGTAGAAAAAAACAAAACAAAAAGAGAAAGAGAAGAGAAAAAAACCAACAAAACCCTGGATCATAAATATTAAAAAAAACAAAGAAAAATAATCTGTATATAAATATAAATAAATATGAATAACTAATTACTCGAGGTGGCACTTGTGTCAATTTGTGCGGATCGCGTTTTGATTACTTTCCATTGATAATAGTTAACTTAAATAAAGTAGCAGGCAGCTTGACTTTCTGAATATACCTATACCTACATATGTATGTATCTTGTTTAGATAGGAGTGAGGCTATACAAATAATCGCGAAAGCTTCAAGTGTTGTGGCACTTGAAAGATAATAATTAAATGTTCTATTAAAAATTAAAGAATAATAATTTCAACTCAATTTTGTTTCTTTATTTTTCGTTACAGTTTTAAAATGAACGGTTTGGCCCAAGGGCCGGGGCCCTGTGTCTCCCGCCACCTGTCTAGAACTAGCTACAAGAGCGTCCTTTTGAATCAAAGCACCGAATCGTCGTTCTCATCATCAGTTTTCATTTCGTTGTTGTTGTTTCGCTTGAAAAAAAATCATACACGTCTGGATTATTCACCTGAGCAATTAATAGTCAACGACGACGAAGTGTTGAGTTTTGTGGGCCCGCGTTGTGCGGCAGCCCCATCTTTTTCGTCTGCATGGAGTCAATGAGACGTAGTGAGGCGAATAGTAGCCACCACCCGAATAAGGTTAGTAACCGAAATGATTGTTTCATAAAAAAAAATACTTAACGCATGTGATTACCGCTTAAAGTGTCAATTTCGATATCTTTTTTGGAAATTTAAATACATACATAGATAGACTCGTACATAGGTGTTGCCAATATTGTAATAAGTGGTTTGGTACATTGTTGATAAAGATTATTTGGCGCCTTATAATTGATTAGTGTGATAAGTACAACAATATTGATTTTATTCGAAATTCCAAGTTCCAGTGACAAGGAGTTTACTGTTGGCATTAATAACCGTAATTCGAGTAAGCAATTACAAAGATATTCATAAGTGAGTCGTCATGCCCAATAAAGAGTGAACACGCAAGCACGAAACATACCACTTGGTGGCATATGGCTATTTTTAACTAGTCAAACAAAATATTTCAAACAGTTTACAGTTTGACAGTTATCAGCAAAGTACTTATAAACGCTTGCATTTGGTAAAACGAATGAAAGTGAATAGGTTATGGGTATGTGCAGTTTTGATTATATTTGCTATATTGAAGTTTTTTGAAGGATCCTTGTTTTTAATTACACTGTTAAAAGCTTTTATGAAATTCTTATTTTGTTATGTATAAAATAATATTATAGGGTTGATTTGTGGCACTGCTTTCGAATTTGATTACCGATAATACTAAAGTGTATATTTTTAGACGCCTCAAGTGGTCTTCGATGAGCAGTGGGACAATTCAGGTTACGCTTTGGTGCTATTAATTGTTTGATGTGTAGTAGAATATCAATTGAAACATCAAATGGTCAAAGAACAAGGCGATGAAAGGGAATCCCAAAGATACATCACTAATACGACTTTAAATTAATAATTGACTATTTTCAATGTGTGCTTTTGAACTTGAGTTTTTAAGGATCAATTCTCCTTATCTAAAAATTAGTTTGCGATATTTCTCACTAGACTAGAATTTCTATTCTGTTGCCAGATAAAAACATAAAATATTTATTTGCGAACGAAATATTATTCAATAATTGCAATGTTCGAATAATTGAACTTTCTGGTCATAGTAATTTGAACTTCACAACAATCTCTGAGTTTCTGGAACGTTATAGAACGTCCATAGAAACCATTATTAATGAATTGGTACCGGTAAAATACAGACATTCATAACCAAGTGTATTAAATAAACATTAACAAAAACGTTAGCTGTAACGTATTGCACTTATTTGGTATTTGTTAATTAAAAAAAAATAGATACATTCTTATTTAGATAGATTCTTATTTAAAAAAGAAAAAAGACATATTTTCAGTCGCATGGCAACTTTGCGCTAAACGTCAAAAGGGAACTTAGCTGGCCAATGATTTGTTTGAAGATTTGTTGGAAAATTCCCTGTGTCAAGCAAGGAATTCGAGCTTTCATCATCATTCATTTCATATCTTCGACTTCAAATAAGACCTTTAGAAGGGAACTGATTTCCCAAAAAGGTTCTCGCAGTTCTCACTGACATTTTTTTTGTAGGTAGAAGAAGGCCCAAAAACAACGTTTGCACAAATTATAGCTTAAGAAAACGCGTCAAAATCCGAAAAAGATGTTTAACCCTTTCGATCCGGATGGGACATCCAAGGTATAAAAACACCTTTGTTCTATGTCCCATCCGGATCGAAAGGGTTAAAGTATTTGTTTTTAACCTCAATCTGTCAATAAATTCCATTTAAAAGACATTCAGAAAATAACAGCATTCAGTGCTATTAATTGTGGGTTCATGTATTAACTAGACTAGACAATTCGAATCGAAACAGGATTGACTTAATGTAGTCTTAGAAAATATTGTAAAAAAATGTTGTGAACATTAAGATACTTTTTCTTTTCTAGATTGAGAATGTGTTTAGTTACGTTGTGAAATCACAAGTAGATCCCATAAACAGTACAATGTGTATGGGGGGGCATGCAGACCCCCTGCAACCACCCTGCTCACTGTTAGATTTGGGATAGGAGAAAAGTACGTTGTGAAATCACAAGTAGATCCCATAAACAGTACAATATCTATGGGGGGCTATGCTGCCCCCCATAAACCCCCCTGCTTGGGTTGAAACACTATTTACATTTTTGTTATTAATTATATATATCTATACCTATTGTATATGCGTTATGTGTGTATATAAATGAATTATTTTGGATACACCCACATTTGTTAAGATTGCAGTCTCATTATTCATTTATTCATTATTTTCGCAGCGAAATGGACGAGTTTTAAAAATCTCGATAACAATTTTCCTCGAGCTTTTTTTAAAGATTTTTGTATTTTCTATATTTTTTCCCTTTCGAGATTTATGAACCCGATGTTCGTCGATGTAATAAATACGGTTTCAAAATAAGTGGTAGGTATCTACCTATTTATCATTTCAAAAGCATGAATGCTTTTTTCGCTGAAATTTTTCTGAGGTTTAAGTGGCAAATGTTCCACTTACGATTTTGTGAACTTCAAAAAAAGATCCGTAACCCTTATCTCAAATTCGGTTCAATTACCAAACGTGAAAAATATTTTTTTTGTAGATTCACTTATTTATTTACACCTTACTCGTACCATGTAATATTTCCTTCCCTTCACTCCATTCACTGAATCAATTCCCGTTTACTAGCATATATTTTACCAGGTAATTTTAGACAAAAGGTCTTTCCATTAAGTTATTTTAAAACCAAAATCTCAAAGAGGGTATGAAAGAATTCTATCAGAAAAAAATTAGTGACGCAAAATGAGGATAGTTTGCGAACATCATGAAGGGATGATTCAAATCAGAAGGGTCACATGATAAAGTTTTTTTTCTGTTGTTGTTCAACGTGTTAAAAAGCAAAAACTCAACATTTTGTCAAATTGGAAACGAGTTATATTTTCATAACATTCAAGGGGAATTTAAGTGCCGTATTTATTTCTCGTTTATGCAAGAACGAATTTTATTACTGCGCCACCAATTACGCAGACAATAGCCGTGTTTCTTTGCACGCGGATATAGGCATGGCATTAAAAAAAACAACCATCGCCGCTTAAGAATTCATCAAAAAAAAACCTTGGCAGCACACATGCACCTATCACGTTTATTAGTGACACAGCTGTAAGTTGAGGTAAGAAATTTGTATTGAAAATCGTGAAATTCAAAAATATTAATTTCCGACAGTTGAAATTAATGAAAAACATATTCTAAAATTATAAAAAACTGTTTCACATTGACAGGTTTACTAAATTTTGAAAAAATAATAATAATAAAATCACGAAGGAAATATTCGCCGGGATGTGTTAGTGGTCGGCGGGATGTCAAACTTTGACATTTCCTGAAAAATTCATCGTAACATTCATCAGAAACGAAGAAAATGGGTTTTGGAACCACTGTTTATCCCCGCTAGAGGACTTAGCGCCGATAGCTATCCCCGCTAAGGTTAGCGTAGGTATATAGGATAAGGTGTTGTTGTATTTTACATGCAAATTTCTAATTATCCCTATATCCGCGAGCAAAGAAACACGGCTAATATTTGCATTCGTCTGGGAGTTTCAATTCCGGAAATTTAGCAATTTTAGAACTTAATATGAATGAACGTATATGCATGCAAATGCGCATAATATAGATTATGTTCATATATAAATCTATACATAGTATAAAAGAAAGTCACCCAAAAGACGTCTGTCTGTATATTTTCGCTAATCTCGAAAACCAATGATTGGATTTGGATGCGGTTTTTACTATTATGATCCTTATTTCTTAGGGAATTACGTGTATTAATAAGTTGCTCTATCGCTTATAGGAGCTGAACACTGGAGTTACATAAAAATGGATATTGGTATATCCGTTTATGATTAGACCGTTTGAACGATCACCATGAATGTTGTCACATATACACTCCGTACCACTTGATTAAGGACAGGTACTTTGCTTCGAAAATGTTTCAAAAATTTTAAAGCCATTGATTTATATGGAAAAAAAATCACCGTTACGTTGAAATTTTTCAATTGTAAGAATTGTTTTCCAATAAGGTTTACTAATAGGAATTGCCTCTAAAATAAAAAGATAAACGTAATAACTGAAATATGGTTTTCGAATAATCCTTTTATTATATTGTTTAATCGATTTTCGTAATGAGGAAGATTTGTGTTTGGGTACTGGACACTAGTGTTTGACTACGGGGGAATTCAGTTTTTTTGAGTTTTTTTTATTTAAAAACACGCCCGGCTTCGCTCTCGATACGAAAATGCAGTGGTCTATTTGATTTTGTGATTTTATAATGCTTACAACTTGCATAACGAACAAAACAAAATAAAAATCAACCAAATATGTCGTTCATATCGTTATGATCGAGAGTGCATACCTACAAAAATTATGATTTTTGCAGTTCATCAGAATTTTCCTATTTTCCTTTGTAATTGTCTTTCTCTTCTAGGAACAGAACGAACAAAACGAGAACAGAATTATGCAAATCCATCGTTCGAAGTTAGAGTTCCGCAGCATAAGGAAAGGCGCTTCGACGAACTGTTGGATATCCTATGACTATGTCTTTCCCCCAAAAAGTGGGCGTTGCAAAAATCTAAGTATAAATGAATTGTTAAGATTAGTTTTGATTCACGGTTTTTAAGTTTTTTCCCAAAAAACAATGTTTTTGGTACAAAAAACTCCTCTACGAAGAATAGCGCTTTCATTTCCAATGACTTTTCAGGTAAACTTTTATTTTTAAAAAGTGGGCGTGTCAGTGGGTGGATTATTTTGGGCCCCTAGAGAATATAATGTTTTTTTTTTTTAATTGTGGGCGTAATTTAAAAATTCTTACACATGACCATTTTGGCCCTCTAGAGGAATGGTAAAATTCCCTTGATGTGACTTCTCCGCTACGTAACAACAAACGCTGTTTTTTGCGGGCCGCTGCTGTGATGCCCTACACCGTTTTTTTTTTATTCTGTTATAACAAATTTTGCCATGCTAATGATATCATCTACACTGGTGTTGACGACGCTGACGTCAGCGCTGGCAGTGGAAAAAAAAACCTTATTGATTTGAACCCGCGGCCCTTGAATGAAATAAATTTCGTAAAATAATTTGTACAAACATTAATTTTATCAGTTTGTGCCTACAACGAATGTCGAATTAATCAACACGTGCGCATATCCAATGCACTCTTCCAGCACACACGAGCAGCTTTGACAGCTTAGCTGTCAAATATATTTTTCGGCATTTGTTTTTTTTATCAATTCTTCCTCGTTCAATTTTCAATACAAATTTTCGAACTCTATTGTAGAAATGTTGTTTGTTGTTTCCACTCTTTCTTCCTTGTTGAAAGTCAAATGCAACATGGAATAGAATTGAATTAATTTTTGAAAGCGCAACCAGAGTTGTTGTCTCAGGATAAGCATGCTTTTAATCAACCGCATAAAGAGCCGCTGTCAGTACAGTTCGCTAATTTAAGCAGTCTTAAAAATAAAAAAAATATTGGATTTCATCTAGTAAGATCATTAGGCCCATGCAGAAATGTAAATCATATAAAAACAATCAACAGTTCGATTTAAAGTAATAAAGAATAAAAGATATCGTCGAATAGATCCAAATAAGTATATGTATTTAAATCATTTGACCCGCACTTCAATCCATGTTTAAATTATAGTTATTTCAGGAAAAAGACTGTGCAAGTACTTTTTATTTTGCAGTACTTATACATTGTTCACCCTATATAAAAGGTGAAAAAACTCTTATTATCTACTCACCGAACACATCCCCCTCAAAATGGTAGAAAAAAACGATTCAGAAGGATTCTTCCATGAACCACCACCACTACACTACACACAGTTTTCAACGAACAAACAGTCGTAGTCGAATGGTTGTGTACAAGCAGCTGACAAACGAAACAAACCCAGGGCCATATACGCATCTGTCAAAAATGCGTCATTTTGGAAAAAAGTACCATCGTGAATGGTTTTCTTCGTTCAACGCCATGTAGAAAGAACCGCAAAATAAAACAATAAAAAAACCTATTGAGTGTTGTGTTGTGTGTATTTATTTAATTTTAATGTTTTTTTTTATTCTTGTTTTTTTCTCATTGTGGTCAATAAATACAAATTAATTCTCAAACTGTGTAAATAAACCGGCTATAGCCGGGGAATATTACAGTTAAATGCTCCTTTGAAAGAAAAGTGAAACAAAAAAACAAATACAAGCATCGGCTACGCACGAAGAATGAACGAAAAGAAAAAAAAAATATTCCCAAACAATGGGGGTTTCTTTTCCATCACAGAAAAAAATAATTATGATGTTTGGTTTTTTTTCACGAATTCAGTTAAATAAATTCAATCGGTTGCATTTTGCATATTCCGAATGGAAAATAGAAAGGTAAATAAAATGGCAAATACGGAAGAATAATTTCTATAAGTATGTACACAGTGCTGATTAGTAAAATGAAAGAGTGCATCATTTCCGAAATGCAAAATGGTATTATTTATATGTACAAAGAATTTGGAGAAGTCAATTTTTTTATTTTTTATTTAATTTAAGGTATTCCTGTTGAGATTTTATTATTATTTATGGGATATCCCGATGACAAGAATAATTTCTATTAGAAGGGGATTAAGTTGGGTTTTAATTTGGATGCATTTATAAATATAATACTTTGTAGGTATCTACCTATCTAGAAGTTGGAGGAATGTTTTTAGTTAATCTATTTGCAAAATACCTTTTCGGTAAAAATGCAGGAACTACTGATTTGAATCTTCATACATGCGGGATCACTCGTTTTATCTTTTTACATTATTCTTTTTCTCCATGGTAACTATTTTTTATATTCTAATGAGTTGGGAATCTTGATGCTTCGATCAATATGCGTTTGCTTTTTGAGGGAAATGTTTCTTGTAATGACACATTAACACTTATCAGACGACTGAGTGCAACATTTGGTTTGCTAAATCTCAATCACTTTTTTTATCATTGCTTTTGCTGCCCGCGCGTTTCGTGCTACCGCTGTATTTTCTTATGAGCTGTAACTTCTTTTGGCAAAGAGAGGAAAACAATTGTCAGAACCATTCTGCTCTCTGGTTTTACTAGGTGGTTATGAACACAAGAAATTATTTTCGTCTTAATTTAAGGGGGAGATCTGAATTAGAGGGATCATAACTTTCCCATTTTACTATATCCAGTTTTGTCCACCGGTGAGCTGCCGATTCGACCTCAAACATTTGTGTGATCTGGGAGTTATTAACTCGCATTCTCTCTTTGGCGACATTGCCTTTTTGACCTTGACAGGACTTCCATTCTCTCTGACATAGGTTCGTCTTCCTCGGGTCTTTAAACTTTTTATTCGATCAAGCTTTGTTACTCTTGCTGTCAACCGAATTATCTTCATCTCTGTGGTGTAGAGCCTTCCTTTTGTCTTAGGGGACATTCTCAGTCACATAATATGGCCGTGATTTTCTGATAGTTGCGGCCGCTCTGACTCGATGGTTATTGCATTGTGCATACAACTGGTCGAGAGGTCTCATTCTCACGACGGAGCAGAGTAACATCTACACAAATTTATTCCACCACCCCACTTCTTACAAAAGTCTGAAAACATCCAAGACAGTTAGGCATTATGAGAAGCATTTCGAATTGACGTTTAGAGTTTGCATAAATTTGTAGGTTCTTTGCACTTAATACACGCAAATGTTAACTTTGGCGGTATTTTACGGTCACAGAAGATGGGTGAGTTTTCCCGCTACTTACGCGATGTTTAATTTGATCATCACAGCTTTTTCCGTTTTGATCATAAATCCAAGATATTTGATCTTTTTAATTGGAAATCACTCTTCCATTAATGTAAATGTATAGAATAGGTCGGAGTGGATCAAAGTACAAGCATCACAAGTATTCTTTTCTTTTCTCTTGTCGGACTAATACGATACCCAATCTACTCCAAATCCACGTCTATTTTCCTTTAAGCAGATAATTAAGGACGGCAATAAATTTCAAGGGATTTAAGACACTTCCCTGGTTTACACCGACTTTGATTGCGAACTCCTCGTTGACTCTAGAGGGGCATCTTACTCTTGTCTTTGCTCCCTGATACATCTCCGTGATCATCTGTACGCAAATTTTTGGAACTCCTCGGTGTCTGAGCGCCACCCATAACAGATCCCATAGTTGTGGATTGCGTGTGTTGTGGATTTTCCGCATTCGGGTATCTAATACCCGCTCAACCATCTTCATGGTGTGACATCAGCTTGATTGAACCGTAATTATCACTGTCTCGTGTATCGCCTTTTCCTTTGTACAAAGGAAGAAGATAATTTTACCTCCACTGGTCAAGCTGAGGATCTCCTCAGTTTGGAGTCATTTGGAGCCAATGTCTTCCATGTTTTTCCAGAACTCACAGGGTACCTCGTCCGGCAAAACTGCTTTTGTTTTTTTTTTTTTTGAGTCTTTGACTGCTTTCCTTACATCTTCGACCGTAATATCGGGTACTTCTTCGTTGTTAGGAACGGCTATTTGAGAATATATAGTCGAAGAAATTGTTCATTTAGAAGTCCTTCACAATTGCCACCTGTGTAGTATTTTGACCAAGCTTTTAATGCTGCTTTCTTGTCACTTATAACGTTTTTGGCACATCTGTCTGTCACCATGTTTCTTTTCAGTGTTGATAGTGTCCTTTTGAAGTCCCTTGCAGTGATTGGGCTCTATCCACGCAAGGTCGTTGTAGGGAATTCCACATGTCTTGTGCTCTGCACTCGATCCTCAATTTCGTTGATGATGTAATGGAGATAATTTTTCCTTATTGGTAGTTAATGCTGCACCTTTCTCTTGCTAGGTGCTTGCTGGCTGTTAAAACATCCTGCGCTAAGTTCCCCAGCACTACTGCAACATTTACAGAAAAACTTAGCGTACGCAAATTATATAAAAAAAGGAAATTTTATTATTAGGTATTATTAGTTTCTTATGTCTAAGAAAGACATTCTGAGCTTAAACGATGATAAAAGAAAAATGTATGTAAATATAGCCGTGTTTCTTTGCACGGGGATATAGGCATGGCATTAAAAAACAACCATCGCCGCTTAAGAATTCATCAAAAAAACCTTGGCAGCACACATGCACCTATGACGTTTATTAGTGACACAGCTGTAAGTTGAGTTAAGAAATTTGTATTGAAAATCGTGAATTTCAGAAATATTAATTTCCGACAGTTGAAATTAATGCCAAACATATTCTAAAATTATAAAAAACAGTTTCACATTGACAGATTTACTAAATTTTGAAAAAAATAATAATAAAATCACTAACAAAATATTCGGCGGGATGTCATACTTTGTCATTTCTTGAAAAATTCATCAAAAACGAAGAAAATGGGTTTTGGAAGCACTGTTTATCTAAGTTATAGTTAAAGTTAGCGTATATAGGATAAGTTGTTGTTTTATTTTACATGCATATTTCAAATTATCCCTACATCCGCGTGCAAAGAAACACTGCTTATGTGAACAACTAATAAATAAGTAAAATAAATACCTACTTTCACACATTTAAATACCTTGAGATCTGCGTTATTTAGATTTTTTATTGGTTAAATGATTCTATCTTCATCCAACTTTTCTTTCATGCATGTTAGCTGACGCATACTAGGGGTCTCAACATCATAATTATAACTCATTATACCCTTCTCTAAGGGTGTTAAAATTTTGGCATGTTTTGTTTGTTTGTAACATACCTTAATAATGCGTCGTCGGTGGCCACGGTGTAGATGTTAGTGTGTTGGCTTGTGAACCGTGCGGTGCAGGTTCAATCACAACAACAACATACGCCACCCATAAATGGAGAGAAACGAATAACCTCTTGTTTCTCCGACCTCTACACCAAAAAAAAAGGGATTTCTGCCAGGTAGTACAATGAATCGTTACTGAGTTTGAGTGCTTTGGGATTTGGGTTTACTTTTTTAATAAAAAAAAACAAAAATGTTCGTAGACCCCAAAAAGTTCCTATGTTCCTATTTTGAAACCAAATTTTTATTGAAAAAATCAACATTCAAGATAGGAAGCTGAAATTTAGAACATATACTATTTAATCAAACCTATTTTATGAGAATCTTTAACTGCTCGCTCTGGAGTTCCTTAAGAAAGTCACTTAGGCCCAATTCTGTTTATACTAGCTATTAATGATGTCAAAGCAGTTATAAAACACAGCAACATTTTGATTGATATACGCTGATGATATGAAAATATAAAAAGAAAATCTGTTAATAACCAAGACGACAGGAATATTATTCAACCGACATTAATAACTTCTCCAGTTGGTGTATTAAAAACGGTTTAGTCCTGAGCCCAACTAAATGTCTTCATATGGAATTTGTCGGAAGCGTATCCCTTCCACATTTCAATATTCCCTATCTTAATATTCGCTTTGTCATGACGATAGTTTAAAAGATTGTGGGGTTTATTTTGATCCCAATCTCGATTTCACAAAAAATATCAATCTTATCGTTAATAAGTTCAATTCTATGTTTCTTTGTCATTGTTTAATTGCCTTGACCGTCCTTATATGGAGCATGCTTCACAGGTTTAGACACACCGTTTATTAACATTCACTCAAATCGAATTGAAACCATTTATCATACACTTGTCCTAAAAACTTGTCCATGGAATGATCCATTTGACCTTACCTCCTCCTTACAGTCAACGTATTAAGCTTCTTCAATGATACCTCTTTCTCAACGAAGGCTCCATAGCGACATGGTTTTTCGTACAACAGCTTATATCCGGTCACAAAGACGCGCCTTATTTAACGTCTTCTATTAGTTTTAATTTCCGTTGTGGAAATGTAGTGTTGACTTATTGTTTGGCCCGCATTATAGAACATGAGTAGCATTTATTATTTAAATGATCATGTAGGTAATTGACTTGCATACTAGTAAATTGACGCTTAAAAATATTTTGTGTAAAAATGCCTTAGTGGTTTAAATTATCTGTTTTCTTTGTGCTTGTGTAAGTATTGTTCTGGGACAAATAATGAATGGGATTTAATTGTTTTTCCTATATATTGACTTTGTGTGTTTGTGTATTTAGATTTACTAACTTACTTAGCGGGCAGCCTTCCATCCTCTGCGATCCCGGGCACGGAGGTTCGGTCTTCCTTGCCTTCTCGAACCTAGGGGCTGTGAGTCGGAAGATCCTCTTTGCTGCAGCATTATTGTTCATTTGCTCAATGTGGCCGAGCCAATGTAGTCGATGTGACTTAGCTTTTTGGACTACATGTACATCTTGGTGCAGCTTGTAGAGTTGGCAATTGTTTCTTCTTCCCCATTCGCCCTCCTCACACACAGGACCAAATATACGACGGGGCAGACAAAACAATCCTTAGGATGGCAAAGGAGGGAATTGGGAGAGGGAAATGCATCGGTTCGAAAGAACACGGTGACTTACTCAAAAAACTCCCACTTCTTGGCATACCTAGGGACGATAGCATCAGGAAATTCAACTTCGAGAACAATTTCCAGATAAAGCTCAGCAATAAGGAGAATTGGAGCAATGAATCCACAACTTATGGACTGAGCAACCACACAACAAAGTAGTACACGGACGGCTCGAGGACCGAGGAGGGAACTGGTGCAGGAGTGTTTGGGCCAGGAACTAAGCACTACGAATCCATAGGCAAATGTACCAGCATCTTCCAGGCAGAAATATGTGCCATAGACAGGTGCGTTCGAATCAACCTCGAGAAAAACTACAGGAATTGCAACATAGCAATAATGTCTGACAGCCAAGCAGCCATAAAGGCTCTTGACGCCTACGTTATCAAGTCAAAACTCGTGTGGGAATGCCTACACGGACTGAATAGACTAGGCAAGAATAACAGAATTTCCATCTGCTGGGTACCTGGCCATGTTGGCATTACAGGCAATGAGGCAGCGGACTATCTGGCAAGAAAAGGGGCAGAGGAACCCTTCATAGGACCTGAACCGTTCTGCGGGATAGGAGAACACACTATACGCGAAGAGTTCAGGAGACTGGAGGAAGAAACAAGGGCGAAAGCCTTTCCCAACCTCCAAGGTCTGAGGCAAGCAAATAAACTTTTAGGAAATTACAACCAAAAGAGATTCAAAGCTTGTATCGGCCTTAACAAAAACAGCCTAAGAACCCTGACAAGCCTCCTCACGGGGCACTGCAGACTCAAGGAGCACCTGAGGAAAATGGGCATATCGGAGGACGGGCTCTGCAGATTCTGCAGTGAAACCGCCGAAACTCCAGACAACATACTGGAATCCTGTGGAGGACTGGCCCACAAAAGGATGAAATATTTGGGCAGGCACCAAATAACAGACAAGGACATACAAACCATGGACCCACAGCTCATTATCAGATTCATCAAAGAAACTGGACTGGACGCTGTGCTCTAAGGAGTGTGACCTGCCAAGGAAAAAATCAGAGCAATTCCTCGATACGCTTCACAAAGAAGTGTATAGAGAGGGCTCTGAAAGAGGTCACGAACCTCTCCGAGGTACAAGCAGGGGACACAATAGACCAATAGGTCGCAGTGTAACATACCCTAACCAATATTATTATTATTATTATTCCGACGGGGATAAAGCAGGACTCGCAGGATTAATGTTCGATAGAACTTGCATTTTGTAAATCGACTGGTGAGTTTTGAACTCATTTGTTTCGCCAAACCGAAGTACCAGCGGTCTCCGGAACTTCACTTAGGTGTCATTCGTGGAGTTGATGTTTACTCCTAGGTTGACTTAACTACCTTAAAAAAAGTGACGTTTTGTTCTGTTTTGTGGACAGATGTTTGTTTAGCATTTATTTGGTCTTGGCCCTATTTACTTCAAGACCAACCAATTTCGCCTGCTTTTCAATGACCGTAATTGCCTCTAACACGACACGCTGGGAACGGCCGAAATTGTCCGCATACTTCATTAGATGCACGGATCCATTGAAAATAATGATTTCCGTGTTGGCACAAGAACAGAACAGAACAAGTTTGGAATAATTCGGAGGAGCTGCTTCCAAACTGCACATTTCACCGCGTGTTTTTAAG
This sequence comes from Portevinia maculata, assembly GCA_949715645.1. Taxonomy (NCBI): domain Eukaryota; kingdom Metazoa; phylum Arthropoda; class Insecta; order Diptera; family Syrphidae; genus Portevinia; species Portevinia maculata. Next base: position 274,475,791 of record OX454526.1, on the reverse strand, counting down.
TGTCACGCGACACAACTGGATCAGTTTTGCCGGTATCCCAAATTCGGATATGGCCACGTAGAGCTCCTGACGATGAATACTATCATATGCAGCTTTAAAAACGATGAAAATGTGGTGGGTCTCAACTTGAAATTCACTGGTCTTTTCCAGGATTTGCCTTAGTGTGAAGATTCAATCCCTTGCGTCTGAACGAGAACCTGAATCTTTTCTCGATTTTGCGTGTACACCCAAATTGCTTACATCAGCTGTTTCCTGAATTTGAACATTACCGGCTTCAAGTACCTTTGACGATTTGCGTTTAACATTATGTGTTTACTTTGTTTTTTACTTGTACTTCATTCATGACTGTTTCTATTGATAGCTTCTCCATAGGATCATCTAATCCGTACTTAAAACCACTCTTCAAATTCCAAGTAAAAAGCTTATTCGAAATGAATATTGTCTTAGTTGTGATATACACTTCGCTTCAACTGAATAAGCACAAACATTTTCTAAGCTACGTTGTCCATTTGTTCAAAACCTTGTGCCGTAATATATCATTTGATGATGCAAACTGTTTGCGTATGATGTTGACAAAATAAATCGGAAAGAATATTTCAAAAAGTACCGCTATTTTTTTTCCTGGTTCCCTTGCAAAGCATTCAATATGGAAAAATGCAGTTTTATTTTGCGTCAACTGAATAGACACAAATATTGAAATTGGAAATAAAAGTTATTGGGATTTAATGAAACGAGTTTTTCTTAAAATAGGTTTTCATTGGTTAATTTTAGTAGTGGGCACTGCCGAATTTATTCATAATAGTTTCGTAAATTCCATCAGGCATGGAACCGTACAGCCTCTTGTATGTAGTCCAGCGAAATTTCCCCCAGGCCAATTTAATGGCTGCAATAAGGGATTCTCTGTCTTCAAACAGACGGCCAATTCCAAATTCTGCTCCTCTATCCAATTTTTTACTATGCGCGCCGTGTGGATGGGTGCGTTGTCCCGCTGAAAAGTTCAGTTTATGGGTTCAAAAATGTCTGCAAATTTAGGGAAATATCTTTTCAAATTTCCTTTATAACTTAATGCAGTCATTTTTGAGGTTTGGAACTCAAGCTCAACAGTGCCATAGGAGCTAACTGCTCCCCATACCATAACACCACGTTCTCGACTATGATGCAGCGCTAAAAATCGTTCTTCTTTCCTCACATCGTGCAAGTAATAATTAAACCCATCAGGGCTATCAAAATTAAACTTCTTCTCATCCGAAAAAGGTACGTGACGCCATTCATTTTTAAAACTCATATGGAGTCTAGAGAATTCTAAGCGCATACACTTGCGTTCCTCGTTAAGTGGTGGTTTCTTTTGAATTTTTAAACGTTTTAGATGTTTGGCATTATTGATAACCCTTTGCAATGTTGAAACGCTTGCAGTAACACCGGCTTTCTGCTTTATTTTTGCCGCAGAGTCGCAGGAATTGGAAGCACATCTTAAAATTGCTCTTCGATCAACCGCTGTTGTTGCCGTTTTTTGACCTCCTTTCATGTTTTTTCCGTGCGAATCTTTGCTTCTTAAATAAGAATAGACCACACTAGAACTTCGTCCAATTTTGTCAGCGATAGAACGCCCGGTTTTTTTTTTTTTTTTTTTTTGTCGGGGTGTGTGAAACTTTCTGCACTGGAGCACTCAGACTCAATACTGGTCCATTGTACTACCAGGCAGACACACCACATTTTACTGTGGGAATTTACTCGTTTTTCTAAGAAAAACGAGAAGGCGCTTCAATGATAAGGAGCTTAGGTTTACAGCACTCACCATATCCGCACCAAAAACCTGCCACCTGATACGAGCAAAAGCAGGACAATCACAGAGGAAATGTTCCGCAGTGTCGTCGCTTTCTCCACAGGCTTCGCAGTTGGTGGTGTCGCTTAGGCCTAGCACCTTAAAGTGTTTGGCAAAAGCGTAGTGTCCCGTAAGAACGCCAGTAGTCTGTCTGCAGTCTTTTCTGTTGAGAGACAACAAGAATGCCGCGGATTTCCCACAGACGTCGGGGAGCATTTGCTTAGTCTGTCTGCACCCTGGAGAGTCATGCCAAAGGCGATTGTGTTCATAGGAAACCCAACCGTCAATGGAAGCCCTGACCGAGGACTCAGGCAGACAGATCGCTGGTTTAGGTCCTGAGAAGTCCCTCTCTGAGCCTTGTCTAGCAAGTTCATCGGAGATCTCATTTCCCGTGATCCCGTTATGACCCGGGACCCAGACAAGTTTAAGTGAATTCAGCCTTCCGACCGAATTCAGCGATATCTTGCATTCACGTACTATTTTGGAGGTAGTTAAGGGTTTGAGTAAGGCCTTAAGCGCAGCCTGACTGTCGCTACAGACGCAGATACTTCGCCCCCTCCACCTGTTCCTCGTAACATAGTCCATGGCCATTAGGATAGCATAAGTCTCTGTTTGGAAGACTGACGCATATTTGCCTAACGGAAAGAAAAGTCTAACGTTATCGCTCTCCACGAAGACACCAGCACCAGATCCTTGATCGGTTTTGGAGCCATCCGTAAAGATTCGACTGCATTCCCTTCCAGGTTCAGAGTCCGGCCAGAGCCAGTCCTGGACGCAAGGAAAGTCGACCTCGTATTTGCGCTTTAGCCGAAGTTCCGGTGTCATCGCATCAGACGGCATATCCATAAGACAGAAGTCGAAGGGCAACCGTTGCGCAAGTTCATCAAAACTCCAGTGCGAGTTATACCAAAAGCCACCTCTTGTAAGACGTGAGATAGCCTTGATTGTACATCCCATGATGTAAACATCAAGGGGCGGAAGGTTCAATAGTGCATCTAGGCCGGAGCCAGGCGTGCTGGGGAAGGCCCCCGTGCAGCCGAGACATACCTGCCTTTGGAGTTTGGCAAAAGCAGCAGTGACGTATTTACGTGAAAGCTTATTCCACCAAACAACCGATGCGTATGCTATAAATAATCTTATCATGGCCGTATAAATCCATAGGACTCTTTTCGGTGATAAGCCCCATGTCTTGCCGAAAATGCCTTTGCACTGCCAGAAAACAGACAGCGCCTTGGCAGTCTTCAGCTCAACATGTTTGGACCAAAGAAGTTTGCTATCCAGGATGACTCCCAGATACTTTGCTTCATTGGAGAGTTGGATTGTGATGCCTTTTAGCACTGGCTGAGTCAACCCGACCAGCTTCCTCCTTCTCGTAAAGAGAACAACCTCAGTTTTAAGAGGATTGACCGAGAGCCCATTCCTAGTGCACCATTCGTCGATCACGTCAAGGGCCGCCTGCGCCTTGGCGCATACAGTCGCTAGGCATGATCCAAAAGAAAGCACGGCAACATCATCCGCGTACGCCTGAGCGTAAATATTAGAACTGTTGAGTTCGTTCAACAGATAGTCGACCAGCATACACCACAGCAGTGGAGACAGGACGCCGCCTTGCGGGCAGCCTCTGTTTACCCCCGCCATAACATAGCGGCCTCAGTCCGCATCCGCAACCAACGTTCTATTCATTAGCATTGTTTTAATCCACAACACCAATGGTTCGTCTACTCCGTGTTGTCTGGCGGAGCTGCACATGCTATCAAAAGTCGCATTGTCAAAAGCACCCTCAATATCGATGAAAATGCCCATCGCGTATTCTTTTCTGTCAAGCGCGCCTTCAATTCTACCAACTAGATTTTGGAGCGTAGTCTCGCAGGATTTTCCGCGTTGATAGGCATATTGCATCGGAGATAGTGGGTGCAATCGCAAAGCACCTTTGCGCACGTGAAGCTCGACCAGCCTTTCCAAGCTTTTCAGCAAGAAGGAAGTCAGACTGATTGGTCTGAAGCTCTTGGTGAGCGAGTAGTCACTTCTGCCAATTTTTGGTATACATGCCACTCTAACTGTACGCCAGGGTGTTGGAATGTATGCCAGTGCTAGGACAGCGGTGAAGATTTTCTTCATAGTCGGTAGCAACTGGTTTGTATAATGTTGCAGCATGGCTGGGTATATTCCGTCCGTACCAGGCGACTTGAAGCCGTCAAAAGACGCAAAGGCGTATTTAATGGCCTCGTCCGTCACCACGGCCTTCGCAAAATACCAGCTACGCCGAGTTGTTTGTCTTGGCTCACTGATAGTCTCGGTAATCGGGGCTGGTTGTGAACCAATTGTAATCTGGTTACCCGGAAAGTGAGACTCCAGCAGATAACTAAGAGTTTCCGCTTTCGTCTCAGTGAAGGTGCCGGTGAACGCCCGGTTAGTCCTTGGTCTTTTTGTAAATCGATTTGAGCTCTTTCAACACTATTTAGAGATTTTGATCTAACAGTTTTTCTTTGAAATACAATTAATCAAATAAAATTCACTTAAAGCACTTCAACTGTTGATCTAATGTGTCAATCTCCACAGAATATTCATAAGCAGTGAAAATAATGACCTTGTGCTTTGCAAGGGAACCAGCGAAAAAATAGCGGTACTTTTTGAATTATTCTTTCGATTTATTTTCTCAACATCATACGCAAACAGTTTGCATCATCAAATGATATATTACGGCACAAGGTTTTGAAAAAGCTTAGAAAATGTTTGTGCTTATTCAGTTGAAGCGGAGTGTATATACATAGTACGCCTTAACGGCCCATGCAGGGCCTAGAACCTAGCTTCTCCAACCACTTTCATCCTACGTCCTTTAATTGCGGTGATCGAACGAGAATCGATTGATTCAACGTGGCAAGGTCGTTGGCTTGTGTGTGTTGATCTTTATTTATGTGAACCCTCTGATTTTTTAGTGTTTCCGAGAATTGCGCAGACAGCACTAGGTGTTTTCATTTTGACAACAATAATCGTGATTCGGGTGTTCTTAGCGTTTTTTGTATGCGCATAATCGATTTCAGAGCCATCAGTGGTAACAAGCAGGCTTGTGCAAACCGACTGCGTTTTCGTTTATATCTACGTTTGGTTCTATGGGCAGGTGTACGACATTTGACAATTTGTCAGCAATAGTGCGTCCATCTGCTCAATTTCAAACCGGCTATCTCTACCTGAAGCGCTTTGAAATCTACTTTGAAGGAAGCTCCCGAAAAGTTCTTTATTTTTGTCACGCAAGATTTGTATCATGGCGTCGATGCTGAGAAATGAAGAGTCCATTTCAGGCTTGGAATTATTTGATGGTAAGAAAATTCGGCGTTTTTCCTCTCTTGGTTGATCGGGTTTCCGAGAAACCCCTTTTTTCATTTAGTGAGGTTGGCTTTTGGCTAAAAAATACTTGGGTATATATGTAGAGCCCTTAACTTAAAGCTAGAACTTACACAGGATTTGAACTTTTATTGAGAAATCAGCATTTTGCGAATCTTATAAACAAAGATCTTTTGACTTTTTTGCACTTTTACTATTTTTTCAAAGACTTTGTACCTAAGAGCTCTATAAAAATTTCAATTCAATTTAACAAGATAAATGTTAACGAAATCCGCCAACAAAAACGGCTCGCTACAAATTTCATAATCAGGCCACAGCACTTTGTCACATTTCAGTGAAATGACGATTTTTATCTTCTGTTTTAAGCGAGAGTAGGGAAAAAAGCAACACGAACCCACTTCATTTGTTTGGATTTTGTAGCATTGAAGTAAATTGAAAAAGTGTGATTTATTTTATTTGTCCCGCTGGTTGCTTGTTTTATTGCTGTCCATATATTGAAGTGTTTAATTTTTTTAATATATATCTATGTATATACATTAAGTTCATGTTTTTCTGGACTAAGAATCTAATTTTTACTGTAAATTACGAAGCTTAAGCAATTCTGTAGAATACCCCTTGCTTGAAGTAGTATTGGCGGTGCGAAAAGAAGAACAACCATTTCTTTTATGGCCCAAATTATCCTTCAATTTATCTAATTAATTTTGCTTCTAACCTAGAAATATAGAACAAATATTTTTTATTGTATTAGCAAATTCCTTGCTTATCTACCCATATACCTTGTGCGCCAACAACCCAAAAAGACAATTCCATTTCCGTCTAAATAAATGTAATTTCAATCGAAATATTAAGAGCTGAGTTATTATTAATGTGAAAAAATCCCCTCCACGCTCAAACATCAAATTAACACATGTTTTTTCGCCTTTTTCAGGTGGCCGTTAACAGCTTAGCAACGGAAAGCAATAAACAATCGAGTGGTAGTGGTTCTACACAATTGAACAATAAAAATAAATTGAACTATAATTCTCAGCAGAGTCCTGCAATTTCAGCAGTACCTGCAGCCAATTTAAAGCACACGAATAGTGCAGACACTTCTACGGGTAGTAAGATAAGCAATAATATATTAGCACCAGCGACAGCAACAAATCAACAAGGGTCGGCAGTAGCACAAATTACATCGCAGTCGTCGGCAACGGTGTCCTCGTCATCCTCATCGTCGTCATCGACGTCATCATCGTCGGCCTCATCGTCGACCTCGTCGACATCATCAGCTGCCTCCTCATCAGCGTCGAGCAGTGAATCAAAAGACACCAACTTCGAGTACGAAGACGAGTGGGACGTTTGCGGAATTCCGGAATTATTAATAGACTTGGACGCTGACATTGAAAAGTCATCGTCGTCAGCGGCAGCCGCAGCAGCAGCTTCGGTGGCAAACACTTCAGTTTCTTCGGGTGGTGGTGGTACTGCAGGTAGTGGTGGAGTAACCACTGCTTCCGCAATACCAAACAATTTAGCGTCAACAACGGTTGTTCAATCAGCAGCGATAGCGACAATAACAGCAGCCGCAAGTAATTTAAATGCGTCAACGAAGACACCAAGTGCTCTATCGTCGACCACTTCTTCATTATCAAACACCACGTCATCGTCCAACGCAGCATTGTCAGCTTCATCGTCCCAGTCCTCCCAATCGTCGGTGTTTCCACCGCAATTTGGAAAACAAAACAACACACTGTCTCAATTGCGGAATACACTTATCTCTGGTTTGGGCAAGGAGAAGAAATCCCTCGGTGGTAGCAAGAATCTGAAACTGCAGCAACCATCGCTGGTGGCACAGCTAAATAGTAAGTCACCCGGCGGCGGAGGCAGCTCGTCCACGCTTGCCACATCAACATTTGCCGGATTCTCGAAGGGAGGGAATCTGGTAAATCAGTCGTCAGCCGGCGCAACTGGGGCGAATACATTTGGTGTCACCGGTAGTAGCAAACCGCTATTGTCGTCGTCATCGATTGTTTCATCGCAATCAATACAACAGTCACAAGCGAACAGCATGTCATCACAGCCGAGCGGCGGACAAGGGGCTGGAAAATCAGCCACAAAAATGTCAATAGACCATCAGGCAACATTGGATAAAGGATTAAAAATGAAAATTAAGCGAACAAAACCAGGTACAAAGACCTCAGAGGCCAAACACGAGATAGTCAAGGCCGAACAGAACGGCAACTCATCCAGTCTGGAGGACGCATCACCAGGCAACAACTCCACATCGCAGTCATCCTCATCGTCGTCGTCGTCTTCATCGTCGTCGTCATCATCATCGTCTTCGTCGTCTTCGTCGTCGTCTGGCAAGAAGCACAGCGGCGGCAGTGGCATTAACCAAAACAGCAATAGCGGTGGTATTGCCGGATCTGGAGGAGGTGGTGGTAGTGGATCCCAAAATCAAAGCAATCAGTCTACAGCTGCACAACTAGGTCCTGCACAGCAGGGCACCAAGCGCGGCAGCAGTGGGCATCGTCGCGAAAAGACGAAAGACAAAACCGCACACTCGCGGGAAAAATCAGATCATGGATCAGTAAACACCGGTGGAAACAGTGGCGGGGGTAATGCCAACAATTCCTCCAATCCGCACAGTAATATTTCGTCAAATGATCGTCCTACCAACTCTGCATTGGCGACAGGTCTCTCCACAACGGTAAACTCATTGTCGGCGGGAGCGGGCTTATCCGCGGGCGGCAGTTCCTCCACGACATCGTGCAATTGTGGCCATGAGATAGGCACTCTTCAAGGACCTTGCTCAAACCTTTCATGTATCCGCAACAGAACGGGTGGCTTGGACACGATTCCACTGTCGCAAAGAATGGGCATTAATAGTAATTCGCTTACCTCTACTAGCAACATTGGTTCAGCTCCCAACGCTAATTCAAACATCCCTTCGGGAATATTCACACCCTCGTCAAATAGTGGCTTGGCGAATGCGCAGACTTTAAGTACTGGATCGCCTAACGCCCCTGGGCCACCGAAGGATGGTGGCAAAATTTCAACAAGCGCCCTTTTGGGTGGAAATAGTTCACAATTGTCTAATTCCAACTCCGTGTCAGTGGGAGCTTTATCCTATAGCAATTCAGCTGCACAAACTAGCTCCAGTGGAAGCTGTGCCAGTAATTCCAGCGGCAATTCCAACGCCAACGGTAAGCCGATATCAACGTCGGCGCCTGGCTTGATCTCAGCCACAGTTCATCATACAATTTCGGTTTCGTCGAGTTCAGCAGCGGCGGCCGCTGCCTCTGATGATGGCACCAAAAGTCCGCCTGCAAAGCGTGCCAAGTGCGACGTCAAAGACAAGGTCGACATTTGCGTGGGCACTTCGGTGGGAACGATCACCGAACCCGATTGCCTGGGACCCTGTGAGCCGGGCACCTCGGTCACACTCGAAGGCATCGTCTGGCATGAGACAGAAGGCGGTGTGCTAGTGGTAAATGTCACATGGCGTGGCAAAACGTACGTTGGCACACTGCTCGATTGCACCAGGCACGATTGGGCTCCTCCTAGGTAAGTAACAAATGCCTGCGGTTTTCATATAAATATCTTAACAAGTAATCCTTGCAGATTCTGTGATTCACCGACTGAAGAGCTTGACTCGCGCACCCCCAAAGGACGTGGCAAACGCGGGCGCAGTGCCGCCCTAACGCCGGATCTCAGCAACTTTACGGAGACTCGAAGTTCTGTGAGTCTTGAGTAACATATGCTGCTCGCTCAAATTCCTCCTAACTAACTTTTTTTTTTTTTTAGGTTCATTCCAAACTACGCAATGGCGGCACAAAGGGTCGTGGCGGTCGTACAGTTACCACCGCTGGCTCCGCAACAACAAGCAATACGACGAGCAATAGCACTGCATCCTCATCTTCGTCGTCATCATCGTCGACGTCATCAAACACTAACTCCACCAACACGCCATCGACCTCGCCGACTGCTTTCCTTCCACCGCGGCCAGACAAGCTCAAATCCAAAGACGAGAGTCCATCCCCAGTGAATGGTGAGTCGGGCAGTGGTGGGGCTGGTAGTGGTACATCCAGTAGCAATGGCACCAATCCGATCTTGGCCAACGCAAGCGGAATTCAAATTCCCGCCTTAGGCGCTGGACTTGCGGCGGGTCCACAGCCACAGAGTCTCGTCAATCCGGTGACCGGATTAAATGTTCAAATCTCTACGAAGAAATGTAAGACTGCATCGCCGTGTGCGATCTCTCCGGTGCTTCTCGAGTGTCCGGAGCAAGACTGCAGCAAGAAGTATAAGCACGCCAACGGTCTGCGCTACCATCAAAGTCATGCTCATGGCTCAGGATCGATGGATGAGGACTCATTGCAGCTGCCTGAATCGCCAGTGCGTTCGGCACCTCCGACCACACCATCGCCAGCTCCGGATATTACGCCCCAGCCAGCGAATACTCCAACAACGGTTGCAGTCACAGATTCTTCAACGCAGCCGGTAATTGCGGCGCCTCCAACACCGAATGGTGGTGTTCATCCTGCCGCAGCAGCGCCACCATCTCCAGCAGCAGTAGTGCCGTCAACGCCTCCTTCTGTTTCACAGGTACAGGCGCCGAGTTCAGTGCTGCCAATGACGCCGATTACGATGCCATCCGCTGCTAGTGTTACAGCGCAACAAACCCCGATCATAAGCGTTCCATCGGTACCAGCACCGGTGGTTTCGGTGAGTATCAGTGGCAGCATCCTTAACGCTGTTCAGACATCTGCACCGTCAGTGCAAACACAACCACTGCCGGCGCTGCCTCCCATGTCACAGTTGGCACCTCAGCACGCTATCCCCGGCGGCAGCATAACGGCCGGCATTTCGGGACAAGCATTGTCGCAGCACCAGCAGCATTCGATAGTGAATCAGATGATGGGCGAGCTTGGTCAACCGCAACAGCAGTCGCCGCAGCCGCAGCAGCAGCAACAGATACACTCCGGCCCAAGTAAAGACGATATTTATTTTGCAACTGTTAGATTTTTGTATGTATTGTTTTCTTTTATCGTTCAGTTAAACCAGGAGTCCTGCGATTCGGGCCACAAACAGACAATGCTCAGGGCAATCCTATCGCACTGCCAGGACAGAGTCCACTTAGGCCCACGCCCTCTGCAGCAATGGCATCACAGTCGGGACCTCCAGGTACCCCAGAATCAGCTCATCAACCAGGCTATCCAGGTGTAACTCCACAGGCATCGCAACAAGGTAAGAGGGACTAGATTTTCTTTTTCCGAGGCAATGTTAGAAACTTTTTATACGTTTTCAGGCATTCCATTGAGCAAAGCTCAGCCATTTGGCAAGCAGAAGAAGAATCGCAAATCGCCGCTGCCAGGCGACTTTGACAACTCCATGTCTCGAGACGATGTACAAAGCCCGGCGTACAGTGATATCTCCGATGATTCTACGCCTGTTGTGGACACAGAGATGATAGGTAAGCTTTCGGGAAATAGAGCTTGACGATTCAGCAACTGATTGCATTTTTTTCCTTTAGATAAATCCCAAGCTCCCAAGCACGTTGTTGATATTAAAAAACCTCAGGAAGGTGCACCGCCGCCAATTCCACCGCTCAGTGGGTACGGCATGTACCAGTTCTACTCGCAGCAGCAATACATGGTTCCCTCGGAGCATCAGCAAGTGAAGGGTTCACATGGAGCGCCTGCCCAGCCGCAGGCAGCAATACCGCAATTGCCGCCACTCGAGTACAATAAGAATAAGGATCCGCCATTGGATCTTATGACGAAGCCCTCGCCACAACAACACCAACAACAACAACAACAACAGCAACAACAACAACAACATCAACAACATCAGCAACAACAACAGGAGCAAAGTAACAAAGACAATATTCCAACTATTGGCTCTGGCATGGGCATGAACAGTGTCGGGCCGAATCCAGTGTCGAGTGTGTCAAGCGGTGGGCCAGGCTCGTTGTCCAATCCCTCGCCAGCTAAGCCCATGTCGCACTTCTATCCTTTCAAGTAAGAATCCCACAGACGGAACCCTTACGACATTTCTAATTGTTTTCTTCTCGCTTCTTCCACAGCTACATGTCGCCAGGATACCCATACAACGTGGAACCAAACTACGGCCCCGTTTCGATGGTGTCGGATGAGAATAAGCTCGGGCATGCTCTGCAAAATCCCCCGCCAACTCTTAAAGACGAACGCATCAAGGAGAGTCAGAGTCCCCACGATAATGCCAAGTTATCGTCACAAGTAAGTATTTCGTTGGAGTTATTATATGACAGCTAGTTAAATTTTGTTTTCTCCATCAGATGCCGACGAAACTGATAAAGAGTGAACCGATGGCAAAGGAGATCAAGCAGGAGCCCAATAGTCACCAAATGCATCCGAAAGATCTACCTGTGCAGTCGTTGGGCGGATATCCAAGCATGTACCAGCGCCACCAGCTCGGTCTGTCGCAGCAGCATTCCCAGCATCTTTCGCGAGAAGAGGAACTGCGGAGGTTAATTTAGTGTGACATTTGTTTTTGAGGACTAAACTGATTTGAACTCGTTTTACAGATACTACATCTTTTCCGAGCAACGACGTAACAATCCGGGCATGCAGCCAACACAGCCTGGTATGCCACAACCGCCCCAAGGTTCCCAAATGAAACCCGATGACATGGCAATGTCGGTGCAACAGCAGCAGCAACTGCATCACCAGCAATCACAACAAATGCAGGCTCAGCAACAAGCGCAGCAACAGCAGCAGCAGTTGCAGCACCAACAACACCAACAGCAACAACAACAACACCAACAACAGCACCAACAACAACAACAACACCAACAACAGCAGCAGCAACAACAGCAACAACACCAACAACAACAGCAGCAAAACTCGAGCAGTCAATCGCAAAAGAGCTCGAAGTCCAGCACATCCTCCGGCTTAATGGGCCAAAAACCAACAAACCTGATCAAAGATTCTTCCAAAGATGAAAAGGACGTCAAGATCAAGCAGGAAGGTCAAAAGCCCACTATGGAAACTCAAGGCCCGCCACCGCCTCCCACATCGCAATACTTCTTACACCCATCGTACATCAGTCCGGGTCCGTTCGGATTCGACCCCAGTCACCCTATGTATCGCAACGTGCTAATGTCGGCAACGCCTTACAACACCCCACCATACCACCTTCCGATGGCACGATACCACGCGCCCGAAGATCTCTCCCGCAATCCCGGCACAAAGGCTTTAGACGCCCTGCATCATGCCGCCAGCCAGTATTACACAACGCACAAGATTCACGAGCTAAGCGAGCGTGCTCTCAAGTCCCCAACCAGTGGCAACGTAAAAGTCTCTGTCTCTAGTCCAAATGTGTCGCAGCAAGGTGGTGGCGTAGGTGGTGGTAGTGGTGGCGGCCTGCCTGCCGGAGGACCGGGCGGCCCAGTCAACATGGGCCCAGCGCCCGGCAATAATCCCGTCACAGGGGGACCCAATTCAGGACTCGGAATACCATCGTCAAATCCGTCGGGTCCATTAAACCTGCAGCCACCCTCAAACTCAATGCCTCCAGGCCTGAGTGGTGGTGGTGGCCTGGGACCGCCACAAAAAGGTGATAACAACAAATCGATGGTGGTTGACCCGCTGCTGAGTAAACAGCAGCAAGGACCTGGCGGTGTCGGTGTTGGCGGAATACCGGGAGGTGGTAATCCGGCCGACAGTCGAAGTCCGCCACCGCAAAGACACGTGCACACGCACCATCATACGCACGTGGGACTTGGCTATCCTATGTATCCGGCGCCCTATGGAGGTGAGCTTTAAGTTTCAGAATGCATACTGCCTGACAAAGTTAAAATGCCGTGTGCGCGCAAAACTCAGCAAAACCGTGATGTATGATTTTTTTTATTATTTGCGACTGACAAAGTACAGCTTACTTTTCTGTCGTGTCAGTTTTATTTCCCTATCGGTTGAGACAACTCTTAAACCTCAAATTGTACGGCATTTAGCACCGCAGGTCATCGTAGTCTTGAAAATGTTTGCCTTTGTTGGTTGGTACCTAAGATTCTTATTTCCTTTGTCAAGAGGATTTTGTATGTCTTTGATCGGCGTTCCAACTGTTGTGTAGGTAGATTTCGAACCACCAACCCTCCAATTTACTGCCTCAATGCCCGTTAAAACATTTATGTAATCCAGGAGTTTTAGGACCTGCCTCTTGTATACGAGTTTAATACGTGCATGCTCCTGATATTGATTATTCGGCCCTATCGAGGTATCCGTTCGGAACGGAATTTTATCCGATTTGTACGAAATCGGAGAAATTTCATTCGAGGTATCCGTTCCGATACAACTTTCAGAAAAATTCTCTGTCGCATTGCGTTGTACCGCGTTTATGTCACTTACTTTTGACAGATACACAGCAAATTTCTTTTGAAACTCTCCGACAAGAAAATGCTGCGGATTATTTTAAGTAAAATGGAAAAGTGGTGAAAATTGGACGGAATAATATTAAAAAATATAATTTTTGATGTTTAGTGGTCAACTCGAGCCGCATTAGCGATCACTTTGCAACTGATTAGATTTATCACAAAGTATTTCACACTGTAATGGATTTAAAGCAGCTGATTCGCTGTCAAATAAATGCGTTTGTATGCTTTATTTATCTTGTTGCGAAACGGATACCTCGATCGCACTCAGTTCCGATTGGATTTGCATTTCGTTTCGGAATTTCTTCCGAACGGATACCTCGATAGGGTTGATTGTTTGGTCGTCCTGTTACACGACACCGGTGATCCCCATTCTTGGGAACCAACGGATTTGCATGCCCACTTGTGGGAGAGTTTCAAGATGTTAAATGTGTCGCTAGGATTTCCTGAATGTTATATTTGCTTAGACGTATTTTATTCTAAAGGAAATCCAAATCCATAGCACTCAGACTCGATAATGGTCGATTGTACTACCAGGCAGAATTCCTTTTTTGGTGAATGTTGTTGTTCTCCTTGAATATTGAACCGCAAGGTTCACACACTGACCTCTACACCGTCGCCACATTTAGTCGTTTTTAGTACAAGCGCTGCCAACTGGAAGTGCCAAGATGTAAATTTTTATAAAATTGTGTAAAAAATGCCTTTTTCATTGGTCAGTGATGCTGTGTACTCGCAATTCATACAGCCTGTAAGTAAGCTCGGCAAACCTTCGAGCGTTGTTATCTCTCAGCATCAAGCTTGGAAAATCAAGCAGCACACCTTTTTTAAGATAAGTCATAAGCTCGCCGAGCAGGAACGATTGTTCGTGTTCTCTCAAACATCGCCACTGATCTCGAATTTATTCCGAAGATCGAACAAAAAGGGTTGTAGTAGTACACTGCACACATGTTGCCAAGATATATTTTTGTACCAGGAACTGCACACACACAGCACACCTTGTTTTTGTTTTTAGGTTTCTTGAAATAGGAATGCAGATACACAACACTATATACACTTTGTATGTAAGAGACCCTAGCGTTTTCCGTTTAGTATGTTGGAAAATGTTATCATTAATCACCCTAATTGCGACTGGCGTTAAACTCCTCGCCAAAAAACGACTGTGCAATCTCAACATTACAGCTGTCGTTTCGCCAGTCGCTTACGTCAATTGCCATTTTATTTTTTGTGGAACGTAATTTTCCCAGATCCAAATCATAACAGTCGTTAAAGAACATAATATTAAAAAAAGCACCCAAATGGAGTTTTCGTCTTTGAGCGAAACTTCGTACATGAAGTTTCTGAGTAAACGCTAAGCCTTGTTGCATGCTTGCATATGAGACAATGCTCAGTCATGACACCAATTGTAGCATCAATGTGCAATCTGTTAGAGAAATCCAACACCTACAGCGTTTCAGATTCAGCTTTGGCCGAATCTGATTGGCACTAGACAGTTGTACTACTTGTTAGTACTAGTTGTACTAAGGTTAGTTTTCTCGATGGCATTTAACATTAGTTTGCATGTAGCGCCTGGGATGCCTATCTTATGGAACCTTTTTCAGGTAAAGTAGGAGTTCTATGTTTGGCGAATTTTAATTCCTGCCGTTCACTGGAATGTCTCTGCCCCGCCACTCGATATAGATGAATATCGAATTGGTCATGCATATCATACCATTATTTACATTCAACATTTAACTCTTTCGATCTTTGGTTGTGATTTTATGATAACCGCAATCAATAACAGTGTGTGTGCGGATGGCATTGGAAACCGCAACCTACATCACAAAATTACTTGAGCTACAAATTCACATAATTCAGTGACGTATATGTATGCGATCATTCGGTCCATGTTTATTATGGTAAAATTTAACCATCCTTAAGTTTTGGTGTACCATAGACTCTGCGTTTTGTAGACATTTTTGTAAATCAGTTTCAATCAAATTTTTATTTTTGCTGAAATTTATTGATTTTGTTTTTTTTCGCTTTCTTCTAGCTGCCGCCGTAGCTGTGATAAACCCATTCCCCCCTGGACCTACCAAATGAGATCAGCTGAGTGATAAGAATCCGTATTTGAAGTAAGAACACAACAGACCGCCATCAGCTAATGGCGACTTACACTTCATTGAGGATTTTTATCATGCGTATAAAACAACAACAAAAAAAACCACACACAAAAAAGCAAGCAACAGAAGGTACTCCAACTGGGATAAGGATGATGATAATGTATTCAATTGTTTTTAATCTTTTTAACTTTTGACTGTAATTATTAATAATAATTAATCCAACTATTTTGTAAGAAGAAAAAAACACTCTGCCTCGGAGAGAGCTTTATATGAAATTTCACATCATTTCAATAAATTTATACAAAACAAAAAAATACATTAAAATGTTGTAGGAATTTAACACTTAAAATACAATAACAACAGTTTGATCCCCTTATTACTATTAAAAAACAAACATTTAACTATAGCACATAGTTTTACTAAAATGCTAAGGTATAAACAAGTACATTAAACAAAAACTTTGACTGTAAATAATTTCATCAAATATTCGACTAATCCATAAGAAATGAGAAGAGCTCCTGTCTATAAGCTAACGATATATAAACAAACACACAGTACAGTAACGTAATATATTCTTTTTAAAATCGTTATTTAATTTAGTATTTTAGATTTAATTCAACAAAACTAAAATGTATATTTTAACAAAACATACGTTAATTATTAAAAGCATAAATAGGGTTAATTTAAAAACTATAATATGTGTATAAATATATATATATATACATAAAGAAAAACTTGAATATGTAATTATTTTTTTATATAAACTATGATGATTGACACCACAAGCAAAAATACGAAGCAAGTAAATTTAACAAATTTTAACATAAATCTACCGCAGTTATCTAAGAAATGAATATAAATTAATTTTTGTAAAAAAAAGCATAATGAAAATATTTTTAAAAAAATTATTCAATTAAATATTGAATAAGCTTGCAAGTAATAGCTAAACTAAATACTATTTACATACAAACAAACATTAAGCTAATATTATTTTTATTGTCTATAAAATAAAACAAAAAATTTAAATTAATTAATAAATAATTTATATTTTGTTTCTCTCTCAAAATGAAAAACAAAATAAAATGAAGTCGTTTTTATTTGTTTTCTTTTTATACCGTATTGTTTATTTCTATAAAAAAAAATTCTCCCATGTGTAAATTGATAATAAACATTAAAGTATATATATTATTAGAATTGAAGATAATTAAGATAAAAAACAAAAAATATATGATATATAATTAAAAAAAAACATCAATGTTTTATTTTATTTTGAATTCGATTTTCTCTTTCTCATTTTTAAACACACGTATATGAAATAAATATTTATGAAAAAAAACACGAGAATAAAATTAAAATAATAAGAAAAACCAACATTACTAAATTCTACTACTACAACTATGAGAGAATAATGTTGATGAAAGAGAAAAATGATTGATGCTCTTCTTTTTGTAAAAGATCACATTACAAGGATAAAAACTAGAAACAAATACAAAAAATGTAAAACTTTCATAATTTTCTTTTTATTTAACTTTTCGCTACAAAGCGCTCAGCTGATGGATCCATTTATTAACGTATAATGCGTAAGTTATGCAAATCGCACGATTCACAAATGCACTAGTTAAATTAACTGCTAAGTAGAGAGCTTCTTTTTCTTCAACGGCGGGTGGTTTTAATCTGTGGCCTCATCATGGAATTCGAAGCGAATTGTTTTCAATTCGATATCTCCTTTGCGACTCGCCACGAATTGCTTAAATATTCGAAGCGAGTCCTTCCAATATTTCGAACTGTTTTCAGAAAATTCATTTGTGGAATATTTTGCTTTCAAACAAAAATAAAACAGATAAAACAAACTTACGAGCAACATCAACCTACTTTTTCCATCCTTCAATATTTCTTGTAGGAGGTGGCCATTCAAATCGAACGAATTACCTTCCACAGTTGAGCTGTCTTTGATTAGTATGTTGGAGCATTTAGTGCTCCTTTTGCAATGCCTTCATTTTTAAGATCTAAATGCACCAAGAATTGTTGTTGGGTTGTGTGTTGTTATCTTTCGCACCTAAATTAATTTAAAGAATTTATTTATTATTTTTCAGTTTTTCACAAATAAATATTTTGAAATAATCGTTGCACTCACATTTTTAAATAATTTTCCCAATCATCCGCGCGTCGAAATCACATAATCCGCCAACAAAAGCCTATCGAATATGCCAAAAACGAAATGACATTTCAAGTTCGCTTTCGTTTTCGTTAATTAGGCGAATATATAAGGAAGGATGCGAAAGGGAAAACAATAATAACGAACTTCAAATCCACCACAAAAAACGATTAGCTTTAAACTCCATAATCAGTCCCCTGAACTTACTTGAAAGTGTTGAAACCTTTAAACATGGCAGTACTAAACCAAATGCCGCGCTCTATTTTTTACAGATAGGTTGTTAGTTCTAAGTAGAGTACTACGAAATGCAATAGATTACATTACACGCGGTCTCCACTTGCGATAAATTGATAGTAGGGAATAATGCATATTTGTCATTATCTCAAGTGGATACCATTGTAGCGACTATATTTCTATAGTTTGCGAAAGAAAGACTGTCTCATGCTAAAAACAAAACAGAGGTGTCGTTCCTTGCTGTTAGTGCAGTGATGCTCTCCATGAGGATCGTTGCACATGTCTCTCTAAAACGAACAAACTATGCTATGAAATGCGCAGCAAAAAAATTTGACAGCTGCTCTGCTTTTGCCATTTTCTTCTGCTTCTGTTGTTTGCTATGAATTTAAAGTAAGTGAGACGGCGTGTTACGTCCGTTTGCGTACTTATATGCAAGCGTAAACTTATTTAAACGTTCGTGCGAAACAACACAAACGCGTTCACCTACTGAGAAAATGGTAAAAACGTGAACGAAAGAAAAATGTTAATTTTTCTTCACAAAGACACAACTGTCAAATGATGAAATCCTATCAGTTTGCCAGCAAAAAAATAGCACAAACTTCGACGTTTTTCATCTTTTTAAACAAAAGGTTCCGCGTACTTTCATTGAAAAAAGAAGATTCTCTACTTTGGCGCATTCAATTAGCAAAGGCAACGAAAAGTTTCCTAGTAGTTAAACCTCTATTACCTGCCAAACGATGCTCACGTGAGTTATTCGATCATGTATTGTTTTGTCGTGTAGTTGACAGATTTGCAGGTACAAAATGCTTTAAAATTAATACCACGTTTCAAAATGCAATCATAACTTTAGCCCGATTTCAGAACAAACAAAGCATTTTTTGTCGCTGTTGTATGATTGAATTTTATTCATCATATGTGTACACTTAAACTACAAGATATTTAATTCTTTTTCTTTTTTCCTCATAAGATCTTGGAATTTTATGTAACCGGAAGAGTTCCAATTAGCGCCTTAACCCGCATTCGGTTTGAATTTGTGTTTAAAAAAAACACAAACAATGCAGATATTTGTAATTCAAAATGATGTCTGTTCTCCCACTTTCTACAGTAACTTTAATCCTTCTCAAAGTTACGAAAAAGTGTTTAAAGTTATTCTTTAACACAAAAAACTCGTAAAAGTGAGAGCCAAGAACAGCTGACTTTAAATCGCAGTTGATATTTCAGTTTTTTTTTTTTGATTCACTTGATGAAATACTAATAACGATAATAAATTTATTATTATTCCTTTATTAATATTCTCAAAAGAATATTTTCTTTTTATCTCGATTTTACAATTGTTTTTAATTTGATGTTTTTATTTTCATGTAGTTTGCCTACAAAAGCATTCTTTTCCTTTTTCACAGGTTAGGTTAGGTTAGGTTGACGTGGCTGTCAGCACAAGGCCAACACACTTAGACCAGTATAAGGTCCATTGAGGTACCACACAGATCTGGGGATTTCCCTCACTGCTCGTTGAACCAGCAGGAGCTTCTTATGAAGCGCGATAGACTTCTAACGCCAGTGTTGGCTAAGTCACTTATATCATTAAACAAGAAGTCCCCTAGAAAGAGATTTCTTTTATGGGAGAGCACAGGACAAGTGCAGAGAAGGTGAAGTATAGTCTCCTCCTCCTCCTCGTCCCTGCAACTTCTGCAGAAGTCGTTTGAGTTTCATTTTTCACAATTTCATTAAAATCTGAGAGAATTTATCCCCCTATGCGAAATTTGAAAAGTTACTTGAAAAGTAAGACCTAATTGAGAACTCTCCCAAACTTGATCACTTATGCTGGTATGATACTATCATTTGTTCCTCATCATGTTGCATGCATTTAGAGGTGCAACAAAAATGTAACATACAAAATTACAGCAGGTGTGAGTAAGTATACAACAGCCGAAAACGGGACGAAACTTCTGTGAAACCGTAGGAAAGTTTTTTGTGAATTTTATTTGCCATTAGGTCTGTTCATAAATGTTTTGTCGTAAGATGGATAAACCCTGTCTAATTGAATAAGAGGAAGAACATTTTCCCATAACGATGAAAAAGTAAAGGAACGCTTTTGTAGTAAGAGGTCCGTTCGCGTACTTTATGTGTAGAAAAATGAAAACTGCCAAATCTCCAAAATCGAGAGAATCCTCGCATTTCAAAGAAAAGTACGCGAACGCTTTTGTGTAAAAAAATGAAAAACGTCTAAGTTTGGCTTGACAAAAAGCAACCGCTGTTTTTTTTTTGCTGGCAAACTCAAAGGATTTCATCATTTGACAGTTTTCATTTTCTTACCAGCCGAAATTCTGTGTTCATTTTTACCATTTTCTCAGTACGCGAACGCGTTTGCGTAGTTTTGCCGAAAGTTTATATAAATTTACGTTTGCATATTAGTTCGCGAACGGACCTAAGATGTAGTAATCAAACTTTATGACAGCAGAAACATCAAATGGAAAATCAAAACGATTTTTGAAATCTAAACTAAGGAAATATTTGATTCAAAATGAATAGTTATTCTTATTAGTTTGTCTTTACAGTAAATCAGAAGAAAGTCATATGGATTTATATGAGAGAAAAAATAACAAACTGAAATATCAACTGTCATATTAGCTGTGTTCCTTTACTTTTCAAGTAATTTCAAATAAATTCTCAAATTTCGAGGAGTCGGAGTGTGGAATTCTCTCAGAAATTGAAGAAGTTATGAAAAAGTAAGGGGCGCTTTGTAGTAAGATGTAGTAACCAAACTAAATGACAGCAGAAACATAAATGAAGAATCAAAACAATTTGAGAAATCCCATCAAGTTAGTCAGAAAAAAGTCATACGGACTTATATAAAAAAAAAACTTACTGTTGCTTTAAAAACTGTTGATAGCTGTTTGACTTTCTTGGGCAAAAATTCGTAACTCACTAGTTAAGAGAAGTGATTGGAGTAAGTTTAACTTGCTATTTGAAAAGTAATGGGAACAGACCTAATTTCTCAAATATTTTTTCTTAAGGAATTTCGCAAAGAAATAATTTTTGTTAAGCTAAAAATACTTATCAATTTTATTTTCAAGAATTATAGAAATTCCCCACATTTTTGAAAAAAAAAGTAAAAACAAAAGAAACTGGATTTTTTTAAATTGTTACACGTAGGGTATTCATATGCAACGTCGTAAAACTTACAAAATGTGTAAGGCTTTTGTCAGTTAATGTTCCATGTCATAAATTTACGATGTTTACGACGGTTTTTACGACGCTGCATGAATACCCTTACAGATCAATTCAAAAAAAATCAATACAGTGCAGTTCATCCACCCCCGGTGTCTTTCTAAACGGTTTCTTTGTATCATGTAACATTTACGGAAGGGGATCGGAAATGCTGCAGCCAATCTGCCGGATTCAACGATTGGGGTGATATGCAGGACATAATTTGGTATTATAAGGACACGAAAAAAGGAGAATTCTAGATCAATGCGGCGTGCAACAGTTCTAATTACGTTCATATACATTTGTAGCTAAACATCGTTTATGACTTCGTAAATTATTTAACGCATTATTTTCACAACCCTATTGAAGATAACATTTTATTGCGATAAACATAAAACCATCTGAGCAAACATTTCTATGTTTTTTTATTTCAAAAAGTGGCGACCGACAACCCGTTCTATTGGCCATGGCGTTACATTTAAATGAACGCATTATCTACTTCCGCTGGCCGGAGATTTTCATTTAATTTGCATAACTCTCTTGTGTTTTTTTTTCTTTCACAGGTTTATACTTTTCTCACTTAACATTTTAAACACATATATTTTTTTTAATTTACAAACGAATGAATGAATGAATTTTTTATATAAGCGAAAAAGTAAGCAAAGAAATCAAGAGCAAATAAATTTCACATAACAATTGAACATTTTATTATCTAAGCAAATTAGCGTTCTTCTAGTAGAAAGGAAAACAATTATAAGCATTATTAAAAATAAAGAAAAGCAAAAAAATAAATGAAAAAAAAACTAAATACTATCGGTAAAAAACTTAATCATAAATAGAATTAATTCAAATTATTATAATATTATTAGAATTAAAGTAAGATATAATAAAAAAAATAAAAAAAAATAATTTAAATTGATAAAAAAGAGAAAAGAACAAATAAAAGATCAGCTTTAGATGTGAATAATATTAAAACAAAAAAATATTAATATTGTGCGTTTCTTTTTAATCTACATACATATACGAGTGTGTACTACGTATGAATTTCCAAATGTCATCTTTAAGTACAGGGGCGGAATTACCACATCAGTTATCGAGCAATACGTGATTGAAAAATGAAAAGTCGGTATTACCGGTTGAGAGATCGAGCTGCTCTATCGCGTTCGGAGACTGTTTTCGATTCTTAGTCCGGAAGAAAATCTTCGCTTCTTATTTCGTTTTCAAATTAGGGGTCGTTGTATTTTTGAACCATTAAGGGCAGTTGCCAAAATAATTTGTCAATATAACTGACACAAATGTGGAGGATTTTAATATTTTATGAGACAAAAGACAAATCACCTGCATTGTGAGGAAAAATTTGTTTGAAAATGTAATTAAATAAAATATGGTTTTATCTTGTAAAAATGTGACAAATTTTATATATCGACGATTATAGTTTATGAATGTGTCAGTGCTTTTAATTTTGATTCTGAATTCAAATTTAGACGAAGAACTGCCATTCGGGTACCTTAAAAAGCATCTGGAAAGTCCCCGGGCTCTTTTGGACGACCAATTAAGTAAAACTACGATAAGCAATAATCCAAAACGTCAAAAATATATATATATATAAAAAAAAGACAAAAAAATATCAAAAGACACAAGCTAACAACATCCCAAAGTAATGTCACGAAAACAGTAGAATTTAGCGTCATCTAGTAGAATTAGCCAATAACAATACTTGAAAGTCGTAGTTGGCAACGCGGTGTCGGTATTTTCTAAGTTTAGAAACATCCCAGCCCTCTTTCATGGAAAAACCAGAGACACAAAACTTCGGGAACATTCTGGAACGTACCTTCGATGAGCAGTTACTTGCATATAAATAGGCAGGCGCAGGAGCACCCGAGACACACTCACTCACTGTCATTCATTGTACCCGTGCGGACATATTTGTTAGTTGAAAAGTCCGAGTGAGTACAAGAACAACAAATAGAAAATAGCAAAAGCAACAAACCCAAAACAAATTGGAAATGCCTGAGCGATTCACCCCTTAATCGGCCTTAGCGGTACTCGAGCAATTACTTTGGCGAATTAAAACTGGAATCGAAGCTACATTAACTAACTGAACCCGAAGAAGCAGCTGGATGATAACATTTCTATAGTTATTTTTTTCACATATGCAAAAATACACATAGGCCCAGGGACGTGCCGTGATGTTCTCAGCAGGGTGTTTTACACCTTTTTTTGTTGTTCGATGATAGCGTCTATTCTTCGTTTTCTAAAGGACCACGACGAGGACGTGTTAGAGCTTAGGTTAGGTTTAGTTGACTGAAAACCGGACACACTTAGGCCAATTTAGGTCCATTGTGATACCACGTATGTATTATCTACCTCAACTCTGTAGATGGGACTGGCCAACGACACGCAGTTGTTCTCAAACGGTCCCCCATCTACGTACTAACCGCGCCCAACGTCGTTTAATTACGGTGATCTGACGAGAACCGATTAACTCGACGTGGTATGGTCGTTGGTTAGGACGTGGTAGACTATGGTCCAATTTTGTTTTCCATAATGGTTCAACTGGATGCGTTTGTCAACGCGAAGCTCCAAAGTGTGATTGCGGTTTAGGCATGATGTCTGAATCATAATCACGCTTTGGAAATTCGCTTCAAAAACGGCTGAGTGTCGTATGTGTGCGTGAAGTCTGCAAAATGATTCTTTTACCATCAGTCGATTACCCTTGCTTCGGCTAAGAAGCCAGTCAGCTCGAACCATTCTAGCACGTATGCTACCTCAATATGGGTATTTATTAGTGGACGAATGGAGTGTTTAAGCTAATATCTTAACGAAGTCCAAACGAGGCGGTTTCAGTAGTGGCAATGAACATTTAATTGATATAAGGTCCGTTCGCGTACTTTATGTGTAGAAAAATGAAAAGTGTCAAATTTCCAAAATCGAGAGAGAATCCTCTCATTTCTAAGAAAAGTACGCGAAGGCTTTTGTGTAAAAAGGTGAAAAACGTCTTAGTTTGGCTTGAAAAAAAGCAACAGCTGTTTTTTTTTTGCTGGCAAACTCATAGGATTTCATCATTTGACAGTTTTCATTTTCTTACCAGCCGAAATTCTGTATGAAATCTTTTTACCATCCATTTTCTCAGTACGCGAACTCGTTTGGGTAGTTTTGCACGAAAGTTTATATAAATTTACGTTTGCATATTAGTTCGGACCTATAAACGGAGGTCTTATATATCAAATTGTTCTTACTTCATGGTGCTGGGATTCAAGTATCGAAGTACATATTTAGATAATCTTATCTCTAAGCAATTAGCTAAGTGGTCGCTGGTGCGATCCCTTGAAACCACCTTTCTAAAGGGAAAAAGGATATGTCTTACTGGTAAACTGGTATAAGATTTCATCTTTTTCGGCGCAACTTGTAAATACAAATAGGGGATCATTAGTTAATTGCTGTTATGTTTATGCTATGGAGTTATATATTACATTAATGGCATGGTATGTTTCTTTGTTCGGAAATGATATTGCCTCGATAAACTTGGTTACCTCATCTTGTATGGTTAAGATATATTTGAATCCATCTTCAGCTTCATCTAATGGCCCTACTAAGTCTAAGAACAGTTTGTCGAAACTAGTTTCGTTATCTGATATTTTGGGCAATGCTAAGCGTATGTTCACACCTGGATGTTTATTTGTTTTCAACATGTGGTAGTCGCTGAGTATAAGCTTTTCTGGGTGGGTTATTTCTGTAATATTATGTATTAAGAGCACCTCTATATTACTTGTTTTAAACATTTCTCCTAATATTTTTTTCAATTCAATTTGTTATATTTGACGGCTGTCTGGATTTTTATTTATTTATTTTAGTAATAAATTAATTAATAGAGGTCTGAAGATTTCGCACGTCCCTCAACAATATTCTGTCGAATGATGCCGATCTGACTATACTGCAAGTTCTTCTTAGGAGTATACAATTTTCTTTAGGTATATCTAGGCCAGTATTTTACTCGGGCCTATTATTACATCCAGGCCCTTTTTTTATGTTATCAAAATTATAGATGATTTTAAGCTCAACTAGCTTTAATCCATTTTTGGGTGGCTTAAGTAGCTCTTTGATCATACTTTGGGTTTCTTGGTCACTCATGCTATCCTTACGGGTGATGGATTTATTTCCAGGCTTTGATTGATCTGAAGGTCACGCACACATATAGTTTTATACGATCTTCTGAGTCTAACTGTATTCGACTGAGAGCATCTGCGGCACAGTTATCTTGTACTCGCGAATATTCCACATAGAAGTTATACTCTTCCAACCATAATCTAAACTGCGTCAATCTACTTGATGTTTCTGTTAAGGAAGATAAATTTACAGTTTAGGTTATATTTGAATTCGGTATTTTTTTTTGAGTAAGCCAAACCACCAACCGCGAGCTGATGGTTTTGGCTTGGAAGGACACTGCTGACCTGGATGTATACTGGGCCAACTGCAAAGTAAATGGACACCCAGCAAACAAAAGGGATGCCCATTATACAAAAAATAAAATTCCAGAAACGGAGTAAACAGGCAACTAGAAAAAGAACCAAATAGAAAATGGCAGCAAATTTCCCCTGCATCCTTACACAGCTCGGCTTTACTTGAAATGCCAGAATAAGTCAACCAGATACGACGCCAAGCCTCCAACAAGACCGTTCCGAGACCAACAACCTCCTACCATCACAGCGAAACAAAGACAACAACCACCATCTTTGCAAACCCAACCGGAAGAGTTGATCTCGATGACGAGGTACACCGAGTCTTCAGACCAGATTTGGAGAGCATAATGAAACTGGCAGGCTATTCCCATGAACTGCTATGGATTGAGTGAACAAAGAAAATCCGCTGCACTAGCCACATTTTTGTTCCAGTTATGCAGTACATGAGAAAATTGAGTGTGATTGCGTATAAATGTTAGCTCGTTATACAGTATCCATAGACGAACAGCCTTTCACCTCTTCATGATTCTATTCAGCTAATCAATGCTTACCAGCCGAAATAGGATAGAACTTAATGAAGATAATATCTTTAAGACAAATTAGATAGAAAGAAAATGAGGCACTGCAGTTCTTGCACGAAAAAACAACAGCGCGAGAAAATCAACCGTCAATGGACTTACATACACCGTTCCAAGTAACAGGAGTTAGCTATTCATGCAACCCCAATGGAAACTCTAATGCTGATCAGCAGCCTCAATAAATACAGCACAAGAGCAATAAGAGATATGAGTGCTTAATAACTAGAATTTGAAGAAAGCATTCCGGATTACCAATGGAAAACGACATAAGTTGCCCAAATTGATAAACACAACTGAGCTGTTTGTGAAAAAAAACAAATGAAAATATTTCATACGGTTTCAAATCCTAATAATGAATTATTGCACACTTTATTTCCTGACAATTGGTCATCAACACCCTACGGCAGCTATTATTACTCGCACACACTCTCTTACTTGTTCTTGCTACTGTTAATAATTTTCCCATATCTCTTCACTGAATTATTTCTTCTTACATGCATATTTGACTGTTACATGCATATTTGAATTCTCTAGTTTTGTTCAAATAAGTTGTTTAACTAAAATTGTGTTTATTAAATTAAAGCTAAATGTAAATTAAAATAGTTCTAAATACTAAATAAAATATACATACATACTGATGTATGATCTGTGAAACAGGCCCTGATAGATTACTTTTAGATTATTCTTATTCTGCCGAGCTTTAATTATCAACCATAACTGTTCAATTTATACACTCCTCACTGTAAGTTATCGAAATGTCCATGCTCCAAACGTAACGTAACATAACACCCAAAATTTTGCAAACTGTCAAGAATGCAGAGGTTTATTATTACCCATTCGCATTTAATTCCCAATTAATACTCGCATTTTTTGATATTTAATTATACTCTTAGCACTTAAATTAGTGCGAAATGGGTGACGTAGAAACAGTAACTAAAATTGCTGTTTGCCTTGGCGTTTCGGCGGACGAAATCACCTACAACAATGAGAATGTAACCACCACTCTACCTAACCTATGCAATGTACAAGTAGTAAATTGATACTTTTGTTTAGATTGTCACTAGAACATTAAATAGTGAAACAGTCACTGGATTTGCCACTATTCTCGCGATACTTGCCAAAGAGAGCAATTATGAAGTAGCCAGGAATAGTACTTCATCGCTGGAAGTTGAGGCCCAGGTGCAGCAGTGGATTGAATATGCCGTGCTTTACGTGTCGCCAGGTTCTAAAGACAAACATGTGGCACAACACCTATTGAGAGATTTTAATAATTACTTCCTGACTCGGTCCTATTTGGTGAGGTATTCTCTGACTGTAGCTGATTTAGCAGTGTTCTTTGCTATTTATGATCTCATAGTAAGTAATACTTTGCGATTGAACTTATCATAGCTTAATCGTTTTTCCCGTTAGAAATCACTTTCACCAATTGACAAGGAAAACTACTTGAACCTCTCCAGATGGTTTGATCACTTGCAACGCATTCCGGAAATAAGCCTAGGGAGTGGGTTAGTCAATTTTACAACGGTTTACCTTCATGGCTGGGCAACAGGAACGCACAAGTAGATATTTTTTGCATAACAACGGGAGTTAATATTCTGCTATAATGTCTCTAAAATCTTAGTGTTGTCACATTTAATTTGATGGATAACCTTTAATTTGTTTCGAATTTAAATAAAGATAATTAAACAAAGGAGGATAATTCATTGTACGGATTTGCTTTGGTGCCTTTAATTAAAATCCGCGTTTCGTGCGCCGAAATCCAATTTTTCGGTCATTCCAACGAAGGTTGTCACTAACGCACATACCGGGAATGGAAAGTCTTTCGGCTTTCCTCGATGCAAGTGTAATTCATGGATATGGCAATATATGTGGGAGATTAACATACGTTCCCGTTCCAGTTCCACGCTCGATGAAGAGGGGCGTGACCCAAAAAAGGAATAGGAAAAGCTGAGGGTACTGTCATCAGCGAAGGTATGGATTGGATTAGAAGTAACACACAGGAGGTCATTTATAAAAATAAGAAAGAGTTGGGGACAGAACAGAGCCTTGGGGAACACCAGCATTTATTTGGTGAGTTGCAGACTTGAAACCGTGCAAAACAACTTGAATTAACGGTCCCAAAGGTAATTTTCCAATCCATTGAAGAAGAGTATTATCGATTCCAAATGAACGCATTTTCGACAAGAGAGCTTGACGCCAAGCTCTGTCAAATGCCTGTAAAATATCAAGCGCAACAATCTTACTTTCACTACCTTGGCGAAGAGATTGGTTCCACTTTTCGGTTAGATATGTCATCAAATCGATAGTCATAGTCGGGCGCAGTTGCTGAATGGTTAGTTTGTCGGACTATGACATGCTATAGCGTATGCCGACGATTTAGTGGCAAGATCAGGTCCTAAAATCGAGGTCATAAACATTCTTTTGCAGCGTGACTGGAAGTTGAAAATCAACTTTCAGAACACGGAAACAATCTTGTTCAGAACAAAATTGGCTGTGGCCACAAGGGATACCAGAAACAACTGAAAGAATTTAACCATTGCGCGGTGAGAAGCGTAGTTACATATCTGGCCTGACCATTATCTGTATTTTGATAGAAATGTAGCTGCTTGTCTTGCTGGGGCCAAGAAAGCTTATGCTCTGACAAGGAGACTGTTTCATAGCAGTCAGCAATTAAGGGAATAATCAATGAGAAGATCTTAAAAATTGCTGACCTTAGATGGCAGAATTTAGAGGGGCATAGGGTGTCTAGAGCACATTGGCCTCATTTGGACAAGAAAAAATCTACCGAAATTCTCAAATTGAGCAGGGAACAGCTTAGAACATTGGTTGGGATTATGTCGGGGCACTGTCCCCTAAGGAAGCATGTTAGGCGGCTTAGATTGGTAGGTGTGGATATATGTAGGTTCTGTGGTGATCTACAAAGAAAGACATAACGAACATACCGTGTGAGTGCGATGGTATAGCACGGAATCGTAGGAGGTTTCTAGAAGAATACTTCTTCGAGGAATTAGGGGAGCTGAGCGGCACAGACCACAGGAGGCTGGTTAAATTCTGCTGGAAGATTCGGCTTTGTCTAGGAAAAGTTTTTTAGGTTTTTCTATAATTGAAGTCTTGGTTTCAATTGGTTCCCTAGGGATCGCTATGGGACCTTCTGGTGCCTAGTGCTGTATGCAATTGCAAACCCCTTTTTGACCTAACCTAACCTAGGTACACGCATACATGCATAGCCTTTAAGTAAGTGGATTCTCATTAGTATGTGTTTTAATTTAGGTAATAAACTCATCTCAAGCGAGGCACATCGTCTTTCATTTTTATTCGTTATTTGTTATCAGGGCCCGGGCTGTAGGCGTCGTAGAAAATCTCTTCATTGCCTTGATGAACATTCTTTTTTTGATGTGAAACCTTACTGGCCACTCTCCCATGACGCGTACACCTTAAGTGAACCTATTTCAAAAGTGACCTTTCGCGGGCACTCAAAGATGCAAATGGTTTTCATCATAGACAATCTTTGGATTTGATGATCAAAATGTTTGGTAGTTTTTGCCGTTTATCTCTGAACGTCAAAATGTATCGCAAGTTGAAAACAAACTTTCCAGTTTCCGACATTTGAAGAACAAGCTGTTCAGTAGTCCAATGCCTTTCTGGTTCTTGCAAATTTTACTTCTGACGACAAGGTCAAGTGTTTAGAATTTCTACACAAATGGCGTTATATTTTTAAGTTGAAGGAAGCACTTTTAATATAGGCAAAGTCCGTTAAACAAAATAATATTTAGAAAAAAAATCTTAAGTATCTTTTATTCTTAATAAAGTCACAATTTGAAAATTGAGAGCGGCAGCTTGGTAATTGATTTGAGAACACATCAAACCAATTTGTAAAGAAATGTATAAAAAAAATATAAATGAGATGATAGAAAATAAACGAAAAATTACATAAACGTAAAGATTTTGTATCCTATTTTGTTTTTAAATAATAATTTCCATCCAACTATTAAATATGTGGCCATTTGCACGAGCAGCATTCATTAATGAGCGAGAGATAGACACACACACTCACACAAAAGTGTCTTGTTCAGTTTGCATGAACTTCACGCGGTGAATTTATCGAGTTGTTCAATTCGCCTGGCTCTGTGCACTTCCAGAGGCCGTATGTCTTGCCAACGGTCGTCTGCCATAATCTTAGTGTGCCATCCTCAGATCCGCTCGCATACAACTCTCCGTCGGGACTGAATTTTACCGAATGCACTGGCCCAAAATGACCTTTGAATGATTCTAGAAACAAAATAAACTTTAGTCAAAATGAGAATTTTGGTGGATGATAGCA
Organism: Portevinia maculata; assembly: GCA_949715645.1. Classification (NCBI taxonomy): domain Eukaryota; kingdom Metazoa; phylum Arthropoda; class Insecta; order Diptera; family Syrphidae; genus Portevinia; species Portevinia maculata. The sequence goes on along the minus strand of OX454526.1, from coordinate 274,445,187 downwards.
ATAAACGTACCGATTTCATTTCCTGTAATATAGTCAAACTTGTACATTTTGAAGTCTTCACCGCCGCAAACAAAGACATGCTTGTCGGGATGCAAGCTAGCCGATGCCACATTGGTGGGCACTTTGATCTCCTTCAGTTTTTTCAGAGTATCAACTTCCCAAAAACTAATACTTGATCCATGGGTTACCGTAAGTATATGATTATCTGACGAGATTTCCAAACTGTTTGGATTATTTGGGAAGTTCAAACGTTGGATTTCATTGCCGGTTAAGCGATCCCACAGTCGCACAGTCTTGTCCTCGGCTGCACTTATGATGCACTTGTCATCGCGGCAGAAGAGTGCCCGCTTCACTGCCCCTGTATGACCCGTGTATAGTTCAGCGTCAGCGGTCGGACTTTGCAAACTGAACACTCTCACCAGTTTTTCATTGCTGCCGGTGACAATATTTTCTGACGTGTGATCAAAGGCAACCGTCTTGACAATGTGTTTGTGTTGGAAACTATGAATTTCGGCGCCAGTTACTGCATTCCATACTTTTCCGGTGAAATCGGCTGCTCCGGATGCAGCCAAAGTGGCACTATTGTTAAGGGCTACACCCCAAACTGCGCCCTTATGACCCTCAAATGTACCAATCCAATCGCCAGTGTCGCCTTGCCGAAGCATTGGATTGCCATCTGAAATGAAAAAAATAATATAATCATGAAATTCAATAGGCCAAACACCGCCGAATGGAAGAAATTGACTCTAAAACATCTATAAGTGAAGTAGTGAAGTGACATAAACTGTAAGTGCTGACAACCGTAATGGGGCTGCGATGTGACAGTAATAAAGTTTAAAAAAAAAAGAATTTAAGAAGAAACACATCAATTAAAAGGGCAACACAGCGCACGGAACGCATTTGAATGATTGGGGGAAAATGTACTATGTATCACATACCTACAAAGAGGTCGAATATCTCGAACGAACTAGCCTGAACCAAATACGAGCCGCAGGACTACAAAGCGGATAAAAACGAAGCAGCATCCTTACACTTCTTATGTATTGCAAGATATTTTTTGGGGGCCATTCAAAGATGCCAAAAGAATGTCTAACGTTTTTTTTTCATTTGCCTCTCCTCTTGCGGGCGTCTGACAACATCCAAGAGTATCAATTGTCATAAGAAGCTTCTCAAATTTACCCTTCGGATTCAAATTCAAATGGTTGGAGGAGCTAGACTTTACGTCTGAAGACTCATTATTCTGAAAAATTAAAGTTCTAAAAGCCCAAAACAGGATAGGACTTTGCTACATTGTGGTTCGACATAGCCTTTAGTTTGTAAAATTTCAAATTGTAGGAAGAGGTAAATCAATAAACCCGCTCACCATCTTTGTGAAGACGAGTCTTGACTCTGAGCAATAACTGCAACCACAATTAACAAATACCTAGACAAAAATTTTAAGAAACATTTTAGCCTGCAAGACGCAATTAGCTAAGTGACTTATAATTGCAAGCATAAAGTGAATGCATCAATTAACGCATTCACACTCGGAAAATGGAAACAATCAATTTTGTCAATGTTTCCGCAAGGCGTCAGGCGGAAACTATACATTTTCATCTCTATAGCTGCATCTGTTATTAGTTATCGCAATTAAATGTAAATAAAAATTTCAAATATGTACTGAAATCCCACATCACATAGATAGAAGCAGAATGTGGCAAAAATTAGTATTTAGACTTTGCGGGACAGCAAAGCAGACAGATAGCTGAAAAAACAACAACACATTGTGCACATGATTGCATTTAAGCGGAAGGAACCTTGACTCAATGACTGCGCCAATGCCAACGACCTGCCACAATCAGACAACCAAGCAGCAGAGCTGTGCACGGCAACTGAGCAAAAATACTGCACGACACACTTTGCGTTCGCGTATATGTACCACTAGGCAGAATTGAATTTCGATTTCGATCTGCATGCGTGCCGCAGCAATCGGCTGGGTGTTATTAAACAGGTTGCTAGTAAGCTTTGCTTTACATTGAATACTTTTTTCCGAAACAAAATAAGCTGGAGACAGTATACTCAGTACTCTATTCTCTCTGTTCACTCAAGATCACAGCGTATCCGTCTGCATCGCCGTCACGATTTCTCGATAATAATAACAACAACACCAAAGCGTTCCTTCTGGAACTCAGCTCAGACTGTCAACTGAACAGTGAAAAGCCTGCGGTTGTTACGTACATACGTACGATCACTATACTTACGAGTTACCACCACTCGCGCACAAATCATTCGTTCGTCAATGAGCTTGAAATTGAAAAAAAATAATCATGAATACAACGTAAAACAACAATTATAACAACGGCACAGCAAGAGTAGATATTTAAAGTATATAGACTCTCCTATACGAGAACAGCGATGTAATGTATTGCACATGAGGCGGCATCAAGGTGAGCGAGAACGCTAGCGGCCATAAATTGTGTATGTGTATCTCCACCGCCTCCCATACTCTGGGGATTACCGCGTTCCTCATAGGCAATGGTCAATTGTTTTGAATAATAAATTAAAGTGATATACATTTTTGGCCATTTAATGTTTCTAGAATTAAGTGGATATTGAGTTTGTACAAAAACAGATTGCACCTGCTCTGCATTTAAATTTTGAAGTTTGCTATTGACTTCCTTCGCTTCCGTTTTCATTGCGATGAAAGTTCATTGAAAACAATGAATCACAATAAAAAATATTATTTTTATTTTAAGAATAATACAAGGTGAGGTGTAACGTTTTCCGGTTCTCCTACTATCGTATTTCTAAGGTACACAATTAGAAAGAAATAATTCGTTATGTTCGATGCATAGGTATGTTTATTGGGTCCTGTGTTTAGCGCAGAATTGTTCGAGTTTGACATTGGTAGCCAATATATTTAGAAAGTATAGATTTCTCGTGTTGACGACCTGCAAGCCGCCATCTAGAAAAGTTTGCGAGAACATAAAATTGTTCGTTAGGTGTCATACAGGAGTAATTTCCAGACAACAAATCAGAAAAAGTAATTAAGCGTAAATAAAAGCATATTTTTGTATTAAATTTTAATTCTTTCTCAATGGATATATCTCAATTTATATATCGTCGGTGAAACCAGAAAACCGTGTAACTCCATTTTAGCAAATTTTACATGAGAGCATTTTTTCCATACGGTGTTCTAACCAAATACATTGGTTTTGGAGATATACTACTTACTAAATCTCCGATTATAGAATAATGTAACTTGTTAGGGGGGTTCGAATTTTGCCGAGTTGTGGATATAGATTTGAGCTAAATTGTTTTATTGGTACATACTTTATTAGATCATGATAATTACATTTATTTTAATAAAATTGTACATTTAAGCATTGCTAAGCCATCTGCCGAGAATTAAAAACAAATTTAAACAATTGTATCCTTTATAAGCAAGTCAATGAAGACAAAAAGTAACTTCACTTGTACTTATTTATACATTTAACATTTTTTATTGATTATCCTTTTTCTATATGTAAATGCAGTTTGGAAAGGCGACGCAAGTATACTCCATGTAAGGTTATCATCAAGAATGCATTTCATATCTGAGGCGAACCTGATTTCTTTTAAGATAGGACAGGATCCAAGAAAATGTACCACGTCTTCGTCCTCAGTAGTTCATAAACTGCATAGAAGCGGAAGGTCATCGAGATGGGGCAAACATACAGTAAAGGTTGAGAAATTCTCCTCACTGGCAAATTACTGTTGAAGTTTGATATTTTTTCATTTTGTAATAATTTGTTTGGTCTTCTTATAAAATGGCCAGGCTAGGATAAGTTTCCGGGTTGATGGAACATAGCGAATCTGTTACACCGCACTTGGGTCCATGTGAACCCGTTGTGATACCCTTTGTTGGGAGTGTTGGCCTCGTTGTTCTATGTTTGGTCCTCCATCCTTGGTCTCCTTTTCCTTCACTACTTTGCCCAGCCATCTAGATGTCCTTATAAGCCTGTAGAGATTAGATAGTGAGACATCAGACAGTTCTTAAATGCCTTGGAAGAAGTATCTTGGCTCGTCACCGCAGCCTCTACAGATGTCGTCATCCTTGATATTTAGTTCCATTCTGTGGTTCCTTAGCAAATTATGACCGGTAAGAGTTTCGACCAACTTGAACAGTGATGTTCTGTCATAACGAAAAGTTTGTTGGTCCGGTTCTTATCATATTTTGGGCAAAATTTTCGTGATATGTCACAAGTCGTTAATAATTTAACGATGGAAAGCGAGGCTGATTAGGAATGTGGCTGAGTGGAATGACCGGAAACACGGTGAGGTCAACTACTACGTCACCCAGTTACTCACCGGACACGGGGATTTCAATGCAATCCTCCACAAAATCGGCAAAACAAACAGTTCATGACGCGAAACATACCTTCTTCGCCTGCAGCAGATGGGAAAACCTTCACCAAGACCTGCAGATAAGTATTGGCGCCATCACACCGTAGAGAAGATGCTATAGAGTTACGAGAACTCGCAAAAAGTCTATAGCTACACAGAACATATTCACAAAAGAAAAAAAAGAGAAGAAGACCACCAAGAGTCTCAGCAGGCACAGACGTCTTAGGCCACAGAAGACTAACAAGACGGCGTCCTTTAACTCCAAATCCAGATATCTTTTGCAACAAAACAGGGTTATTGAAACCATGCTTGTACTGCAGTGATGACTAGAACTTTAGCTTGGAACACACTTCAGTAATCAGGTAATCTAATCGATGTGTATGTTTAATTCCGCTGAGAATAATCCAGCACCAGTTCTACAATCCGTCTCCGATCCATCTGTGAAGAGGGGTTTCAATGTTGTTTTCGTTAGTTCATTCATTCCTCCCTATTCGGAAACGAGCAAGAGAGTGTTTTTTCAAAGTCTCAGTAAGGAGACATGTAGTCAGTGTTGACATTGCTCCCCACGTACATGTTCAGAATCAGTACATGTCCTAAATGTCTCGGGTTCGAGTCATTATATTTTTGTCATCACCTTGTCCGTGGTGCACCAGACTAAGCTGCCGTATGTGAGTCGCACTATTGGTCGCACGATTGCCGTATACATACACTAAATTATTTTGGGATTTGGTCCCCACATTTTGCCGAAAATACGGTAACGAGAAAGTCCCTATGGTCCCTTTAATTCCGATTATAACTTCGCCGATAAGGAAGAAGAGAAAAAAAGATGCGCTATAATGTGACTTCTTCAATCTTGTTCTGGAGTAGATAGTGCACAGGGCAGGTGTCAATACGGAAGGCACTATTTTTAACAGATCCGTATAACTACTGGCATATGCGGACAATATCGACTTCATCGGCCGATCTCGTGCCGTGCCGTGTTAGAGGATTTCATGGCGGTTGAAGAACATGCACAATCGATTGGCCTTGTAGTTAACGACGACAAAACGAAGTACACTTACTTTCAACAAACAAACAAACATCTGTCCGCCGACTAGGACAAAACGTCATTGTTGCTAACAGCAACTTCTAGGTAGTAAGGGAGTTCACCTACCTCGGAGTAAACATCAACTCCACAAATGACACCTTAGTGGAGATCCGACGAAGACTTATCCTAGGAAACCGTTGCTACTTCGTTTTGGCAAAACAAATGGGTTCAAAACTTCTAACTCGGAAGACCAAGTGTAAGCTCTACAAAACACTGATACTGCCAGTTCTGCTTAACATCGCCGACTGCTGGATGAAAGCAGGAAAGGAGAGCTAATTTTGGGTTCTTTCGAAAGAATAATACTCCGTCGAATATTATGTCCTGTGTGCGAGGAGGGCGAATGAATGAGAAAATATAACCTCAAACTTTATGAGCTATACCAAGATGTGGATTTAGTCCAAAAAGCTAAAATATGTTGACTCGGCCACATTGAGCGAATGGACAGTAATGCACCAGCGAAGAGGATCTTCGAGCAGTTAGGTGCGAGACGACAAGGAAGACTGAACCAAATGCCAGCGGATGCCAGAGCACTTGGTATGGACAACTGGAGCAGCGTGCCCGGTATCGCATAGGATGGAAGGCTGCAGCGTCTCACGCAGAGACTCTCAACGGGTGGGGAGCCCGTTAAGTAAGTAAGTGGTTTTTACAAGCAGCTTTTGTCTCATTATTTTTGGTGGCGGACATTTCATCATGCGCTATTGCAAAAAAAACGTCAGGTAACTTCGTTTCTAAAAATCGACTATCACGGTTAACATGTTTTTTATATTCATTACCGGAAAAGGGCGTTTTCCCTTCCTACCCACATGCTGCGACTAGAAAAATATTCATTGTATTACAGATAATAAAGTTACATAAATATCGCATGCAGAGTAAAAAAATATGACACTTTTTCAGGCGAATTGGATTTACTACTACGTCCCACTTTGATCGAACTCGTTCGAATCGTGCATTAGACATGATGTTTTTTCAAATTTGGTTGGAACAACAAATTGCTTACTGCTTTTGTCTATTTCTCTTTGTGTTTTGTTTTTCATTATTTCGGTTTTTGTTTTCATGTAAATCGTGTGTTTGTTTTTGTTTTTCAGATTCTGATTGTGATTCAATGGAAGGAAGTTCTTGTTCAAGGTTATTTCCTTTTTTTTAAGAACAGTGAGAGGGGATTAGCAGGAAAGTATATCTTGCGATAGCAACTTGGGATACCTACTGATTTTAAGTCTTGGGGTGCCTTTCACTCTTGCGGAGTTGCTTTAATTTCGTGATTTTTTTGCATTTGTTTCCCTGACAAAATTAAAAATTTTTGATTTTTGCTGGTAATTCTTTTTTTTGGATTTTCCAGGCACAATGTTTTCGCAAGAGAATAAGAAGTGCAAAGTAAAAAATTTGTTTACGATGCTCAAAGCATTTATTTTGCTACGCAAACCAGTTAGAGTCTCTAACGTTTGTTATTCTCATGCATTCCAATGCCATTCTCTCCCTTATATTTCTTATATGCGGACGATCTCTAATCATTTTATGGTATACTTTGAATTTTGAAATGGAGCTAACAAATATTGAAAAATTCATCAGTTGGTGCTAAGAGACTTCCAAAATCACTATTTTGGGAAAAATTCTTAGCAAAAATGAAAAATTCTGACGGACATGTTATTTGTTCATCACTTAAAAAAAATAATTTCGAAAAATTTGTACACGTTAAAAAAAATCGCTCAATCATAAACCAAAAACAGCCATCGAAAGTTGACGGCGAATAAAAATGATATTGAAAAATAAAATCAAACAAAAGCGACATTGGCGTCCTTCTCAAAATATATACATATGCATATGTACGATGTGCCCCCTCAATAAATACATACACACAAACACACCACAGTGTAGCGATCCAGATAAACACCAACGACACAGTCAGTAAAGAGACGTAAAACAAAATAAGGGGTTGCAGCAAAAGCAAAACGAAATATGAAAAAAATGTGTGTATATCGAAGTTACAACACACTGGAGGATGGTTGATATCCACGGCTACTTACTTACTTAACGGGCTCCGTGAAGAGTCTCTGCCAGACACAGCAGCCTTCCATCCTCTACGATCCCGGGCACGCTGCTTCTAGTTGTACAGACCAAGCGCTTTGGCATCCGCGATGGCTTGGTCTTTGAAACGGAGGTTCGGTCTTCCTTGTCTTCTCGAACCTGGGGGCTGGGATTTGAAGAGCCTCTTAGCCGAGCCAATGTAGTCGACGTATGTTGGCTTTTTGGACTACATCCACATCTTGGTACAGCTCATAGAGTTCGCGGTTGTATCTTCTTTTCCATTCGCCCTCCTCGCACACAGGACCACAAATCCGCCGAAGAATTTTTCTTTCGAAGCTCTTCCTTCCTGCTTATCGCCCAGCACTCGGCGCCATAAAGCAGAATTCTCAATTCTCTAAGAAAGATTTTTGCTTCGATCTTATACACAAGACTTTCCAGGTGGATAGAGGATAATAATCGCCTCAGCATGTATCAAGCTGGTTTTCGGGCTGGTTTTTCCACCGTTGATCATATTTTCGCGCTGACTAGCATCGCTAGAAAATATATTGAAAATAATAAGAAACTTTTTGTGTGCTTTGTAGATTTTAAAGCAGCGTTTGATACAGTTAACAGGCAAGCTTTAAAACTGGCACCCCTTGGAGTGTCAAGGGTGGCGTTAATTTTGCGGGCAATCACATAAAAGTACTTCTGTACGCTGATGACCTAGTGTTACTGGCGGAAAATCCTTCTTCTTTGCAACTGCAAATTAATAGATTGCATACCTACTGTAAAACTTGGGATCTCCATATCAACGTCGCAAAAACCAAGGTCATGGTATTTGAGAACCGGCAGAGAAGACGTCCTGGGGTAGGAACTTGGCGCCTTAACAACGAACAAATTGACGTAGTTCGTGAGTTCAAGTACCTGGGTGTTTTGTTGTCGTATAATCTAAACTTTAACAGCATGCCAGAGAAAAAAGTATTGAAGCCAAACTGGCACTCAACATGATGTGGCCGAAGTTCTTCGCCAATCAAAACATTGACCTTTCTTCGAAGTATCAAGTGTTTAACGCCACAGTTAATACTTGTATGTGCTATGGTGTGCAGGCCTTTGGTGTGAGCCCCCTCGAAGAATTTGAGGCAGTCCAAAGATTCTTTTTCAAGCGTCTATTCCGGCTACTAAATGCGACTCCGACCTACGCTATTCATGTAGAGTCAGGTTTGCCTCCCATCTACGTGCGAAACTTGAAAGCTCATTCTGATTATTTAACCAGAGTGGTAATGAGAAGCGGGAATAATCTTTCCAAGACTATCTTAATAAGATTGCTACAAACCAATACTTCTCCATTTAAGGATTGGAACCAGCTAGCGATATCTCTCGATCTGAATGTCTCCTTTACTTTAACTAATGTTAACGACTGGCAGAGGCTTTTTGCAATGATCACTGCTAAAGTGGATGACAAATTATACGATCAGCACCTAATTAGAGCATCTTCCTCAGCTTCAAGGTTAATCAAGGTTCATCACTTGCTATCTCACGAAAGTTATTTCAATATACATTTTTCATCGAAAGTTATAAGCACCATTTTTAGAGCGAGAGCAGAGTTAATAAATTTGAATTCCATGCCACAACAGATCTTGAGGAAACGTGTAATCTATGCAACATGAGAGTGCCTGAAAATATTCACCACTTCATTGCGGAATGCCCTATTTTACAAGAGATTCGTCGACTATACTTCCGAGTAAGCAATCTGTCCGTAAATGGTCTGTACGATATACTAAACGGAGCTAGGGGGTGGCTTGTTTTGTACAAATACTGCAATCATGCTCTGTTTTATCGTAATAGCTTTTAAAAGTCCAAGCTACGAGGGCGGGTCAATAAGTCCGTGACTTTTGGAATAAAACACAGATTTTTTGATAAAAAAATAATTTTTTTTTCAACATAGTCTCCCTTGAGCTCTATACACTTTGTCCAACGCTTCGCCAATTTTTTTATCCCTTCCAAAAAAAATGATTTGTCGAGGTCCTCAAAATAGGCCTTTGTTTGCGAGATGACTTCATCATTGGAGTCAAATCTTTTTCCACCAAGCCATTTCTTCAGGTTTGGGAACAAGAAGTAGTCGCTCGGAGCCAAATCTGGAGAATAGAGTGGATGAGGGAGCAATTCATAGCCCAATTCATGGTTTTTTGCCATGGCAACTGCACATGTGTGCACCCTTGCATTGTCTTGGTAGAAAAGAACTTTTTTCTTGGCCAAATGAGGTCGGTTTGGCGCCGATTCACCCTTAGAAACCCACTGTTTTGACTGTTGTTTGGCCTCTAGTGTGTTGTGATGGATCCATGTTTCGTCCACGGTTACAAAACGGCGCAAAAACTCCTCCATATTGCGATTAAACAACGCCAAACCTTCCTGTGAAGTTGTTACACGATTGCGTTTGTGGTCGACTGTGAGCAAACGCGGCACCCATCTTGCGGAAAGCTTTCTCATGCCCAAGTGATCATTCAAAATTGAAACCACTGAGCCATGCGAGATCCCTACGGCTTCCACAATCTCTCGCACTTTCAATCTTCGGTCGGCCAACACCATATCGTGAATTTTCTCGATTGTTTCGGGTGTAGACACCTCAACTGGGCATCCAGGACGTTCGGCATCTTCAGTGCTTGTACGGCCACAACGAAATTCAGTAAACCACTTTTTTACCATTGAAATCGATGGTGCAGAGTCCCCATAGTATTTATCAAGCTTAGCCTTGGTCTCGGTAATGGTTTTTTTTCGCAAGAAATAATGCTTAATAAGCACACGAAATTCACTTTTTTCCATTTTCTCCTCAAATTAGTGAGTAGTCTGATAAAAATAGCTGTCAAACACAAACTAACTGACGCAGCAAGTTTAAATTTTGACAGGAGTCAACTGACAGATGCCTGTTGACAGGAGCAGTGTTGCCGTTTCAGTAAAGAGGTCAGAAATTCAAAAAGTCACAGACTTATTGACCCGCCCTCGTACAAGCAACTTTTGCCGTTCTTCTTAAGTTATTGCTTTAATAATCCAAAATTTTTCTTTTATGTTTCAAATCATTTAAAATTGCTAATTATTTTTTTTTTTGGTGTTCTAAATCACTTCAAAATTATAAATCTTTATGTTGCAAATCATCAAAATTGTTGTAGACCCCCTCGCTGATCCATTCCATTCCTTTAATCTAGTTTTATACTTAGATACTGATGTACAAATTGCATTTTTTTTTATATATAAATATATTTTTATTTATTTTTTTTTTCATCTTTTTTGTCGACTAATTGTTAAAGACATAACGAATTAATCTTTTAATGTAAACCCTAAATCTTGTGTTGTAAATAAGTATTTCTTTCTTTTTCAATTTTCCTTTTCAATTTAACTTCTATGTAATAATTTCTTTAATATCTATGAAATGTCATTTCCGGCAGACGGCTATTTCTGCCATGCTCGTGTTCTCAAACACAAACTATTATGCATATATTTCATGAAATAAAGAATCTATTATTATTATTATTATTATTAAAGCAGGACTGGCAGGATAAGGGTTTTGTAAAGCATACATTTCGTCCTCCGAGTTAGGAGTTTTGAACCCAGTTGTTTTGTCAAACCGAAGTAGCAGCGGTTTCCTAGGATAATTCTTCGCCGGATCTCCACTAAGGTGTCATTCGTGGAGTTGATGTTTACTCCGAGGTAGATGAACTCCTTAACTACCTCGAAATTGTTGCTATCAATAGTGACGTTTTGTCCTAGGCGGCGGACAAATGTTTGTTTGTTTGTTGATAGCATGTAATTAGCCTTGTCCTCATTTACTACAAGACCTGTTGGATTTCGCTTTCTATCACGGAGCGCTGTGATCGGCCGATGATGTCAATATCGTCCACATAACCCAGCAGCTGAACGGACCTGTTGAAGATAGTGCCTTCCGAGTTAAGATCTGCTCTGCGCACTATCTGCTCCAGTACGAGATAGTAGAAATCGCATGATAGCGCGTCCCCTTGCCGAAATCCGGTGCATGTTTGAAATAGTTCGGAGGAACTATTTCCAAACTGCACCGCGTGTTTTTTTTTCTAGAGTCACGCGACACATCTGAATCAGTTTTACCGGGATTCCGAATTCGGCCTGACGATGTATACTATCATACGCGGTTTTGAAGTCTATGTATAGGTGGTGTGTCTCGACTTGAAATTCGTTGGTCTTTTCCAGGATTTGCATCAGTATGAAAATTTGGTCTATATCCACAGCTATGCAACTTAATTTTTTTTTTTAAATGATAAAAAGGAAATCCAAATCCCAGAGCACTCAGACTCGGTAACGGTCCATTGTACTATCAGGCAGTTAGTATGGTGTCCCCAAGGGTTTTTTCAAACTTTAAAACTAATCGAAAGGTCCCCGGTTCAATCGCCGGAGCATTTAAAAAGATCGACAGAGAAAAATATGGTATTAAGGGTAATGAACTGAAGTGGTTCGAGTGGTATTTACAAGGCCGCACCCAGCGAACAAATGTGGATGTTGCAGTGTCAAATGCAATAAATGTTGTCCTAGGAGTACCACAAAGATCAGCTTTGGGATCACTGCTTTTTATAATCTATATAATTACGAAGGTATTCATGTAACGAGAGGGAGACAAACTCATGTAACGAGAGGGAGACAATCTTAGTTCTAGTTAGTTGTCGATAAACCTGTGCGGAAGACGGACGTCAAATCGGATACTCGTCGCGATACTTTTTAATAATTAATTTTGACACCTTTAACTATGTTTACTTTACATTTTTCTTTTTCTTTTTACGAATAAAGAATTGAATTACATTGAACTGACGTTCATATTTGCATCTTTTTGCTGATGATGGTTTTGTATATGTTTCGCGTAGTACTCGTAATTTAAATGCGCGCATTGAGAATATGAATTGCAATGTATTGTTTAAATGGTTTCAAATGAACAAATAATGTCTTAAATGTAAGCAACACAAAGTACATGAATATCAACGGATATTCCGACAACAGGATAACAATTATTTATGAAATCATAGAAAAAGTTAGCGAAACAAAGTATCTAGGAATCATAATCGACTAAATTTTTATAGTCACATAAAATACATAACAAAAAAGACAAGACTACAAATTGTTTTTTTTGCAGGATACGCAAAAAAAATTCAATAATGAGTACAATAAATGTGAATAATACTATAATTAGACCTAGCTTGAATACTTTTCACCAATATTAAGAGTTGTTTTTTCTGCATATCAGTAGTAGCTCACTCTTTGAGAACAGAAAAAGCGATTAATAGTCACCCCAAACTTATTCTTTTTTAATTGAAAAAACAACAACAAATATTTAGGGACCCCCAGGCTAATAATTCATATGTCGTCCCTTTTTTGTGACTTTCGTTGCAGTAATTGAAGTATAATTTAGAATTTTCATAACAAAACATAAGTAATTACGGTATAATTAGGCACATAAGGATCTTTATATACTAACGCTTTGATTAGATTTGTAATAAAAGTGAACAAGTGTTTGGTCTTATTTGACCGAAATCTGTCAAATATGTTCGTTTACTCTGTCATAAAATCTTATCAGCATATCTCGTAGGACCAATTGATAATATATGACCACAAAGGAGCAATTAGCCTGCTCATTTTCATTATCAAAGAAAAGCATGCCATTTGGTCATATAATATAAACAGAAGTAACGTACATATGCCACAAAAAGACCAAAATAACCATATGCTATTTACAGCATTTTTGAGGTGAGATATTTAAGCTAATGCTGTAAAAATGCGAAAAACCACAAGCCCTTACTTTGGTAAGGGACATCTTACTCTTGTCGTTACTCGCTCATACCTGTCCATGATCATCTGTACGTAGGTTTCTCGAACTCCTCGCTGTCTTAGCCCCACCCATAAGATATTCCTTGGTTGTCTATCAAAGGCCCTTTTAATAGGACCTGATTATGATTAAGAAAAGTATTTTTTTGATTAATACTCTTAAGATTTTCTCTGATTACCCCTGCTTTTATGCAGGTGGTGGTTCGAGAAAGAAAATTCGTTTAATTGGTTTTTTGCTTCGCGGTGAGTCCTGTTCAAAAGTCATATAGGGAAGACTTGTAGCCCTAGCAGTCACCTTTATAACGCCGCTTGGCATGATTCTTTACAGACAAAATCGTGAAAGCTATGATCAAAAAACCAGTTTTCCAAATTGTAATCAGAACCCTTCACCAGTGGCTTTTCGCTTTTGGCGCGCAAATGGTAGTCCCAATCAAAAAAGTGAAGAGGGCACATCTGTTTTCCTTGCAAACACCTTTAAAATAAAGTCAGAAATGTAAAAGTTATGATCAAAATAAGGGTTTGCGGGTTTTTGCTTCCGGCAGCTCCGCCTGGAAGACGCTTGCAGTATCCGGAAGTCTGTACGATTTTGTGATGTTTAAGGATTCCGAAAAAACTTCCGCACCCACGCCGCAGCAGATTTTTGAACCGTCGGTGTAGATTGTTTGATCGAAATCCCTTGTCACTAGTCTATTTTGCCATTCTGATCTAGTGGAAATGTTTTATCAAGGACATTCTGGGGATGATATAGTCTGTTGAAGGCGGAACTAGTTTTCTCGGTAGAGGATCTAGAATACTACTGTGACCGTAGGGTTTCGTAGTCCAGCAACCGGACTCTCTGAGTCTGATCGCGCTGTGTGCTGTGATGTTTGTTATGTGTAGATCGAGAGGTAAAAGATGCAGTAAGACTGAGAGTTCGTCTGACGGTGTTGACCGTAGAGCTACCGTTGTTCCTATAGATGCCGTTCTTTGTACCTCATTAGGTTTGGTTATATTGTACTTTTTCTTTAGAGCCGGCCACCATACTATTGACCCATACGTGAGGATTGGTCGTACCACGGCTGTGTACATCCACAGGGTCAATTTTGGTTGCAGGCCCCACTTTTTGCTGTAGGCATAGAAGGCTATACATGCCTTCTTTACCCGTTGTTCTACGTTTATTTTCCAGTTGAGTTTAGGATCTAGGATAACTCGTAAATACCTGGCACTGGTTCAAAACTAATAACTCGGAGGACGAAATGTATGCTTTACAAAACCCTTATCCTGCCAGTTCTGCTTTATGGTGCCGAGTGCTGGACGATAAAAAGGAAGGGAGAGCTGATACTGGGCTCCTTCGAAAGAAAAATTCTTCGGCGGATTTGTGGGCGAATGGAGGAGAAGATACAACCGCGAACTCTATGAGCTGTACCAAGATGTGGATGTAGTCCAAAAAGCCAAAATACGTCGACTACATTCGCTCGGGCACATCGAGCGAATGGACAATAATGCTCCAACTAAGACGATCTTCGAATCCCAGCCCGCAGGTTGGTTCGAGAAGGCAAGGAAGACCGAACCTCCGTTTCAAATACCAAGCCATTGCTGATGCAGGAGCGCTTGGTCTGGGCAACTGGAAGCAGCGTGCCTGGGATCGTAATGGATGGCAGGCTGCTGTGTCTCAGGCAGAGACTCTTCACGGGTCGGGAGCCTGTTAAGTAAGTAAGTACCTGGCACTGGTTGAAAGTGATAGTTATGTGCCGTTTAGGTGAGGAAGCGTGAAGTCAGGTATTTTGGTTTTGGTGGTAAAGAGCATCAGCACAGTTTTCTCCGGGTTGACTCCAAGACCGCACTTTTTTGCCCATGTGCTAACTTTTCTTAGAACATTTACCATGATTTCGCTAATCACGGAGTGAAACATTCCCGAAACCAATATCATCATATCGTCCGCATACCCGACTACCTTGATTCTTTCTCTGTCTAAACTAAGAAGATTTTGTTCATTACTAGGAGCCAGAGTAAAGGTGAGATGACTCCTCCTTGAGGTGTTCCCCTTCTGGCATATTTGGTTATATTGCTATTTCCTAAAGCTTCTTGAATGATTCTAGTGCTGAGCATGGAAATACTCCATTGACTTAGATGGCTTTCTATTCCCAGCTCCCTCAGGAACTCTAGAATTTCTTCAGTGTGTACATTGTTGAAGGCTCCTTCTATGTATTAAGGTATTAAGGCTATTAAGTAGCCGGTCAAGGCCTGAAACCTGTAGGCCATTGACGAAGCACTCGCAAAGTTTTCCCACAACAATGTTTATATAGGAGTATAAAATAAAAGATGGCTTCACTCTCGCCCTCGTCATAACTAAATAAGTATACTCTAATTCAGGGCACATAATTGGAGTTAAGTTGTGAAGATTAATCTAGAAAAC
Source organism: Portevinia maculata (assembly GCA_949715645.1). Lineage (NCBI taxonomy): Eukaryota > Metazoa > Arthropoda > Insecta > Diptera > Syrphidae > Portevinia > Portevinia maculata. The sequence continues at coordinate 274,429,504 of OX454526.1, read as the reverse complement.
CTGTGCATATACATACAATCAATTCTGGGATTTGTCTATTTAATTAAAAAAAAATCAGTCAAAAGTGAATTTGCTTCCTTTAGCTCGTTTTGTTTGTCCGCTAAGCCTCAATGGAGGCATATTATGTATATGTTTCTGATTTTGTTACGTTATTGGAGCCTTTTCAATGCACTTATTGATCATTCGCTTGACCCTGGGAATACTAAACTAGTTTCACTTAATTGTCTTCTTCTTCTTAGAGTTCTTCTCCGGTACGTAGGTTGACCATCACGGTGGTAAGCGTTTCTTCTCGTAGTCTCTGTCTTCCAATACGTATTTTTTCTTTCATTCTGCCCTGTATGATGACTTGCAGTAGTTTGTACTTTTCATTATCATGAAAGTGTTAAGGAATTTCTTTAGGTTTATGCGTCTCAGCACTTCCTCGTTTGTTACACTCTCAATCCAAGAGATACGAAGTATTTTTCTGTGAATCCACATTTCAAAAGCTTTTAGCCTTCTTATTTCCTCTCTGTGATTTTTACAAAAGGCAAAAGACTGACAAACATCCAAATATTGTCACGAGAAGCGATTCAGAATGGCTCTTGGAGTTGGCTTAAAATTGTAGGTCTCTTCCAGTGCACATGCAAATGGTTGGAGCGGCTAGGATTTAGCCCTTAAATAGGTCGTTAATGCCTAATATTTACTGTTTGGATTTAAAATCAGTTACAATATTATATTAATAAGAGTTCAACAATTAGTTATGAACGGAAGCAAGAGTGCGTGTCTCCCAAAATGTCGGTTATCCCATCACTTAAACACGATCCTTTTATCTTTTGTTCATACGTCCTTTAAAAGGCGCATTGAATCTTGACCCTGAACTCAAATCGCTTAAATTAACCAAAAGCTGCGAGTGCGACTTCGAATTTTACTACAAACAAATGTACATGACTGCACAAAGCAGCGATAAAAGAAAACCAAACAGGTTACCACTTCCCAGTTAAACATTGCACGCACATACCACTCTGTTGTTTGCTACTCATATCGGTTTCTTGTCATGTTCCTGCCACAACGAGCGATCGATGTGTCAAGGTGCTTCCTTTTCCTGATTGGGTGGCGGCGCATTCGATAATACATAATCGAGTTTTATTTTCAGAACAATATGTATTCAATGTTCGAGCAAAAATCAGCGTCTCTTTATTTTTTCAAGTGCATAATGCACGAGACTCCTTAAGCTAGAAAGCAGTATAAAGAGCGAGTACGAATAGCGAAAACATTTTGCGAACACTTTTCCCCAAGTGGGTCAAGGTCTTGTTCGTAGTTGTCGTCGTAGTCACTTATTTGTTCGTTTATTTTTTTTATTTCACTTTTTTTTTCGTCAATGATCAGTTGCTTTTGTATGTGCCATTGTGTTCTCGAGAGAAGGAAAAAAGGCATACTTCTAGAGCAGAGTGTGTGCCGCACAGGCCCATTTAAAGGCACAATTATTTGATATGATATCTACTCACCTTTACATGCTGATATTAAAAAATATCCGCTGTCACAGATATCGCTGAAATCCAAGTGGACAACTGGTCGAGTATGGCCACTGCAGGTCAACGGAATTTGCCGGAGATTTGATGACATATTTATAGACTTTGATTGAACTTTATTAAGGATTTCGTTTTATTACCAAAGAGTTATATATCTTTGATTTTGTGAATATTTGTTGGTTGTTTATGTTTTAGGGCGATCGGTTTGGTGGTAATTTTTTCTCGTTCTGAATGAGCAACTTTTATCGCCTAAATTAAACACGATTTTAATACTGGTGCCCGAATGATTAGAAGAATTTTGCTAGTGCCATGGAATTGGGTTATCGTTGCGTTATTAAATTTTGTAAATTGATTACACTTGATGGAGGAAATTAAAAATAAAAGGAAAATATTTTATGACGGACGACCACTATTATCGAACCGAATCTGTTAAGCGAAATGACAGTAATGACAATTGAATTGTCAGCGACTCGATTTTTATAGTTGCGCAGTGATGTTGGTATCATTGCGGGAGAGTGTGTTTCGTAGAATACAAAGAGGAATTGTGCGCATTCAGGATTTAGGATTTATATAAGGCGAATTCCATTACCACGGTACTTCACCTGAGCAATTGGAAATTTTTTGTTTAATTCCCTGAGACACTAGGCAAGTTCCATTTGCTGATCTCTCTGAGATTTTCCTACGCTGTGTCAGTGTAGACTTTTTTATTGAGTGGAACAACATTCTCACCTGAGGAGGAACTTTTCTGTCAGAATGTAAAAATATTTTCTCTCTATGTTACAGCTAACTAAGGAAAACTTCTTCACTTTCCCCGCCTGGCAAACACTAAATAGCATGCGACTATACAGTTTCCTCACGTATAAGCATAAAGGTTGAACAAACCGAGTGAGGGGGCGTATCAAAATAATATGTTGCCTAAGAAAATTGAAAAACAAAACGCCGGTTTCCCAAGTGAAGAATGGTGTTCGACCTACGGATCACTCGAAGATATCGGAGGGATCCGTAAGTAGACCTAGCCTATTATCCTTTTTATACTTAGTTAAGAAACTGTGTTGTTTCAAAAGTTCGTTCATTAGTTCTTGTTTCAGAATGACACAACAACAAAAGAAAATATGTGTATATTAGGTGAGATCCAACCTCGCGCGTAGTTAGTCACCTCGTCGAGTGCACCATCCACGAGTTGCTGGTACCGGTGCGAAGGCTTAAGTCGCGGAGATTCAACGGGCTATGCTTTTGACGACTAAACTGCCCATTGCAGATAGACCGTCTGATAAGCGATGACCACGAACTGACCGCAATACATTCCGTCCATCCCCTTATTCCCCCCTTTCACCACCCCCCCCCCCCCCCCCCCCCCCCCCCGGTTCCAACTCTCCTCCCCATTCTCTTGGCTGAACCTTCCGTCGAGAAACTCGAAGTAAACAAGACGAGAAAGAAGAAAAACTCTATCCAGGTCTGCTGAGCAAGATGGAGTTTAAGAAGGCCAAATATATCTATGGCATTCTTACCGCCAAGGAAAGTTCCCATATCACAGAGAAGGAGATAGACTCTTAAGAATAGCTGTGGCACAGGACATACTAACGAGGCCCCTCGAACCGAGAACAAGGATGGCCTCCAAAGACGTGATTGCGAGAAGGGCGGTTCCATTAGACGGAGGGATGTCGTTGTTAAGACGGACCCCAAAGCCAAAAAAAGACCCGCAGTACGTAAGGAGGTTCAGCTAGTCCTAAAGGAGCCTAGCTATGAGCCGGGCCCCAGTGGTCTTCAGCGGCAATCGGCGAAAAATGCGGGTGGCGATAAAAGAAACGAGTTTACCTCGAGGAGAATGAGATCGTCGGATGATGCATAGAAAGCTCCCAAGAAGGCCAAACAGGTTACAGCGACCACAGGGAGCCCCAAAAGGGTATCAGACGAGTAGGGCACGTGCCAAAGGGGATGTTACAGTGAGGTGACGAGGAATCAATTATAGCTAGCTGTGGTGGACTCTAAGAAACCAATCGGGCAGTATGCAGTAGAGTGTGGGAAGAAGATTGAGCAGGCGCTGGGCTCTGCAAATGCCACAGCCTACGGCAAGATGACGTGGATTGAGGGTATCACCTATGTACATCGACTGCAAGGACCAGTCATCCAACGATTTTGCCAAGACCGCTGTCAATGGCCCAGAACTCTGGGAAGGAGTCATGATCGGGGCCGTCCCTCCAAAAGAAGTCCCTAGGAAGGCAAAAGGAAGAATAGTTATTCCCGAAACGCGAGTAGTTAGGAACAAGATACTCCGCGTCCCACAAGCTGAAACTAAGCGTGGAAGAGCCCAAAAACAGTGCCAGATGTTATATCATCGTCTTCGACGAGTCACCAGTACTGCTGAAGAAAGAGATGCAGATGGCGTTATCATTTGCAGCAAGCGAGGGTACTCTCAAGCTACAGAAACGCACTGCAGTGGCCGCACACCTATAATGTGGTAGGAGAGGATATGGTCATCGATAAAGTTAGTCCAGATCAACCTCCACCACAGTAAAGCCGCTCCAGACAACTTGCGGCTGCTCCTCGAATGCTAACGGCGGGTGGCAATTGTGCGATGGTATGGTATTCACTTACTGATTGGCAAATAGTGCGTTCGAATCCTGGCCAGGGCTTACATAAATACAGATGTCCCTAAGTAATTTAGGCGCCACCCGTGGAGGATAAAAAACCCTCCAAAAGCACTAAACTTCTTTTCTATCCTCCTATTCTTTCGAATAGGGAGTAAGTAGCGCCTAAAATCATGCAATGCAATACTTCATTGTAGGTGCTGCAAACAAAAACAAGTCGTAAAGCTCATACATATTCATTTTGTTCATGCCTTTTTCTTTCGTAGGAAAGTTTGATGGAGAAAATGCCCGACCAATCTCACCGCCTGAGTTTCTTACGAACATAATTAAATATATTTTGTGCATTAAAAACGAAAAAAAATAAAAATTTTGTATTTTATTGTTCTGTGAAGCGATACTCGTTCTCACATAGGTAGGTAGCCTGAATTTGTATTTTTTTTTTTGTTGGATCAGTTTTGGACTCGGTTATTGCTCAGACAGCTAGCTCACTCTTTCACAATATGTGAGTCCGTCGTTATTTTAATTTCCATACTAATTGGAACCGAAAAACGTCGTTTCGCCGACCCGTATGCGGAGTAGTCCAAATATCGTTAACTCTGTTTGTGCACGTAAAACGAAGTCTCTTTCTTGAAGTTTTTCATATTTTAATCAGACAACCTTTTTCAGTTGTCGTTGTTCGATTGGAGTTAAACGTTCCATTCGCTAACCGTAATAGGGCAGCCTATTAGGGCTTATATTTATTTTAGAAAATATATTCGTGCGTTAAACTAGAAGTTCACCAAATTTTTTCTTGACAAGTCTGCACTCGATATGAGATTCTGAAACGATAGCTATCTTGGACCTACAGGTTTTGCATTTCGATTAGTTTCGTTGCGTCTGCGGAAAAGAAAACTAAATAATTAAAAAAAAACGAACGAGCTGTGAAGTATCACACACACAATTACAAGAAAAACGTAATCTCATTTGCTTTCCATCGGGCAACACAACAAAGGAATACAAAAAAGGCACACGCCCTCACTCCCTTGTCTAAATCTTTCAGTTCCCGATTACATGCTCATTTTCAATCAGATTATACTAAGCGTTTTTCTTTTAAGCATAGAGCACTGCACTAAGCTGTCAAAAAAATATCTGTCTCTTTTTTTATAAAATGACCGGTTAGTTGGAGCTGTCAAGCTGAAAGCGGCCAGCGACACACTGAAAACAGGGATAAAAAAAGAAAACCATTAAAATCACTGTTGGGTGTTCTTTATCTGGCGTTATATGTAATACAATATAATAAAATTAATTTTATTTGGAAAACCAACATGATTGCTTATCATATGACAGTGAAGTGCTCAATTGTGCTTCATAAAAAAATGGAGCGTTCTGAGCCAACTCTACTCAGAGCGTACTCGACGTGCTCAGGCTCTACTCAGTTCTCTGCTCAAAGCTTAAAAGGAAAAACTCCTAGTAGGTACATATAGCAAATTTTGTGCTCGGATTGAGTAGATCCTGTTTCGATTCCATTTGAGCTTACATGGAATTCAATTAGCATTCAAACTCTTATGTAAACGGACTACTGATAACATCAGGTCAAGTAAGTTGACATGTAGAGTTTTTTGCGTTTCATGTTTTTTGTTTAACAAGTCATCCTAGGGGCGGTTAAGAACTTATTAACGTGATGCACGTCCAGTAGCCCCGTTAATTGAACTGCTTTTCGATTCACATAGTTTTATGTTATCAACTAGTGCCCTCGCTTAAAAATTTATTGATTAACATAGTACTTAAAGTTCTGAAGAGAAAACAGAGATGACTTTGGCAACAGAACGTAGCTGTCAGACGGTGATGGACGTAGAGGTAGGTTTGTTGCTGCGGAGATTAATTGTTTTTTTTTTGTCGGTATAAATTTGATGTAAAAATTCTCAAGTTATGTAAATATTTTTTCCAATAAAAACAACTAGGAACAGTCTCAAGCAGAGGGTTTCTGGATTTGGAGATGGGTATGTAATTGGACACATAGTTCACCGAAAATGTTACGCGCAGTTGAAAAGAGAATACTATCGTTTTTGAAAAGGCCTTACCGTGGGTTTTTTGTCGACATTGGTCCAGCGATTGGTGAATCAGACAAAATATGGACAGTCGAAATGAATGCCGATTCGAAAGAGATGCCTCTAGTTATGCTCCACGGTTTGGGCGCAGGCATTGCTCTGTGGGTGATGAATTTAGATTCGCTAGCACAGGAGCGCCCAGTGTACGCAATGGATATTCTTGGCTTTGGCCGCAGCAGCAGACCACAGTACTCCACAGACGCCTACATATGTGAGAAACAATTTGTGAAATCGGTTGAAGAGTGGCGGCGTGAAATGAATATCGACAATATGATACTCTTGGGTCATTCAATGGGTGGTTTTATTGCGTCCAGTTATGCCTTATCTTATCCGAACAGAGTAAAGCATCTTATACTGGCCGACCCGTGGGGTTTCCCCGAAAGACCAAGCTCGGATAGCACATCCACTAAATCAATACCACTCTGGGTTCGTGCTATTGCCTATGCCTTAACTCCCCTGAATCCGCTTTGGGCTCTTCGTGCAGCGGGGCCATTTGGACAGTGGGTAGTCGAGAAAACACGCCCTGACATTATGCGAAAATTTTCTGCCGCTGTGGAAGAGGAAAACAATCTATTGGCCCAGTACATTCACCAGTGTAACGCTCAGACTCCAAGCGGGGAGAGTGCATTTCACTCCATGATGGAGAGCTTTGGATGGGCCAAGAATCCGATGATAAAGCGCATCAAAGACATTCGTGAAGACATCCCAATCACATTTATCTACGGGTCACGTTCGTGGATAGACAGCTCTTCAGGAGAAAAGATCAAATCACAGAGAGCCAACAGTTTTGTCGATATAAAGGTTGTTACAGGTGCTGGTCATCACGTTTATGCCGACAAACCTGACGTCTTCAATAAGTATGTGAACGAGGCCTGCGATTTAACCAAAAAGGCGGACATACCAGATTCTCCCCAGTCACAGAAGAGTCATCAAATCAGAGAGTCAACCGAGTCGGATGAGGAGCACGAAACCTCTGCCCAACCGAACTTGAAGGAAAAGTAAACAAGCGCTTTGCCTCTTCAGATGAACTACCGTATTGTATTGTAAAATCACTTAATATTTATGTTTTATATATTTCTTTGTTATATTAGATAGAAAAGTATTTTTTTTGAATAAAGTTATATTTTCCTACACACACAATTAGGAATTGGATTGCATGATTCATGAGAACAGAATGGTGTACTATGGACTTAGTTGATAAAGCGTTGGAAGGACTTTTGCGCGATGGTGAATAATAGCCTGCTATGTTATCTTGTTGTTTTTATTTGCGATTTCGTTTTCACTTGAAATAATACAAGATTGTGTTATTGCTAATCTTTAAGCTATTATATGTTTAAAACTCAAACCAGAGTATAGCGTTCAGTTTTCATTTGAAGTATCTTTTAGAGAAATTTTGTATCTTTAGCGGTTAAGTCCCATCAGGTAAATTACAAGGGGTATTCACGATCCGATGCAAATGGTCTAGTATCATTGGGAAAGTACAACATTTTCTCGCACTACAACAACAAAACATAAGAGGTATTCACCTGGTGTAACAGGCTACAGGCCTAGTAAAAGCGCGAAAAAAGATCCCGAACGCCTTTTTTAATTTGTAGCAACACTGAAGCGAGTGTCAAGAACATTCATATGTTTTTAATTGAGTAGATGTTTGATTATTGTTTATCAGAAGAACATTTAGTTGAATTTTTATTGGAAGATGCTGCAAATAAATTTATGTGGAGTGAAAGTTTGACAAACTATGAAAAAGGTAGAAAAAAATAGCATCATGTTTATTTCAGATAATGGCGAAAATGAAGGTGAACTTAACGAGGATATTCTATTCGTCGTCGCATCTGGGCGTGGTTCAACCAGCACTGAGCCATTCAAATCCGCAGGGCCAGACGACACAAATTGGCACAAATTAAGGCGGCCCTCAACATAATAGGGCGGGACCTGTCCTCTATTCTGAAGGGCTGATTGGCGCTAGGAATAATGTTGGCCGCGTGGACTGAAGTAAGAGTGGTATTTATTTATACCCAAGGCAGGAAAAACATCGCATACTATTCCAAAGAACCTAAGGCCAATAACAATAAGCCTAACGTAAGAATTCTAGATCTTTACATAAAAGGCAACGTTGATAGTAACTTGCTATCCACGTCGCAACACGCCTACCAAAAAGGTTAATTTGTTGAAACGGCCCTGCATTCTATAATCTCTCACATCGAAAAATACCTATCTATCAAAGAACTTGCTTCAGTGACTTTTCTCGATATAGAGGAAGCTTCAAAAACGTTGAAACCAATTCGATTAGTAATGCCCTACGCGTGAGTCACTTTTTGAATATCTTTTAAGTACTAACCTCATTGTCTGTAACCTAGGTAATGAACCCACATTCATTACCAAAAACCGACAAGAAGTCCTTGATATTACTCTTGTCTCCGATACCATCAACGACATGATAACGGGGTGGAAAGTATCGGCTGATCATTCGTTCTCTGATCATCGATATCTTTTATTCAACCTTAACGTTGATCCTCCATGCCAACCTTCCTTCCGCAATCCTCGGAAAACCAACTGGCCATTATACAGAGAAACTCTATACAAACGTGTTAACTCTGAACTCTTAAGTCCCCCTGTAACTCCAACGAGCTCGACAATAAAGTCGATGAGCTTACTCTGGCCCTTAACGAAGCAATGTCTGCATCGTGTCCCCTCGTACAACCTAGGGGGAAAAAGAAGCCTCACTGGTGGTCCACTGAGCTGGGACCACTTAGAAAGGAGTGCAGGAGACTCTTCAATCTTGCTAAAACCTCAAAAGCTATAAACGATTGGGACTCCTACAAGGAATCCCTCAAATTATACAAAAAAGAATTAAGGAAAGCCAAAAGAACGTCATGGAGACTCTTCTGTGGAAAAATAGAAGAATCCTCTGAGGCATCTAGGCTAAGAAAAATCCTTGCTTCAAATCCTACTATGCCTAGCTGCCTTAAGAAGGCAGACGGCTCTTGGACGACATCTAGCGAAGAATCGCTCAATCTGCTACTTGATACTCACTTTCCAGGTAGCTCCATTATTACCGGCAATTATAGCCTTAACAGGTCACATGCACAGGTAACTTACACTCACGGTCTGATAACTAGGGACAAGCTGACTTGGGCGCTACAAAGCTTTAAACCCTTCAAGTCTGCAGGACCAGACGGCATAATACCTGCCGAACTACAAATGTCAGCGGATATCATCCTGCCTGTGCTGGAGATGATCATGATAAGCTGTCTAAATCTGGTACATATCCCCCGGGCTTGGAGAGAAGTAAAAGTGGTTTTTATACCCAAGGCTGGCAAATATTCCCATGTCAGTCCAAAGGACCTCAGACCTATTAGTCTATCTTCATTCCTCCTCAAAACGATGGAGCGATTGATTGATATCCACCTCCGTATGCACATAAACCCGCAATTGCTGTCTACAGCTCAGCTTGCGTACCGTAAGGGAAAGTCGGTGGAAATCGCTCTTCATTCCTTAGTACGCACAATCGAATACTCCCTCCATCACAAGGAGTATACCATGGTTGCTTTCCTTGACATAGAAGGCGCCTTTAACAACGTTAACACATCTGCAATCGCAAACGCACTGGCAGAACTGAATGTGGATAGCTCGCTTGGTGAATTGATCAATCTACTGCTAAATAGTCGGATTATCAATTCAAAACTGGGCGTTACATCTGCTAGGAGGTCTGTCAGTCGAGGGACGCCGCAAGGCGGTGTTCTTTCTCCCCTTCTCTGGAACTTGGTGGTGAACAAACTACTGATAAACCTGGAAGGGGAGGGCTGCAGAGTGATTGCCTATGCGGATGATGTTGCTATTGCCGTCTCTGGGAAACACCTCAACACCATAAAGGAACTCCTGCAAAACGCTCTTAACAAGCTAACGAGATGGGCTAATCGGTGCGGACTGGGCGTTAACCCCCACAAAACCGAGCTTGTCCTCTTTTCCAGAAAATATAAAATCCCATATATTGACCCTCCCTCTATTAGCGGTACAAGCTTAACTTTCTCTGACGAAGCAAAATTTTTGGGTCTAATCTTCGATAGGAAGTTAAGCTGGAAACCCAATACCTATACAAGAAAGAGTCAAGAAAGCTACAGTAGCACTTTTCTCTTGTAAAAAAGCCATTGGCAACAAGTGGGGTTTACAACCCCGCATTACGCACTGGCTATATACATCGGTGGTAAGACCAATTCTTACTTACGGGGTGGTTGTCTGGTGGACTGCTCTAGAAAAAGCTATTAACCGCGACAAGCTGGGCAAAGTCCAGCGTTCAGCGTGTCTATGCATTAGCGGAGCACTCCGAACTACCCCCTCCGCTGCTCTGGACATTCTGCTACACCTGATACCCCTTGATATATTTAGCATGCAAACAGCGGCATGTTCCGCTGTCCGCTTAAAAGCTACCTCGCAGTGGACCAATAACAATATTGGCCACTCCATTATTCTAGACTACTTAAGTCTCTACCCAGAAACATAGACTGCACCATACCCCGTTTGCAGTTCGGAAAAAACTTCCAAATCACCATTCCTTCCAGATCATTCTGGGATGATGATGCATTTGCGAATGATAAATCGATCCACTTTTACACCGATGAATCAAAAACTAGCGATGGGGTAGGTGGTGGAGTCTTCTCAGAAAAGCTAAATCTTAGCCTCTCTTTCCGTCTTCCTGATTACTGTAGCGTGTTCCAGGCGGAAATTTTGGCGATAAAAGAAGCCCTGACGTGGCTGAAGAGGAATGTGATATCCTCAAAGGATATCCGTATCTTCTCGGATAGTCAGGCCGCGATTAAGTCCCTGGACTCAGTCTCTTCAAATTCCATCATAGCCCAAGACTGCCGACCATCTCTTTCGGAGATGGCAGAGCAGTTCAATATTCACCTCTGTTGGGTGCCGGGGCATAGGGACATTCCAGGTAACTGCAGGGCTGATGATCTCGCCAAAAAAGGAACCACATTACCTCCTTTACCTGATAAAGGTTCCCTAGGTATACCAATCGCTACTTGTAAACTCTTGTTTAAGCTATCCGCAATCGAGAGAACAAACCTTAGGTGGACGAGTAGCAATACATGTCTAGCGACTAAGCGGATCTGGCCAAAGCTGGATCTGCGACGCTCTAAGTGTCTAATCTTATTAAACCGACTGCATATTAGCTCCACTATAGGTGTTATCACAGGTCACTGCTTAATAGGCAGGCACGCATCTAGACTCGGTGTGTGCTCAAATGACTTCTGCAGAAGCTGTATGGACGAGGAGGAGGAGGAGACTGTACTTCACCTTCTCTGCACGTGTCCTGCGCTCTCCCATAGAAGAAATCTCCATCTAGGGGACTTCTTGTTCAATGACACAAGCGACCTAGCCAGCACTGGCGCTAGAAGTCTTTCGCGCTTCATAAGAAGCTCCTATTGGTTCAACGAGCAGTGAGGGTAATCCCCAGATCTGTGTGGTACCACAATGAACCTATCATTGGTCTAAGTGTGTTGGCTTTGGCTGACAGCCACGTCTACCTAACCTAACCTAACCCTACGCAAGCTCAATATCGGCTATACTTGGACTTGGCTATGGAAAATATCCGCAGACGCTGGCCGATGTCATGCAAACTGCTATCAACAAACTACAAGTTGTATCGAACAATGGGAGCGGGCCAAAATTTTGCTTTCCAAATTCTGCTTTGCAAAATTCGGACTTTTAACACAAAAATTTTCAAAATCAGCTTTTCAAAATTCAGCTTTTTTTCTGTTCTGCCTTACAAAATTCTGCTTTTTAAAAACAAATAAATTCAGCTAGTTCTGTTTTTTTCAATTTTTTTTATTCGGTTTGCACATGCCCAATTATAATTTTTACATTTATTTAATTTTTCACAATAATACATACATATATGATATCCATTCGCGCACAACTTATCTTTTCCGTTATTGGATTTAATTACATATACATATATGCATTTTCACTCTAGAAGCACACGTTCACTCATAAGGGTGTACTAACAGAATATTTGTCTAAACCAAGAAAGAAATCTTAAACCCAATAAAAAAACTACTTTTATCTCTTCTTCTATAACAAGTGAGTAGGTAGGTAGAATGCTCCTATAACACGAATCGCTGACAATTTTTACGGGTGGGTCCAAAACCGAGGACGGAGTCAGTACCGGAGTCTTCTGGAAAGACCTGGACCACTGCAGCATTTATCAGGCCGAAGTCACCGCCGTCCGCCAAGCCGCTGACTGATTGTCGGCTAAAAGGGTATCGAAATCAGATTATATTTTGAGGGAATTTTCTCTCTTGTTTGTATTTTGACATAATTTTCTCTTTTGTTTACTACCATTTTTTATTTGGGTCTCGAAGTTGCACTTTTCAATGCGTTTGTCTCGACTTCAAACGCTGAAGTTCTCACTCACCTGTCAAAGTCGAAGTCGGACTCGGAGTTGAAGTGTTGATCTGTTTCTATACGGCAAATGAGATAGTTTACATTTGAAACACAAAAAACCGGTACCATGTAGAGTAAAAATTGTGCTTGTGTTTTCAACAACTCATCTAATGTCATTTTTTCAATTTCTTTTAAAATTTTGTTGGCCAAAGAAGTAACGTTACAACGTGTCTCTGTAGCGAATTCCATTAACCGTAACATGACGGTCATTTTCAACAACGAAAAAAAACGGCTGTTTCATGAAGCACATGAGGGTACTCACCTGGCCAGTAACGCCTATTTTGCTTATTGACGAAGCCGTTTAACCAAAAATTCGCTTCATCGCTGAAGATGATATTCAGAGCCCAATTCGAGAACGTACGTCACTTCATATGATCAAGTAACTTTAGTTCTTGAGTCAGCTTGACCAATATCCTTATGCGAAATTCGCCATAATGTGGTCTGGGAGAGGCCAAATTATTGAGAACGCCGTGAAATCGACTGATTTGGCTGGTTTGAGACGGACGCCTCCACGGCAGCAATCTTCTCCACACCTCGGGCAAACGTAGTCTCACCGCACGGCAACGTCAAGCAGTGAATATTCTGAATCAATCTTTTTCACTAGACTATTAATTCTACTGGGACGAGAATTGCAGTCGAAAATTGGCGTTGACGCTCTTAAAGTTGCGACCACCGACTCGGAATTTCGTTAGTAAATTTTAATTATTTGTAAACGTTGTTCCTCCGTATACAACACCATGATGAAAATGAAAGACGCTTTACATAGTTTTAGTCTTGTAGAAAAAGTTCAGGCAGGTTCCTAGTGGCGCCTCTTTTTATACGCTTTTCAAGTAGTTCATTGGTTGATCTTGGGAAATTCCAGCGGTCGTTTCTTATTTACCCTTTAATTTTATGACTTGCTGTCGGGAAAATATGTACCTGTTCACAGGTAGTAAGTGTTTCCGGGTATAAAATTTCCAACAGATATAAAGACGAAAAATCGATTGCAAAATGTATGGCCTCATCCTTGTAATCGCCAGTGTATTATAAATATATGAAAAAGGATGCCGGACATAGCTGTCCAAAGGTAAGATTAGACTGCATGCCAATTGTGCATTCAAATGCCCACAAATGACCAGATTATCTGTCAAATGCCCAAAAGTTCAGCGCTGTCAGGGTAGTATATTAGACTACGTGACCACAATGACCATTTTGGTCATTTTTGCCCTGCTGGTCATTAAAGGCATTTGTTGTTATATTTTCAGAGTGAGTTGTGGTAACGCCGTTCATGTTTAAGCGAAACTTAATTTTTCAACAAAATAAATAAAACAGATAATCGGAAACAGGAAAGTATTACTTTACTAGGTATTACACAACAAATACTATACAATGCACATAAAAATAACAACAAAACCACTAAGTTTTAAGTCCTTAGTCCCCCACGTTCTGATAGAAAAAAAAATACTTCTTTGAGTTTTTGACGAAGAAGCTCTTGAAATAGATCTGCTTAAAACCCCCTAGACAAGCATATTATCTGGCCTAAAATACGGATTACGCCCTTCCAAATTGTCGGGTAAAGCTCAGGCATCTTACGCCGTTAGTTGCAACGACTTTCTTAGCCATCGGAAGGTTTGGTTGCATATTCCAACTGAGATATCAATATTGCAAACGGTAGTGGCGCGACCCTAAGGGTACAGTTTTCGATATGTTCACGGCTTGTTGATAAAGGGTCACAGCTCATGGGATTTGAAACCTCAACAGTCGATATATTTCCAGCAAACGTTACATTATGGGTTTTACTATTTACTTTAGGAATAGATCTATCCTCAATTGGCGACGCTTGTTGAAGATTGGAATTTAATGATGCTTAAGACTGAGAAGAAGATCTTTTAGGATGATTCTCTCCAGGTGCGTTAGAGCGTAATGCTTTTCTTGAGTGGGCCTGTTCAGGTGGTATGAATAATTGATCATCCGTCCTATCAGAATATGGCGTCTCTAGAAAACATAAAGCAACATTTGAAGCAGCTGCAATCGAAGTAGGTAAACATATTGAGCCTTATTGCGAAGATCAATCGACAGTTGATAATTGACTATTTTCAATGTGTGCTATTGTGAACGAACGATTCTAAAGGATTTTGTCAATCGCAGTCAATTGAAAAAATGCGATTGACAAGAATATCAATGAAAATGATTCGTTCACAATAGCACATATTGAAAATAGTCAATTATCAATTGTCGATTGACACTCGCAATAGGGGTGAGTTTCCTTTTGACGTTTAGCGTGAAGCTACTATGCGACTGAAAATTGTTTTTCTTTTAGGTAAAAACTTATGCGCTATTTTTCTTATGAGAAAATTGTTAATTGATATCTATTAACAAATAAGTAGGTATAATATTCCGAAGCTTACATTTTTATTCATGTTTATTTAATACATTATTAGTTTTGACTTTGCATTTAACTGTTTTTTATACCCTATTCTAAGGGTATATTAATTTTGACGAATAGTTTGTAACATACCTTAATATTGCCCGTAGACCCCTAAAAGTTACTATATTTATGATCAGCATCGATAGTAATGTCGATCTAGGCATGTCCATCCGTCCGTCCGTCCGTCCGTCTGTCGGCAAAAATTAAGCCTTTAAACTGGACCTAGAGAGCTGAAATTTTAACCATATAGTCTCTAGGGTCCCGAAATAATCAAGTTTACGAATTTTTTAAATCTGCCCACAGACACGCCCACAAACTCAAAAAAACAAAATTTTGGAAAAAATCGAATTTTGAGCTAGAAAGCTGAAACTTTTTATATATGATCTATGACTCCTAATACTGCTCGGGATAAAAAAATTTCAAAATCCGCCCACTGACACGCCCACAAATAAATAAAATAATTTTTTTATACCCTATTCTAAGGGTATATTAATTTTTGAAAATCCAAAGTTTGAGCTAGGGAGCTGAAATTTATAATATATACTCTCTATGGGCCCTTTATGCTCATGTGTAAATATTTTCAAAATCCGCCCACTGACACGCCCACAATTAATTTTGTTTTTTTTTTGAAAATTCAAAGTTTGAGCTAGGGAGCTGAAATTTATAATATATACTCTCTAGGGGCCCTTTATTCTCATGTGTTAATTTTTTTTAAATCCACCTACTGACACGCCCACAATTAAATAAAACAATTTTATTGAAACACCCAAGTTTGAGCTAGGGAGCGTTTTTTTTTTGATAAAATCCTTTAAATGTTATATAACAAAATATGTAGAGCGTTCTTAACAATTCAACCATACTTAGACTTTTGTCACGCCCACTTATGAGGGATAGGAATAAGAATAGGGTATCCAACAGTTCGCCCAAGCGGACTGTAGCCCGTCCCTATGTTTTTTTATTGATTTTAGATATGATCAGAAAATTAAGTTATTCGAACTAAACTATAGTTGAATATTTCGTTTGCAAATAAAAATTTAATGTTCTTATATGGCAACATGACTGCTTGATAATCGCCAACTACAATAAGCATTCACAATAGAAACGGTAGCCTAGTGAGAAATAGCGTAAACTAAATTTTAGATCAGGGAAATTTATCCGAAATTTATTCAAATTTCCAATCTCAAAAATGGCTGCTGCCAGGATTTAAGCTACGAGAGGGATGTATTTACATTTCAAATATCATTCCAAAACCTATCAGGGTTCTGGTACTGGTGCTGGCACATTGCGGAGTGTGTCTGTGTTAATGTAGTGACAGCTACCTGCACTCGAATCTTTTTTTACTCCTTACCAACTTCTAAGAAAGTGCTTTTCCTCAATAACTTTATGAACAAAATCGAAGGACAGATCACACTGAATATTGTCTGGGTTCCGGGTCATACTGGTACCACAGCAACTGATATCTTTGACAAACGGAGTAAGTCTTTGAATCTGCCTTTGCTCGCACCATGCTCCGGTTCCTTGGTGCTGGTTAAACTTTAATCTTTAAAAAGTTGGATTTATTTTAGGATTTCAAAATATTTTTTGGGCGCTATTTGCGCGGCAAATGTTAAAAATTACGTTATTGATACATTTTGTTACAACAGGTTTTTATGTTTCTTAATGAATTTATTGAAAAAACAATCACCCCTATCGTGGAATCCGTCGTCGGGGGGAACGATCCGCTAATAGTGAACAATTTGCATCGTGTAATCCGCAGACGTGAACCATCCACATGTCGGTAACGTGAATGAAATTCACTGTATCGTGGAAAACGAACGGATCGATTCTATCCATGCATTTGACATTCGCAGTTTTTATTTTATTTTCACTGAATTTAATTTTTACAAAACAAATGTGTTTGAAATGAGCTGTCACAATTGAATTTCATAATCACCAATAGTGGTCGGTAAGGGAGAGTATCCGAAGGATCCCACGATAGCAATTTTCTGGTCACGTGAATCGAATAAGTGAAGTGAATCTCAGATCTCTCGGATTCCACGATAGGGGTGAATGTTTTGTTTTTGTCAAAAACGCCTCAAACACGACATTAATTTTTATCAATTTTTTTTTTTGAAAAATACTTATTAAATGGTCAGTAGGCGGATTTTAAAAATTGTACACTTTTTTATTTCTGATCCTAAGAGAGTAGGTATTTGTTGCAAATCTAAAGTTTCTAGCTCAAATTTTAAGACCTCAAAATTGGCGACAGTGGGAAGGACAGTTAGATCGAGACAACTTTCGATGCTGATCACAAAGGTTAATGTACACCCATTGTGATGCCCTGGACGTTATGACTCTCTTATTGTAGAACCTATGAACCTATACATTACCTAACCATCCGGAAGTAGTTATAAATATGTGAACGTCATTTAATGACTTGCCAGAAAGTTCTTCTAAATCTTTTAAGGAGTGCCTACAGAAGATTATATTTCTTAAGTGTTAGAGTGAGGAAGTACGCAGTGTCCACATGCACATAATCGTCCCCGCATCCTTAGCACAGGTCATCTGTGCTGAGTTTCATTTTCTTTGCACGAAAGATCAGCATGTTGTTTCCGGTGATACTGGAGAGGACAAAGATATTTTATTCATTTGTGGGATTCTCTCAGTTTTTTCCTTGCTGTAAGACAGTCAAATTTTCTTTGTTATAATTATAACACAGGAGTCGAGCGAACTCCACCATGCTGATCCCATTCATTCAACTTCGTAAAACATTACGAAGTCGTTAGTAACAATGTGGTAAACTTTCGAAACAAATTTGGTGTGCAAATCAAGATGTTCAGTATGTTTTTTTGCCTAACCTAAGTACCACTGAATAACCAGACTGCGTTAGATCTTAGGAAATATTAGACACAGACCAGTTAGGCTGTGACATACTGAATGCCCCCTCTTTCACACTCCAAAGAGGAAACAAAGGCGCGTATCCAGCAGCTTAATACACTATCAGATCCGTGTCGTAGAGCAAGCAACTATCACGGGCAGACATTTGTAGACGCACAAAGTGCTCTCACAAGCTGATCATTTATTGCATGCGTTAGTAAGGACATTACACATAGTAAAACATTTATAGAAAAACATGTATGATAAAAATTATGTACCTATATAATACTAACACAGACACAAATCATGCAAATAATTTAAGCCACTAAAGCGTTATTACGCAAAAGAATTTTAAGCTTAATTTTGCTCAAATGCAAGTCAACAACACAACTATTTTGGAGTATAGATTCTGCTCATGCGACTTATAGGCTCATGCCTGCCATCATTCGTTTTATGCAGCTGAGTGATTTACCATCATTTACTCAAGCAGTTTTTACTGGTGTTCTTGAAACATTCATCGTAAAATTACAATTTTACGAAGAGGGTAAACTTACAACCGACGTTGCATGAATACCTACCCTTAGAAACTCTCAGGGGTCGACGACCAATATTCGGTTAGGTTAGAATAGGTTGTGGTTATAGACGGCAGAAGCCGACAACGACCAACAAAAGGTCCATTGTGATACCACATGGACCTATCATCTTCCCACTCGTTGAACCAGTTGGAGCTTTTAATAAAGGTTGCAAGACTTTTGATGTAGGTAAATGTTGATAAGATCATTGAGATCATTATTAAAGTAAGCTCCCAAATGGGGTTTTCGTCTTTGAGACAGAGCAGGGCAGGTGCAGAGAAGGTGGAGAATATTCTCCTCCTCCTCGTCGTCCAGGCAGCTTCTGCAGCAGTCATTTGTATAGACGCCAAGCCTTGTTGCATGTACTTGCCTATGATACAGGGTCCAATGTGCAGTCTGTTCAGAGAAATCAAACACTTAGAGCGTTTCAGATTCAGATTTGGCCAAATCTGTTTTGTCGCAAGGCGAAACCACTTGTCCACATAAGGTTAGTTCTCTCATAGCCTCCCTCATAAACGTGAGTTTGCGTGTAGCAATTGGAATTCCTAAGGACTTTTATCAGATAGAAGGGGCAGTATGGTTCCTTTTTTGGCGAGTTCATCAGTCCTACAACTCCCTGGTATATCTCTATGTCCCGGGACCCAACACAGATGAATGTTGAACTGCTCCGCCATATCCGCAAGAGATGATCGGCAGTCTAGGACTACGATGAAGTTTGTAGAGATAGAATCCAGACATTTTATCGCAGCTTGACTATCTGAAAAGAGTCGGATGTCCGTAGCGGATATCCTCTCCAGCCACGATAGGACTTTTTTAATTGCCATAATTTCCGCCGACCAATGTTAAGGCATGCTACAAAACCTTCGAAACTTTCAGGGGTCGGCGATCAATATTGAGGCATGTTACAAACTTGAAGGCATGTAACAAACCCTTCGAAACTTTCTGGGGTCGACGACCAATGTTAAGGCATGTTACAAACTTTAAGGCAAAACTAATATATCCTTGTCCATTTTATTCCTATCCGCCAGGGTCGGTGTGCCATTGAGTTGAGAATCCTTGTCAATTTTTAAACATTGTATACCGTATTCTAAGGGTGTATTAACCTTGGCTCATAGTTTGTACCATGCCCTGCTGTATTCGACTTATCGTCATCAGATTCAGATACAGTCATCCATGTGCCATCTCGCCGTAAGCATAGATTTTATCCTTCGTTCATATACATAGATAGTTATTAGAAATGTTATTCATTGAGCATTTGAGTTAAAAAAAGAACAATGTTTTAGTTATACTTAATCTGTGAACTTTGTATTTTATTGGACAATAATAGATACGGACTTCGGAAAAAATTACCGACATTTTTTAAAACAAAGAAAAATTAAGTTCAAGAGTTCTCTGGCTGGAACTAGTTTTAAACAGCTTCAGCAAAGCCAACACGATTGTTGCCTAAGTCGAACTCAGTGTAAATCTTGCCAATGAAAACATCGCCAAGAATCCACAATTGATTATCGCTTGCCATGAAGCCGGACGAGCAAATGGTCTCGCCGTTTTGTTCGCTGGTAAGAATATAGTCCTTGCCCTCTAGCTCAAATGTTCTGCCACCCAACACAAACTTAACGACCGGCAGCTGGGGAATCGAGTCACAACTGACTAAGAACTGTCCTTCGGAGATTTCAAAGGCACTAATCGCATTATTAATGGCTGCGCAGGCTTCTGCTGGAGCCGCAATAAGACTGGTGCCGGTATCAGCAATAGCCTGGCAGCCACCTTCGCAAAAGCTTACACCATTTACCGATCCAGAGTCCATTTGAAATTGCCAGTAACCTTCGCTGGTCACGGGCAGGTAGGTCAAGTCACCCTTATAGTGATTTGGGTCAGATCCACCGAAGATAATCTCACCGCCATCTGGTTGACTTGAATCGCGGTTTAAGTATACCGAGAATATGGGTGCTGCAATCAAGCCCTGACTGACGAGGTTGTAGAAAGGTGGTGTCACTCCATCAACTGCAATAGAACTGTAGCCCAACCCGAGTATTCCGTCGAACTTAGCAGCGACAAAAGTGAGTCCCGGTTCGCTGAGTGCTTCGGCGAATGTCTGACCTTTGATTTTCAATCCTCCAATGTTGACCGTGTCTGTAGATAGATAACCAGATAACGACCCGGTTCCATATTGGATGGCGAATTTATCGCCATTTGTAATATAGGTCCTGGACTTTCTAGCATTGTATTTTTTGTGCGTCAGACATGCGATGTTGTTAAAGTAACAATGCTTAGATGGCACCCAAAGGTTGGAAGATCCAGTGTCAAAGATTACTTTGAATTTCTGGGGCGGCGTTCCAATAGAAATTTCACCATAGTACTGAGCATCAGCGTAGTTAGACAGATGCTCGGCTGTTGAACCATCGTTTAGATTGCGGTGTTTCAATCCAAGCTGTTCAACGTCAGTTCCAACATTTTGGAAGTACCTGCGGGCTGTTTGGAATTTGTTGAGTTTGATGCGAATATGCTCTGCGTTGATCACCAGCAGGAGGCTTGCTACAAGTACGAGTAGTTTCAGCATAGCTAATATAAACTGTGAAAAGATACGAAAATTATTGATAAGACGATGACTAATATTCCTTTGCCTATAAGCATACCGTTTGTCGCGATTTCTTTCTATTACAGTGCTCTGCAGCCAACGAATGGAAATCAACAATTAATTTAAAAAGTTAATATCAGACCGGTATATATATTAAAATCGTTATCACAAGGGCACGAATGATATATATACCTAGATATATTTTTGAAAAGATTCTTTTCTTTTTGTATTTAATAAATCAAAATGTATTGTACCTGGACTATTTGTAGGCAATTCTGTGTATATTAGTTTTTTCTCGAGCGACATTTGGTTCTATTTGTCTGTACAAATATTCAAATATACGAGTATATTGTTTTTTCTTTTATATAACAGGACGAGTCTGTGGTAGGTTTGAAAGCAGTGTAAGCTGTTTTAACATTAATAGGCAGACCCACTGCAAAAGTCATATATTAGCTACAAAGGTTTGGCAGCTGCAGTGTACACAACCCTAGGACTATCGTTGCCACCTGCAAGTTCCAGTTAAAAAGTTATTTTACCTTAAAATTGTAAGGATGTTTTTTTTTAAATTCGGCTAGAGAGTTGAGAAATGAACAATTCTACTGTACTGGCATCTTAGCTAGTTGGATCATTCAGTGGCATTTAGGTAATTACTCGTATAATGTGTTTTCTGCTGAAAAAGTTGGCGACGGATTCCATGGGGCGGTTCCTTCCGTTAAGCGCGCTTACGCTGATGGAGGCGTCGAAATACGGATGCGATGGATTGTATGGGTTGGGCACTTCAATATACGATTTCTAATAAGAAAACATATTGTCGATTTCGCCGCTCCCCTCGACTCTCGCATCACCGCTTGCTTTTCAGCTCTACTATGTTCGCAGGCTGCGAGAGTCGAGGAAATCATCGAAGAAAGATTGAGTTGACCAAAGAGCAGGTAGCACAGAGAGGAAAGGTTTTATTCTTCTATAAGTTTAAAAGATGCAAACATAGATAGATTTACTTCTAATTAAAAGTTCTTCTTCAAAAATTAAGTTTTTAAAAATTGATATAAATGAAAAATTAACTGATCCAACAACTTGTCCGATATAAAACAGTTGAACATCTTTCTGGTCAAAATCTTTTAAAGAAAAACAATGGTGTCTGTACTCGTGTAGGTGCGGTAGAAGTTAGTTTTGCAAATTATATTTACAAGTAAGTTACTTCTTTGGCGGGAAAATGTATACTAATAGAATAATAGAATGTGCAGGTGGATAATAAATATAATTGATAAAACTTAAATTTAGTGGAAAATGACCTTTTTTAGGCTTTCAATGATTTTATGGTAAAATAATAGAAATACTACGCTTTTCTTTTGATTCCAAAAGATGACTCAATCAAATGCACCAAAATCAGTAAGGCTGATGGGTTTGTTGCGTCTTTCAAAATTGTCGCCGCTCCAATATATTTCGAAATACTGTGCAATAGTACTATACATGGCCTCAAAATACGTTAGTAAAAGAATTTACTCCCCGTTCGACAAAAAAGTCGCAGGAAAGTTTGTCCGTCAGTGTTAAAAAAAACCCAGTAGGCTGTCCCTCTACTATCAAAATGTAAGGGGACTCCGCACAAAAACCGCTGAAGTATATTTAAACTCCCAAGCCCTCTGTCATGATATCTTCTCCTTGACGGAAACATGGCTTAATGCCGGATTCTTAGACACGGAACTCTTCAATCATGAGTTCTCCGTATTCAGAAACGATCGTCATCAAAATGACCTGAAAGCGCTTGGAGGAGGTGTCCTGATTACTGTTCGTTCCAACCTTGAGTCACGAAAGATTGACTTTCCATTTCCACTAACCGTCGAAATTATCTGTGTAAAAATTACACTTAAGAACAAGCATTTATATGTTGTTAATGCGTACATTCCATCGTATCGTCTGTGTTCCTTGTATTCGGAACTTTCTATGGCACTAGACCATATTTTTGACATAACTTGTTGTGACAGCACTGTCTTACTTATAGGCGACTTCAATCTGCCACATATTGGATGGGTACCTTCTGAGGATGATTCTCATCTCATCCCATCCTTTGACTCTGCCCAACAAGAGCTCGCTTTACTGGACAACATCTTGTCTTTTGACTTACAGCAAACTAGCTGTATAAAAAATTTCAAAAATCGAACTCTCGATCTTGTTTTTTCTTCTGACTCTGTTAGTACTGTGGTTCTGGAATCCCACTTCAGTATAACTAACATAGATAATAATCATCCACCATTGGATGTATTTATTGAATTAGGCGCACATTTGTACGAAAATAGTAATTCGTATGATCGTTCGCAATCTTTTGACTTTCGGAAAGCAAATTTTCAAAGGCTTTCTGATGAAATTTCCAGCTTTAATTTTAATCTTACTGCGTTTTCTAATATTGAAGATGCAGTAGTTTCCTTTTATTCTTTGATGGATAACTGCATGAAAAAAGTGATTCCTGTGAAATCCCCCAGGAATCTGAAAACGTCCCATCCCTGGTACACTAAAGAGCTCAAATCGATACGAAACAGACGTAATAGGGCTTGGAAGAACTATTTAAAAAGTCTCTGCCACTCAGATCTTGAACTCTATTTCACATTGTTCAATGAATTCAAATCTTTATCCTGCAACTTATATATTGACTATATAAGTAAAATGGAATGCTCTTTAAAATTGAACCCCAAACTTTTCTGGGGTTTTGTCAATTCCAAGAAAAAAACCGATGGTTATCCATCGAAGCTTACTTACAATAGTTCTACAACTGCTGATTCGCTAGACGCAAGCAATATGTTTGCAGATCATTTCAGTAAGTCGTTTAGGGAGAGCCCTCTTCACATAGATGATCAATATTTTAGTTATCTAACTGGCTGTTCCCAAGTAAGCTTTAATAATATCTCATTAGATTTGGACACAATTTTAAAATGTGTTTCTTCTCTGAAGAATGACTATTCATCAGGTCCTGATGGCATTGCCCCGATAGTTCTTAAAAAATGTAGTCATGCAATTGCTCCACATCTTAAGTATCTGTTTGAATTGCCCATTAATACTGGTAAATTCCCTAAGCTATGGAAAAGTGCTTATATCACACCTGTATTTAAAAAAGGCGAACGTGGTGATATCACTAATTACAGGCCTATTTCAAAGCTTTCCTGTATCCCTAAGCTTTTTGAACAAATTGTTTGTGAAAAGTTAATATTTCTTTGTCGCAATATAATTTGTAATGAACAACATGGATTTGTAAAAAACAGATCCACTGTCACTAATCTGTTAAGTTTCTTGCATGATTGTTCTAATGCCTTAGAGAATAAAGACGAAATGGATTGCATATACACTGACTTCTCTAAGGCTTTCGACCAGCTGCCCCATGAATTAATCGAATTTAAGCTCAGGGCTTTTGGTTTCCCACCATCTTTCATAACATGGGTTAATTCATACCTTAGATCAAGGCTTACCAAGTCAAATTTAGAGGATAACTATCTGTATCTTTCACAGCTCAGTCTGGGGTTCCCCAAGGAAGTCACCTCGGACCGATTCTATTTATACTAGCCATCAATGATGTTAAGGCATGTATAAATCACAGTAATATCCTGATCTACGCGGATGATATGAAAATATATAAATCTATCACTAGTCAGCAAGACAGAATTTTACTTCAATCTGACATTAACAGCTTCGCCAATTGGTGTGTGAAAAACGGCTTATCCTTAAACCCTACTAAATGTCAACATATGACATTCTCTAGGAAGAATATCCCTTCCACCTTTCAATATTCTTTGTCTCAACATATTCTTTGTAAAGTTGATAACTTTAAGGATCTTGGGGTTTATTTCGATCCCAAACTGGTTTTTGCTAAGCATATCAATTTTATTGTTAATAAATCTAATTCCATGCTGGGCTTCGTAAAAAGGTGGGCGAAAGAATTTAATAACCCTTACGTTTCTATGTCATTGTACAATTGTTTTGTTCGTCCGATTCTAGAGTAAGCCTCACATGTTTGGACACCGTTCTACAACATTCATTCAAATCGAATAGAGTCCATTCAACGTAAATTTATTCGATTTGCACTTAGAGGACTCGCATGGGATGATGCATTTAACATCCCTCCTTACAGTCAACGCATCAAGCTTCTTCAAATGTTACCCCTTTCTCAACGAAGGCTTAATAGCGATATTATTTTCTTACAGCAGCTTATATCTGGTCAAATAGATGCACCTGACTTGCTGTCGTCTATTGGCTTTAATTTTCGTGGTGGTGCCCATAATTTACGCAGTGTTGAATTATTGTTTAGCCCCCATCATAGATCGAATTATGGGAGGCATGAGTAGAATCTATAATCGAAAATCGAAATGATCATGTGATTGACTTGCATGTTAGTAAAACTAAGCTAAAAAATATTTTGCGTAATAATGCCTTAATGTTTTAAATTATTTGCATGATTTGTGTCTGTGTTAGTATTTTATAGGCACAGAGCTGATAGTGTAATTAAAAAAAAAAAAAAAAAAAAGGGCATCCTCTAAAAATATTCCTTTTTCGGTTTAACACCTTGGCTGATGACTCATTCAAATAACATTGATCGTGTGTACTCTTTTGTCAGAGGGGAGTAGGAAACTTTGTGTGAGGTGCTTGATCTGTGTAAGTTTTTTTGGCTATGCTACAAGTCTTTGCAGTTTGTTGCAAATGGCTGAGAATATTCACAAGAACATCGTACATTTAAATTGCTTTTACAATTATAAAGCTTTTTTTTTCAAAATTTGGTTATTTTGCTAGAAACAACAAATTTGTCAACATGGACAAGCACTCTTACTCAACACAATGCCACTCTCACCCAAGCGGACCGAAGCCTTTATTTTTGTTTTTTTTTTATAAATTTCGCGCACATGGCATCACCTACCCGACTTTTAAAGGGTGTCCCATAGGGATTTTCCCATTCCGGTATGGAAATACGTCTAAACATCGAATGTATTTTGCTTTCTATTTTGGACATTTCTGTGAAAACGTACACATTAACACAACATAAAAAGATTAGGTAGGTAGGTAGGTAGGTGTGGCGGTTTGATAAGACAAACCCAATTAGCCCCGAGTGCCGTTTTGTTACCACAAACTCACGTAAACCTGGGTATTATCAATTGGTGGGGGAGGCTAAATCCAACCTGCGGAGTTCAGGAAAGTTATCAGTTCCTTGATACTTTTCTCGGAGACTTCCTCAAGTGTATTGAAGGAAGGGCTTCCCAATGTTCGTAGTCTGGTCCTAGCTAAAGCAGGACAGGTGCATAAAAAGTGAATTAGGGTTTCTTTTTCAGTTGTCACTTTGCAACTGCGGCAGTGTGTATTGTATGGGATGCCCAGCTTGGCTGCATGGTCACCTATAGGCCAGTGTCCCGTAATGATCGCTGTTATTCTTGCGATGTCTTTTCGGGTTCTACCTAGAAGGTCGGTTGTTTTTGCCTTGTTGTAGTTTGACCACGTTTTTCTGGATATGCCGGATGCAGTCAGCCTGATCCATCTGACGTTGGCTTTGTTGAGATATTCTGAGGTTATGTTTGCCTTAACTACTCCGAGCGGAATGTGGACTAGTTCCGCCAGAGAGCAGTGGAGAGCCGAGCCTTGCCTGGCCAGTTCGTTGGCATGTTCGTTTCCATAAACGTTACTGTGCTCTGGAACCCAGATCAGTGTAACCTTGAACGTATCAAGCAGGGCCAGCTCATTACGGCATTCTAGTACTAACTTATAGGATATAGTGACCGAAGCGATCGCTTTAATGTCAGCCTGGCTGTCAATAAGTATGGCGATCCTTTGCCTCGGTGTTATGTTTGAGTGAAGTTTGATCTGGCGACAGGCTTCACGGATAGCCAGTAGCTCCGCCTGGAAGACGCTTGCAGTATATAGTAGATTTTGCGATGTTTAAGGATTCCGAAAGATATAGATGTCGCTTCTTCAAGTCAGTCTGTCTCTCGTGATCCCAGTTCGTTAGTTAGTGCTTTTGAGTTCGCTTGCGTTGATAACACAGAAATTGTTGCTTGTTTGTTATCCGTTAAATCGAATGCTTTTGGTTTCGACGAAATACATCCTAAGTTTGTCAAAATAATTCTCCCAGTCATTCTCCCTTCTCTAGTGCATGTTTTCAATTTTGTCATTACCACTGTTGTCTACCCAGAACAATGGAAAACTGCAAAAATAATACCCATTAAAAAAAGTGGTAACAATAAAGATTATCGGCCAATTTCCATACTACTCGTATGTATCTTATCTCTCTAAGATATTTGAGAGGATACTGCAAAGACAAATAAATTCGCACATTCTCTCAAACAACTTGCTCACCCCAATGCAATCCGGTTTTAGGAAACATCACAGCTGCATGACAGCGATTATAAAAGTGGTAGATCATATTAGAGAATCGCTGGGAAATAAAGTGACTTTCTTAGTGCTTCTTGACTTTTTGAAGGCCTTTGATACCGTCGATCACACTAATCTGTGTAATAAATTAACAACGTTATTTGGTTTCTCAAATACCGCTGTCACTCTAATGTCTTCATATCTTCAGTCTCGGAAACAAGCTGTATCAGTGGGTCATCGTTTATCTGACTTCCTTTGTAACAGTAGAGGAGTCCCGTAAGGCTCGATTCTGGGACCTCTCCTTTTCTCACTCTATGTAAATGAAATTCCATTAATAATATCAGCTTCATCATAAGTCATTTTTTTTTCATTTTCATTTCATTTCATTTATTTTAGCATAATAACGTTACACAGTAAGATCCAAAATCTTTTTAAATTGCGTAAGTTCCAAAGGTACATTTTACTATTTGTTACGTTCCATATGTATGCTGACGATGTCCAGCTGTATCAAAACTGCCCTCTTGGAATGATAGAAGACTGCGCTAACTCTATCAATAGTGATCTTGGGAGGATATCCACTTGGTCAGAGAAGAACGGACTCTTTCTAAACACCCTAAAATCCAAATGTCTTGTTATAAGTAAAAAACCGTTAGATATCTCCTACTTCCCTGATATAATGCTTAGTGGATCCAAAATCGAATATGTCGACACTGGCAGAAGCTTGGGAATGGTTTTCAATAGGAGGTTGACATGGCATACTCACATCAATGCGACTGTTGGCAAAGTGTACGGTATGTTACGTCAGCTGTGGATGTCGCATAATTATACTCCCCTTAAAACACGTATATTGCTAGCAAAAACCCTCATCACTCCCATTCTTATTTATGAATGCGAAATTGTTTGCTGTTTTGATGCTAATAGCAGAAGAAAGCTAAATTTTGCAAGATTTAATAACACCACGCGTTATGTTTTTAATCTTAATCGTTTTGATCGAGTCTCTAGCTACGCGAAATCGCTTTAACCCATGTGCTTTGATCATCTAACTTCGTTACAGATCCCTTGTATTGCTATCTAATGTGATTCAAACTAACCAGCCTACTTACCTCTTTAACAAGTTGAGTTTTAGTTCATCAAACAGATCCTTTCAACTTACACATCCGCGATTCTCTTGCCTTACATCCGAACGACAGTTTTTTGTAAACTCCATTCGTTTATGGAATTCCTTGCCAAGGCATGTTATAAGGTCAGGCGGCACAGGGCGGTTCCCCACTGAGCTCAAGGTTTTTTTTTCAAAATCAATCCTCTTAATTCTGTTAGACTTATAATGGAGATGTATGATTAAGTTTAATTTGAATATTTTTTTTACTCTATTCTTCTTCTTTTTTTTTTTTTTTTTTTAGTTATCTTCTAACCTCTCATAAAGATGTTTTTATTCTTGTTTCATAATTATAATTCATAATTATAATCTTTACTATTTTATAAGACTCTTTTGTCTTACAGAGTACGTTTTTTTTCAAGAAAATAAATAAATAAAATAAAAAAAAAAATCCCGCAAAAAACTCGGTGTAGATTGTTTGATCGAAATCCCTTGTCACTTGTCCATGTTGCCATTCTGATCTAGTAGCGTTTTGAACGACGAAATATTTTGTGAAAGACATTCTGGGAATGATGTAGTCTTTTGAAGGCGGAACTAGTTTTCTCGGTAGAGAATCTAGAATACTATTGTGGCCGTAGGGTTTCGTAGTCCACCAACCGGACTCTCTGAGTCTGATCGCGCTGTGTGCTGTGATGTTTGTTATGTGTAGATCGAGAGGTAAAAGATGCAGTAAGACTGAGAGTTCGTCTGAGGGTGTTGACCGTGGAGCTCCCGTTGTTCCTATATATGCCGTTCTTTGTACCTTATTAGGTTTGGTTATATTGTACTTTTTCTTTAGAGCCGGCCACCATACTATTGACCCATACGTGAGGATTGGTCGTATCACGGCTGTGTACATCCACAGTGTCAATTTTGGTTGCAGGCCCCACTTTTTGCCGAAGGTTCTGCTGCAGGCATAGAAGGCTATACATGCCTTCTTTACCCGTTGTTCTATGTTTATTTTCCAGTTGAGTTTAGGATCTAGGGTAACTCCTAAATACCTGGCACTGGTTGAAAGGGGAAGTGGTGTGCCGTTTAGGCGATGAAGCGTAATTTCGTTTTGGTGGTGAAGAGCATTACTACAGTTTTCTCCGGGTTGAGTCCCAGACCGCACTTTTTTGCCTGCTAACTTTGCTTAGAGTACTCTCCATGATTTCGCTAATCACGGGTGGAAACATTCCCGACACCAATATCACCATATCGTCCGCATACCCGACTACATACCTTGATTCCTTCTCTGTCTAAACTTATGAGGATTTTGTTCATTACTAGGAGCCAGAGTAGGGGTGAGATGACTCCTCCTTGAGGTGTTCCCCTCCTGGCATATATTTTGTTATATTGCTATTTCCTAAAGCTGCTTGAATGATTCTAGTGCTGAGCATGGAAACAATCTATTGACATAGATGGTTTTCTATTCCCAGCTCCCTCAGGGACTCTAGAATTGCTTCAGCGTGTACATTGTTGTCTATGTCTAGGAAGGTAGCCAAGGTGTATTCTTTGTAATGCAAGGCTTTTTCTATCGTACGCACTACCTCGTGAAAGGCTGTTTCTGTAGATCTTCCCCTGAGGTATGCGTGTTGAGATTTCGAGAGGAGTGAAGCTTCTATTGCCCCTCTCAGATGGTTGTCTAGGAGACGTTCGAGCGTCTTCAGTACGAAGGAGGTCAAACTAATTGGTCTGAAATCTTTCGCCCGCGTCTACCCGCTTTTGGAATGAAAACAACTCGCACTCGCACTGATTGTAGAGTGTACAGTTCCTGTAAATCGATGTGAGCCATGGAATTGCCAGATCCAGAGATTTTTGGAGCATGATGGGCAGAATGCCGTCCAGGCCAGGCGATTTAAAGGGAGCGAAGCTGTTTATTGCCCAGGAAATTTTTACCTCGGTAATAATGGATGTTATATTTTCCCAGGCGTCGGGTAGTGTGCGTTGTGAGCTGGATGTCTGTGCACCGTAATCGTTGCATCCGGGAAAATGGGTGTTTATTAATAGTTCTAGGGACTCTGCAGTTGACTCAGCCCATTCTCCGTCCTCCTTTCTCAGAAGAGATGGGTTGGAGTGTTCTTTGGACAATATTTTGCTGAGTCTTGCGGAGTCCTTGAGGGTTTCGATGGATTGGCAGTACTCTATGCACGACTGTGTCTTAGCCGTTCTAATAGAGTTCTTGTAGATTTTAAGGCAATCACGGTAGCGTTGCCAGTAGTTGCATTTATGGCAGATGTTAAAGGTTTCTCTAGTCAATTTTCCTTGTTCCACCAATCGGACACGAGACGTTGGAAGCTTTTTCAATAATATAATCAAAAAGAGACTCACCGCGTTCGTTTGACTCCAAGCTGCCCCATAGCACATGCCTGGAGTTTGCATCACAGCCCAGCAGCAGGTTGATCTTTGTTGTTGCTATGGCGGTTATCATTGCCTGGTCTTCTTCCGGCGGTATTTGCCGGTCGTGTGCCATGTAGGCGGATGCGACTAGTAGGTCGCCTCCCTCGTTCTCCAGCTTAACAACTGTTAGATCGGCTGAGCTAAAATTTGGGCATAGACGCGTAAAGGTTATCCAAGCATATTATGAAAATGAGCGCTCAAATCAACAACTGAAGCCCATGGAATTTTTGATGTGTCGCCAATACGACGAATGGATGCGGCAGTCAACGTCAGTGGATGTCAAACGTTCAAGATCTGAAGGACGAGATAACTGGACACTTTAATGAAATTGAGCCGAAATTGTGCCTCATCGTCATTACCGCTAGAGCCGTGGTGAACATTTTGGTGACATTTAGTTCCATACATGATTGTAAAATACCAAATTACCTATTGATTAAAAAACAAACTTCCAAGATTATTGTTTTATAAATGTTTGCTTTGGTTACACTTTAAACAGTAAAATCCCTAACGGGGTGTCCTTGCTTTATTCAAACTTTACACAGTAAAAACCCTAATCATTTAAGGTATGATTCTTTTTTAAACTCTAAACAGATCACTGAGCAGATCCTGAACAAGTCAAGTATGATCTTTTTGAAACAAACTTGAACATTATTAGAAATCATGTTTATTTTTGAAATAAAATTCATTCCATTGCCTTAATCGCCAGAAATTCGGCCCGACAGCCATTTTTATTGCCTTTCCTTCTTTCATGTCTTTTGCAGCGCTCAGCTCCTTATGGAATGATTATACTTTACGCCAACTGATCACGTAATGAACATTTCTAACAATTATCACTTTTAAAATAAGGTCATGCGGTGTAATAAGCGAATCTCAAATGATGAAATAACCGAATTGACCACAAGGTCACTAATTAGTCAAATAAAAGCTAAATGATATAAAATAATAAAAAATCATAAATAAATTTGATATATCATGGCTGATTCTGACAGATAAATTTGACCAAATTGGAAGTTGTCTAATCAAAAAATAACCACAAATGCCTGTATAATGATCTAACTACATTTTAGGAAACTTAATAAAATATGATTATGGGATTTGTGTCAATTTATATATTCTTGTAAATTGGTAATTTTGTTGTGCTATTTATTTGTGTTAATTTGTCGTTTTATCCTTTTTTTTGTAATTTGGCTCATGGAAATGGTTTTTATTTTCTCTTGTGATATTTGGTTTGTGCAATACCTTGTTTGTTGTCGATTTATTTTGTACGCTCCGAGTAAAAAAAAAGTTGAGCGCTCAGAGAAAGTGTGACCAGAGTAGAATATAATATTCCACTTGCGGAACAAATGGATTTTGATCTTCAAACCTTTTAACTATTTTTTGTAAGAGATTAATCTTGAGTTTTTTAAGAGAAGTTAAATTTTTTGTTTAGGTTGTCTTACGTTTTGTTGGAAATAAAAGCTTATTTATTATTTTTACAATCTTTCCTTTAAATACTGAAATATTCCACTTTTCGGTGTAATTGGAATATTTTTGACAGAAGGTAATGGCCACACTGATCGGAGCGCTCTGAGTTAAAAAGAAACGCAGCCTTTTTAGAACAGCTCAGTGCACTATTTTGAGCTAAAAAAGAGAAACGCTTTTAGTTAAACAAAATGTTAGTCAATTTTTGTTATTTATGTTCGTCTCCGGTTGTGTGTTATTTTTTGAATAAAAGATTAACTTTATTTGTTTATAATGTTTATCTTTATTTATTTTTCTTTGTTAATGTCACAACTTTTTTCTTTTTTCAATTTTTCCTTCCGCTCGCGACGCATTTCAAAGCTTCAGCTTCATCTTGAGTACTCGCCCGAAGATGAAGCTGAAGCTTTGAAACGCGTCGCGAGCGGAAGGAAAAATTGAAAAAAGAAAAAAGTTGTGACATTAACAAAGAAAAATAAATAAAGATAAACATTATAAACAAATAAAGTTAATCTTTTATTCACAAAAAAAAAAAAAAAAAATGTTAGTCTTCTTTTTTCCAATATATGTAATTCTTTATTTTTTGCCAAAATTATATTGAAAACGAAGACGAATAAAATAAAATAGATTTTCGAACGATGTTACCATTCTTCATTTCAAAATTAATTCTCTCTACATTCAACTTTACTGCAAATTAAATGGCAGCATTGGTCGTGGCACCACGTACACCACCGAGACCACAGAGGCCATGTTTCCACACATTTTTCTTGGTAGAAGTAATGATGTTTTATTTGGATTTGATCAGGTGATTTTTCATTTTCGTTCAATTATTTCGTGTTGATCGATCGTTTGTTGTTTTTCTGGTTTGATTATTTTTGATGATTGATGATTGGTGACCTGTTCCTATGCTTATGATACGGATTTCGCGGCCGCTGCTATTATTTACGTTTTCGCATTTGATTGATAAGCTAATCATTTTTGTTTTGGCGTTTGTTATATTAATTTATCAAACGAAAATTTATCAATTTTACCCAAGGGCAGGAGATGGGCAAAGACCACAGCCAGGAGCTGTGCAAAAACTGTTTGTTCCTCACAAGGCAGCCATGAAAAGTAGAGATGTCTTAAAATCCGCAAAGTTCTTAGTCTGCATAGTCGTTTTAAATATTGTTAGTATAGCTAAATTGAACGAACAATATAGGTATAGAATTTAGGTAGTTAGGTAAGGTTAAAAAGGGATGCGAGGGGTGTAGACACTAGACCCTCACCCAAGACTAGGTAACAGAACAGTGCCATCGCGATCGCTGGGAACCATTTGCATCCAAACACTTTCCCTTGAGCGATTGCTTTAAATATAAAATCTATAGTACTGTTTATATAGCCTATAGTAGCTGGCAGGCAGGTGTTATCTGGTAGTCTATGGCCCGCCATTAATAAATAAAAGAACAAAGTTCCTAGTGCTCTTCGATAGAAACTAAGTTCGAGTGCTCGTCCGGATTATTGTTTTGTTTATTTTTACTTGTTATTTGCTATTTGTTTAATTTGAAATAAAGCCGTCAAGAAAATGCCCTTAAAAGCCACAGCTTTTGTTGCCATTTCAAAATAGAAATAAAGCCCGTACTTCAAGTTATTACGACAGATGCACATTGTATATGTAATAACCAAGTTTTGGGCATAAATCCACTACATTTTGATTCACAAGTAACATTGTTAAGGAAAGTAGATCACTATCTAACTAGCTGCCCAATGAATTGCAATATCACATTTCATCGCCCCTAATACCCAAAATGCATATCCAATAGGAACTGGATTTTTCCTCTTTTGAGGAATCTTAAAATTTCGTTGCCTTATTCTCGAGCAACCCGCAAAATTCAAACACTTGGCAATAAAATATGAAATGCACTTGCATCGCTGAAAGTGAAAGTTGTCATCCTCCTATGTACAAAGGAGGCGATACGCGAGACTGTGATAATTACCGTTCAATCAAGCTGAAGATCGTTGAGCGGGTATTAGATAGCCGAATGCCGAAATAAATATGGCTGGTTTGTCGCAGGTAAATCAACCACCAATGCAATCCAAAGTATAAGGATCATGATGAAACTATCGTTGGTTGATTTTGAAAAGGCCGTTGATAAACAACCAAGTGATCTGGGGTGGCGTTTAGATAACGAGGATTTCCAGAAACTTTCATACAGATGATCATACACATGTATGAGGGAGAAAAGACAAGAGTAAGATGCCCCGCTGGCGTCACCGAGGAGTTCGCAATCAAAGTCGGTGTACACTAACGAAGGGTCTTAGGTCCCCTGATATTTATTACATTCCTGGATTATCTGCCTGAAGAAAATGTGACAGACTACAAAGTCCATCAGTTATTCTTTGATGACCATGGAGCCTTCATTAGCGAGGATCAAACGTCATTGCATGGAGCACTTTATGTATGGGTGGAAGTTTGGGATGGGAATGGGTATCGTATTAGTCCGAAAAAAACAGAATGCTTGTGATGAATGTTCTCTCATCGACGGCGACCTATTCCAGACATTTATATGAATGGAGGAGTGATTCCCAAGTGCAGAAAGTTCAAATATCTGGAATCTAAATTGAATAGCGAAGCAAGCTGTGATGACTACATTAAGCATCGCGCAAGCGTAGGGTGGATGAAGTGGCGTGAAAACTCAGCCATCTTCTATGATCGAAAAATGCCCCCTAAACTGAAAGAAAGGCTCTACATCACAGTTGTACGCCCGGCGCTCACCTAAAGTTCACAATGTTGGACAGCGTACAAAAAGTATGAGGCAAATTAACGACAGCTAAGATGAAGATGCTTCGCATGACAGCAGGAGTAACAAAGATTAATCGAATAGTTCCAAGATCCGAGGAAACCGACCGCCTCAGTTGGTACTTTTATCTTCAAAGAAGAGATCATAAGAATCCTGTCCAAAAGGCTATTTCAATAAACGTTCCCATACAAATTTGAAAGAGAGGCAGGCCTAAAAACTCCTGGATCACACAAAAGAAGCAACACTAACATTTGATTGGCCTCAGTGATGAAGTGAGTTCTTTTTGCTTAACCTGTGCAAGAAATATTTCTTTCAATTTGTCTTCTCTGTCAAAGTAATCCTGAGAAACAAATTTCGCTGGATTTCGTTGACTTTCAGTTTAATTATCTACATCATGAACTTCCATAGGTATGTTGAACATTTCTTTTTATATTTGGAAGATAATGTCAAAAATACGATGCAGTTCGTTTTCTTCATCACTCTTGTGAACTAGTTTAGTTTGCAGCCATGGTTACGAGAGTTCTGTTAAATTCATAAACATGAAAAAACAGTTTGTGATTAATCTTAAGTACACTAAATTTTGTATTGTTTCCAAATCCATTTATTTTATACCACGGTATTCTAACGTTCCAGTGAGACCAACACTTTGATAGTTTTCTATAAAATTCGTTTGTAGCGCAAACAAATTATTATTATTATATACTCGTATAATAGCGTTAGCCGTAAGACTCTTTCCACAACTCGAGAGCGTCCTCCCTAAGAACTTAAAATGGTCATAATACTCATAATAAACATTGTGTGGCAAATTGAAATGCAATTTTTGAAAAGCGCGGCATTCAGACTGTATGGGTCGTAGCGGGTTGGGCGTAGTCTCATTCGCCAGGTGTGGCTCTAAAGTTTTGTTTCCTTCCAGTGCAGTCGCCATAATTTATCGGAACAGTAAGAAACGTGTGTTGGCCGTCGAGAACTATTTTTCGAACGGATTTTCTGTAATCGCGACATAGCGGGCCCTAAGAAATCGCTTCAATGTAGCCCTGTTACGCCCTGGCTCGGACCGTAAATCAATTGTTACATGAGTCACTACATTCAGACAAAACGCGAGTGTGACAATATTCTCTCGGCCCATCAGATCACCTTAGTACAGTGAGGCAGAGAGAGAGAGTGTTTCAATCTTGCAATCCTCACGGCCTTCTGCGCGCAAACATGCGTCTGCCGTTGGACTTTCCGATAGTTCAGTGAGGCGAATTCTTCACGATGATCTTCATTACCATCCGTACAGGCGATTGGGCAGAAACTTTCCGAACGCGGCTTCAATTTTTGGAGAAACACATGTAAGGCCCTTCTCGAAAACGTTCCAGAGGGCGCAATAGTGTTTTTTTGTGATGAAGCCCAGTTCCACTTGAGTGGTTGCGTCAACAAACAGAACATGCACTACCAGTCCACGAGAATTGCATGAAAGGCATTTGCATTCGTCTAAAGCCACATTGTGGTGCGCAATTTCCTCAGGTGGGATTGTTGGCTCCTAGTTTTTTTTTTTTTTTTCAGAAAATGAGGTCAGAGTGACAGTGAGTTCAGGCCGGTATGGACTTAGAGGGCATTTGATTCTAACAGCACGGAGCTCACGCTTCAAGTGCATCGATGGCTGTTTTGTAGGAACACTTCCCGAAGCGCCACATCTTCATAAGGGGCGATGTGGAGTGTACCATAAAATGGGTTTCATTGCGCTTTGAAAAAATCAAGTTATGTTCTATATAGGTGCAGGCACGGGCTATGAATATCTTTGCAGCCCCTAATCCCTAATCAGGCTTCCTGCCGATGTTTATTGAAGCCGAACCGGTGAACTATACAGGCGAACATTGGTGGAATATCAGAATAAGTAGATATTGCATAGTACTCGGAATAGCACAGTTTTTTTTTTATGAATGTTCAAAAGTAATTTTAAAGCTAATATTAAACATTCGCAATGGTGGGCCCGCAGCTTTATATTTAAACTGCGTTTCTACATAGGTATATGACCAAAACGACTGTTACTCGTTCTGCCAATTGAAACAATATCAAAGATTTGTACAGGCAAATTTAAAGAACAAAATGTCGGCAAAGAAAAAATTAATATGCACGGAAACACCTAAAAATAATCAAAGAAAGAACAGTTTTTATTTGTTAGATAAGAAACAAAAATAATTTTATTAAAAATACAAAAATGCCTATCTTTCGTAACCATTCGATTAGAATTTTCATTTATATACCAGTCTGGTTTTAACTTTTTCAATTAATTGATGAGTTTCATTCGTCGACTACAGGAGCCTGTAATAGAAAGAAATCGAAACTGTACGATAATAAGCAAAAGAATATTAGTCATCTTCTAATAAATAATTTTCGTGTCTATCCACAGTTTATAATAGCTATGCTAAAGCTACTCGTACTTGTGGCGAGCCTTATGCTGGTGGCCAACGCAGAGCACCTTCGCATCAAACTCAAGAAATTTCAATCGGCCCGCAGGCACCTTCGAGATGTTGGAACTGACATTGAATCCTTTGAATTGAAATCCCGCAGTCTTAACGGTGGAACAGCTGAGCCTCTGTCCAACTACGCCGATGCTCAGTACTATGGTGAAATTTCCATTGGAACGCCACCCCAGAACTTCAAAGTCGTCTTTGACACTGGATCTTCCAACCTTTGGGTGCCCTCTAAGAGTTGTTACTCTAACAATATCGCATGTTTGACACACAACAAATATAATGCTAGAAAGTCGAGGACCTATATTCAAAACGGCGATGAATTCTTCATCCAATACGGAACAGGGTCATTGTTTGGTTTTCTGTCTACAGACACCGTCAGCATTGGAGGATTGAAAATCGAAAGGCAGACATTCGGCGAAGCACTTAGCGAACCAGGACTAACTTTCGTTGATGCTGAGTTCGATGGAATACTCGGCTTGGGCTACAGTTCCATTGCAAGCGATGGAGTGACACCACCCTTCTACAACCTCGTCAGTCAGGGCTTGGTTGCAGCACCCGTATTCTCGGTATACTTGAACCGCAATTCAAGTCAACCAGATGGCGGTGAGATTATCTTCGGTGGATCTGACCCAAATCACTATAAGGGTGACTTGACCTACCTGCCCGTGACCAGCGAAGGTTACTGGCAATTTAAAATGGACGCTGGATCGGTTAATGGCGTAAGCTTTTGCGAAGGTGGCTGCCAGGCTATTGCTGATACCGGCACCAGTCTAATTGGCGCCCCACCAGATGCCCTTGCAGTCATTAATAATGCCATTAGTGCCTTTGAAATCTCCGAAGGGCAGTTCTTAGTCAGTTGTGACTCGATTCCCCAGCTGCCGGTCGT
Organism: Portevinia maculata; assembly: GCA_949715645.1. NCBI lineage: Eukaryota > Metazoa > Arthropoda > Insecta > Diptera > Syrphidae > Portevinia > Portevinia maculata. The sequence goes on along the minus strand of OX454526.1, from coordinate 274,391,031 downwards.
CACGCTTGTTTTGGGTGGCAGGACATTTGAGCTAGAGGGCAAGGACTATATTCTTACCAACGAACAAAACGGCGAGACAGTCTGCTCATCTGGCTTCATGGCAGTAAATCAACCATTGTGGATTCTTGGCGATGTTTTCATTGGCAGATTCTACACTGAATTCGATTTAGGCAACAATCGTGTTGGCTTTGCTGAAACTGTTTAAAATTAATTCGGAGTTAGAGAACTATTGAAATTAATTTTTCTTTGCTTAGTTTTGAAAGAGCAACGTTTTTAAATGTCGGTACATTTTTCAAACAGAATAAAGTTTAGACATATTGCTCGATTAAAATATTGTTTTGTTTTTCACTGTTTCAGTTCATAGCGGTGTTAAGTTGTTTATCTGGCATTTCTATTCTGAGAGCTTTGCACAGCAGACGCCCAGGGACCGTGGTCTCATCTGCCAACAATACTAATACACACAGTCGTTCCTAATTCCAATCCAATAACAAAGTTTGGTGTAGTATATGTGTTAAGAATACATAATTAACTTAGCCTACAATTCAGTTTGAACACACTCCTTGTAGAACACACTGAACTGTTAGTATGAATTGCAATATACCTAAGTACTGAACGCTTTATGTATACTTGAATAAACTTTTCTCTTCTACCCTTTGTATTCAACCTGATCGGTCGTCTTTCTTTTAACAGGTTGTGGGCCCAGGAAATTAAGAAGTTTGATTAATTGATTTTACCGTTTTTTTCAAATTTTATTGATTCGCGGATAATTCGCGAGAAGTAATTGTTTTATTTCAGATTCGCGAAAGTACACGGATTGCGAAGATTTATCGAGATCATTTTCTGATCACATTGGGCTGTAAAAGTTGCAAATTTTCATTGTGTGCAGAACAATGGTGCACATGGATTTCCAAGTACGCATTCTTCTTAATGCAGGTGATCTTTTGGAGGTTGTGACTGGCGAAGACACCGAACCAACGGTGGATGTAGCAAATCCAGCTACAAGCGCATTACGAAAGACTTGGCAGCTTAAGGATAGAAAAGCACAAAAAATTATTGCCACGACGATCGGGCAAGGGGTACTAGTGCATATAATGCATTGTACTACGTCACATCAGATGTGGTCAAGGCTAAGCTCCATATACGATCAGAAATCTAACACAAGCATAAATATGTTGCAGCAGCGATTTTATGGTTTCCAAAAAGACGAAGTTGATGACATTGCTACGCATATCAGCAAGTTGGAAAGTCTGACTCAACAATTGAGAGATGCGGGTGAAACAGTATCGGAATCGAATTCCATAATTTAAGATCTCGGCTTATCATGGAAGAAACACGGTTGCAGGCAAGTGAATCTAAAAGCACGAGCACGGACACAGCACTCTTTAGCAAGAAAGAGAAGAAGTATAACCAGACTAACAGCAGCACCAACAACAATGAAAGGAATCTAGGTACCCACAAGCGTCAAGGCAAATGCTTCGTATGCAAGCGGTATGGTCATTGGAAAAAAAATTGTCCGAAGAGAAATGAATCAAAACATCTGAATTTTGCTCCCCATCATAATACGCAAAGTAATGATTGTGATGCATTTGTCTGCGAGACAGTGAATGTTGGAGAGACAGTTACGGCGGACGATTGGGTCTTGGATTCGGGAGCAAGTGAGCATATGTGTTTTCGTCGAGAATGGTTTAGTACATATGAAGAATTGACTACACCTATATTAATCACAATTGGCGATGGTACACAAATAAAAGCAGTTGGCAGAGGTATTATAAATATAAGCGCTTTTAACTATCGAGAGTGGATCAATAAACGTTTAACCAATGTCTATTTTGTGCCGGACATTAAAGTCAATTTATTTTCGTCAGGCAGTGCGCTGGACAAAAACTACACGTTAACATCAGATAGCAAAAAATGCGAAATATTAAAGGCTGGTGAAACAGTAGCGATTGGTATCAGATGTCGTAAGTTGTATAAAATGCTATTTAAAGTGGACATTAAAAGCGGCGCGGCAAATTATATAGCAAGGAGTGAGTCTTTGGAATTGTGGTATTCTCGTCTTGGTCACATGTGCATTGGACAGGTAAAGAATGTGCTCAAACAACATAATATTGGGTTTGTCGATAGTCCAAGTTTTTTTTGCGACGCATGTGCAGTTGGAAAAATGCACCGTTCATCATTTGATAACAGTCAGTCTAGAGCGAACGATGTTGGTGTTCTCATCCACACAGATCTATGCGGTCCTATGCAGACAAAATCACTCGGAGGATCCAGACGCGATGTTAAGGTACTTAGGTCGGATAATGGCTTGGAGTTTAAGAACAAAGTTGTACAAGATCTTCTAAATAAACGTGGTATTCGTCATCAGTTATCAGTACCTTATACTCCTCAACAAAATGGCAGAGCCGAAAGAGATATGCGATTTATTGTAGAGACGTCTAGAACTATGCTTCATGCTAATAATATGCCTCTAATATTATGGAGTGAAGCCGTCAGTATGGCGGTATATATTATAAATCGGTATGGGCCAAGTCCTGTCAAGAATAAGAGTCCGTATGAACTTTGGTACAACAAAACACCTGAAATCAATAACTTGCGAGCATTTGGCAGTGAGGTGTTCATTCATATTCCCAAGGAAAAGCGTCAAAAATGGGACAAGAAGGCCATATCTGGAGTATTTGTTGGATATCCTGAAAATTGTAAAGGGTTTCGCGTTGGGTTACCGGATTTAAATAAAGTGCAGATTTCACGTGACATTATGTTTAAGGAGTTGTCTATATTCAAACCTGAAGCAAACCAATCAGATTCGGACCATCCTAAACCAACTGAGCATATGGAAATGAATATCAAGGAGGAGCAGTTGCCAAGCGATGACGAAACGTTCAGTTCAGCAGAGGAAGGAGAACGTGAGGAACATCAAGCAGTGGGAGTTGCGGAGGGTTCAACATTGGAAGAAATCGAAGACTACAGGGCTAAACTACGAAGCAGAGCGAAGAACGATGTCGGTGCTAATACCAATTTATGTTCAGCTATTTTGAGGGGATGTGCGTTTCTTGCTGTAATCTATGAACCATCAACATACCAAGAAGCTATTGATTCGAAAGATTCAGAGATGTGGAAAGCTGCCATGGATGAGGAGATGAAAGCTCATCGGTTCAACAATACTTGGGATCTAGTACATCGCCCAAACGTCAAAAAGGTAATAGCATGTAGATGGGTATTTAAGGCAAAGTTATCATCCGATAACAAAATAGAACGCTATAAGGCTCGACTGGTTATAAAGGGTTATAGCCAACAGAAAGGTGTAAACTTCCATGAGACATTTAGTCCTGTCGCCAAATTTACTTCTATAAGGACACTATTGGCTATTGCTGCTTCAAAAAAATTAGTGATAAATCAGTTTGATGTGAAGACAGCTTTTTTGAACGGAACTTTAAGTGAAGACATATATATGGCACAGCCAATCGGCTACGATGACAATTCAGGACGAGTATGCAAGTTAAAGAAAACACTTTATGGTCTTAAACAGGCTTCAAGAAATTGGAACCAAACCATCTCGAAGCTCCTCAACAATTATGAGTTTAAGGCCTGTGAGGCGGATCCGTGTTTGTTTACTTTGCGTAGAGGCGAACGAATTGTGTTCGTAGCGCTTTACATTGATGATGGTCTAGTGGCTGCGAGTGATGTCAACGAGGTCAAGGAGGTCATCAACTACTTAAAGCAACATCTTCAGATCACAGTCGGTGGAGCGAAATGCTATCTTGGTATGGAGATTCAACGAAAACAAGATGGATCGATCCAAGTTCATCAATCTGGTTATATTCAACGGCTTTTGGATCGATTTAATATGGAGAATTCGAAGGGAGTATCAACGCCATGTGATACACTTATAAAATCAGCAATATTGTCACCAGCTTCCCCGGATTCAAGTAACTTCCCATTTCGTGAAGCAGTCGGATGTCTGATGTATCTGGCAATAGCTACCAGGCCAGATATTTCATACATTGTTGGAGTCTTGAGCAGATTTCTTGATAACCCAGCTTCACACCACGTCAAAACAGTGAAAAGGGTTTTTCGTTATTTGAAGTCTACTCCAAATATAGGTATATTTTTTAAAAGCTCTGATAACCTAACTCTTTTATGTTATAGTGATTCTGACTATGCTGGTGACATCAATACCAGGCGGTCAACCAGCGGATACGTATTCCTGTTGGGAGAGTCATCTATTTCTTGGGATTCACGCAGACAGCGATGTACGGCGCTTTCATCAACTGAAGCGGAGTATATCGCGGCATCAGGAGCTGTAAAATAATTGATGTGGATAAGTGTGCTGATGAAAGATCTACTTCCTGGAGGAACTAGGCGACCAATTCTGCATCTAGACAACCAAGGTGCCCTGAAGCTTATCAAGAATCCAGAATACCATTCCAGAACTAAACATATTGATGTTCGCGTGCATTTTATTCGAGAAAAATTTAATGATAATCTTTTTGAAATTGTTTTTGTACCAACTAATGATCAATTAGCAGATATGTTTACAAAGCCATTGAGCAAAGATAAATTTGAACATCTTAGGGTTTTGATTAATGTTAGATCATTTAATTAATTTAAAGTTAATAATGAGTGGGAGTGTTAAAAATACATAATTAACTTAACCTACAATTCAGTTTGAACACACTCCTTGTAGAACACACTGAACTGTTAGTATGAATTGCAATATACCTAAGTACTGAACGCTTTATGTATACTTGAATAAACTTTTCTCTTCTACCCTTTGTATTCAACCTGATCGGTCGTCTTTCTTTTAACAATATGCTATGAAGATTCCACTTGTACAGTTATCTGCCAAGTTCCGGGGCTGTATTTTGGAAAAGTGGATGCTTTCCCCTTTTTGTTGCTTTGCCTTTTGAAAATTGAAGGGGCCTTGGGCGATCTGTTGGATACACTATTCTTGTCCCCCAAAAAGTGTTCGTGTCAAAAATCTTGGTATTGATAGATTGTTAGGAATGATACCACTAAATATAAACAATTTTCCATTATCCATGAATGGTACTTGCACCGCTGAAAGCGAAAGGCTCGTTTTATGTGTTAATGATAACCTTCGTTGCAATGACCTACATATTCAATGTCACCACGAACATTGCGAATTGCTTGGCTTACAAACGATGGAAGAAATACATTTTTTTACTGCAGCTTTTTGGATACTTAGTACAATGTCGTCTTCCATGTCAAAATCATCTTTCGAAACACAAGGTCCGTTCGCGTACTTAATGTGTAGAAAAATGAAAACTGTCAAATCTCCAAAATCGAGAGAGAATCCTCTCATTTCAAAGAAAAGTACGCGAACGCTGACCCACCTCTTGCGAACGTCTGACAAACATCCCAGAGTATCAATTGTCATGAGAAGCTCAAATTTGCCGTTCGTATTCGGCGTAAGATTATAGGTCCCTTCCACTTCGCAAAGAAAGTGGTTGGAGAATCTAGGTTTTAGGCCCTCTATGGGCCCATTAATACCTTATATATTTTTATTTTTTTATTTTACGCGAACAGATCTATAGCTAACTGGGTTTTAAGGTGCTGAGCTCAAGCGATACCACCAACTGTGAAGCCTGTGGAGAAAGCGAAGAAAACATAAAAGCACTTCGCGAAGCTATCTCTTTCTGAAGTTCTAAATCTTTTTCTTAAACGTCAAAAAAACGTCATTGTGTTGTGATTGTTAATAAAGTGTATATTTAAGTGAAAACAAAAGCTATTGTAGACTAAAAACTACCAAAGACAAAAAACCTGAGAAAGTATGTAAAAACAAAAAAAAAACAATAATAGTGAACATGTTGACCAAAAATTAAAAAAATGCGTTCGAATAAAAAGATAAAAATTACAGTGTTTGTAAATATTTGCAATTTGGAGAAACTGTTATAAAAACCTTGTAGCTTGTAGACTGGTCTGCATTTTAACATAAATTAATTCTTTTTGTATTGATTACTTATTTTAAGAGAGAAAATTATTACTCTTCAAATATTGTTTTCACGTTGGTATTAATTTTTCAGGGAGTGAAATATAATTGTACCTTATCTATTTAAGTATATTTGAGCTTATAATCTTAAATAAAATGGAGGAGTGAATAATAAAACTATTAGGAGTGATGAAAGAGGTGTTTAGGAAATGAATATTGTATGTCGAAATAATTGTTGGTGGTTTATTTATTTATTTATTTATTTATTTACCATCTATGGAGTATCTCTTAAAGACTAAGCGTTATGAAAATTTACAATATAACTATATTTCATAAATACATATCTAGGTATACCTAATAATAAAAAACAGAAGGTACAAATTAAAATGAAATCACAAGAAAAAAATAAAAAAAATAAAATAAAGACTATGCGTCAATGCTACAACGAATCTAATACAAGTTCTTTAAAAACATCCCTGCTAAGGAAGAAGTCGATGTTTTCAGAAAGAGAATTAAACTCAGAACTGGATCTAGAAATAGGATCGGACCTTCCGTAGTTAGTGTACGAAAGGGGAACGAGAAAGAGTGCTTGTCTCATCCTTAACGACCTTGAGGGAGCATATAGACAGAAAAGAGAGAGCAGTTTAGGGCAATCAATTCAATTACAGAAGGTATCCCTAACGAGCATTATTAGATAATACTTCCTTCTAATTTCAAGGGATATAAGATTAATTAGAAGACATCTGTGGGCATACGGTGGCAAAATATCGGCAACCCAATTGAGTTCTCTGAGCGCAAATCTTGTAAATTTTCTTCGTACAGATTCTAAACGACTTACATCTTTATACAACGGACACCATATACAGCAGGCATACTCTAAGGTAGATGTTATCAAAGAAATGTACAAGGCTTTCAACGTATACGGGTCAGAAAACTGTTTAAAGTTGCGCATTAGGAATCCTAGTAAGTTATTGGATTTTGAAATCAAGTAGTCTAAGTGTATTTTAAAATTATTTTTTAATTTCAGTCGATCTTGTAAATTTTATACTTTTACATTTAGCTACATTTAAATACAAACAGTTTTCTTCACACCACGATGAGACTTCATCGACGTCAAACTGCAATTCCTGACAATCCAATTTGGACTTAATAGATCTGAATAATTTTAAGTCATCAGCATAAAGCAAACAATTAGAATATCGAATTCTCGACGGAAGATCATTAACAAACAGTATGAATAGGAGTGGTCCCAGATGACTGCCTTGTGGAACACCTGAGTGGTTAAGGATTTCTTTAGATACCACAGTTCCAATTTTCACATTCTGCCTGCGGTTCGTCAAGTAGTTTTTCAGCCAGAGGAAAATATTGGAATGAAAACCTAAGTCCTTCAACTTACTCAGCAAAATATTATGCTGAACTCTATCAAATGCCTTTAAAAAATCTGTATAAATTGCGTCAACCTGGTTCCCACGCTCAATTCCCTTAATGCAAAAGTTTGCAAATAAGGTGAGATTGGTTACCGTCGATCTGCCACTAACAAAACCATGCTGATCCATTGAGATGCTTGTTCTCCCTTCCTCATATATACAATTTTTAACAATGGCTTCAAAAACTTTTGGTATTAATCTCAGTTTTGAAATGGGTTTGTAATTAATAACCTTTTGTTTAGAGCCTGATTTGTGAATTGGACTTACAAGCGATAATTTCCACTCTTCAAAAAAGTTAGCGCTGATTAAGGAAATAGAAAGAAGTGTGCAGGAAATAAGATATAGGGTTTTGAGATATAGAAATGTGATTAGTTAGGAACAGGAATGTGTCGAAATATCGTGCTGTATTAGATGTATTTATCGGCAGAGACCGGTGGTTGCTGTTATATTCTTAAGAACTTCCGAGAAATGTGAGGTTTTGTTCCATTTACAACTATTTGATTAAAACGAAGTCTGTTTACACTGTTCATGAATGCAACAAAAGCCAGACCATCTACAGGGCTCAAGATCTTTTTGATGCATGCTGAATGATTAAAAGTTGTTAAAGTCACCCGTTTGTCACAAAACTATGTCTTACTTGGAAGGGTATGGAGGATATAAGCAAATTGGATTATTTCTAACCTTTTATATCTTTTATATATTTTATACTTTTAGGTGCTGCTTTCCCAACGGCTTAATGAAAAGTGACACCTGGGTGTGTTAGTTCATATGAATGGAGATCTTGCACAATTTCAATCAAATGTTAATTAAATTAAAGTTTAAACCTTTCCTATACTTCATTTTTTGATTATTTAACTAATTACGAAGATAGAGAAATAGCAAGAAACAAATTTACAACACTGATTGACGGACACATGAAAAAGATGAAAATAAATGAAATGGACAAAAACATATTGGAAACAGTAGAGGCAACAAAAAAGTTTCTCAAACAGAATGAAAACATTTTGATATTAAACGCTGACAAAGGAAACGCTACAGTCGCAATGAACAAAATGGACTATGAAAAAAGAATGCGAACAATTCTACGAGACATTATGACATATAAACAAATAAAACGAGATCCAACATCAACATTACAACAAAAGAACAATGAACTTGTAGACACATTATTTAAACGTGATGTTATAACAATACAAGAAAAGAGAAGATTGACCACGAAGATAGCGACAGCACCTCGTATTTATGGACTACCCAAGATCCATAAAGAATACATGCCATTGAGACCTATTTGCTCATCAATCAATTCCCCGTCATACGGATTATGCCAATATGTCATAAACATCTTAAATAACTTGACAAAAGATTCCAAGTACAATATTAAGAATGGATTAGAGTTTAAGACCCGCATTAATGACACCTATATATATGACGATGAAATGATCATCTCATTTGACGTAGTCTCATTATTTCCCAGCATTCCCGTAAATTTAGCGTTAAGTGTCATTCAAAATAGATGGTCAACAATTAAGAATTACACCAAAATGGATGCAAATCTGTTCATGAGAATTTTAAGCTTCTGCATAAAGGATAACAGGTATTTCAAATACAAGGACGTGATTTATTCACAACAAAGAGGAATGCCTATGGGATCTCCAGCATCACCAGTTATAGCGGACATAATTATGGAAGAACTTTTAGACAAATCAATGGACTTATTAGAAACAAAACCGAGATTAGTAACTAAATACGTAGACGACCTATTCGCGATTATAAAAATGGACAAAATAAATGAGACATTAAATATATTGAACGCGTTCCATAGAAACATTCAATTCACAAAAGAGGAGGAACAAAATGGAAGATTACCGTACTTGGACATATTAATCATACGCAAAGGAAACAAATTGAAAATCGACTGGTATCAGAAACCTATGGCCACAGGACGACTCATCAACTTCTACTCCAAACATCCGAAAAGAGTAATAATAAATACCGCGAATAATTTTATTAGAAGAGTACTAAATATAAGTGACAAACAATTTCACCACGACAACATCAACAAGTTAAGGACAATACTAGCTAAAAATGGATTTCCAAAGAAGACAACGAGGGACTTAATCAATAATTATTATAAAATGGACAACATTGAGCTGAAAGAAAAGCCAAACATAATATTTAAATCAATGACGTATATTACTGACTTCTCGGAGAGATTGACTAAAACGGACATATATGACAAAGATAAATATCAAATCGCACTTAAGACAAATAATACTCTACGACAACTATACAGCAATACAAAAACAAAAATAGACAAACTTGACAAATCGAATCTGATTTACAAAATATCTTGTAATGGAGACGGGTCCAATGTATGCAATAAAACATACGTTGGGACAACAACAAATAAACTAAGGACAAGAATAGCCTCACATAAATCGGACCAAAAAGCTCTCTCGACACCTATAGAACAAAAAACTGCATTAGCTGCCCACTGCATTAAATTCGGACATTATCCTGACTTCGAAAACGTTGAGATACTACAAGAAGAATCAAATTATATGAGGAGGTACACAACGGAAATGTTACATATAATAAATGTACCAATACAAAAACGACTTAACTATAAAACGGACACCGAAAAATGCGCACACATCTACAGACATCTTATAAACAAACAACGGAAGACGAAAATAGTTATAACTCAGCCGGCATCATAACTTTATGTTTTGTGTTCGTCATACCAAAAAAATTTTTGTGAAATGTAATTATTTATGTTGTACAATAAGTTGTGTAAGTTTCACAATGTAAATGTAAATTGTTCATTTTATTGTCATAATACTTTTTCTTGACAGTCCCTGAAGATGACTTTCGAAGAAAGTCGAAATATTGGACAAAATATATAATTTAAAATACAAAAAAAAGAGTATTTTTAAATTAAGACCTACAGCCCGTTAAACAAACATTATTTAACTAATTTTAATATTTTAATGCTTTTTGAAACTCATTTATTGGAAGATTAGAGCAATAGTTTTGAGAAATATTTTCCATCCTACAAAAGTTACTGGATACCAGCAAAAAAATCAGCAATAAGAGGAAGAGCTAGCGGTGGAACACTTATTGCGATTAAAAACGATATCTTGCCAAGATGTGATGTAAGAATAATTGAAGATGAAATGAGTTACATAGCAATTAAAAGATTCGGAAACACTTTGTATATTACACCAATTTATCGTAATTGTAATAATTGGCAATACGATTATGATAAGTTTTATGATTTCTTGTGCTCACTTAAAACACATAATATACCTAATGGTAATGGGGGACCTAAATCCGAGAACGGGAGATATGGAGTCGGAGAACTTTAGATAGATAGATTTATTTCGCATATAAATTTACAAAGGTATGGTTACCACACATTTTACAGTATACAGAGATATGATAGTTTGTATCTTTCTTCTGAAATATTTTCTACATAACATTAGTGATTTAAATTTTAAAAACGAAAAATTATACAATACTGAAGGAAAATACGAAAAAACCTTCAATTACAAAAAAAGAAAAAGAAAAAAAAAACGTAATATATAATAGATATTAATATTTAATAAATTTATGGAGCAATTTTTGACTAAGGAAAGACGTCAAATCAGGTACTAATTAAAAACTTATTATTAAAATGATCACAGTTATAAGTAAATTAATATAGATAAATAAATAAATCAATATACTAATAAATGAAAAAAAATAAATATATAAATAAATAAGTAAATAAATAATCGATTAGGTTAATAAATAGAGAAGAAAATTATCACAGATATAAATAAATTAAAATAAACAAATAGATAAGTAAATCAATATTATAAATAAATAAATAAATAAAAAATAAATAAATAAATAATCGGGTAAATAAATAAATAAATAAATAAATAAATAGGTAAATAAATAAATAAATAGGTAAATAAATAATTACATAGTTAAACAAATAAATAAATCAATAATTAATGATTTATTATACAAATAAGTTAATATAGTTATACAAGCAACGAATAAACACAAAATGGAAGAAATAATAGTCGGAGAACTTAATTGGATACCAAAAACGAAATAGCAAAGATAAAAAAATAAACACGGAATGTAAAAAAATTGTTGAGTTATGCAATGGTTTTGGCTTAAGCATATTAAATGGCTGCACGGAAGCTGATAGAGGAGGTGAATGCACTTATATCGCAAAGCAGGGAAGCTCTGTAATTGATTATTGTCTTATTGGCGGAGATTGGTGCTACATTTTTAAAGATTTTGTGGTCGAAGAGATCACATATTCGGATCATCTCCCAATATCGATAACGATAGAAAATGTTGAATATTATAACTCTGTAGATAAGAACAGCGCCGAAAAAAATATTAATCTGAAATGGAGAAAGTCTGCAATAAATGATTTTCAAGTGGAGTTGGACAACACATTATATCATTTCTATTTTAAATCGGCTGTAAATTATATACCTATATGTGAATTAGATCGAGCAATATATGAAGCAGCGAATTTAATAAAACAAAAAACACCCAACTTAAAAAAGAGGAGTGATTGGTATGATTATTCCTGCGAAAAACTTAGAAAAAAGTCATTAGCATTGTTAAATCTTACAAGAAAATCAGACATGCTAAGCATAAAGCTACAATACCTTGAAGCAAACAAACATTTTAAATCTATTTGCAAGGAAAAGAATAAATTACACGAAGAAAAGTTAGCGAGCCAAAGCAGAGATTCAGCAGAGTTCTGGAAATTAACAAAAAAGCTCAACTGCAATCACAACAGAAAGGAAACATCCTCAATGTCACTTGAACTGTTACGAACACACTCCTCCACTTTGTTAAGTACCCCGCATAAATTGGCATGGAGCTTTGCACAACCCTTTAATAAGATCGAGAAACTTGACACGAATATTACAATAGAAGAAGTAAAGGTTGCATTACAGAATATAAAAGATGGAAAAGCAGCAAGATCAAATGGAATCCCGGCTGAGTTTTACAAATATAGTTCAACTTTCTTTAAGGAAAAATTAAAAGATGCACTTAACATATTATTTAAGTTTGGAACGTATCCCGAACATTTTTATGAAGCGCTGATAATGGCAATATATAAGAAAGGTAATCCGGATGATCCAACAAATTAGCGAGGAATTTCTTTTCTAAATGCATCACTCAAAGTGCTTACATTAATCCTTTACGAAAGGCTCAACAGTTGGATTCAAGAAGAAAATAAATTAAGCGAAATTCAAAGCGGATTTCGTAAAGGATATTCAACAGTCGATAATATTTTTGTTCTACGGTCGCTTGCGCAATGGAACTTGAACCAAAATAAAAAAATGTATGCCTGTTTTGTAGATTTTAGAGCAGCCTTCGACACCATAAATAGAAAATCATTGTTCTCTACAAACTTCGTCCGAGCTATTGAGAAGATGTATCAACAAACAACAGCATTTCTTAACAACGGAAGAGAATGTTCTGAAAAGTTAGAGGTGGAAACAAGGAGTAAGGCAAGGCTGTAATCTAAGCCCGCTGCTATTTGCACTTTTTCTTGACGATATAGTCGACTGGTTGCCCTGTGGAGTTGAATTTAATAACGCGCGATTCAAGTAATTATGTACGCAGATAACATTGTTATTCTGGCGAAGTCTCCAACTTCCCTGCAAATGATGGTAAATAGGCTAGAGGAATATTGCAAAGTGTGGAATCTTGAGGTCAACACAGAGAAATCTATAGTTATGGTTTTTAAGAAAGGCTCTGGAAGAACGGCAGTAGACGACAAATGGAAATTCAATGGAAAGGTGGTGGAAGTTGTGAAATCGTATACGTATCTAAGCATGGAGTTTACGTTCAACTTGAAGTTAGAGAAGCATCTAAAAATTAAGTTAAACAAGGCTAAAACCGCAATATGCGCGAACTGGCGAAAAATCTTTAACAACAAACTCATATCGCTCAATATCAAACAAAGAGTTTTTAACGCAACTGCCAAAGCGATCTTGTTTTATGGAGCTCAAGTGTGGGGTGTGCAGAAGTACGAGCTTGTTGAATATTTGCTTAGCTTTTTTCTACAAAAAACCTTCTTCCTGCCAATCAATACACCAAAATATATGTACTATTTGGAAACTGGGCTTCCGACAATGTGTTACATATGGATGAGCAAAGGCTTCCAAAGAGAATCCTACAGTTTGCAGTGCAGCAAAAGACACTTTTCGTCAAGGATTGGAACCGGATAGCTGCGGACTGTGGCATAGCTCTCAATTTATCGGAAGTAAATGCAGACGCTTGGAAAAAGTATGAAGTAATTGCTGTCACTGCAGAGAACGAAAGATATGCGTTCATAGAAAATGCACGTTCATCTACGGAAAGGCTATATTATTCTACAATCTGAATCTCAATGAAAGAAATTATTTTAACAGTATTTACAACAGAAATATTATTGGAACTATCTTTAAAGTAAGAGGAGAACTGATGAAGCTAACCTTCATGCCACATCGAAGTGAGGGATCTGATATCTACATACTTTACAATTTTCGAGAAAAGGAAGACGTAATGCATTTAATTGGTGTTATCCAATACTGATGGAGATAAGGCGGGTTCACTTCGGCAAAAATACTTTGCGATGAGAAAAGGTTGCTAACTACCTGAACAGAATGAATTGGCTTGTACTCTATGAATACTGCAAAGAATCTCTATCCTACAGAAGGAGAATCATCAATCAAAGCTTTTAAATTCTTAGCGCTTTTGCTCAATAAATTGTTTTAACTAAACTCAAAGTCTATCAAAATATTCCGATTTAACTTATATAAAAGTCAAATAAGGTGTAACTTAACAAACAAAAAAAAAAATAAATCAATTTTCGTTTTAACTAAACTAAAAATCCACTCAATTACCACAAAAAAAAAATGCAAAAAAAAACTTTGTTAATTTTTATCTTTCTCACTGTATGTTTAACTAGTTTCAAAATTATTACTAGGAAACCGTGTCAATCAAAGCCTTTTTTCTTTTTTACTTCAGAAATGTAAAACTAAATCTAATATAATATATCTTAAACGAATTTAAAAATGATATTGCCACTCGGTCAGACGACAGATAATTAGCATGTCCTTTATAATAAATTATTCAAGAATTTGTGAAATTGGAAATTGTAAAATGTAAATTGAATAAATATAATCTAATCTAATCTAATCTGCTTCATTTGCAACATAAAATAATGAAATAAAAAATATTTTTAAAACTTGTTACTTTCCAGTAGTGAGTTTTCGTTATTCTAATTTGTCAGAAAATGAAAATCGTGATGTGCAACATAATGTATTTTAAAATTTAAAGAATTTAGATCATGTTTCCCAACGTTTTTAAGAAGATGTAAGTGCGTGCTTTTTTTTCTTGGCTGTGCCAATGGATGTGGTAATCTTCAAAAGATGGCATGCACGATTCGCAAACCCGAATAATCGATG